>OY856410.1:454408205-455070705 GCA_963693085.1 Alisma plantago-aquatica | reverse complement strand
GGGTCCAAGCATCAAAGTCCAAACTAATGTCTTCACATCAATGTACATTCAATGTCCAACATTGAAGACATATCATTAGGGTCCAACATATGACCTAAGAGGGACATCCAAAACATAGTGTTAATTAGGAAGGACATCTCCATATTTAGAAGGATAAGACATGATGTTTGGGACCTATACCAAGATTAAGGCACAAGCAACACCAAAAGGGGAAAACTAGGTTAAAATTAGTTGATTTGAGCACATACATTATCATCCATAAAATAGAATGAACCTATAAATTAGGGTCTCTTAAGTATCATGAAATTATTGAAATCAAGAGTAGAATGGAGTTTGATGCACAATTAGGTCAACACTATCATTTGATTAAAGTATAACAAGTATCAACATAAAGGGTCAAAATACGCATATTAGATCTTATGAGGAAAACAAGTACAAAATATTTTGATCTTGAAAATAATGTTACACAAAAGCATATGATTACTAATTTTTAAGTTGGTTAGGGATTATATGTCATTTAGGAGCAAGATTTCCAGTTTAGAATGAAGTTCATCATTAAGGTCTCAAAACAAACCACATAATGCAATAAAAATCATCAAGAGTATATGATGGGTGATTAAGTATTTAATGTTTATTAGGTATACTAATTTTTGAGTATTAGGAAGTATATTGAGCATCAAGATCCAAAATTTAATCATAATAATGCATTTAACATAGTCGAAGGGGTCAAAGGTTGCACTTTTAGCAAATCCTGGAGAAAGGAAGGGGTTTTAGGGTCTAAAACTATGCCCATGTTGTAGATCTTTTTTGGGCAATAAAAATGAAATATTATCTTTCTACAATTCATTTAGGGGGATGAAAGATATCAATTTTAAAGATTTGGTACCAAACTTTAAGGAAAAATGATAGTGGCATTGCATACATTTGATGAAGTTCTTGGGCCGTCAATCCCGAATTGAGCGGCCCACATGTTTGAGTTCCTTGGCTCTGTGATGCTGCCCTCTGCTCTAGGGGATTCCTCCAACTATTCCTAGTTACTCTCTTCCACGACCTACTACTAGCTATGTGTCTCACTCCCCATGCTGAAGAATAGGTGATCTACTTGATGGTCATCGACAACTGAGGTCGTCTATGATGTGGACCACAGAAGACCATACAACATGGCTTTTCTAGCTCACCAACCTAGTGTAGACAAACATACACCCTTTCCAGTGTCTAGGGTGTTCAGGATGGCCTAGTCCAAGGTGGTGAATGTGGAGCTCACATAGGCGGTGATAGAGTGGAAGAATGAAGAAGAAGGGGAAGCTGGAGCGTGCTCCGGGGCACGAAATGGTGTCTGAAATGAGGGGAAAACAAAATGGAGTAGTGGGGGGAAATAAAGAAAAGTTAATTGTATGAACATAAGTGGAAAAAGAGGGAAATAAATGGTCATTGGGGAGGGTAGGGGGTGTTACAGTAGCAAAAAGGGCCACCATCCCTATACAGGAATGGGAGATAAACCCATAATTGTTGGAACTGGGATCTATGGTCCAACTATTTACAACAAGGTATCTCTAGGGTTTGGTGTGATTCATGAGGGTGGATCATCCACACACCCTGAGTGGGCCTAACCCAAATTCACTCCAAAGAGGTAAAAATAAGAATGCAAATGATATTAAATCAAGGCAATTATAAAATTTCACAAATCAAGCTATAATGATCCAATTAAGGTGATTCCTATATCGCTGTAAATATAATTGAGCCCTCTAAAATATAAAATCCTTCAAAGACAAAATTGGGAAAAATTATAAGGTTCAACTAGTTGCAAGATGGCTACCTATTAAGGTGGGATACCTATTTCTACATGTAAAATAAAGTCACATTTCATTAAATTGACCATGAATGTGACTAAAAGGGTGGATCATAACACTCAAATTATGGAAAAGGTGTAAAATTTAATAGGATGGAAACCTAATGAGAGATAAGTAGTACAATTAAGGAGAGAAAAAATAGGTTATCACAGAAACATAAAATTGAAGAGATTTTATAGCTCTAAAATCATAGCAGTTAGGAAATGAGAAATACATCATAGGGGGCATGTTATCACCCATGATAATGACCTACATGTTGTCAAAATGTTATAATAATCATTGAAGCATTAGACGGGTGTGACACATTGGGGCATTGTTTCCTGAATGTGAACATATTTTCCCTACCAAGGGAAGTGTGTCTTGCCTTGGGACGTGCTCATCAATGTACAAGGTTTTAATGGAACACATTGGTTTCATGAAGTATTATTTGGGTAAAATATTTTTTGATGTTATTTTAGTTATAAATATATCTAGGTAGTCACCTTTTTGGACAAAAATATAATAGATGGTACATCTAAGTTAAATGTAGAGTATCCCAAAAGAAAACAACACCTAATACACCATTTTCAACTAACACTTGAACTAGAGGGTGTTTGATTAGAAAGGGCTAGCTAGAAAGATATTTGGCCAACTGTCCCCAACTAAATACCCTTTGAATTTGCATACATAATTACAAGACTAAAAAAATCAAAATATCATTAATAAACTATTGTGATTCCTCAAAATTTGCCCCTCTCAACCCTATTGAGAAAAAACTGAGAGGCGGTGGGGGTAATTCACCCGAGTTCAGACTTATTCATCCACCCCCATGGAGAGTCACCACCATAGTAACAAAATCCTATTTAGCAGTTGTGGCAAAATATGAGAAACCTTCATGTAGGGGCAATATGTTCCATAATGGGGATGCACTTCTCCCTACATTAGGGGGGTGATTCAACAACTTAGGTCACCTCCCCATTTTAGCATCCAACTATATTCCCACCTCATTTTTATGCACTCATTCCCTAATCTCTATTGGGGTATGACTATTTGAGATTCTTAATGATTTAGAAGGTGACTTTTATTGACTTATCTATCCTTGGTGATGCTTAGGGAGTTCATCTTCTATATATTATTTTGAGTTACTTTTGCAACGTCTCTTATCTTATATGGATTTCTTTTATATGTGTGTTTTCTATCTAATACATGTATGTTCATTTTAAATTTTGTGTTGTATTTTTTAATTAGTGGAACCATATTTTGAAACATATCATTAATTGCTTCTTCAAATTTTGAACTTAAAATCACTCTATCAATTGATAAAATTAACTAATATCATTGTTACAATAACTATATATTGTTAGAATCATAATAATAAGTAGTTTTGTATGTTAAATTCATTGTTTGGACCTCCCTTTTGATTAGCATAAATGCCAGCATATGAGAGAAACCCTATATATAAACCTAGATTAAGAATCTTAACACAATAAGCTGGACAAACACAATCCAAACACTATACAACAAACACATTTTTTTTCTTTTCCTAGAACTTTAGAAACAAATGACACCTCAAAGGATCAACATGTTCAATTATTACAAATCTCGTTCAACTCTGTTGAAACCAAAATATTCATATCCTATTCAATTTACATTAGATTACATGTACCATGAAATAAATAAATTTGGTATACAACCTAACCCAAAAAGTGAGACTACATGGACATTCTAGACTAAATTATTTTATATTTACATCTTCTTTGTTATGACTTCTCTTCTAGATGGTATTAATCCTAAAATTTTTTGAAAAAACCTCATCAAACTCTAATAGAGCCCCACTGAGTGAAAGTTCTCACACAGCCAAATGATGTAGATTAGCATCAAGTTAAGAATATTAAACATAAAAGAAACATGTGGACATTTATAATTCTAACCGATAATTCTATCATTTAACACATGAAAATTTTAACAACATTTAAACTAATGATAAAAAATGTAGTTCTCCAAATTTTAACATATTAACATCATTGAGGGCATATCTATCAACAAATCAGAAAATACTATTTATTCCAGAATGCATTCCTATTACTAGAGTAACATAGCCAATGTCTACATATTTAAAGTCCAACAATAATAATATATTTCTGTGATACCACAACAACCATACTAGGAAAATATCATGAAATCTTAAAGCTAAAGTCTGCATAAGACATATCTACCAAATACGACTATTCAAATGAGCTAAATCCAAATACTAATAAGAGTAGATGTAAAATTCCAACATACACTAGATGTCAACGTTTAAGATAGGATTCCATACTTGGAAGAAAAATGTGGTGACATGTTAACCTAAAAAATAAAATAATTAATTTAGAAACACATTCAACAACAATTGATTCATCAAAATATTGGAAAAAAGAATATCACAAACATTCATCTCATATTCTACACATCTTATCATCTTTGATTCATTTTTCTTGAAACTACTTGACGTGTACCTTACCAAGTAAAAGTTTCCATACCTGATTCTCTTATCAACGAATCACTACCATTATCTGGGGGTTTATCTAACTACCTTAGATATCTACATTAGACCCTGGTCCATTGCAAGGTTTCCTAAAGAAGCTAAGGTAGGGCATTCAATTTTTCTACCGTTAGGTCCTCATCTTGGGTGCACAATATAGGAGAAAATAGATCACAATATTTCATATCAAAAATTCTCAAGATCTACAATTTACATTACATCAAAGTCTATTCATTGTGGAAAAAGATTTTTACATTAGAGGATCTATGGTTAGAATCATGACACGTGACTCACTCCTAAATCTTAGTGGTCTAACATTCATGGTACAAACTACACTTTAGAGACCCTTCTCACAATCCTTTGACTATTATAAGGAGATATGCTTCATTTCCCAAGTATGACCTTGGGAGGAACTCATAGTGTTCATGAAAGATGTATTCATCATTTTACTTGTTACTTAATCCTCTTAATCATATTACAGATATTTCAATTCATCATTTATCATGTCTGTGTACTCTCACACAACTATAATGACATAAATAGACAAGGTAAACAAGAACGAAAATCTTTAATCATTATAAAAAAGAACACAACAATGTATAATTTACAACATACTTGTTTGTTCTCCACTATCATCATTTCAAATGAGTAATCATTAGTGGGCTATCAACCTAAAATATAATATCATTCTCATGTATTTATCCTAATCATGATTTCTTAATACAAATGATTATAATCCATTTCAATCTTCTCATGTTTACCATGATTTTATTCCATCTCACACTTTTCACTAAAATATATTTACAAACCTGCAACAAGATTAATGTATAAACATCTTTTATTATCTGTCATGCTCAGAACAACTTAATTATACAACATATAATTATTCCATCTGATTTCAATAAATATAAGAAATATCAAGAAAAAAATGTGCATAACACTTATTATTCATCTCTTGTTAATACCATGCTACAATTAGGGTTAATATTCAACCAATATCTTATCTCATTTAAAATCAATCAAATACACCATTCCCAAAATAGCAGAATTATAGTGCAAAATATAATCCAAGAACAGTTTCTTGTAAATCCATTCACATACTTGGGATTCATCATTTTATTGAATTAAACAAGATTTATCTACATTGTTTAATCCCTCACTAAAGAGTAGAATTCATTATTATCACTTGACTCTTCATATTAGGGTGAGAGTTAGGTTCTTAGATCCATGTAATTATCTCCTTCATTCCCCATTCATTTCATATTCTTTGGTCTTAACTTCTTTCAGTTCTCACTCAATAAAATCTTAGGAAATGATTTATTTAGGCACTCTATGTTAGATCTAGGGCTCTAGAAGGGTGCGGGTGAATAGAACTTCAAAATTCTCTCAAGATAAGTTAGACCTTCAAATTATATCAATCAAAACCAATAGCTTAATTTTTTTTTGAAGTCCTATCTAGGCAAGCATAGCAAGGATGAGAGAAATTGAACATGCGCTTGGACAAGGTGGTTTAGAGTGGTTCCAATATCCAAACTAGGACATAGTCAATCCACTACCTAGAGAGGTCAACCTATAGGACTTTGCAATCTGTGTATACTTATATTCGTTCATAAGAGATACAAGGAGACCACCATACATCCAAGGACTTACCTACTCAAGACAAGAGTCTTCCACCTACAAAATGACTTACCCACTTGATCAAGATGCCTTCAGCCTTCAAAGAGGACTTACCCACACTTGCATCAAGTCTTTGGCCTTGAAGGATTTACCCACTCTTCTTGAATCTTGGCCTTTCCCTTCTCTTTCACCTGGAGAGGATCTTCACCTCTTCTTAAACCTTGAAGAAGAACAACATTAGCTTCACCTTTACTTGGAGTAGCTTGCTTCAACCTTTTCTCTTTCAGAAAGGGGGTAGGGAAGATGGAAGGAATGAGAGCTTTACAAGAACATGGAGGTATCTCTCTTACAACTTGCCTAACTCACTCATAATCATGATTTTCTTTGTAAATGAGAGAGAAAAAGGCACTCAAGGAGTTGCAACACACTCAAATATAACAAAGACTTAGAATACCATGAATGAGAAAACTTAGAATGAACTCTAAGGGGTCCTATTTATAGTTGAGGGGTGTTTCCTTGAGTGTGGGATCACTTTAGGGCGTAATATAGCCATTTTCCAAGTTACAACGGAACTATTCTTTCTCACAACAAATCTCCATTGGTTATAATCACTTTTTATACATTTTCGATATACTACATTTGCTCGACTTTCAATAAAGGTAACTTGACCGATCCACTAAGTGAAAAAGCCAATTTTCAAACTATCGGTCAAGTTTGTTCTGAGAAACTCGACTGATGAGTCAAAATAAGCTTTACTTAGTTGATCAATCGGTGGAGTTTCCAACTCGACTGATAAATGACTTGTGACAAATTTTCTAAGTTGACTTTTGCATGACCCTAAATTTTTCTCATCTTAGTTACAAGTCATATCATCAATACAAGGGATTACAAAATTAATCTATGGTCATTTGAAGTGATTTCCCAAAATGCGCACTTGCATTGCTTTTGACTTGAACTTGAACAAGCTAGGGCTTGTGTAACTTGATCCTTTTCATGTACCTAAGGCATGAAATCAATCTTGAACAAACATATTAGATACACATGGATGGAATGGTTAAGTCATTATCAAAATATGGGCAAAGTATAACTCTCAAGTCAACATTCTCCCCCTTTTTGACAATGAAAAACCATTCCTCAATCATATTGAAAAGGATATGTACATTTATACATTTGCCTTGTGAATTGTAGGGGATTCATGATTTGAACAATGTCAATATATGCTTATTCTTACCTTGTTAGTCCTTCTACAGAAAGTAATATAACATATTATTATTTGGTCCTTTAGCAAGTCAAATGATAAAGAATACAATGAACAAGAAAAGGATCACATAGTCAATAAAAGCAATATAGTTGAGCTTTAAAACATTGAACTTCTCTCCTCCTTTTGAAATTATAAAAAACAAAGGGGGCTAGAAGAGCACATAAAATAGGTCTTCTCCAAGAACAACCAAACATACATCCACAACACAAAAACATGCAATCTCAAACCATACAAATAGAGACGAGAGAGACAAGAAATCTTAGTCATAATCAAAATATTGTAAACATGTCACCAACTTATGAGATAAAGTAAATAAAAGAGTAAGAGTACATATGATTAAGATTACAACCTAGAGAGCATGTTCTCAGAAACAACTACAAGAGGAAGTGATGAAAAAATGATGATTAATTGTACAACTCAGAAAATGTGCCCCTATGTTTTTAGTACAAAATAGCCTAGAAAGATGTATATGATCAACATCTACAGATTAAAAAATAAAACGTCTAGACATCTAGGTCATCATGTCCACATCATCAACATCAACATCAACATCAACATCAACATCAACATCAACATCAACATCAACATCAACATCAACATCAACATCAACATCAACATCAACATCAACATCAACATCAACATCAACATCAACATCAACATCAACATCAACATCAACATCAACATCAACATCAACATCAACATCAACATCAACATCAACATCAACATCAACATCAACATCAACATCAACATCAACATCAACATCAACATCAACATCAACATCAACATCAACATCAACATCAACATCAACATCAACATCAACATCAACATCAACATCAACATCAACATCAACATCAACATCAACATCAACATCAACATCAACATCAACATCAACATCAACATCAACATCAACATCAACATCAACATCAACATCAACATCAACATCAACATCAACATCAACATCAACATCAACATCAACATCAACATCAACATCAACATCAACATCAACATCAACATCAACATCAACATCAACATCAACATCAACATCAACATCAACATCAACATCAACATCAACATCAACATCAACATCAACATCAACATCAACATCAGAAGCCTCTGGATCATAGTCATCATCTTTGTTTGAAGGTGCAATAGAGATAATAATATCACCTTCATCACTAGAGTCACCAACAAAGCCATTATAACCATCATATCCATCATCATCCTCAGAAGCCTCCTCATCAATAGCAACATATTCCTCATCATCCTGATTTAGCATCTCCTCATTAGCAGAGGAACCAAAATCACGACCAGGCCACCTGGCATTCTGCTCAGCCCATGACATACCAAGGTCATGTAACACCTGGGATTGAGGATAAGAAGGAGTAGAAGTGCCAAGTCTAGTAAGCAGGGTAGCTATAGGACCAGCTGGGAGAGGTAGCACAATAGGGGAAAATCCACCAATAATAGAGGGTGTAGCAGCGGAAGAACAGGTGGAGGGGCATGGTAAAAGTGATCATTTGCTTAGGATGTATAGTCACCTTCTGGGTAGGGCTGGTAGGTAAGATAAGGATGTGTACAGGAAAGGTTCATGTTGTACATGATGGCACAAAGATCTTGATTCATGTGTTCATAAACCTGAAGGTTGTACGCCCATTGATGCATCATGTAGCCCATGAGGGTTTCATTTGATACATGGAACAAGGCATGGGTATGTTAGGAAGGTTGAGGTGGTGGGGGTGCATGGGTGGAGGTAGAGGTTCCGAGTGTGATAGAGGAAGGGATAGACACACATTTATGAAGTGTGGTCTCACTGATGCAAACTCCTTTTTGGGTAGGTTTGTAGTGATGGTCATGTAAAGAGATTTTCCAGTGGCAATCTAAAAAAGACCATAAATCGGGGCTGGGTAGGGTGGGTGGGTTCCACGAGTGTTCTTACCAGAGTCAAAATAGGTCATGTAGTGAAGGAAATATCTAGCCCATTTGACTCTGATGCTCTTAAAGATATAGAACATAATCACCGCAGTATTTTCTACAATTTCAATCTGATTTTTCTTGGGATGAATATTTTAGTTAACAACTAGGGTGAGTATGTAGTTTTTGAGGTTAAAGGTTGAGGAGGGAAGGTTGCACTTCTTCCTATAGGTAAACTAAGGCTTCTTCAAGAATTTGTGAATATCAAGAAGAGTGAGATCATATTGCTTGTAGAAGGTCTCAAGGTCATCTAGGTCAAAATACTCGAGGTTTCCCTTCAAGTATCAGTCACCTCAGTACCCGAGAAAAAGATGTTCAAGGTATCCTCGGAGACTTGAAATTTCTTCTCGACTATCATGGAAGTAAGTACTACTTGAGCATTAGGAGGGGGTATGAGTGTGTCATAATTTCATTGCAAATTAGCATATGATTCATGAACAACTTTTGTGCTTGTGATGGCATTGTGGTAGCACACACATTCGACACACAAGGTGGAGTGGTGGTGATCATTTATCAACTTGGCTACTTGATCGATAGCCCTTTGTCTACGTGGGGATGGCTCCAAAAGGGCACGAAAAGGAAAGGGTTCCTAGGAATGAGCTCCTTGTACCTATTTAAAGAATCATTTGAGTCAAAGAAGGTATCTTCAAAGGGTATGATACATGAGTTGGAAGAGGAGGATGGGGCAACTCTATTTTTCCTATTTGATGCCATGGGGATGAAATGAGAAGGATTGAGAGAACAAAAACAAGGAAAACACCACCAAAAACCGTCAACACACCTAGGGTTTATGGGAAAGAGGTCAAGGAAGGTCAATCTAGGTTGAACTAGGGTTAGGGAGAGGAAGGTCAGGGCTAGGATTGAGAGCTTGAGGAAGCTAGAGGTTGGATCGGTCAATTTTTCTCTAATTGAGAGGGAGAAAAGTCAGTCGAACCTAACTTATGTTTGATCCATCCCGGCCATTGGTCGAGTTTTGTGACTCAAAAACTCGACTGATTAGCTCTTTAAAAAAAAACTCTCGACCACTCACTACAAAAAATATCAGATTCGACTACAATTAGTCTAGCTACAAATATCATGTTTGTAGTTAAAATCACTTTTACTTGCAATATAAAAATTATAAAAAAAATGTAGTTGTAGTTGCTTTTCCCGACTCCCCCCATATGAATAATCAAATCGTATGAAAATTTTAACTTTGCCATGCACACCTACTCCTATCCCTGTCGATGTGACTGTCTCCTTCCCCCATTCACGCACAACTCTCCATCACGTTTCTACTCCTCCGAGCCATCATTCAGTCCGCCAACGCTCCCCCACTTCCCCCCTGGGGGGCAAAAAAGGCCCACCCACAGTCACACCCTCTTCCACACCTCTCATCATATCCCCAGTCTTTGATCCTCATACCCCATCCCCCAATTTGATTACACTTTTCATCATCTTCTCCACCTCCTCCCTTTGTTAATATATCACCTCCAGGCCACCAGAGAGGAGCTGGAAGGCCGACCTACTGGGAACAGAAATGAGGAGAGGGGTAGGTTAAAGCTCTGCGGATCAAGCATAGGGAGCAAAGCCCACTAATTTATGCCTCCTCTTCTTCCACTAACAACAAAGCGAGTAAAATTCTCAGTCCTTATTTAGCTATATTTTTCTGACCTCATTGATACCTTGCTACAAGATATTTGTTGGATTCAACACCGTGACCTGGTTATTTGAATAATGGGTCCAACCTTTTGTATTCTCGTTAGTTTTATTGATATCAGAAGCTTGACACTTGGTTAGAAGGAAGTGTTTGTATGTTAGGCTTCGTGCTTCAAGGGGAATTGAGAGAGGAACATGGCTTTCATCAGTAGATTGAACATCAGAAGCATCATTAAGTCATCACTCACGACTATACTTCTTTATCTACATCAACAAATTATCATGATCAATCATGCCACTCTAACCGTATTCTGTTTTTTGGTCTATAGCTGTAATAGTCTTCTGAATTGAAACTTCATTAATAAATTTTGTGGACTTAGAAAGACAAGCTTCAATAAGGTGATAGACATATCATTGTTTGCAACAACTGAATCCTTAGATCTTTGTCAATGAGCTCTTTGACTTGTCAATCTGTCATAGACTCATTGTTCCAGTAGTCTCTACATATTTTGTAGAATAGTCATCCTTAATAAGATCATCAATTTGTCATGCTAACGGTACCAATGGATTAATGTGTTTCTCTAACAATTAGTATCTTCTAAAAATAATGCGATATGTATAACTATATAATGAATACTCTAATGGTATGTTGTGTCCTAATCAATTTCTTACTCATTTCAGTTGGTTATTATGTGCAGTTCTTCCAAGTGTACAACCATTCCATGTAGTTGCTTAACCGATTCATTCATTACTTGCTCTAGAAATTTGGTAAATGGCAATCAGATACATAATCTTCTAATTATACTACTGAAACAAGCATTTCCTGAGCTTGACTACTGACTTTGGGTATGCCTTTGTAGTAAAAAATATGTTGCACATTTATTGTTGATTGCCTAACAGTTTGCACTTCTATCATTTATTCATCATGCACCTATTCCGGTAAAGAATGAAGGAAGGAGTGGGCGACTTAGGGTTGGGCATGTACTCACCTTTTAATTGATATGCATGATTGTATATAAATCACTAATTTAATTTTACTGGAATCTACTATTTGCAGGTATGTTAGTAGTGATTTAGGGAATCGTCCTTTTTCTCAACTCATGAGATCAGTATTGGGGATGCATAATAAAGAAAAAATAGGAGGCAAAGTTGGTTTGCATCTTTGAAATTTACCTTCAAGAAATATGTTAGTCTAGATAGATGTGCATGTGAAGATCACAAATATAATGCGAATACATCTATGTTGTTACGCTTTAAGTCAAAATGATGGGTCTAAATGGAGGCAAGATGTTATGCCTGAAGATGACCATTTCACAGATATACTAATGCTTTTAGGATTTTGAAGGAGTTTTCCTATTAGTTTTTATGATTTAGAGTTTTGTTTAAAGTTGTAGACTAGAACTTGCCATGTCGAGCTAGTGTTCTTCTTGGTAATGTCATATTTTGAAAAAGTAATTCTTACTACTTGGAGTTACTTATATTTATATTTATTTCTTTGTTGGAGATACTCTTGTTGAATATAGATACATACACTAGTAGCCTAGGGTTTTCTCTTTAAATGTTGAGAAGCACTTTGTTGGAGTTTAAAGAATACACTGTACATATTTTGATTCTTATATTGATAATTCTTTGAATTGGAGAGGGGCTTTGTAATATATATTATATATATATATATATATATATATATATATATATATATATATATATATATATATATATATATATCATAATGCTCAATAAGATACAACTAGAATAAAATTTAGGGATTTGGTCTAGGATTTCGGAAAAAAGGAGGGTGGGCACATGCGAACTTACATTATAAGTTGTCAATTCTTAAGCATTCCATATAAGAAGGATTTAGAAAATTTCCAAATACCATAACAATTTGAGATATACATCAACACGTAAGTACCTTATGCTTTATTACAAATTTTAAAATATTTTGTTTGTTCTTATTTTACTTTTACGTGTACCAAATTTCATAAGATAGAAGTGAGCTAGCTAATCCAGGGAACACCATCTCTTTGGATTTGTGTTCTCATATCATCATCATGGTATTAGAGCTTTGTCAAGTAGGACTAAGGCTTTGTATTGCACTTCATATGCTCTATGTAGGAGTCCGTAAAATCTAGTTATAAGATTGTGTTGTCCCGTGTCGTGTAGTTTAGAAGTATCTACCTCTTCTAAACATCTTAAAGTGTTAATGTTAGAGTATATATTTAAATGCTCATTTTAGAACACGTTCTTCATGATACCTCCATTATTAAATAGGACACTTTCTATGTTGTCAGTTTGAGTTGTAATTTAGAATTGTATACTCTGTTTCTCTAGTAGATTAAAGTTCTATCATTCCTAGGAATTCATTAGCTAAGGTGAATAAGTCTGGGCCTATAATGGAGACAATGATTGATATTACTTTATTAGATCCTCTTCTAGTTCCTTAAGTGGATGAGGTTGTCTCTGATTGTATTAGTAAAGGTCTGATTGTCAGTGATAAGGAGAAGAACAAATGGAAAACATGGACAAATTTGGATCCTCTGTTTAAAATATATATTCGGTTGTGTCTTCCCCACTATATATAGATTGGGTGAGTATCCTTACATCTTTGTTGGTAAGACACAACATGAGTTTGTCAAGAACTTGGTCACTCTGTTTGGAATATTGCTAAACTAATCCAGGATGATTGTCATCTCGAGATAAAGAAATAATACATAACAAATACAACTCTAATACCTCCCTCATGACTGATCTATCATTTGAAAGAATGATTAAAGGGCCCTTTAGGATTTACCACTCCATCTAGTTGTTGTCTGATCCCAAACTCAATCAAACAATATACTTCATCTTATAAACTTCCAACTCGTATCAGATTCTGCCTTAGAAGTTAACTACATGGTTCACCATAGTAAGAGGAATGATAGAATTGAATTATTGTCTTTTACTATATGAAATGTTACACTGACTTAAGACCAAATGATATTTATCATTTCAGAATAGTACTTTTATATAATTAGAATCTAGTGTATCAAATCCCTTATACTCTCCAGTCTTAGTGAAATAAAGCTATATGTAGAAAATCATTCACATTGGCATGGTCTACATGATCTCGGAAAAGAAGAATGACTCCTAAGGGGAAGATAGTAACTCTAACCACCCAGATGGTGACAAGTCAATCATAACGATCCATTTGTAACTGTAGATATAGTCCCTACAGAAGATACTTACTAAAATTGGTAAGTCCAATTCAAAATTAAGAGATGCCTTCATAACCTTAATTGAGATTCCTACATTACATTCTTCAAAATTGCAGTTCACCATATACCATTCTTAATGATTTTCTCTCCACCAGATTCAAAGCCTCTAGAAACAACAACATGCAACAATCACATCCAATGGAAGCAACCAAAACATGATTTGTCATACACACCATCATGCCTAAATATATCACCTTTTTTCTCATGTAATAATTGTACACATTATCAAGTGGTTGGGGCCCTATTTGTGGATCGAAAAGAGCACCAAAATATATTTTGTTGAATCCATACCTTAGTTATTATATCTACTATGTCATCATCTCATTGATCATTGTCTTTTTCTGCAATTCCTATGAAGACTAATACTATAGGCTGCATTCATAAAGGACATAACATGCACTGACATGGTTCAGCCTTGTCTCTTAGAGGAGACTGAGCAGTTTTCCATGAATGTTATCCTGTCCACACCCCTTTGTAGGAAAACAATGTTTGAGATGCAACTTTCTAAGATTCACCTGAAGTTCCCTCTTCCATAATAACTCCCTCAATACCTTGTAGTTCAGCTACAAGTTTGATAAAATTTTTACGTCTGACATTTCTTTCCAGTCTTCCATGGATGAATCACAGTGTTTTTCTCTGAGGTCCGTTCTCGAGTAAGCATTTTGCATCACAAACATCTAATTTTGGTACATATGGAAGAATAATATCTTTCTCAAGGCATACTTGCATTGGTTTATATCAGTTCCCAATAGAATCCACATCAGGGACAATCCATATTGCTTTTTTCATGAACCTACGAACTGACTTCAAAAACCATGGGTGGTTAACAGGAGGAATATGATCCCAACTTTAAAACCTTTTCCAAGAAGGTTGATCAGTAACCCACTTTAGCGCATCCTTGAAATTTTGTGCACACCTTGTATTGTGCACTAAACTGTTGCTTTTCGAGCTAGAATTAGTTGATAGTGGTGAAAAAAGGTATGTAAAATAAGTCTGCCTTTTCTTTCCAATGAACCCTTTTCACATTCTTTAGAGACTCTTTGATTCAGGAGCAAGCAAATCCGCCCAGAGAAAGTAATCCATAGAGTGTTGTGTTTTGATAGGGGTTGGATAGGATGAGTTTATTTGTACCCAATCTAAATTTGTTTCCTGCCTTAATCAGGTGACATTCCTTCCATCTCACATCTATTGGAAATTTTCAGTTGTCTTTTTACCCCCCCCCTCTTTCAAGAAGTCTTACACCTGTTGTTTATACATCATTTCTTATTGCTATAACTGCATGTCTTGATCCATGTTTGCAGTAGCAATTGCGGTGGCAAACTCCTTCATGTCTCTTTGTAGTTGAGCAGTAACATTTTAAGTAATAGTAAACTCTTGTTGCAGTCCTTAAGGCAGTGCTAGCACCCACAATCATTTGCATATTCACCTCGTATGGTATTCCTTGATGAAACTCACTACTGGAGAGTTCTATTTTGGTGGTGACATTTGAAAACAAGAATAAGAGCCTTTAAGGTGAGCATACTCCATATTGATCGTATGAGAATGAGATGCCATCTATCGTGCATGTTTCATATGGCTTGCCCTGAAGCTTCCATAGCTAGCTAATAAGTAAGGGACACAAACCCAGTTTCTCCTAGCATCAGAAATGTGATAGGTTCAACACCTTTTGTCATGAGTTGTACATTTTTTTCCTATTACCAATCAAATACTAATAATTTTATTCCTTCAGATCCAAGTTTAACATTCAATATGTTTTGATCTCTAGTGGGGTTGAGGTCCAAGTACGAGTACTACCCCCAAACGCATCCATACAGTTCATGCAGGACCAAACGACCATATCTCATTTATTGTTCAAGTAGGTTGCATGATAATAGATACTCTAACATAATTCCTATATGTCTTTAGTTTTATGAATCTATTTTTCTTTCCTGAAGTGTTTAAGGCCAATCATACTTCAATCAGTCCACCAAGGTGTGCACTGAGCTATTGTTTCTATTCATGCAAACACATGTGTCCATCCTAGCATAACCTTTGCCACATTTTCTGCTACTCTGTTATTGTCCCCTGGCTAAGAGAAAACTATCCCTGTGTGCTTCACTGCTAATGTTGGCTAAGGTGACATGGAATTTGATGGGTTGGAAAGAAAAGAGAAATCTAAAGGCCCACTCCATGTTGTTGTAAGATTATACTTTGTGTTCTCTACAAGCGCATATGATATATTAAAGAAAGTATCCACTTAACAATTTCATGGCTCTGCCTCTTACAGTTTCAGTTACAAAAAAATTCATTGAAAGCCTTGACAGAATTCTTTGAAAGCTTAGCCATGAGGGTACTTTGAATACACATAGGCCGAGTTATCTCTGACATAGTGTACTTTAGCTCAAGACCTTTGTTAAATTTGGTAGTTCCTAGAAACCGAGAAGGCTTTTCTTAGTAGATTAATTGCATATCTAGCAGACGATTGTACCATGACATCACATTAATGTGATCTTAATCTACTAGGTTCACTTAAATCATGAGAATCTTACATGGTTATTAAAAATTCATAAAGTGAAGATAACTACTTATAGATGCAATCATATGTGTAGTATGCTCTCTTTAGTTTGGATGCATTTGAATCTATATGTTTATAGCTTACTTTTTAGCATAGGACATAAAAGAACACTACAATAGAAGTTATAAACAACATAAATTACCAGTTCTTGATTGAAATATCAAGATTTTTCACTTTGAAATATAAGCTAACACATATCCGTAAGAATATAACAACAAATGTGTTAAAATTTGAGTTCTTGATGCACACATAATTTAAATGTCATATGCATTAAACAACATTTTATGTAAATCATATCAGAAATGAAGATGTCAAACATTTCTACAGAACTTC
Organism: Alisma plantago-aquatica; assembly: GCA_963693085.1. NCBI lineage: Eukaryota > Viridiplantae > Streptophyta > Magnoliopsida > Alismatales > Alismataceae > Alisma > Alisma plantago-aquatica. Next base: position 455,053,727 of record OY856410.1, on the reverse strand, counting down.
CAGTCAAGATGGATAGATACCCCAATCACCAGCAGATCGAGTTGCCTTTTTTGAGTTAGATCCTAATGTGGATTTGCTACCACTAATGTTTTTGTTGAGAGTATCTATAAGATCTACACATTGTTGCAAAGGTGATGCTTCTCTTGTTATGAAACTGTGTGACTGCCATGTTGTCTAATATCTAGTACTGTTGTGGCAGGTTGTATTTATATCATGCCAAGTCAGGTCCTACAGGGTATCTAGATGGAAGTGACACCAACAATGTGTTCTGGAGTTCTTTGTTAAGTTCATGCATTGAGAGATTTTAGGTATTCTTTTACTCTATTTAGAATATGATGTTTACTTTATTGATGGTGTTGACACTGAATCAAAATTAATTAAGAATGATCTTAATCATAGTAAGGGAAGTACAAAAGGCAGTTCAAGGTACAGTCTCACTTCTCTGGTGTTATTCAGACCTTTGCAAAAAGCATCTCAAACTCAGAAAGTATAAGATTACATGGGGACAGAAAGTAGCAGATGGTTCATCCATACATCCATGTATCCTCAGTCCCAAAAGCCCAACTGCTCCCATTTGGGGCATGTAAGCCTGTGGTATTGTCAAGATCGTGCCCCCATCTTATAGTGTTGCTGAACACAAAAGAGTAGATACATGTGCTGTAGAGTTTGAAGAGTGCATAAATGTACTTGAGCGCAAATATACTCTTAAAATCTAAAACAAAGTGATGATATTGAGTGGTTTCCTAATCATATTAGCAATTGTAGATCAATACTCATCAACAAAATCACTTTCTAATTTGTGATTTAGATTGCAGACTTGAGTCTCAACACCTGATACATCAGGGCTTGAGTCAACAATCGGTGAAGACAATGTTCTATGATTAATAATGCTCTCTTATAGGTATCTCTTCTCTTAGTGTTGTTGTACTATGCTAGAATTTGGTTTTCTGCTAATCCTCTACAACTACTTTCTGCTTGGGTTTGCTACTGTTTTATTGGTGTTTCTATATAAGAAAGGTGTATCTTGAATTTATTATGGAGCTGGAACCTTCGAGTTAGCATACACTCTGATGCAGGTTCTCATATGACTTGGCCGCACTATGGTCATTCTGATAGTAAGAGATTAAGTCTCTATAGTGATGCTTTCCTGACATGTTCCTATTGCTAAGTTCAATTTCTTGCTTGCATATGTTTACCACGAAGAGTTTGGACTTTTCAGGTAGATTCTGCGTCTTATGGGGAAGCAATGTATGCTCTAGTCCATGTCATTGCTGATATGTTTATGATGAGTGTCTCTTTTCAGATATGCTTACGGTAATGTCAACAGTCCTAGGCTCCACCTGCTTCATATCTCAGGGTCTATTTTTAGAATCTTCTAAAAAGCTTGGAGGTGGTTCAGTTTTTTGTTGATCATGTGTAGCTAATTCTCATGTGCTTGGTCTTGCTACTTCTTTATAGGTAATTTTTGCCTCTTAGCTATTTGGTGGGGTGTGGATTTCTTTAAATATCTATAAAAAATGTGCCTCTTGAATGTGTTATGGAGATGGAGCAATCTAGCAGAAACTTATTGTCATATTTCTACAAATTGAATTAATATCTCTTGATATAATCTGTGGCATGATTTAATTCTTTCCCCTGTTCATTGGCTCTAACGTCATGCACTTAAGAGATTTTCCCCTACGTGAAGTCCATTCTGCTCTACAGTCTGCAGCAAGTAGTGAAAAGAAAAGGCATCATTGGAGCGTTGTATGATCTATTCATCTATTGACCTAATTTTTCTATGGACCTTTAGTCACGATTCTCACTCCATAGATAACATGGTATGGAAGTTCTATTCTCAAGTGACATTGGAGTGTTGTATGATCTTATCTATAGTATGCAGTGGATAGATGTAGTCAGAAGAAGATATTGTATGCATGTGTCTTTTTTCCATGCATATTGTAAAATAGGGGCTAGGTTAATGTCCTCCCCATGTGTACTCATTGTTCAACTATAAGTAAAATCCATCATTGCTGACATTGTAAGCACAACTCGATCTTGATTAACATTCATCTATTTTCTTATTGAAAACCCCTCTATATTGGAAAGCGACTGACTGGATACATAATGTCTCTCACTACATATGTATGTATAGTACATGGTGTCTTTCACTACACACTAGCTATAATTACATGTGTAACAAGTGCTATTTTTTCTATTCATAAACTACAAATACAAATTGTAACCAATGTCATCTCTCCCTACATATCATAGGTACAAATTGAATTGTAGTCATACATTTGGCTACAATGGAAACTACATGTTTATGTGTAAGGACATTTTTTTACCTACAATTAGGGTTACATATGAATTTGTAGCCAAAGGAATAACTAACTATAACTTTGAAAATTGTAGCCTAAACAATTAGCTACACGGGTATTAGCTGTATATTATAAATGTAAGGATAAATGTAGCCAAAGCTTTTAGCTACAAATTTTGGGGTTTTTGCTACAATTTTTTTTGTAGTTAAAGACCATATTTTTTGTAGTGGTACTGATCGGTTGAGTTGGCAACTCGACCGATGGTCCACCTGGACCAACTTCAAAAATTTTATTTTCTAGCCATTAGAGTGCTAATTGAATTTATTTTTCAAGTCCATTTTGCAGTTTAAACATACTTAGGCACATATCACTCATCATTGGGTATTATTTTTCCATAAAACAAACATTTGTGAAAAAATACCCAAAAATAAGTGAAAAATAAGGCAAAAAACATGAAAAACTAATTATAGAATATTACCAAGCAAGGATGATCAAAACATAAGCAAAGCATATAGGATAGATGAAAACTAGCTAGAAGGAATATTAGATTCATCTAAAGCAGTTATGAGAAGTTTAGATCTAATAAAAGTAAATTGCTCTCTAGCTAGAGGTTTTGTGAAAATGTGTGCCAACTAATTTTTCGTGTCCACATGTGTGATATAAATATCCTTTTTGGCAATAAGATCACAAAGAAAATGATGACGGACCTCTATATGCTTGGCTATACTATGCAATATAGAATTGTAAGACAAATTGATTCCACTAGTATTATCACAATAGATAGGAGAAGCATAAAAACGAATGTTAAAGTCTTGGAGCATTTGCTTCATCCATTGGACCTGGGCACAACAACTCCCGGCTGCAATGTATTCAGCCTCGGTAGTTGATAATGCCATTGTGCTCTATTTCTTGGAGAACCAAGACACCAAGAATGGTCCTAAGAGAAAACAAGTGCCAATTGTACACTTTCTATGAATCAAGCATCCTGCGTAATCCACATCACTATAAGACATAAGAGTAAAGTCCCCTGACTTGGGATACCATAGTCCAAAAATTGGGGTTTTGTCTAAGTACCTTGAAATCCTCCTAACAGCTATAACATGTGATTTCTTGGGATTTGATTAAAAGCGAGCACACAAGCCAACACTAAACATTATATCAGGTCTAGAGTTAGTTAAATAAGGTAAACTTTCAATCATACCTATATAGAGCTTCTCATCAACCTTCTCACCTTCTTCATCTTTATCAAGTTTGGCAGTGTTTGACATGGGTGTGTCCATAGACTTGGTGTTCTCCATCCCAAATCACTTAAGTAGCTCACTTGTGTACTTACCTTGGTTGATGAAGTTCCCATATTTAGTTTGCTTGATTTGAAAGACAAGGAATAATGTAATCTCACCCATCATGCTCATCTCAAACTCACTCTACATAAGAGTACTAAAATCCTTACAAAGATAAAGATTAGTTTTGCCAAAAATGATATCATCAACATATATTTAAATGATAAGAAAATTGTTAGAAGTGTGTTTTAAAAACAAGGTAGAATCTACTTTTCCCATGATATACCCATGGTCTATACAAAAAGTTCTTTAATTTCCCATACCAAGCTCGAGGTGCTTGTTTGAGTTCATCGAGAGCTTTTTGCAACAAAAGAAACACGGTTAGGTAGACTATCATGTTCAAATCCCAGGGGTTGTGCAACATACACTTGCTCCTCAATTGTACCATTCAAAAACACACTTTTAACATCCATTTGATAAAGAATAAAGTTTTTATAATTGGAAAAGGCAATCAACATACTAATAGACTCAAGTCTCGCTATAGGTGCACATGTTTCATAAAAATATATACCTTCCTGCTGATTGTAGCCTTGAGCCCCTAACCTTGCTTTGTTCCACTTTGCCACTTTCATCTAGTCTGTTGCGGTAGACCCACTTGGTACCAATGATCTTTATATCACTTGGTCTTGGTACTAGGGTCTATACTTTGTTCTTTTCAAATTGCTCCAACTTTTCTTGCATGGCTAGGATTCATTCATCATCCCCAAGAGCTTCTTTGACGTACTTTGGCTTGAGTTGTGAGATGAAGGTGTTGTTGGCATGTTCTTTGTTGAAGGTAGCCCACGTCTTTACTCTTTCAAATGGATCACCTAAAATCAACTCTTTTGGATGATTCTTTTGCAAATTAGGGAGTTGGATCCTTCTTCCCTTCATCTTTCTCTTCTTCTTGAATGACCACCTCTTTTCCCTTTTGGGTGATGTTGAGTTCTTTTAGAATAGGAACTACCTCACCTGCAACATCATCATTTGGAACATTATCTTTGGGAATAGATGGGTTAGTCTCAATAAACTTAACATTAATAGATTCTTGTACTTTAGCAAGATGAATATTAAATACTCTATAAGCCTTACTAGTGGCGCTATAGCCTAGAAAGAAAGCTTTGTAAGATTTCATATCAAAGCTTTTGAGAGAATCTTTCATATTCAAAACAAAACAAGGACATCCGAAAATGTGGAAATACTCAATAGAAGGCTTCCTACCATGCCATAGCTCATAGGGGGTTTTCTTTATTTTTTTAGAAGGCCAATTTTTCACAAAACATGAGGTACATCCCGAAACTTCTTTGGAGTATCATACTCTAAAAGCATGGTCCTAGCCATCTCCTGTAGTGACCTATTCTTCCTCTCTACAACCCCATTTTGTTGATGTGTTCGAGGTGAAGAGAAGTTATGTGTGCAACCAGATTCTTCACAAAAGCATTCACAAGGATCATTTTCAAATTCTCCCCCATGATCACTATGGATGGAAACAATCTGACAAGAAGCTTCATTCTCAACTCATTTACAAAAACTAGAGAAATCATCAAGCGTATAACTCTTGGAAATGAGAAATAAGGTCCAAGTATATCTAGAGAAATCATTGACAATAACAAGGCAATACTTGGAACCATGATGCAATTGAGTTCTCATTGGTCCAAATAGATCAATGTGAAGAAGTTCAAGATCTCTCTTGGTACTAAGGACTCCTTTGGATTTGATGAGGACTTGGTTTGCTTTCCTTGGGTACAAGGTTGGCATTTGTCATCCTTTTCAAAATCCAATTTGGGAAGTCCCTTGACCAAGTACATTTTGTTCAACTTCTTCAATTGATTCATATTTACATGACCAAGCTGACAATGCCAAAGAGAACTATCATACGAAATGACTACTCAACATCTACCAACAATAGGCTTAATATATTCAAGCACAATTACATAAAGATTACCACTCCTAGTTCCCTTATATATGACTTTATAGGTGAAGGAATCTAGAATCAAGCATTCAAAGGAAGTAAATAGCACAAGGTAACCATTATCACATAATTGACTTACACTAATTAAATTGTGATGTAGGCCATACACAAACAGAACATTCTTGATACACAAGGATTTTCCTACCTGACCCTCACCTTTAACCTTATCTTTCTTGTTGTCCCCAAAGGTAACCGAACCTCCTTTCTTCTTAGTGAAGTTGTTGAAATGGCTTATATCACCTATCATGTGCTTAGTGTAGCCACTATCAACAATTCATCTACCTTTTTCCTCACTTACCTCACTTTCCTCACCAAGTTCTTCACTTGTAGAGGCCATGAGTGCAAGGTGGCACTCTCCATATTCTTTGGAGCTTGATCTACTCAAGGATGAGGTTTCCCAAGCTGCATGAGATGCATTCTTGTGTCTTTTCTCCTTCTTTTCCTTCCTCTTGTACTTTCTCTCCTTTTTGTACTCTTCCTCCTTCTTGGAGTTGCCCTTGTGGTGTGACTTTCTTAATTTAGGACATTCACTCTTGTAGTGTTCCTTTTTTCCACACTTGTAGCATCTAGGGGTAGAAGAGGAGGATTGCTTTCCCTTGGTGTAGTTGGATTCATGCTCACTAGGGCCATCATCTACACTAGAGGAGGAGGGAGATGTCTGGAAAGCAAGTTGTTGTTAAAGGATGACAACCTACACTTGAGCTTTGAAGTCACTATCTTTGATCTTCTTAACTTCCTTCTCTTCTTGATTGGCTTCTTCTTCTTTCTTGTCAAGATTTGGCTCATGATCTTGTAGGTTGCCAATGAGCTCTTTAGTTTGGATGTCACCAAGGCTTCTCACTTCTTCAATGGGTCACCTTTGAATCCCATCTAATTTGTAGATTCCTCAAGATATTGGAGTTGATTACACCTCTATACAAAGTGTTGCCCAAAGTAGCTAGCCATTTATGATGACATTGAGCCTAGAGTACATCTCTGCAATCCCTTCTTTCTTGCCCATCTTGAAGTTCTCTAGAAGGCTGTTCAACATGTAGATCTTATCCTCTTTGAATTGCTTTGTGCCCTCATAGGTAATGCACAACTTATCCAAAATCTCATAGGAGGTATACCATGAGGAGATGCGGTTAAATTCGTTGGGGTAAGGGCTGCATAGAGGACGCTTATGGCTTTAGCATTGAGTTGGGTTTCTTTTAGTGCAACTTCATTCCATGTTGACACAGCTCCAGTTGGCTCCTTGTATGGTATGACCATCACCTTCCACATATCAAAGTTCATCCCTTGAATGTAGAACTGCATACACCTCTTCCAATAGAGGAAGTTGGTGCCATCAAAGACCATAGGATGCATAGAGAAGCCTCCCTCTAGTTTGAGTGAACCAAGTAGGTTGTCGCCCATCTTCTCATCTCGTGGGAGATTATTGAAGAAGATCCTTAGCTCTGATACAACTTGTTGGATCTAGGGCTCCAGAGGGGGTGAATAGAGCTTCAAAATTCTCACAAGATGAGTTACACCTTCAAATTATATCAATCAAAACCAATATCTTAAAAACAATTTGAAGTCCTACCTAGGCAAGCATAGCAAGGATGAGAGAAATTGAAACACGCAATTGGACAAGGTGGTTTAGAGTGGTTCCAATATCCAAACTAGGAGATAGTCAATCCACTACCTAGAGAGGTCAACCTCTAGGACTTTGCAGTCCATGTATACTTATATTCATTTATAAGAGATACAAGGAGACCACCATACATCTAAGGACTTACCTACTCAAGACAAGAGTCTTCCACCTACACAAGAACTTACTTACTTGATCAAGATGTCTTTATCCTTCAACAAGAACTTACCCACACTTGAATCAAGTCTTTGTCCTTGAAGGATTTACCCACTCTTCTTTAATCTTGGCCTTCCCTTCTCCTTCACCTGGAGAAGATCTTCACCTCTTCTTCAACCATGAAGAAGAACAACAACAACTTCACCTTCACTCAGAGTAGCTTGCTTCAACCTTTTCTCTTTGAGAAAGGTGGTAGGGAAGATGGAAGGAATGAGAGCTTTATAAGCACATGGAGGTACCTCTCTTACAATTTGCCTAACTCACTCATAATCACAAAATTCTTTGTAAACGAGAGAGAGAAATGGGCTTAAGGAGTTGCAACACACTCAACTATAACAATGACTTAGAATAGCATGAATGAAAAAACTTGGAATGAACTCCAAGGGGTCCTATTTATATCTGGGGGTGTTTTGTTGAATGTGGGATCTCTTAAGGGCGAAATATAGCCATTTTCCAAGTTACATAAGATCTATTCTCACTCACAACAACTCTCCAACAGTTATAATCACCTTTTTTGTGTTTTCCGTAGAATACATTCTTTCAAGTTTCAATAAAGGTAACTCGACCAATCCACTAAGTGAAAAAGCCAATTTCAAACTATCATTTGAGTTTTTTTAGGAAACTCAACCGATGATTCAAAATCAGTTTTGCTTAGTTGATCAATCGGTCAAGTTTTGTTAGTGTGCAACTCGACCGATTGGTTATCTTCAGAAAATCCATCACTAGATCAGTTGAGTTTCCAACTCGATTGATAAACAACATGTGACAAATTTTCTAAATTGACTTTTGAGTGACCAAACGTTGGAATTAAGTGTCCCTGATTTTTTCTCATATTAGTTACAAGTCATATCATCAATACAAGTGATTAAAAAATTAATCTAAGGTCATTTGAAGTGATTTTTCAAAATGCACACTTGCATTACTTTTGACTTGAACTTCAACAAGTAGGGCTTGCTAACTTGATCCTTTTCATGTACCTAAGGCCTGAAATCAATCTTGAACAAATATAATAGATACATTGGGAAGGAATGGTTAAGTCATTATCAAAATATGGGCAATGTATAACTGTAAAGTCAACACTCTACACATCCTATACACTTCCCATCATTTGAATGTGGAACCATAAGTGAACCATCAAGCATCATTAATGCACAAAGATTCTCTCTAACTCAAATCTTTCATTGTCCAATTTTAGTGTATTCCATTAGACTTAGGTCAAACCAAATATATTTACAACTAGACATATTTAAAACTTCCTCATACTCATATCATTTGTATGTCATCCATGACATATCATCACAACTCAATTCATCCATGTCAATTTGATTTCTTGCAAATAGATACATGTACCATGTCATTTTACTTCTAAAGGCATTTTGGTATCTAAAACAAATCTGTCCATTTCCTTACAAAACCACTCACTTTAGAATCTAGAATGGATTAGGATGATTTCTTCTTACTCCTTAATCTCTAGTGATCATCTCAATTGGTATTATGTAACTACATGGAAAGGCTTGCGTTCATGTGGGGTTTCTCATTATTATTTGAATTAAGTATGACATATTCATTAGGCTTAGATCATCTTAATAAGGCTTATTGCCTTCAATTGGATTAATAATACCCAAATTTGATCATCTCTTCATATTGACTAGATAATATACAAGTTAGGGATTTATGTCTCATTCAGATACAACAATTTTTTTAGGGTTTCATAGAAGTCTTCTTAGTTACACACATATTTATACATCATCATAGTCATCTTATTGACACATAACCCCATTAGTATGTATTAAAATATACTAAGGGTATTCTCAATACACAAAAAACCTAATTTCCATTTTAATTCAAACCGTTTATTAATTATAAGCATATGCCATGTCATTTAGTTACTTGAGTCAATCTCTCAACATTAATATTAATATTAATATGGATATCTCCATTTAAACATGCAAACTGACTCTCATATATAATTATTACTAAAAGTGACTAGGATTTCATTTGCAACATCTAAGGAATCACATTTGACCCATGTATATTTAATTCAAACAACATATATACATATCCACTAAATTTCAAAGCATTTTATTCATTTAGGCTAGTTCACTTCTGTTACCATTACCTTAAGTAGAATTTTATGTTCATATTATGAACAAAAATAAAGGAAATGTGAAAGAATCTAAACCATGACACATTCAAATTTCCAAGATACTTCCCAATAGATTACCCAACCACATAAATAATACAAACAATGAATCACTGATCTTAGTTGGAGATAATTAAGCTTGAAGCGTGTTTATATATCTAATATAGGACCTAACCACTTAGATCAAGTTTTAAACACCATCAATGTCATTGCTCAGAAGATGAAATTCTAGAATTCTATCAAGTTCCTAGAAACTGGCTCCTTTTTCTTCCTCCTTCCAACTTAAAAACCCTAGCAATGAAAAAAGTGGAAACAAAGAATAAGAAAAGAGGATGGTTTGATATCTTTTTGATTCAAATCATAGGAATGGCAGATTGTAGACATAAGAGAGAACTTTCTCTGAGAAATCATACCTAGGATTGATAAATTATACATGATTTTGCAAGTTTTTAAAAGTTGAAACTCCAAATAAACATCTCCAAGTCTCTTTTTCATCAAAGATTTAATTATCCTCTCTCTAGTTTTCATATATCTGGGATGAACAATGGAATATGGGAGCTACAAGGATGATAGGTTAGTAGTATAGATCAATTTAGGTGGTTGGCATATGAATTCATTTATTTATTTGAGTCATTGGTAGGATGAGTTGTTCCAATTAAAATGTAAGCTCATTTTCATTACCAATAATCAACTTAAAATCAAATACCACACTACTATGCTTTGTTATAGCATGCCCAACTAAGTTTTTCCCATGGAAAGTCAACTAACTAGTAGGTCTAGCAAACATATGAAAATCCTAAACACTTATATTTGAGATATCCAATCTACATACAAATTTCAAAGCAATATACATTTTGATAGAATATTTAAAAACCATTTACTAAACCACTGTACTTATCACATTTTATTTTCTTATACTATCAAGATTCAAATTTCATTTGAATAGGAATTTTCATTTACAAACCCTAATTATTTAAAAACAAGGCATATTTATAATGCCTCATCGAGTTCAACATATCATTATAAAACTAACATAGTTAATTGATTCTAATTAAGGATCCATATAGTAAGTATGTAATCATTCAAAGAAACCCTAATTAGATGGATAAGATGAAATTGGGTAAGTAAAAATTATCCCCTCATTTTAGGATTTTGTCTTTAGATATAAGAAAATGTGTGGAAGAAGATCATAAAATCTAGTACATCTACTTAGAACTATTTCAAGTTTACCATTCTTTGGTATATCACCAATTTTCTTACTTGTTAGGTAATTTAAATCAATATTAGGTATTAGATGAATATATCATCTCTAATCATCATCATATTCTACTTTGAATATTAAAACACTATTCACAAATCTTGTTATACATCACTTTCATGGCGCGATTCACATTACTTATCATATTCTTAGAAAATTTGATTATACATATCATGGATTCATACTTTCTATTATTCACATCGACCAGCTCTCTTCGTAAAGAAGAATATTTTATATAGGAAAGATTCTTAGTTTTTGACTTTCTCTTATTACTTCACATTCTTACTAAGATTCAAATTCATCAGGAATGATCTTTGTAATTCATTTAGCTTCATGCATATTTTCTATGAGAAATCTTCAAATGGTCTTAGTTCCAAAATGAGGTTATGTATTCATTTCTTTTACTCCATTTGTATGCTTTTTGTTCAATCTTACATCTTATAATACTCCCAACTGTCTTCATCTATAATCTTGGTTAGGGCAACCAAAAGAAGTACATTCAGTGGTTCCATACTAGCTTATACCAATATCCAAATACTTGATTAGATTAGTTGAATTCTATGCTCAGGTAGTCTACATATCATTTTGGTTATTTTAAAAATTCATATCAACGTTTCGTCATAGATCCTATTGTCCCATCTGACTCATATAATGTACGTTCAGATACCACATTTTTGGGACCTCCCTTTTGATTAGCATAAATGGCAAAAAGTAGATAGAATTTTGATTCTCATACTTTCTCTAGAATTATCCACTTATAGGATTTTGAGTTGGAAGGACTGATAAATGGTGAATTCTTGAGGTTTGATATGAATTCAAGAATTCCATATGTTGAGCTATGAAATTTAAGGTGTTTCATACCTTAGAAGAGTAGGTACCTCCATTTAAAATTAGATTGCATAAAATTGGGTTAAATCCACTATAATCTTCAATTAGTTTGTATGCGACTATAAACCCTATATCTACCTTTCAGTTTTAGCCTTTACAAGATGATCTAGAAATGGATTATTTCCTATGTGATGAATTTCATATGATGAAATCATATTAGAAGCGGATATAAGCCCTCTAGAATAGAATTTTTGAGGTTATTACAAAAATTAGAAGAATATATAGAAGCCTAAGATTTTAGGTTACGTTTGAAAATATTGTATAACTAAGTGAAGACCATTACCTATTGTATATTTATATTTATTAATTGATTGTTTTATCTAAATATTTAGCACATATATGTCAAATATTATCTAGAAATGAATTTAAAGTTATTTGTGTTTACTTGTTATCTTGTAAAGAGGGTGAAACCCTAAACAAGTGAAAAGTTGGGAGTTTGTGAATAGACATTTTGAAATCCAATAGATATTATTCTTTTCAACATTATAGATTTATTAATATAGGGTTAACTTTGATACATGATATTTCAGTGAAGGGTGTAGAAGCCATATTCTAGTTTCATACCGGGGTTTCATATACATGTTTGGTTGTGTATGAAGTGTAAGAAGTAGTATTTTTCCTAGTTAAAGTTTATGATGTGGTGAACTATTATGTGAGTCATGTTATATGTGATTGAGGTAAATGAAACCCTAAGAATAGGTTATTCATTAAATCAAGTATTTTCATTTTACTATTTGTTAGTATAGTAAGTGGAGTTGCTCAGTAGGTCAGTTTACAATGCAAATTATTGATAATACAACAAAATAACTATTTACAAGGTTAAGCTAAGAAATTATGATCGATGGTTGAACCGTGAATTTAAAGAGTGAATTTGACATTAAATGACCTCAATACCATAGAATCCTTCATAGGAGGTCTGCACTATCAGGAGGAAATGTGCTTCCAAATTGGAGGTAGTCCAGATCAAGGTAAGTTAGATTGTACTAGTAGGGTGTGGGGGTCTTGGACTATGAGGTAAGACTCCTTATTATTGTGTGGTGCCCGATATCAACCAAAATATTGGTGGTACCTTTATTACTGATCAATGGTAATCTTTGGTAGGGCCACAGATGTAGAATTAGACATAGTACTTAGGCCCTCCGCCTAAACACCCAATCCTATTATGAGGAGCTATTCGGTTGCTCCCATTAGCCACTACGAGCTATACATGGCTAGGCTCTCTACAGTGGGTCGTTTAGGATTTTAGACTTAGAAATCTAGGCATTCACATAAGTCTTTTACAGTGAAATCATATCTTTCTACGATGCCTTCACATGTCATGGTACACTCCATGTTTGTTTAGGGCATAATAAGATGAATGATAAATTAATCTAGTGTGTGCAATTATTCAGTTATTCTCTATAGTTATTTGCAGTACCTTGCAATTTATATTTTTCTAAATGTCTAGTTCTCTTGAGATTTATCAAGCATGTTAAGTTATTGATTTACTCATTATATCTATCCAAAGTAATCCTTCCAATTATAAGTTTGTAAGTGATTAGTCTCTTTGCATCTCATTATTGTTCTACTTTAAGTTTAGTTTCTCAGTATTACATCTTTTGACTATTTAAGTGCTTTAATTTGTTTCTTTGAAGTAATCATTCACTAAGTGAGTAGGCTCACCCCTCTACTCATAATTTTTAGGAGAACCATGTGAATTGAATAATGTTAATGCCAGAGTAGATCTGCCATAAGAGCTAAGTATAAGATTAGTCAAGTTCAGCCAATCCCTGCACTCTAGGTTCTTGTAGAGAAATAAGAGAGTTGTAAATGATGATTTGGAACATTGATTTGTTATCAATAGAGTTTTTTTTTTAATTAAGCCAGGGGTCGCTTTTATTCATCCCACACCCCTCTTGTGGGCTAAATCACAGCAAAATTACATCTCCCGCACTTATAACTCGGGTATCATCCCAAGATCCCTCAAGGACAACCCTTACATCTTGAAAAATAAAAACAAAGACAACCAAAACAAGGGACTCCGAAATCAAGCGTTTTGCTCTCCATCTTCTGTTCTCTTGAGTATCACATAGGGAGTATCTCTTTTTTCCAACAATGCCATGCCTCTAATCCTCATCGACATATTGGATACATCTGACGAAACTACCATCTCATTCAATCGACATCCCCACCTACCTAACTCACGAGGAATCGAGTTGATAGCCTTGTGAACTAGGGCTCCCGAAATCATAGAGGATGTTAACTCATCTCGCAGCTCTCTAACAAAAGAAGTTATTCGCCATGGCTCTTTACCACCATTCCAAAGAATCTCATGTGTAAGAAAATCATCTACTTCTATACACGAGATGTTCAAGGCATGGTCCCCCGCTAGCTTCAGACCTATGGCGCATGCTTGCATGTATGCAAGAAGGTAATCCGAGCTCCTTATCCAGGATCTGAACACAAGATAAATATTGGCACTGTGGTTACGTATGATACCAGCTGCCCGCCTTCTATGTGTGCCGTGGGAGTCCCTATCCCTACCAACCGTGATGTTCAGCTTGAGATTATGTATATCCGGCTTCTCCCATCGCAACAAAATCAACTGGTTCATCATTGACTTTGGTTTGTTCAAGCCCACCATCTTCATTATGTCATATATATCACTGTTTATAGTGATAGGGAATGCTGTTCTCTTCAACTGATGATTAAGGATTCTAAGGATATGGTCCCATTCATGGTTGAATGGCTTCCTCGTACCATCATACTTAGCTCCACATCTAATGCCCCATATACTGTGGGGGATTAAAATCACCATATTACCTGTCAGCCATTCAGATAAACCTTTCGCCTTTGTCATCTTGCACATGTTCAGAAGGGATCTCATATCATCAGGCGGATCCATTTCAAGCAGATCTTTAAACTTCTGCCAGAAGAAAGCAGCGGTCTGTCCTTTAAACAACATGTGATCTATATCTTCCTCCTGGGGGTTATCGCAGCAATAGCATATAGAAGCAAGGGATATACCACATCTAAATTTAATGTTATCATCAGTGGGTGTAGCTCGTCTGGCTAATTTCCATATAAATGCCGCCTCCTTGGGATATCCGGCCTGCCATACCATCCCTAGCCCATCTGGGCCTTCCCTACCACCTTGCATCAACACCCTTTTCACAGAACTCATAGAAAATCTGCCACTCCTCTCAGGACTCCATACCAGCCTGTTGTCTACGTTGGCTATCCAGATGCCTGCATCACGTATCATCTTCATACCTTCATCATCCATGACCACCCTGAGAGAATCCCAGTCCCAACTGTGTCCATCCAGCCAAAAGTCCCTGACCGTAAACATGTGTCTTCTATCGCTGGGGACTAATGCGTGATCCGCAAGGTGAGATTCACACCACCAAGAATCCCAGAAGGACAAATCTCCATCCCCAACCACCCATCGACATAAAGGAAAAATACGAGGGAACATATCCCACATTCTTTTCCAGAAAGGTGAAGGTAATAAACCTCTTCTCAAGGTACCAGGATACATATTGTCTCGGCCACCAACCAAGTTTGCATACTTAGCCCTGAGAAAGAAGCCCAAATGGAGTCCTTCGTCAGCACCTCCCAACATGCTTTTGCAACAAAGGCTTCATTGACCGTCTGTAAAGAGGGAAACCCTAGACCTCCAAGTGAAAAAGGCCTAGCAACTCTGTGCCATGCAACCCACGCCTTCCTGTGGTTATCCTCCCTATCCCTCCACAGAAATTTGGATAGCTTGTTCTCAATTCGCGTCATGATTCCAGCAGGGATTCCCACCGCAGCCGCCGTATACACTGGGATAGAAGTCAAGACGTGTGCAATCAGAAACCGTCTCCCTGCAAAAGATAGCAGTTTGGATTTCCACGTAGAAAACTTGTTATTTATCTTGCCCATCAGGAACACAAAATCAGCGAGCCTCATCGCTCCTTTCTTGATCGGTATGCCAAGATACGTCATTGAGTTCATGGCAGAAACCACCCCCATGGATGCGGCTATATCTTGAGTTAAAACCAGATCCTTGCCTCCTACCACGCATGTGGACTTGAGCTTATTTATTCTCTGCCCGGTTGCCTTTTCGTATGCATCAAAGGTGCTGCAGACCTTGTCCATTGATCTCTGGTCAGCGGAGAAGAAGACTACAATATCATTCGCATATAGAAGAATGATCGGGGGGACAACCACCCCTTTCACCTGAAACCTGGAAATGGCTCCTTCCTCATCGAGTTTTAAGAATCTTCTACATAGAATCTCCTCAAACAGAATGAAAAGAAATGGAGAAATTGCACTTCCCTGCTTCAAGCCTCTACTCATCGGAAAGAAACCAGCCATTTCCTCCCCTAGCGTCACCGTTTCCCATGAGTTTGAGAAGAAGCTCAGGCATAAGTTTATCACTTCTTCTGTAAAACTAAATTTCTCCAGAAGTCTTCTCAGTATAGACCATACCACCCTGTCGTAAGCCCTTGACATATGATACTTTAGAATCACATTATGATTTTCTCGCCCTCTGTTAATGTCATGCATAAGCTCCTTAGCTAGCCGGATGTGGTGAGATATATCTGTGCCTTTAACAAAAGCCCCTTGGTTCTTGGATATCAGGCGCGGCATAATAGGAGTAAATCTCTCACTGAGTACTCTTGCAAGTATGCGCAGGGTGACATTCTCTATGGATATGGGCCTAAAATCATCCGGTATTCTACTGGGATTATCATTCTTTGGAACAAGCAAGATTCTACAACAGAAAAGACCCCTGAAACAAGTTTGACCGCTGAAGAAACCCTTCGTCAGATCCATGAAGTCACTTTTAATAATAGGCCATGCAGCTATGAAAAAAGGAAGAGTAAAACCGTCCGGTCCCGGGGCTGCCGCTGAATCCATCATCATCATCATCACCTTTTGAATCTCTTCTTCCTTCGGAGGTGCCACCAGAGTGAAATTTTCATCAAGAGAAACCATCTCCGGGATCGCGTCTATGAATTCCAATATCTCATTTTCATCTGTATCTATTGCTTCATTGTAAAAGTTTTGGTAATGATCAGCTGCCATCTCCGCCATTTGTTTAGGGTCCGTAATTGTAGTGCCATCCTGCAGAACCATTTTATTAATCCTTCTCCACTTTCTTTTAGATTTAACAGTAGCATGGTAAAACTTGGTGTTTCTCTCCCCATCTTGAAGCCAATCTATACGAGCTTTCTCCTTCCATACCATTTCCTCCTGGTCCAACAAGAATTGTAACTCACCTTCTGCCTCTCGTAGGTTGAGCTCATTCACAAAAGTCGGATTTTCATCAAACGCAGCTTGCGTCGTAAAGACCACATCTTCCAAGTCAAGGATGCGTTGTCTGTTGGCACCAAAAGTAACCTTGCTCCACCTATGAAGAGCCACACGAACCCTTTTAAGTTTAAGGCAGAAAACTACTGAAGGGTGACCGGTCACTAGTTCATGCCATGCTTGTTCAATTATCTTCATGCATTCCTCATGTTCGAGCCATGTCTTCATAAACGAGAAGTGAGCCTGCTTTTTATCCATTGTCATAGCACCGGGGATCGACACAATGGGGCAGTGATCAGATAATCTCGCTCGGGTCAAATGAATAGATCTCGACGCTGGCCTCTTCCTCATCCATGCACCATTGACAAGAACCCTATCAATCCTCTGCCACATTGTTGGAGTGAGAATTTGTTTGTTCACCCAAGTAAATTGACTCCCCTCAAAAGGAACTTCATCAAGAGCTGCATCTGATATCCAAGAATTAAAGTCCAACATGTCCTGAAAACCAGGTTGGTTTCCCCCTCTTCGTTCCCTAGGATGTCTCACCACATTGAAATCCCCAGCTATTAACCATCCTTCATCCCCTATGCGATCAGCCAACATCAAGAGTTCATTCCATAATGCTCTTCTTTCTGTAATGTCACAGCTGGCATAGATTGCCGTAACAAATACTTTGGACCCATCATTTGCTTCCAGGCTCACCGTTAAATGTTGCTTATGACTTCTGAACAGGCTAGGATTCATACTTTTGTCAGCATAGAACCATATTTTCCCTTCATCTCCTTGGTTATCGGCTACCCAATCGAGTCTCACAATGTCCAACAGTTCTATCGCTTGTTCAACATGAAGAAACGGTTCAAATAAACATACCACACCTGGTTTGTATCTGCTACAGATTCTACTGAGAACCCTCCTTGTAGGATTATTGGAAGCACCTCTAATATTCCAGAACAAAGACGAACAATCCATAATCATAAAGAAAGGCAGCAGAAATCCTCACCAGTCCAGCCGTATCAATGACTGTATCCTCCTTCTTGTTCCGACCAGCAAAAGTCATAATTATCCCTGTCCCAATCCGGTTGTCTTCTTCTTGACGCACCCCTTCTGTGGAAACGGGGCTCAGCTGTATATCTCCCATATCTCGATCGACTCCTCCCTTCTCTTCTTCTGCTCTCATTGTATCTATCTTCCTCCAAGAATATAAAGTCCTCCAGGCATCTGTTAGATAGGTACCTTCTACTCCCCTCTATCAATCACCATTCTGCCATGTGGTCTGGATCGATGTCGCACTGGAGAAGGACTTATTTGCTGCGGTCTATCCTCAGGTATAGAAGGTCCCGTATTCACAGGCACCATGGCAGACGTCTCTGGTCTAGACTCCGGTAGCTTGAGCACTTCCATGGGAATTCCATATTCAACGCTGTTTTCAGTGAGATGAGGATTACCTGCACCCACCAGACCTCTAGCCAGCATCCTGAAATGGATTGATGTTCTTCTTTGCCCGTATGTCAGTGAGACGAACTATGGGATGTATTCACTGAACGCCTCCACCATGATAACCAGACCAGACTTATCATCTTTCTCCTTCTTCCAGTCAGAAATATGCACAAGCTTTCCAAATGTCAAAACTATCTTTGATAGTGTGTCATCATCCCTGCATGTAAGAGGTAAATCAGCTATCCAAAACCAAAAGGCCTCCTTGCTATGGTGTCGTTCACCTTCTACCATATGTCTCAGCTCCATTTTGCACCCACAGAACTCTGGTATACCCTTCACCACCATCTATTTCGCCTCCTGTTCACATGAAAAGAAGGCGATAGCTTTTCTATCCGCAAATCTGTATAAGTCTGCTGTGCATGGCCAGGTATGACGCAAGAATGGACCAATCTCCTTCCAACCTACTCCGTATGGCCAGGATATCTCTACCGCCCTCCCTAGGGCAGATATCTTGCTTCTTCTCATCTCATCATCCGTACCAACATCAACTGAGATTCTCTTTGGGGTATGTAATGGAGCACTCCTCGCCGGGACGCTCGTCGGTAGCAGAGGGAAAGAAGTTGTAGAGAATACATATGGCGGTCTGGGATGCCCAACTGCTTGTTGATTGCACCTCGCGGCAAGGTGTCCCGGTCTTCTACACTTATAACAAACTTTGCTCCTTGTGCACTGCGATTGCCAATGGCCCCGCCCCATGCACCTAAAGCATGTATCATGTGGTATGCCGTACAGAGGAATTCTTCTTGGCGCGTACTGCGGACCAGTTCTAGGCGAAGGCCTCGTGTCTCCCATCATCTCCGTGTTCTTCTCCGTCACCGTCTGCGACGTGCGATCTCCCCCAGTCGGCGGTGTCGTCGGGCCGCCTGCATGCTGGTTTGCGTCTGTCGTCACAGGGTTTTCCGCCCTCACTGAACCAGAACCATCAGGATTCCCACCATTCTGGTCTTCCTCCTCATAAACCCTAGGTGACGGGTTAGGGTGTTCCTCCTCGCCGTTATCCAAAACAGCCCTAATATCCGGTAATATCTCCTCCGTTGGTACGTTAGACGCCACCAAGTTTGACCTCCTTTCCGCAACAGCCTGCTGTGCATTGGCTCCGCGCATGCTCTGTCGGGTTACTCTGCGTATGAGAGGCGATGGCAACATCTTCGACCGGAACGCAGCGATAATGGGATGGTTCCCCGGCTGGCGGGGTGCCAAGCCGGAGCGTATGGCGGTGGCGCCGCCAAAAGCACGATCGCCCTAGGAATCAGAACCGATCGCCTCCCGATTGCCTCCCTCCGATAGGCCAACTCAGCGTAAAGACAATGCTTTATCGGTAAAAGCCTATCACACGAGACTCCATGCAACAACCAAGCACGATACGAGAGCACAACCTCTCCTACCCAGCTGCTCGCCCGATACACGGAATGTGCTAAACTGCCGGATACGTGAGTTGAGAGGTCATTCTTGCACGACACGATAGCCTGCTGCTGTCCGACATGAGAGCTCGATCACGAGTCCACTAGAGTCGGGTGTTTGGCCTGCCGATACGAGAGCTCCAATAAACAATATTCTATCAGGAACAGCCTACCGCACAAAACTCCAAACCAAACCTATCGCACGATACTTGAGCCTGTCGCCCGATACGTGAGCCGAGAGCTCATTCTCGCACGACACGAGAGCCTGCAGCTGTCCGACATCGGAGCTCCTCCGAGAGTTCCCCTCCACCTCCTTATCAATAGAGTTTGTATCGAATTATGAAGTTGTATGTTCATGGAGTGTGAGAAATAGAATAAATGGTTTGATATGTATCCTTTTTGTTGAAATCAACTTTGAGAATCAATGTTTAATCTTTTTGTAAAGTTAGTTTATGAGATTGGATGTGAGAAAATAAAGAGTTTGGAATAAGAAAAGGTTAAGAGTAATATTTGAGTTATGTTTAATCCTCAAATTTATGAAATAATAGCATGTTTAGTGGTTATTGTGAGTAGTGGGTATGATAATGGAACTTCCTAGTTATTTGTAATGAAGTTGTCGACTGTCATGAATGAGAGGACGACTGCTAAAGAAAAATGAGTAATCTCATGAACCCTAGAGTTCCCATCGATTGGCAAACATGTGGGCATTTTGTCAGTAAGGTTCATAGAGCTTTCATCAGAAGACAATGAGCATGCACCTCAATGGTAGATTGAAATTGGCTAGTGGAGTGATCGATTATTGGTTACATAGAGGTTCCATCAATACACATGATTTTTATTGATAGGTGGAGTATAAACAAACCATTAGTAGATGGGGATACAAAGAAGTCATTGATTGTTGGATCTTTTTGTCCAATATCGGTAGTTGACTTTGTAGGAACTTTTTCAAAAGAAGTACATCATACTTTGATTGGTAGACGACTTCAATGGTGTCATTGATTGGTGGCATGTATAATGCCTTCAATAGGCATTATAGTGGAGTCCCATCAGTAGGCAGGAGTGATGATGGAGTCAAAGAATGATGAGAAGATAGAGGAAACTTGAATTTATGAAGGGATTGGGTAAGTCGATGAAAGCGTAGACAAATTTCCATTGGTAGAATAATATACATGCATTGGTAGAGGCTTAAATTATTCTCATCGGTTGGCATGAATGCAAACAAATGAAATTGTAGACTAAAGAAAACCTCCCCAGGTCTGGGGGCTATTGGCATGCAAATAAGGGAATGTTCCGATGAAGCACAAACCCATGAAAATCATCAATGGCTAAAAGTACAGATGGATGAAAAATATTATCCGATATCAAAGTTTTCTTCAGTAATAAAAATAAACTACCACTTGAATTGTTTCAAGAATGAAGATCAAATGCCCAAAAAAACAAAAACTTAAAAAACCTTAAAAATAAAGATATAACTAAGAAAAACTAAATGGAAGTTAATTGTAAATTAACATGATGAATACAAATGAAAAAATAATATAACAATTTAACTAAGACTAGGATGAACATGCATTCATCAATGACATCATATCATTGTCAATATAAAACAATAACAAATGATGTAGAGGAATCCAACAGTTGGATATAATAGACATAATACTAACATTAATTAAAATTATTAAATATTGTAACTTTTCATAACGAAAGCAATTTTACATACATAAAAAATAGAAGACAAAAAACACTTAGATTAAAAGTTACAATTGAATAAATTCAACATATCAACAACGACAAACGAAATCAAATGGAGTTTAAAGGTGGATTTTGCTAGAGAAGGGGGTTCAATTTTCCTTCCTTATATAGGGAGCTATACATCCTCATAGGGGACATGTTGTCCCATGTGGTAGATACCTATTTGATGTAAATAATGCATCATTAGGTATGTGTTACACGTGGGGCCTTTGTTTCCTGAATAGGAATACAATGACCCTACCTAGGAAAGTGTGTCCCTTCCTAGGATATGTTGGCCCCACAAAAGGCAATGCATCACTTGATGGGGTTTGAAGGGAACACATTGGCTCTGGGAAATACTATTTTACGCCATTCTTATTATATAATAATATATACAAATAAATTAACATATTCTCTTGTTTCATGAAAAATATAACAAATTATATATCTAATTTGACCGTAGAGTGCCCCAAGAAAAACTAAACCATACCATAACCAATATTAATTAACTAACAATTGAACTAGAGGGTGTTTTATTGGAATTAGCAAGCTAGCTAGCGAGCAAGATTGTAGGATAACTGTAACGATCTCACTTTTTAGCATCCCTAATTAAGGAAGGACCTTAAAATTGAGAGCCATTACCTAAAATTTCCAAGATCCAGATTTAAAAAATAATAAATAATATCAAAAAGATTCCATTATTTCAAAAATATGGTTTACAAGATGCATAATAATGCTCCTCTAAGGAATTACATGAATTTCCAACATGAGACTAATACATAGGATAATAAGTATCTAACTAATCCTCTTTTACTTAGCTATAATGTCTTCAATTGGTTTCATCTGAATCATCATGTCTTGATATCTTCATATATTATAGTTACCTAAATTGTCAACAAACCAAAACATGAATCATCATATTGCTATAGTATGCATGTGGGGTGCATAAAAAGTGTGCAAGTAATATAACAACATATAATCAATGAATTACTTGAAAATAAGAACTTACATTTTCATTACATATTCTAATCCATACTTGTTATGTTATCTTGGGCATAATTTTTAAAGAGGCAAGATCACCTCCTTACTAAAATTTAAAGGAAATACAAAACATTCACTTTTTCTAAGAAAAATAGACATTGTGGAATGCATGTATAATAATCCAAGTAAATAAGCATGTTTCAGATACATGTAAAATGTTAATAGCAGCAGAAAGAAGTTAAGTAATTACATTTCGTTTTGAACTCAGTTCACTACATGAGTTTCTTTGAAAAGGAAAAACTAAGAAGAAACTATATGATCTAGTAATAAGCAACCTAGTCATCCTTGATTTCAAAACTTGAATCTACTACTCTTGAAGTTTGTCACCTTGGCCTTGTTCAACTCCTTGATCTAACCCTGGGTAGTTGGGAAGGCATCTAACAAGAGGGAAAGAAAGCATGGTATGTGCCAGAGATAATGAACAAGGACAAAAGATAAGAAACAACATGGAAAGTAAGGCTAAGATTTCATCATAAGATGATGATAGTCAAAAGTATGAGGCACAAATAAACATATTTTTGCCATAAAAGAAAAGTAATAAAAGGGTTGTATGCATGATTTATATCGACTACCAAAATTATGTAGGGTTGAGGTACCTACCTAACATCAACCAATAGGTGAGGGAGAGTAACACATTCCAATCACCTACAAATAATCTATATTGGGGAGAGCAACACATTTCCCTGGGCAAATTTACACATGCCCTATCTATGGGTGGTTGTATAAAAGTACTAATACACTAGTTAAATAGTCTAATAAAATCAACATGATAAAGAACTATGGAAAATATAAGCATCAAGTAAATATAGACATGGCAGTGGGGTACACGACCCAAGAAATAAGTATCAAAACTAACTTCTGAGGAAAATATAGCAAAGGAAATAACAAAAGAGAAAATAGGGTTTCATAAAAGCATCATTAGGGAAACTAGGTTAGGGTTTGCAATTATTTCCAACTTAGGTGCAAGGAAAGCACATACCTTTCTTAATGTAAACCAACTATTCTCTTTCACTATTTTAATTGAATCCAAAGCCTACTTTTCCTATTTTCAATGTATAACCATGTATTAGGGTTTTACATATGCATAAAGGTAAGGAAACCCTAACTTTTGGGATTTTTTGAACAATTATGACCATTGATCGTATTAGATTCTTTTGATTAAGAAAACATATATTTTTGTCTATTTTGGAGTTATGAGGTTAAAAGTGCATTTTTGGTGATTTTTATGTATTAAATTCACTTTTAGAAAACACCTTTTGACAAAACTCAAAACTAAGTCTCAAAAACATTTTTATTAGAAAGCTTACATTTTTTGATTCCAAAACATATTTTACTTTAATTTTCAGACAAAGGAATAAAAATATATGATTTTTTCTATTCTGACCAATTAGAGAGTGCCACGTCAACAAAACTATCACATAGAGACAAAGAGAGAGTGAGAAGAAGGGGCCCACCTTATTGACTTGGCCCAATCAGAGCCGACCAAGTCAGGGGTCAAAGGCGTGCTTTGACTCGCTCAAAGCAGGGAAGGTGGTGGCAAAAAGACAATACTACCCCTAAGTGGAAAACAAAGGGAAATAGAAAACAAGGAGGGTAGGAGATGAAAAACACACAGATGATTCAACCCCTTCATCATCCTCACCATGGCTAGAGAGTAACAATTCGAGTTTTTTGGCAAATCTGTGAGAGTTGATCACACCCGAAAACAAGAACACATAATGAATGAATAGATCACCACGAACCTACTGATGTATACAATTTGATCCGATGTGGAGTAGAGAGCAAGCATGATCCTCCGCAAGCTCTAGTTCAAAAATCGAACACTAGAAAGTGAAGATATGAGCACACAAGCAATTAGAGGGTGAGATGAGTTGCAAGGAGGTTGGGGAAGACTCATGTACCAATATTTATAGGAAAGGTTGAGTAAAAAAGTGAGAAGGAAGTCGCCCAAACTTTCTTGGAGAGCAAGGTTTGGGGATTTCCTGAATTCTCCATGAAAACATAAATTAAGGGATCATTAGATGCAGTTTCTTATATGGAAGCATTTGGAAAATATTTCTTGTGGATTGATCGAGAAGCGAGAGAGAATTCAAGAAAATAAAATCCACATTAATTGGTTCCTGTTTCCTGATCGATGGGATCTAGGAGACAATCCATGAGCCACTGGATCACGAATCCATTGGTTGAGACCGCGTGGGTCATAGTCAGCGCGTGAAAAATAAATCAAATTCCCAATCTTATTAGATTATAGTATATATATGCATTAATTTCCCTTTTTGTCTCTCCTCGTTTGAGGGGGCAAATAGGCTCGAGATTAAATGAAAATTGACACCTAGCCTATTTTTGATATGAGGAATCCAAATATGTGATTAATGTTTCCTTTTGTAAACTTTTAATGTGTTAAACAAATCGTCTTATTTTCTATTTTCTCCTTCATTAATGGTTATAAGATTCTCCAAATTTGATGGAACTTCACATACAAGTCACATTAATTGCATTGGATATGAATTTGCTATCAATTTTACATGTTGAAGTTATTGGTTCATTTATTTAATATTTGAAGGTTCTACACACTTTCCCTCTCCTGATTTCACCTTTTAATCAAATATCTCCAAATTGATTGAAAATTCACCCAAAGACAAATTTTAATGTGTAGATCACGAATTTGGTATCAATTGTTACTTTTGGAGTCATTTATGATTTTATTTTGTATTTTTGAGTTATCTGCTATTTTCCCATTCAATTAGTACAATTATACTTACTAATTTTTCAAAAGTTGTGAAACTTACTACCCAAGCAAAATTGTACCCAAAGATATTGAATTTGGATTTAGAATTATCTTTTGAGTTACTCTTATATGGATTTTAGGAAATTTACTCTTATTTTCACTTATTGGGAAAATTAGTTCATTTAATGTCACATTATCATAGTTTTAAGATTTTCTTTTCTTTTTCTCATATAAAAAGCCATAGAAACTTCTAGATTAATTTTATTTTATTTATATCCCTCTTAAGTGGACATGTTGCAAATAAAACCCATTAGTAAACTTTTACTGAGGTATTTTTGCATAAATCCTTATAAAGTCAAAAATTGGGGACCAATGTACATCGAACCTTTATTATTTCCACTAATTCAACTTCAAGGAAAAAATGAAAGAAAAAGCTTAGGAAAAGGATAAACTAATATTATACATGTATTTCAGTTCGTTACAACACTCCACTCATTAAAAAATATTTCATCCCCGAAATCTTATACAGAAAGAAAAGGGTGAGCATGTAACATCTCATATCTAAGCTCCCAAGTGGTCCAAGATCTGAAATGGTCCAACAAAGAGAGGACTAATCTTTCCTTAAACTTTAGATCTTGCAATAGAACATATATGATTGATCTTCAAGAAGGCATAGTCACCTACTAGAAAACTCACATTAGACCTTTTCTTATCAGCATACATCTTCTGTCCATCTCGTACAACTTTCATACGCTTCTTGATCAACTAAACCTTCTCTATCATCATCTACATATCATCACTCTTCAGAAGAGCATGTTCTCCCACATCATCTCAGTTTAATGGAGAACAACAAGGTATTTCATACAAAGCTTCATAAGGTAGCATACCAATACTAGCTTGGTAGCTATTATTGTAAGCAAACTCTGCCAATGGAAGAAACTTATCCCATGCACCTCTGATATCCATAACATATAAACGAAGCAAATCTTACAAAATTTGCACTGTTCTTTCGGATTGATCATCAGTTTGTGGATGATAAGATGTACTAAAATGCAAGTCAGTACCCATCTCTTCTTGAATCTGACTGCTCAAATGAGAGGTGAACTTTAGGTCACAATATGATACTATAACTTTAGGAACTCCATGCAGACAAACGATCCAATCCACAAACAACTGAGCCATCTCATCAACCTTGTAAGTAGACTTGAAAGGCAAAAAGTGGGAAGACTTTGTAAGTCGATCAATCACTACACACACACCATCAAAACCTTTCATGGTCTTAGGGAAACCAGTGATGAAGTTCATAGTAATATTCTCCGATTTCCATTCCAGAATCTCAAGCAGGTGCAGAAGACCACCAGGTTGTTGATGATCGACCTTAACTTACTGACAAGTCAAACACTTGGCAGAAAACAGAGCAATATCCTTCTTCATGTTCTTCCACCAAAAGCTTCATCACATGTACTTGTACATCTTAGTGGTACTAGGGTGTATTGTGTACTTATACCCATGGGTTTCACTCAAAACCTTCTATCACAGATCACCAACCTTAGGTATCCACAACCTTTGTCAGAAACAAACCATACCATCAACTCTAACTGAAAAATTAGATTGTGGCTTCTCATCTAAGGCCTTCATCTCCTCAAGCTTAGAACTTTCAAGTTGTGTAGCAACAACTTTAGAGATCCAAGAAGGGGTAATGGACAAACAAGCCATGTGAACACACAACTTCTCAACATCATCTTTATCATCAGGCTGTGTTCGCCAACATGAAACACATTCTAGGTTCATAGCATCACAAACTGCATCCTTCTTCTGACTCAAAGCATCAACAACTATGCTCGCTTTATTGGGATGATAAGAGATGGTAAATTCATAGTCCTAGAGTTACTCCATGCATCTTTGCATCCTTAGGTTCATATCCTTTTGTGTCAATAGATATCTCAAGCTTTTGTGATCTGAGAAAACTTCAAACTTTACTCCATATAGATAGTGTTGCCAGATCTTTAAAGCATGAACGATAGCAGCTAACTCTAAATTATGTGTAGGCCAATTCTCTTCATTAGGTTTCAATTGGCACAAAGCATAGGTGATCACTCGATCTTCTTGCATCAAGACACACCCTAATCCTTGCTTAGACATATCTGTGAAGATGATTTAGGGTATGCATTCAACATGTATAGCAAGAACAAGAGCATACTTCATCTTCTGAAAACTATCTTCACATTCTGGTGTCCACACAAACTTGACTTCTTTTCTTATCAACTTTGTCAGAGGAAGATCTTAATCAGAAAAACTCTTGATAAATATTCCATAGTAACCTACTAAACTGAGGAAACTATGAATTTCAGATAAAGTCTTTGGAGCTTTCCAATTGGTCACAACTTCTACCTTTGCAAGATCAACAACAATATGTCTGATAGAAATCACATGACTCAAAACCATCACTTCCTTGATTCAAAACTCACACTTTGAGAATTTAGCATATAGTTGATTTTCTCTTAGTATATTCAACATGATTCACAGATGTTCATGATGTTGTTCTTCATACTTGGAGTAGACCAAAACATCATCGATGAACACCACTATGAACTAATTGAGGTAAGGGAAAAACACTCGATTCATCAAGTCTATGAAAGTAGCAGGGGCATTATTCAAGCCTAAAGGCATGACCAGAAACTCGTAATGCCCATAACCTTTTCTGAAAGCTACCTTTGGGACATCTTCATCTTTCATACTCATTTGGTAGTAGCCACTTCACAGATCCATCTTCAAGAACACAGTGGATGACTTTAGTTGGTCGAACAGATCATTGATGTGAGACAAAGGATAGAGATTCTTTATCATCACTTGATTAAGCATACGATAATCCATGCACACACACAACCGACCATATTTCTTCTTCACAAATAAGATAAGGGCTCCCTATGGTGAAACGATAGGGCACACACAGCCCATGTCGATAAGCTGCTGAAGCTACTTCTTAAGCTTGACGAGTTCTACAGGGGCCAAGCGGTAAGGCAACTTCAAGATAGGAGAAGTTCCTAGTGCAAGCTCGATGGAAAACTCCACCTTGTGAGTTGGGGGAAAACCAGACAACTCCTTAAGAAAGACATCAGGTAAATCCTTCACAACATCTATGTGATCGAGAACATGAGGTGTAGCATCAAGGACAATAGAGGCTAAAAATACTCTACACCCTTGGAGACCAGCTTTTTGGCTTTGATGGAAGAGATGATAAACTTCTAATGCTCTTGATTTCTACCATTAACGCACATCCTTCCCTCAACAGGATGTAACAAACTAACCTTTGATACCTCACAGAACAAAAAAACTTGGTACTTCTTCAACCAATCCTTCCCAGGATGACATCAAAGGCGGTCATGTCAAGCAAGATGAAATCTGAGGGAAACATCTTTCGAGAGATATAGAGGTCCATTGTTGAGAGTTTGAGATAAACTAGCAGATCCTACCACTAGGGGTGTTAATATCTAATACATGATCCATATATTTAGATTTTATCTCTAGTATGGCAGCAAACTCAGTTGATATGAATGTATTCGATGAACTAGAATATGTGTCTATGGCCCATATAGCACAAACGTTGCAAAGTGAACCTTTTGGTTTGGATGAAAAACCATGCCCTCAAAGGTATGCTCCATATCCAAAACCTAGTTGTCAGCTTTATCCACCATGTCTGGCTCACTCTCACCTTTGAAGTATGATAGTTGCATTTTGATGATGTAAGGCCCCTAAACTTGCTTAATGAATTGAATAAGATTAATTACCATAATTTAATTATTATAACCCTAATATAACATTGTAATATTATTTTAAATCATAATAAAAAACTTAAGTTTCAAATTTGGTCCAATTTGGACACTGTTTGAGCAAGTTATGCATTTTTATGCACATTTTGGACTTTTCTACAATTTATCCAATTGAGGGGTTAATTTTGCAATTTGTCACATACATTATGTTCCTTAGATGCTATATTATCATTCTTGAGTTTTTTGAGCCATGGGGCTCCTATTTGAGCCATGGTTTGAAGGTGTTTTACTCAAGGGTATTTTAGGGTTTACCCCTTCATGGATGAGCTACCTTTAGTAGCTATCAACTAATGAATTATGTGATTGGATGGGAAATTCGACAAAGGAAAGCTAAGTATGTCTATATGGACGGTGGGGGAGCTTCTTGTGTGTGTTCTTGTATATTCTTACTAGTTTAAGGCCATAGACACATGGGGAAGCTACTTTTACACCTCATGCTTGCTTCCAACCCTATCCATGAGCTATATTTACCTCTTCCTTGACCAAGTACGAAACTATGCTTGCTTTCTCTTTCCTCTAACCTGGAGAAATGACTCCATTCTGTTTTTCTTCATAACCAAGTTCTATAAGGTAGAAGACAACCTCTTTTTCAAGAAGAAGATCTCCTAGAGCTCCATTTAGCCCTACCTAGGGTTGCCAAGGTCATCTTCTAGGGATTTCAACCAAGGCAAGTTATTTTATTCCTTCCTTATCCGTTTCTCTTGATCTTCTACTTCCTTATACCTTCCTCCAGGTCAGAACCTTTCTGTTCCTTGGTAGAAATTACTCTAAAGCTCTAAAACCCTACCTTTCTTGCTCCTTATGCTTAGGGTTTGCTCATTTGATGAAGAAAGGTGCTAGATGGTCGAGTTCATAGCTTATGTTGGGATTTTCTACCCTACCTACTTGATATTTCTTCTGTGTGGGGTTTCATCTTCTCATTAGCGGAAAGTTTTATAACTTGCTCCATGTTTATTTCTTACCATAAGCTTTCAAGATCATGTTCTTGCTTGAAAATGATGATCCGTGCACTAAAAAGCTATGCTTGACTTGGATTTCAATTTTTATAATGTTCCATATTATGATTTCAGTTATAGATGAAACTGTGATCATGTGTACATTATTCCTAAGGTATAATACAACCTGTATCAGGTTGTTCTGACAACCTATTGTGCTAAGCACCTATCAACCAATGGTCAATTTTAGGGTTTTAAGCTGATTTCTTCTATAAATGCATGACCCGATGATGGTACCATTGCAACAACCCTATGGTGTTGTCTTGATAATAACTAATGGTCAAGATCAAAGGTGTCATATGATGGTGACAACCTATGGTCACCCCCTTAGGTCAGGATTTGGATCATTTAGAAGTTTAATGATCAACCATTAAGTACCCTACCGATGGTATCAATCAATGATGGCATTAGCTTAATATTTGATGCTGATTAATAAATATAGTGTTGATCTAACAACCTATGATGATTTAATGATCACTAATTATGGTTGATCAGGTCTCTACAACCTATGGTGAGTTAATCATTGTAGTTGTAGCATCAATTAAGCCTTAGATCAATGGTTTCTTGGGTCACTTGATGCAATAGTCAGACCTATACTGTAATTGATGGTTTTAACATATGAACTTGACCCAATGGTCAAGATCTAATGTTTATTCCACCAAGAAAGTGGAATGATGGCTAATGTAATATGTTGGTCATAATAATGTGATTTATATGGTTTCCTTTATATGACCAACTTAAGGAGCTTACTTGTTGACAATGGATGGCTTGTTTTAAATGAACAGTCGATTGTGGGTTTTACCCTACACTCAATGGAAATTTTTGTGTTGTTAATCAAGGGATGTCTAGGGTTAAATGGTGACTATTTCTAGATTACAACTCAAGAACTTCATAGGTGGTTTATCCAAGGTGTTTACTTATGTAAACAACTAATGGTCTTATCTTTTTAAACATCCAATGGTTCTAGGTGACATTGTGGTATGGTGATATGGGTTGATGATGGAACAAATGGAAGGTTACCCTTAATAAGGTAGTCTTACCTATTCACTCATATGAATAGAAGGGATGATAATCATATTGTGTTGATATGTAACCCTAATGAGGTATAGCTTGTTATACCTAGCTTTAATATAACTAAATGATGGTAATTGGGTATGAATAGTCCTTGAATGACTAATACTATCATGGAGTACTCTGTTACTATTGTTGAAACCCTAGTGTGCTATAACACAATGGTTACACCTTGATTTATGTGTGCGTTCATACTTGAGAATAGTATGGAATGTGATAGTGATGCTTCACCTTATGCATCCATGATCCGATGGGGATGCTGTGAGTTAGGGTTTGGGTACGAGTGCTGATTAGTAACATTAATATAATTTATCTTGTGAACCTAACTCTAATGCAAATAGATAAAGATGAGTGTTCATGTTAACATTCTTATATGATGGAATGATGGTGGAATAACCTCTTTAACATGATCATAACTTTAATGTGTTAATTGGTGGTTATCATAGCCACATGGTTGATACTTTCTTATGCTAAACATGTGCATTATGAATATGATGAGTGTTAATCATATCTAGATTCCTTGCATGTTGATGTAATAAAGGAATGTTCTTAATGTTAATATAACCCTGCTATGATTGTTTAGGAATATCTCCTAGATCATTAATGCAATATTATGGTGATCTGGTGTATTATATGTAAGTGATGTTGTTGAGCCTTGTTATAAGGCATGCAAAGATAATGATGATCTTGTAGGGAATAGTATGATGGTCTTAATGACCTTTGGGCATGGTTGAGCACTGAATGAGGTGTAATCCTCTCGTGTTGATAAGGGTTAATACCCTATGATATTGTGAAAATTATTTTTATCCTATGATATTATGATGATCTTAATGACCTTTGGGCATGATTGTGCCCTAGATGAGGTGTAATCCTCTTATGTTGATAAGGGTTGATACCCTATGATATTGTGAAAAAGATTATTATCTTGTGATAGTATGATGACTAGTGTGGTATCATGAATGACAAGTGAATAGTACCATGTGATGATGATATGAGAAATTATGTTTCACATGTTTTATATCTTTTAAAAGTTGTGATATTTATATGCTTGCTAGAAGTGAATTAGGATTTGTATGTCAACTTGTTTGATGCATCCTTAATTCACTCAATTGGCATAACTAATCAAGTGCAACTTTAATCATGTAATGCCCTGTGCCATAGATCCATCTGAGTGTCAGAACTTGCCAGATGGTGAAATGAGTATTCCTAAGGGAAACTCAGAGCACATACTGTTGAGTATATGGGGGTGGCAAGTTGAGGATATATCCTTGTCATCCATAATGCAGATTGTAGAGGTTGGCTATGGTCATGTCTCATACATATGATGTGATTGATAATGGTTGTGGTTGTGTCTCAATGATTACATATGTGACAAGATTGGAGGAAAACTATAGTTGTACCTCGGATGGTGGGGTATGCATACCCACCTCCTTTCACTAGTGTCGTGACCTGTACCAAGGATGGACTAGCCTATTAGCTGCTTGACCTTACGTGTCATTGTGGCGGCCCGTACTGACCGGGGGCGGAGAAGATCTTAGGAGTCTAGCTCTTCCTAGATCTTGTATGGCACTAATTTCGACTTAGCAGTGGTCAGTTGGATTTTGAGTGGTATCCCCAATTTCCTCAGGGCATAGTAAAAGATGTAAGATAGGTGTGTAACATATCCGTTTAGGGTTATACACAAGGCTTCATATTGGATGAAAACCCTTGTTTACTTTCTTTTCACTGAGATCATGCATAGTACAATAAGAGATAATAGATATGCTTATGCTATAGTTAAGATCATGTTGTAAACATCCTTATGCTTTCACATATAATAACACTGATGGTTAAGATGTTGTTTCTAGCTATGTTTAATATTGTTGGCCATGCTTTGTAACTAGAGATGCATATACTGCTAATCATGCTTATCCAGATAGTTGTGCTTATGTTGTTAGCTCTTTTTATGATGTTGATATATTCAACCAATTAGACACACTCATGATGTTAGCTATGCGGTGTTACTAGACTTGCTCATGATGCTAGAAATGCATATGCTACTGAATTGCTTATATTGTCAACAAGATAAAGGATGATAGTCTGGATAATGGTGATAGTTATTATCTACTCCTTTATGTGTTTTGTTAATCATCAGTGCTGCTTAGATTATGTGTTATATCTGATTAAACTGCTTAACATTTTAATTACTTAAAAATGTTGTAATCAATAAATGTTGTTGGAGGTTATATCTCTTACTGGGACATGGGTCTCACCCTTGTGTTTCGCCACATTTTTTTAGGTAATCGGAAGTGATGAAAACAAACATGTGGCAGCAAAGAGGAGCTATAGTAATGAATCATTGAATGAGTTGATTATGTGTCTAGTGTGTCTTAGAGTCATCCATGTACTCTCAGGTCTGGGTGAGAAAAGTTTGTATATGGTGTTTCAAATGAATCAGAATTTTGTTATCATGATAATGCTTGTTTGTGTGACATATACAAATATTGTTCTCCTGTGTATATATGTTGTGGCTAAGGCGATAGAACAATTTGTATCAAATTCTTGGCATAGTATGGATAAAAGAAAATGTTAGGATCTTATGCAAATGTTTTTGAGCAGGTGCTGACGTTGAAATCAATTTTGATTTACCCATATTCTTGGGTATGTGATTAATTAGTGATTGATTGTGTTTTATGGTTTGAGTAATCTCATTTAGTGTAACAGGTTCTCACAAGTTGGTATCAGAGCTTTAGGTTCACTGAGTCTATATGGACACTAGGACTTAGGACTAGGATGATGTCTAAGTTAGGAATATGACATAAAAATATGGTGCATACTGCCTAATCTCCGTATGTGGGTGCCCTGACCAGGTATTCAATTATTGAAGAAAAGGTAAGTATGGAACTCTTAAATTGTTATCTTTCTAATTACTCTGATCAAGTAGTCATTTTGAGACAATCTAAAGAGCCTAATGAATAAGAAATCATGGTTTGAATATCTTAGTCCTACCATAAAGAAGATGAGAATTGCATCTTTATCTATCAAAACTTGAATGTTTGGTAAATATAAGAGAAAGATACAACACCATGAAATCTAAGTTTGAATACAAATTAGGAAAAGAGGATTTCTTGAAGATGTGATTCAAGAAGAAAATAAAGTAAAAGACAAACAAGTCTATGCTTATAAAGTGAATCAAGGTATGAAATCCACATAAGATAGAGAGAACTCCTATAACAAGTACAAAATGAGAAGATGAATGGGAATAATGACAAAGAAATAAGGTGGAACCTGAGTTAATCTCAGACCAACCTATGTGTGTAAGAAAGTGTTAATGAAAAATCAGAATGGCATGTGAAATAAATTAAGGGAGATGATCCTGATATAATGAAGAAAATGTGGAATATGATGATTTACCTGTCGATAATTGGTTGAAAAACATAATAAAATTAGAGAACATACCAAGTGTGATAAATAGTCATCAAGGAAGGAGTAATGAGATATGTTAATCATGATGATTCCTAAGGTAATGGCCAGTAACCTGAAATGAAAAAGGTAAAATGATACATAAGAAGCTGTAAATTGTTTACCTTTTTGTTAGTGACCTTAAACAATGTTTCTATGATGTGGGAAGTGTGTTTTCCTTTGTGTCTTTTCTTTCTAGGGTACAACTTTCAAGTGGATCATTGCCACTTGGTATGTGTGGATTCATTGTAAACATGAGGGTGGATAGCTTATTATAGCATAAGGTTGTTTGGACTATGGTTTCAAGTTCATAAAGTTTGTTATGATTTTTATTTTGAGCCTTCCAATATTTAGGAAGACTCCTCTTATATGTCTTGATATTTGTTATGTTGGTAAAAGTAGATGATATAAGGATGTGAGTTGCTTATAGAACATGAGGTGGATACCAAGGTAATGAATCCTAGTATCCAAGATGTATTAATAATATGAGAAATATGTGAAGGTTGGAGATGTTTATTAAATGAACATTCCAAGTAGTCTTTTTCTGTAGAGAGAGAGGGAGAGAGAGTTGATGATGACCCTCTAAATGTTGTTTGGAAGGAAAAAAAAGTGATTCTATTATGTTGTGTATGGTTCAGTGATAGCTGGGCAAGACCACTATCAATGATAGATGGTTTGTTGGTTAATAGATATGTGATACCATTTTCCTTTAAGATAAACCTATGATCAAATATCAATGCATAAGAGTTAGATTGGATGACATGAGTCACATGACTATGATGAGTTTAGAGTTATGTCCTTTAGACTAACCAATGTATAAATAGAATTTATGAATAGGAGGAACATAGTGTTCCAGTCATGTCATACAAGTTATATCAAGCTTTGAATGATGACATGCCAAATATTTCAAACATGGTAAAAAATATGATCAATATTTCTTCAAAAACCTTAGGGTTGCCAAAGCAACAATAGCTATGAGACAAGTTGAACAAGCGTGAGATGGTGTTGATTAAATGTCTTTATGGGATCATGATATGTCTTCTAAGTAGGTTGTGTAAATCCTAGTAAGGTGAAGATAGTGTTTTTGTTTCACCCCTAACAAGGTTGACTAGGAATGATGTTTCCTTGTATGGAATGACATGTTCCAGCATTAGCATTTCTTTTTATGCTGAAAAAGAACTGACAAGTGTTCCAGTATCTGTGTATCTAGAAAAAAATAATGGATACATCGCCTGTTTTTCATGCTTCAAGGAATGGTATGGGACACATGCCATGATTGGTAAAAAGCTAGCAAGTATGACTTTTGAGTCATGTGTTGATACAATATATGTAAGGACCCTGACCTGCGTTTAGGGTTTACCCTATTTGTTTTGCTTAACCTTTGTGGTTTGATGCTTGCTAATCACCTTTGAGTGATGATTAGGGTTTTTGTTGTGCCTTGTTGAGAGTTTGAGGGGCTACTTGCAAATAAACCAAGATTAGGGTTTTGTGTGCAAGTTTGCCATCTTGCGAGATGTTTTCCCCTCTTTGCTTCCTCTAGGGTTGAGAGGAAGGCTTGGGCTTGTTTTTTGAGTTCTTTGGGCCTTTGTTGAGCTTGTTTGGGCCTTGGAGTTCCTTGTTTGGGTTTGCTTGGGCCTTGTGTCGGCCAAGTGGAGCTTGTGTCGGCCTAGAATAGAGCTTGTGTCGCCCATGAAGCTTGGTCCAACCTTGGTCATGTTTGGAGAACACATAGTGCACATCTTGGACAAGTGTCTTTTAGCTTGCAAGAGTGGTGGCTTGAGTTTGTGGACATGTGTCCCTTGGGTGGACGACACATAGCAAGTGTTTACCTTGGTTTCTCCTCCTTTCTCATCTATATAGGTGGTCCCTTCCTTCGCTTGAGGTCCCTTTAGTTCCTCTCCTTCTTGTGCACGACACCCTCCATCTCCCCCTTGCTTGGTGGCCGACACACCCTTGAAGAAGGAGCTAAGGTGGCCGACACACCCTTGTGTGAGCAGCTTGGAGGTCGACACACCCTTGAAGAAGAAGGTGGAGGCCGATACACCCTTCTTGGAGGAGCCTTGGTGGTCGAGATACCCTTGGATCTTGAAGTGCTTCTTCTTCCTTGGAGCTTAAGGCGGGTTGCATGACTCTAACCCTAAACTACTCTATCCTCTTCTTTCATATGTTGTTTCAACCTTGCCTTTATATGTTAGTAGTTGGTTCTTGCTTAGCTTGCATGTTGGCCGATCCATGTGTGTTAGGGTTTAGGAGAGCAACACTCCTTTCTCCCCTTGGTCTAGATGAGTGAGCTTGAGCTCTAATGCCATGAGCAACACTCCTCTTTCCTACCCGATTGAGGTGAGCACATGACTTAGTGGCTTGAGCAAGACTCTCCTCTCACCTTGGGCAAGATGGTGAGCTCGTTTAGATGGCTTGAACCTTAGTTGAGATGTGTGGGGAGGTGCTGCCCGACAGCCCTTGCCCTAGTTTTATCTTGCACGGTTGGAGTGAGTAAGTTTCTCTTTTTGTACCTTGGGCGGGTGAGCAACCTGACCCTACTCGCCCAGAGCCAGCTCTGCCCGACAGGCTGCTCGCCCGGAGGGCTGCTCGCCCAGTAGCTTGGCTCCCTAGCCTGTATTGCTCGCTCGGTTTTCCCTTGCTCACCTGCACACGTGTCGCCCAACTCCCTGGCTTTGCTCGCCCGATACTTCTTTGGCTCGCCCGATAGGCCCTGCTCACGCGGCTTTGCCCTGCTCGCCCACCATAGCCATCTCACCCGATACACTCCATACGCCTGCTCGCTCAACGTCCTATTCGCCCAGTTGAACTTTGCTCACCTAGTAGCCCTGCATGCCCTGTGTCGCCCGACATCTTTGGCTTTCCCGGTACCAGTTGTGTCACCCGACACCCAGTTTGCTCACCCGGTACCCATGTCGCCCGATGGGGTGAGCCGCGCAGCACTCCCTGACACGCGACACCCATCTCGCCCGGTCCTCTTGTGAGGGGGCACACGAGCAGCAGACTGAGTGCAACACAGCGTGCAGCCTCCCCATGCCTAGCCATGCAAGTCAGCTATAGTGAGGGTTGTGAAATCTTAGGTGAGGGTAGTTAGGTCCTTTGGTGACGGTCCCAAGTGTCATGACAATAGACGCTTATGAATAACCAAATCTCGGTAGTAATGCCTGGCTTAGTAACAATCAAATGACATGGTAGTATTAATGGCATAGCCATGATGATAATATGTTGATAACAAAGATGTTAGTTGTGTTGATGCCTTGAAACCTATGATAATGCTAATGATAGTAACAAAGATGATGATGGTAATTGCATAATAACGATTATGATGATGATCATAATAATGATGGCAATAATGATAGTAATTAGATGCATGAATTAACCCTTGTGCTTAGTTGAGAATGATGGTAGTTGCACTAGTAGCTTGCATAATGGTAAAAATGGTAATAATGATGATAGTGGATGGTAATAGTAATGATATTGGTAACAATAGTAGTCGACTTGTATACTCAACATAATTGTTATGAAAAGTGAACATCTTGACTAATCCTGAGATAATGATAAGCATAATTATGGTACAATGTGCTTAACAAGCTTGATCATCAAATAATGTAATATTGATAAATAGATTATCTGGAACGATAACTCATATGTTGAATCTATGGTTATTGTGTATCCTAACCATGCAGGTGATGTGTAGCCATGAAAGGGCTATGTGACATATGTGATGAATACCATTACCTTGATATTTGTTCTATGGGTTTATATATATGATGTGTTTGTCCCATGATAATGGTGTGAGCCTTGAGAGGCAGTGACAGTACATGATGAAGGATTGATATCCTATGGTATGGGAGTATCCTTGATATGGATCTGGATGGTTGGCAAGAGGACAAGTGGTAACATGTGATGCTGGATCAGGTTGATGAGGTTTCAATAATAATATAATGTTCTTTATTCTCCGCATGTTATAACTTGGTTGAATCCTGCAATCCATCTAAAATACACTAATTAATTATAGTGGAATTATATCATGTAGTTTGCCCTGGCCATAGATCCATCATCGTCAGGACTTGGTGATGGTGAAACGGGTTCTCCTACGGGCTAACCTAGAAGCGCATATTGTTGAATATGTGTAGGTTGCTCCTAGCCTGAAAATGAGGAGGTAAGAGTGTAACTTCGGTTACCGACTCAGATATGTATATAGAGCATGGTGAACAGGCCCATGGCTCAGGACATGTGATGTGTGGAGCATGAATGCGTTCATGGCTCAGAGCACGGTGAACAGGACCGTGACTCAGTTTTACTAGCGCCGAGACCTGTACCAAGGCGGGCTAGAGTGAGGGTATCCTATGGAGCTGTCCCTGTGGCTTAGACCACTTCAGCATGTGACTATGGTCCTACTTGTGTTGTACTCGTGTACTGACCACGAGGTGGGAGGTCGTGGAGTCCGGCTCTTCTATTTGACCTTGTATGGCACTAGCTATGGGCTTCGCAGCCGAAGGTTGTATTTGAATGGTACGGTTCATTTCCTCAGGGCATAATAAAACGTAATACAGCCACTTAGTATGTATTGCTTAAGACAAACACGAAACATTGGTTGAGGCCTTGTTTGTGTAGTTAACTTCATTTATCTTGCAGTTACTGTGCATTATTCTTATGTGGTGTGTTTCATATATAGTTTATCTTATCAATTATGTTCCATTGGGAAATATGTTGGTTACATGCTCTTTTGGTACAGCTGGTAAGACTAAGGATGGCTTGTTGTTCATAACTACTTCTGTTATATTCTTTATCAGTAATCTGCTCATATAAATAACTGATCTTGAGGTTTTGTAGTTTTGGCGCGGAGTTATGCCTCCCCCTGGGATAATTGTTCAATTGTCTCACTCCGTTGGTTTACACTCTTTTTAGGTGGTCGAGGTAGACGTGATCGTGGTCGTGGTGTTGCGGCCAAGCAGCCTGACGAGCAGTAGAAGGCAAGTAATGGATATGCTGCTGTTTTGGATGTTTTGTAGTAAATTCTAGAGTCATCCCTGTACTCTCAGGTCCTTGGCAGTGTTATGACGTTGTTTCACGGTGAACGATCGATGATGTTTGTATATCCTGCTGTTGGCCGGATGTGGGCCTTTATGTATATGAACAGGTGGTGAACTCATGTGATGGATGAACATCTGTTTCTGAGCTGTGGACACGTATCAGTTTTCATGTATGTATATTTATGACATGTTTCTGTGCAAGAAGAGGACTGGAAAGTAATAGTTCCAAAGTTTATATGTTTTCCGCAATCAGTTTTAATGAACCCGTGTTTTTGATAATCTGTGGTTATGGTGATTTCTGCACGTTTTCGCGTAACACCTCGTTATCTGTGTGATAATGGGATGTGTTGCCACAAGTTTTGGTATCAGAGCTTTAGGTTTGCTGAGTCTATAGGGATCTAGGACTAGGTTGAGTCTGTTCTTATGAGTTTCCCAGATTTTCTTACAAAATCTTCTGCCCTCAGCGGAAGAAAAGCCAAGAATGTCTGGAAACCATGAAGAACATGCTCCTGAGCATAGTGATGCTGCATCGGTTGATGGAGCTGATGGACAGGCACATGAAGATCGGGTGCCTGAGGTCCCCCAACCTAACCCAGCCATACTTGAACACCCTACCTACCAACAGCTTATGGGGCAGTTAATGGCTATGATGAATCTCATGGTTGAGCGATTACCAGTGCCTCCTCCATGAGCACTGGTTCCCCATGGAGAAGCATCGGGTATTGGGAAGATCTTTGAGCGGCTTCGCCGAGTTGGAGCTTCGGATTATGCTGGAACGGCTGATCCAGCGGATGCAGATCTGTGGCTGATAAGTCTCAAGAAGGCTTTCCGGATCCTTGACATCCCTGAAGCAGACAAGGTAAAGCATGCTGTCTACCTTCTGAAAGGTAGTGCTGGTCACTGGTGGACCATCGAAGAAGAGAAGCGGCCTGGTGAGGTGATCTGTTGGGAAGTATTTCGACGCGAGTTCGTCACCAAATACTTTCCAAAGACGTATCTGGATGAGAAGATCAGTCAGTTTGAGAAGTTGCGACAAGGAATGATGAACATCACCGAGTATGAAGCTAAGTTTATGGATCTGTTGAGGTTCTGTCCTCACATGGCGGCAACAGATGAGGAACGGATCAGACGTTTCGAGAAGGGTTTAAGTGCTGAGTTGAGAACCCTAGTGTCTGCGTTAGAGAACCAAGAGCGGTTTGCTATGTTTGTGGAATCAGTTCGACGGATCGAGAGGACAGTACGGGATAAAAGAGAGTTTATGTCTCTTAAAAGACCTGCTCAGTTTCAAGGACGAAGGTTTGGTGGCTTTAAGAAGCCCAGGTTTTTGGCACCGTCAACAATTAGAAGTGCTGGTGTACCATCTTAGTGGTCTCCGAGTAAGGGAAGAGGCTATGTTTCTTCACCATCTAAGGCGCACAGTTCGGCTTCTGTGGCAGTGACAGGGCTAGCTAGGCCACGGTTTGAGGAAAAGGCATGTCATCTTTGTGGACAAGTCGGGCATTTCAAGCTTAATTGCCCGAATAGAGATGTTGAAGTGATGCAGCATCCGAGGCAGAGTTTCCAGAAGCCTGAGAGACCGTAGCCCAGTGGTAGCAGAGGCCGAGGACGCGGTCAGGTGTCTCAAGATGGATCGTCTGCTCAAGGAAGCAGAG
The DNA here is from genome assembly GCA_963693085.1 of Alisma plantago-aquatica. Lineage (NCBI taxonomy): Eukaryota > Viridiplantae > Streptophyta > Magnoliopsida > Alismatales > Alismataceae > Alisma > Alisma plantago-aquatica. The sequence continues at coordinate 455,012,320 of OY856410.1, read as the reverse complement.
GTCATGGACAGCAAGCAACAACTCGATTCTATGCCATGAATCAGCCGGAGGCGGTAGTCAACCCGCGAGTAGTGACAAGTCAGATGGAGTTATTTCATTCTGATATGTCTTCTTCTTGCTTTATATCTGTTCTGGTTGACCCGGGTGCTACACACTCTTTTATCGCCTATAGTATGCTTGAAAATTGTCGTTTACCTGTTAGCTGTAAAAAGGATAGTTTGTTGTTAGAAACCCCTCTTGATGGTTCCTCTTTGCTTCGAGAAGAGTGTCCCTCTTATGTTTTGTCTTTCTCGGGACATCACATTCATGGTTTCGATGTTATCCTTGGAATGGATACCTTAGAGAGGTATAAGGTTGTCTTGGACTATGGATCCAAGCAGGCAGTGTTCGATATTGCTGGAGAGAAGTGGATCTTCCAGGGAGATAGGAAGATTCTCCCGACGTGCTTAGTATCAGCTATGGTGGCAGATAAGTTGTTACGACAAGGATGTGAGGCGTTCTTAGCTAACGTAGTAGATACCGTAGTGGATGCCAAGGAGAAAGGTCCTAGCCTTGAGGAGGTGTCCGTGGTTCGAGAGTTTGCAGACGTGTTTCCTGAGGAGTTTCCTGGTGTTCCCCCACCTCGAGAGATTGATTTCGAGATCAATCTAGTACCAGGAACGCAGCCAGTTGCACAGACACCGTACAGAATGGCTCCAACAGAGATGGCAGAGTTGAAAAGGCAGTTACATGAGTTGCTGGATAAAGGTTTTATCCGACCGAGTATGTCGCCTTGGGGTGCCCCAGTGCTATTTGTCAAGAAGACGGATGGTTCGATGCGGTTGTGTATAGACTACCGACAGTTGAACAAGGTCACGATCAAGAACAATTACTCGTTACCGAGGATAGATGATCTGTTCGATCAGTTGCGTGGTGCTACAGTGTTCTCGAAGATAGACCTACGGTCCGGATATCATCAGCTGAGGATAAAGGAGGATGACATACCAAAGTCAGCTTTCAGGACAAGGTATGGTCATTATGAGTTTGTGGTTATGCCGTTTGGGTTGACCAATGCACCTACAACTTTTATGGATCTGATGAACAGAGTGTTCTGTCCGTTCTTAGATCAGTTTGTTGTAGTCTTTATAGATGAAATCTTAATCTATAGTCGGGATAGGCTAGAGCACGAGCAACATCTTCGTCGAGCGTTGACTCTTCTTTGTCAACTTCAGTTGTATGCCAAGTTCAGTAAGTGTGAATTGTGGCTGGATGAAGTGACCTTCTTGGGCCATGTGATATCCGCTGAAGGAGTCAAGGTAGATCTGAAGAAGGTGGAATCTGTTCTAGATTGGGAACAACCGAAGACGCCGACAGAAGTTCGTAGTTTCCTTTGTTTAGTAGGATACTACCGGAGGTTTATCAAGGACTTCAGTTCGATAGCTTTAACTATGACGAAGTTGACCAGGAAGGATGTACCTTTTGTTTGGAATGATCGATGTCAGCAAGCTTTCCAGAGTCTGAAGGAGAAGCTGACTAGTGCTCCAGTGTTGATCTTGCCAGAGCCTGGGAAAGGCTATGTTGTCTTCTGTGATGCTTCCAAGAAAGGTTTAGGTTGCATGTTGATGCAGGAAGATCATGTGGTTTCGTTTGCCTCGCGACAGCTCAAGAAGCATGAGGAGAACTACCCGACTCATGATTTGGAGCTGGCAGTAGTGGTTCATGCGTTAAAGATTTGGAGACACTATCTATATGGGGAAGTGTGTCAGATCTTTACGGATCATAAGAATCTGAAGTATATCTTCACGCAGCATGAGTTGAACATGTGACAGCGGCAATGGATGGAGTTGATCAATGATTACGACTGCACTATTGAGTATCATCCTGGTAAGGCGAATGTGGTAGCAGATGCGCTTAGTAGAAAGTCTTCTTCTCTTTCTTCAAAGAAGGCACAGTTAAGTTCCCTGGTTTTCCATAGGCGGGATATGCTTGTTTCTCTATGACAGATGAATGTGCAGATGGAAGTTTCTTTGTTATCTGGTCTTTTCGCACAGATGCAAGTCAAGCCTACGTTGAGGCAGTAGATCAAGGATGCACAACAGACAGATGATGCAGTACAGTTGATCAGATCAGAGTTTGGCAGCGACAAGCGTGATGGGTTCCATGAGTCCGAGGATGGACTAGTATGCTATCGTGATAGGATGGTGGTTCCAGATGTTGATAATCTGAGGAAGTTGGTGCTTGAAGAAGCACATACGTCGATGTATGCAATGCATCCAGGTGTCACCAAGATGTATCATAGTCTGAAGGACTTGTATTGGTGGTCCGGTCTGAAGAAGGATGTAGCTGAGTACGTGGCAGGATGTGCGGTGTGTCAGCAAGTGAAGGCTGAACATTAGAAGCTGGCAGGTACGTTACAACCTTTGCCGATACCACAGTGGAAATGGGATCATATCACTATGGATTTCGTAGTTGGTCTACCTCGGACAACTAGGAATCATGATTCCATTTGGGTGATAGTGGACAGATTGACTAAATCTGCCCATTTTCTACCAGTAAAGACGATGTATACATCTGAGAAGCTAGCCCGAGTATATGTGGATGAGATAGTACGTTTGCATGGTGTGCCAGCAATGATAGTTTCTGACAGAGGTCCTCAGTTCACAATTTGTTTTTGGGAATAGTTGCACAAGGCGTTGGGAACGCAGTTAAGGTTTAGTACAACTTTTCACCCGCAGACGGATGGACAGTCTGAGAGGACTATTCAGATTTTGGAAGATCTCCTTCAAGCTTGTGTTTTGCAGTTTCTAGGCAACTGAGATGTACATCTGAGTTTGATAGAGTTTGCTTACAACAACAATTATCAGTGTAGCATTGACATGGCTCCTTACGAGGCTTTGTATGGGAGGAAGTGCAGATCTCCTTTGTGTTGGTACGAATCAGGAGAACATCAGTTGTTGGGCCCTGAGCTAGTACAACAGACGACGGAAAAGATCAAGGTGATACATCAATAGTTGAAAGAGGCACAAGACAGGCAGAAGTCTTATGCAGACAATCGCCGACGACCGTTGGAATTCCAGGTAGGAGACAAAGTGTATCTTAAAGTCTCGCCGTGGAAAGGTGTGCTAAGGTTTGGACGGAAGGGTAAGTTGGCACCCAGATATATGGGGCCTTACCCAGTTATAGCACGTGTTGGAAAGGTAGCCTATGAGATAGAGTTGCCTCCCAAGTTGCACAGGTTGCATCGAGTGTTTCATGTCAGCATGTTGAAGAAAAGTCATCCGAATTCAGGAACAGTGATACAACCAGTTGAGGTTGAGCTTGATGCATATGTGACCTACGAGGAAGGTCCAGTGGCGATCCTTGACAGAAGGGTCAAGAAGCTGAAGAGGAAGGACCTGGTTCTTGTGAAGGTTCTTTGGCAGCGTCGTGGCGTCGAGGAAGCCACGTGGGAGCTTGAGGAAGAGATGAGGAGGAAGTATCCCTCACTTTTCTCTTCGGATTTCGAGGACGAAATCCCTTAAAGGGGGTTAGATTGTAAGGACCCTGACCTGCATTTAGGGTTTACCCTGTTTGTTTTGCTTAACCTTGGTGGTTTGATGCTTGCTAATCACCTTTGAGTGGTGATTAGGGTTTTTGTTGTGCCTTGTTGAGAGTTTGAGGGGGCTACTTGCAAATAAACCAAGATTAGGGTTTTGTGTGCAAGTTTGCCATCTTGCGAGATGTTTTCCCCTCTTTGCTTCCTCTAGGGTTGAGAGGAAGGCTTGGGCTTGTTGTTTGAGTTCTTTGGGCCTTTGTTGAGCTTGTTTGGGCCTTGGAGTTCCTTGTTTGGGTTTGCTTGGGCCTTGTGTCGGCCAAGTGGAGCTTGTGTCGACCTAGAATAGAGCTTGTGTCACCCATGAAGCTTGGTCCAACCTTGGTCATGTTTGGAGAACACATGGTGCACATCTTGGACAAGTGTCTTTTAGCTTGCAAGAGTGGTGGCTTGAGTTTGTGGACATGTGTCCCTTGGGTGGACGACACATAGCAAGTGTTTACCTTGGTTTCTCCTCCTTTCTCATCTATATAGGTGGTCCCTTCCTTAGCTTGAGGTCCCTTTAGTTCCTCTCTTTCTTGTGCACGACACCCTCCATCTCCCCCTTGCTTGGTGGCCGACACACCCTTGAAGAAGGAGCTAAGGTGTCCGACACACCCTTGTGTGAGCAGCTTGGAGGTCGACACACCCTTGAAGAAGAAGGTGGAGGCCGATACACCCTTCTTGGAGGAGCCTTGGTGGTCGAGATACCCTTGGAGCTTGAAGTGCTTCTTCTTCCTTGGAGCTTAAGGCGGGTTGCATGACTCTAACCCTAAACTACTCTATCCTCTTCTTTCATATGTTGTTTCAACCTTGCCTTTATATGTTAGTAGTTGGTTCTTGCTTAGCTTGCATGTTGGCCGATTCATGTGTGTTAGGGTTTAGGAGAGCAACACTCCTTTCTCCCCTTGGTCTAGATGAGTGAGCTTGAGCTCTAATGCGATGAGCAACACTCCTCTTTCCTACCCGATTGAGGTGAGCACATGACTTAGTGGCTTGAGCAAGACTCTCCTCTCACATTAGGCAAGATGGTGAGCTCATTTAGATGGCTTGAACCTTAGTTGAGATGTGTGGGGAGGTGCTGCCCGACAGCCCTTGCCCTAGTTTTATCTTGCACGGTTGGAGTGAGCAAGTTTCGCTTTTTGTACCTTGGGCGGGTGAGCAACCTGACCTTGCTCGCCCTGAGCCAGCTCTGCCCGATAGGCTACTCACCCAGTAGCTTGGCTCCCTAGCCTCTGTTGCTCGCTCGGTTTTCCCTTGCTCACATGCACGCGTGTCGCCCAACTCCCTGGTTTTGCTCTCCCGATACTTCTTTGGCTCGCCCGATAGGCCCTTCTCACGCGGCTTTGCCCTGCTCGCCCGGCATAGCCATCTCGCCCGATACACTCCACACACCTGCTCGCTCAACGTCCTGTTCTCCCAGTTGAACTTTGCTCACCTAGTAGCCCTGCACGCCCTGTGTCGCCCGACATCTTTGGCTTGCCCGGTACCAGTTGTGTCGCTCGACACCCAGCTTGCTCACCCGGTACCCATGTCGCCCGATGGGGTGAGCCGCGCAACACTCCCTGCCGCGCGACACCCATCTCGGCCGGTCCTCTTGTGAGGGGGCGCGCGAGCAGCAGACTGAGTGCAACACAGCGTGCAGCCTCCCCATGCCTAGCCATGCAAGTCAGCTATAGTGAGGGTTGTGAGATCTTAGGTGAGGGTAGTTAGGTCCTTTGGTGACGGTCCCAAGTATCATGACAGTAGACGCTTATGAATAACCAAATCTCGGTAGTAATGCCTGGCTTAGTAACAATCAAATGACATGGTAGTATTAATGGCATAGCCATGATGATAATATGTTGATAACAAAGATGTTAGTTGTGTTGATGCCTTGAAACCTATGATAATGCTAATGATAGTAACAAAGATGATGATGGTAATTGCATAATAACAATAATGATGATGATCATAATAATGATGGCAATAATGATAGTAATGACATGCATGAATTAACCCTTGTGCTTAGTTGAGAATGATGGTAGTTGCACTAGTAGCTTGCATAATGGTAAAAATGGTAATAATGATGATAGTGGATGGTAATAGTAATGATATTGGTAACAATAGTAGTCGACTTGTATACTCAACATAATTGTTATGAAAAGTGAACACCTTGACTAATCCTGAGATAAGGATAAGCATAATTATGGTACAATGTGCTTAACAAGCTTGATCACCAAATAATGTAATATTGATAAATAGATTATCTGGAACGATAACTCATATGTTGAATCTATGGTTATTGTGTATCCTAACCATGCAGGTGATGTGTAGCCATGAAAGGGCTATGTGACATATGTGATGAATAACATTACCTTGATATTTGTTCTATGGGTTTATATATATGATGTGTTTGTCCCATGATAATGGTGTGAGCCTTGAGAGGCAGTGACAGTACATGATGAAGGATTGATATCCTATGGTATGGGATGATCCTTGATATGGATCTATATGGTTGGCAAGAGGCCAAGTGGTAACATGTGATGCTGGATCAGGTTGATGAGGTTTCAATAATAATATAATGTTCTTTATTCTCTGCATGTTATAACTTGGTTGAATCCTACAATCCATCTAAAAGACACTAATTAATTATAGTGGAATTATATCATGTAGTTTCCTTGGCCATAGATCCATCATCGTCAGGACTTGGTGATGGTGAAACAGGTTCTCCTACGGGCTAACCTGGAAGCGCATATTGTTGAATATGTGTAGGTTGCTCCTAACCTGAAAATGAGGAGGTAAGAGTGTAACTTCAGTTACAGACTCAGATATGTATATAGAGCATGGTGAACAGGCCCATGGCTCAGGACATGTGATGTGTGGAGCATGAATGCGTTCATGGCTCAAAGCACGGTGAACAGGCCCGTGACTCAGTTTTACTAGCGCCGAGACCTGTACCAAGGTGGGCTAGAGTGAGGGTAGCCTATGGAGCTGTCCCTGTGGCTTAGACCACTTCAACATGTGACTACGGTCCTACTTGTGTTGTACTCGTGTACTGACCACGAGGTCGGAGGTCGTGGAGTCTGGCTCTTCCATTTGACCTTGTATGGCACCGGCTATGGGCTTCGCAGCCGAAGGTTGGATTTGAACGGTACGGTTCATTTCCTCAGGGCATAATAAAACGTAATACATCCGCTTAGTATGAATTGCTTAAGACAAACACAAAACATTGGTTGAGGCCTTGTTTGTGTAGTTAACTTCATTTATCTTGCAGTTACTGTGCATTATTCTTATGTGGTGTGTTTCATATATAGTTTATCTTGTCAATTATGTTCCATTGGGAAATATGTTGGTTACATGCTCTTTTGGTACAGCTGGTAAGACTAAGGATGGCTTGTTGTTCATAACTGCTTCTGTTATATTCTTTATCAGTAATCTGCTCATATAAATAACTGATCTTGAGGTTTTGTAGTTTTGGCGCGGAGTTATGCCTCCCGCTGGGACAATTGTTCAATTGTCTCACTCCGCTGGTTTACACCCTTTTTAGGTGGTCGAGGTAGACATGATCATGGTCGTGGTGTTGCGGCCGAGCAGCCTGACAAGCAGTAGAAGGCAAGCAATGGATATGCTGCTGTTTTGGATGTTTTGTAGTAGAGTCTAGAGTCATCCCTGTACTCTCAGGTCCTTGGCAGTGTTATGACGTTGTTTCACGGTGAACGATCGATGATGTTTGTATATCCTGCTGTTGGCCGGATGTGGGCCTTTATGTATATGAACAGGTGGTGAACTCATGTGATGGATGAACAACTGTTTCTGAGCTGTGGACACGTATCCGTTTTCATGTATGTATATTTATGACATATTTCTGTGCAGGATGAGGACTGAAAAGTAATAGTTCCACAGTTTATATGTTTTCCGCATTCAGTTTTAATTAACCCGTGTTTTTGATAATATGTGGTTATGGTGATTTCCACACGTTTTCGCATAACACCTCGTTATCTGTGTGATAATGGGATGTGTTTCCACAATATATATAATTTTTCACTGATAGATAGAATTTAAAGTTGAATATTACTACTAGAGTTGTACAGATGAAACAACAAGTTTCTATGTTCAATATTTGCAAATGTCTTCTTATGTTGGGGTTTTTTGTGTTGACCGAAGATGAGATATGTATGAATTATGTGAAATTACAATGATATGCAAGTAACCATGTGAAGTTAATAGGATGAGGTGTGGAGGATATACCAATCTTTTCTTACCTTAGATTTCGGGGGCAAAATCCCTATTAGGGGTTTATAGTTGTAAGGCTCCTAAACTTGCTTAATGAGTTGAATAAGCTTAATTACCATAATTATATGCTTATAAACCTAATATAACCTTGTGATATGATTTGAAATTATAATAAAAGCTTAAGTTTCAAATTTGGTCCAATTTGGACACTGTTTGAGCAAGTTGTGCATTTTTATGCACATTTTGGACTTTTATGCAATTTACCCTATTGAGGTGTTTTATTTGCAATTTGTCACATAAATTATGTTCCTTAGATGTTATATTATCATTCTTGAGTTTGTTTGAGCCATGGGGCTCCTAGTTGAGCCATGGTTTGAAGGTGTTTTCCTCAAGAGTATTTTAGGGTTTACACCTTCATGAATGAGCTACCTTTAGTAGCTATCAACTAATGAATTATGTGATTGACTGGGAAATTCGACAAAGGAAAGCTAAGCAGGTATATATGGACGGTGGGGGGAGCTTCTTGTGTGTGTTCTTGTATATTCTTAATAGTTTAAGGCCATAGACACATGGGGAAGCTACTTTTACACCTCATGCTTGCTTCCATCCTTATTCATGGGCTATATTTACCTCTTCCTTGCCCAAGTATGAAACTATGCTTTCTTTCTATTTCCTCTAACTTGGAGAAATGAATCCACTCTGTTTTTATGTGGAACCAAGTGCTCTAAGGTAGAAGACAACCTCTTTTTGGAGAAGGTCTCCTAGAGCTCCATTTAGCGCTACCTAGGGTTTCCAAGGTCATTTTCTAGGGATTTTGACCAAGGAAAGTTATTTTCTTCCTTCCTTCTCCGTTTCTCTTTCTCTTCTCCTTCCTTAGACCTTACTCCAGGTCATAACCTTTCTGTTCCATGGTAGAAATTACTCTAAATCTCTAAATCCCTACTATTCTTACTCCTTATGCTTATGGTTTGCTCATTTGATGAAGAAAGGTGCTAGATGGACGAGTTCATAGCTTATGCTTGGATTTTCTACCCTACCTGCTTGAGATTTCTTCTGTGTGGGGTTTTATATTCTCATTAGAGGCAAGTTTTATAACTTGCTCCATGTTTATTTCTTGCCATAAGCTTTGTAGATCATGTTCTTGCTTGAAAATGATGATCCATACACTAAAAAGTTATGCTTGACTTGGATTTCGATTTTTATAATGTTCCATGTTCTGATTTCAGTTATAGATGAACCTATGATCATGTTTACGTTATTCTGAAAAGTATAATATGACTTAGATCAGGTTGGTTTGACAACCTATGGTGCTAAACACCTATCAACCAATGGTCAATTTTAGGATTTTAAGCTGATTTCTTCTATAAACCCATGACCCGATGATGGTACCATTGCAACAACCCTATGGTGTTGTCTTCATGATAACTAATGGTCAAGATCAAAGCTGTCATATTATGGTGAAAAACTATGGTCACCCCCTTAGGTCAGGCTTTGTATCAATTATAAGTTTAATGATCAACCATTAAGTACCCTACCGATGCTATCAATCAATGATGACATTAGCTTAATATTTGATGTTGATTAATGAATTTAGTGTTGATCTAACAACCTATGGTGATTTAATGATCACTAATGATGGTGGATCAGGTCTCTAAAACCTATGGAAAGTTAATCATTGTAGTTGTAGCATCAATTAAGCCTTATACCAATGGTTTCTTGGGTCACTTGATGCAATGGTCAGACCTATACTGTAATTGATGATTTTAACATATGAACTTGACCCAATGGTCAAGATCTAATGTTTATTCCTCCAAGAAAGTGGAATGATGTATAATGTAATATGTTGGTCCTAATAATGTGATTAAATGATTTCCTTTATATGATCAACTTAAGGAGCTTACTTGTTGACAATGGATGGCTTGTTTTAAATGAACAGTCGATTGTGGGTTTTACCCTACTCTCAATGGAACTTTTTGAGTTGTTAATCAAGGGATGTCTAGGGTTAAATGGTGACTCTTTCTATAGAACAACTAAATAACTTCATAGTCTATTTATCTAAGGTGTTTACTTATGTAAACATCCAATGGTATTACCTTTTCAAACATCCAATGGTTCTGGGTGACATTATGGTATGGTGATATGGGTTGATGATGGAACAAATGGAGGGTTACCCTTAATAAGGTAGTCTTACCTATTCACTCATATGAATAGAAGGTATGATAATCATATTGTGTTGACGTGTAACCCTAATTAGGTATAGCTTGTTATACCTAGCTTTAATATATATAAATGATGGTAATTGGGTATGAATAGTCCTTGAATGACTAATACAATCATGGAGTACTCTATTACTGTTGTTGAAACCCTAGTATGCTATAACCCAATGGTTACACCTTGATTTATGTGTGGGTTCATACTTGAGAATAGTATGGAATGTGATGATGATGCTTCACCTTATGCATCCATGATCCAATGGGGATGTCGTGAGTTAGGGTTTGGGTATGAGTGCTGATTAGTAACATTAATATAATTTATCTTGTGAACCTAACTCTAATGCAAATAGATAAAGATGAGTATTCATGTTTAACATTCTTGTATGATGGAATGATGGTGGAATAACCTCCTTAACATGATCATAACCTTAATGTGTTAATTGGTGGTTATCATAGCCACATGGTTGATACTTTCTTATAGGAAACATGTGCACTATGAATATGACGAGTGTTAATCATATCTAGATTCCTTGCACGTTGATGTAATAAAGGAATATTCTTAATGTTAATATAACCCTACTATGATTGTTTATGAATATCTCCTAGCTCATTAATGCAATATTGTGCTGATCTGGTGTATTATATGTAAGTGATGTTGTTGAGACTTGCTATAAGGCATGCAAAGATAATCATGATCTTACAGGGAATAGTATGATGGTCTTAATGACCTTTGGGCATGGTTGAGCCCTGAATGAGGTGTAATCCTCTTGTGTTGATATGGGTTAATAACCTATTATATTGTGAAAATGATTTATATCCTGTGATAGTATGGTGGTCTTAATGACCTTTGGGCATGGTTGAGCCCTGAATGAGGTGTAATCCTCTTATGTTGATAAGGGTTGATACCCTATGATATTGTGCAAAAGATTATTATCTTGTGATAGAATGATGACAAGTGTGATCTCATGAATGGCAAGTGAATAGTACCATGTGATGATGAGATGAGAAATTATGTTTCACATGTTTTATATCTTTTAAAAGTTGTGATATTTATATGCTTGCTAGAAGTGAATTAGGATTTGTTTGTCAACTTGTTTGATGTAACCTTAATTCACCAAATTGGCATAACTAATCAAGTGCAACTTTAATTATGTATTTCCCTATGCCATAGATCCATCTGAGTGTCAAAACTTGCCAGATGGTGAAATGAGTATTCCTAAGGGAAACTCAGAGCGCATACTGTTGAGTATGTGGGAGTGGCAAGTTGAGGATATATCCTTTTCATCCACAATTTAGATTGTGGAGGTTGTCTATGGTCATGCCTCATACATCTGATGTGATTGAGAATGAATGTGGTCATGTCTCCGTGATTATATATGTGACAAGATTGGAGGACAACTACGGTTGTACCTCAGATGGTAGGGTATGCATATCCACCTCCTTTCACTAGTGTCGTGACCTGTACCAAGGACGGACTAGGCTGTTAGCATCTTGACCTTATGTGTCGCTGTGGCGGACCCGTACTGACTGGGGGCAGAGAAGATCTTAGGAGTCTGACTCTTCCTAGATTTTTTATGGCACTAATTTTGACTTAGCAGTGGTCAGTTGGATTTTGACTGGTATCCTCAATTTCCTTCGGGCATAATAAAAGATGTAAGAAAGTTGTGTAGCATATCTGTTTAGGGTTATACACAACAATTAATATTGGATGAAAACCCTTATTTGCTTTCTTTTCACTGAGATCATGTATAGTACAATAAGAGATAATAAATATGCTTATGCTGTAGTTATGCTCATATTGTAATCATGCTTATGTTTTCACATATACTGACACTGATGGTTAAGATGTTGTTGCTAGCTATGTTTAATATTGCTGGCCATGCTTTGTAACTAGAGATGCATATACTGCTAATCATGCTTATCTAGATAGTTGTGCTTATGTTGTTAGCTCTTTTTATGATGTTGATATGTTCAACCAATTAGACATGCTCATGATGTTAGCTATTCTATGTTACTAGACTTTCTCATGATGCTAGATATTCATATGCTACTGAATTGCTTATATAGTCAACAAGATAAAGGATGATAGTCTGGATAATGGTGATAGTTATTATCTTCTCCTTTATGTATTTTGTTAATCATTAGTGCTACTGAGCTTATGTGTTATATCTGATTAAATTTCATAACATTTTAATTACTTAAAAATGTTGTAATCAATAAACATTGTTGGAGGTTATATCTCTTGCTGGGACATGGGTCTCACCCTTTTGGTTCACCACATTTTTTTAGGTAATCAGAAGTGATGAAAACAAGCATGTGGAAGCAAAGAGGAGCTATAGTAATGAATCTTTGAGAAAGTTGATTAGTTGTCCCGTGTGTCCTAGAGTCATCCCTGTACGCTCAGATCCGGGTGAGAAAACGTTTGTATATGGTGCTTCAAACAAATCAAAATTTTGTTAGCACGATAATGCTTGTTTGTGTGACATATATGAATATTGTTCTCCTATGTATATATGTTGTGTCTAAGGTGATAGAAAAATTTGTATCAAATTCTTGGCATAGTATGGATAAAATAAAGATGTTGGGCTCTTATGTAAATGTTTCTGAGCGGGTGCTGACATTGAAATTGGTTTTAATTTACCCATATTTTGGGTATGTGATTAATTAGTGATTGATTGTGTTTAATGTTTTGAATAATCTCATTTAGTGTAACGAATTCTCATAGATGAAGTATGTAAGGGTGAACTCCTTTGGCTCAGCTGCAACAACTGCAACATTGGAAAGTTGTCCCACTAAGGTAGTCGAGAGCAACTGGCGCAACATGGTCAGCTCCTGCTCAGGGATCAGAAGAGGGGTGCCAATAGGGATAGTAGGGATTGTCTCGATGTTAGATGGAGTCACCAGAGTGTCCCAGTTATTAGTGTTCCCAGAGGTGGCTCCAGAAGAAGAGTTGTTCATGTTTCCAAACACATATCCCTTCCTGAAAGATAAGGGTAGACACAAGATAACATGAGTAGACTGATGCATGGGTTTTTAGTAATTTTCACTGGCATATTTTCCTTGATTTTATGTCTGAATTTGTCATTTATTTGATTAATTATGCATGAAATGCTATCAATGGCCTATTCTATCTAAATGCATCAAATTATGTGATTTTTTCTATTTGAAATGGTTTAATATTCATCCCAAGTACTTATCTATGTTCTTGTGCAATTTTAGGTATAATTGAGTTTCACAAACTCGGTGCTACCGACATCAGAAGTTGGTGGTACCGACTTCACATCAGTAGTGGACCAGAAACTCACCCAGACTCGATACTACCAACACCAAAAGTCAGTAGTACCGAAACTACATCAGTAAGGTGCAAGAAATGAATCATGGAAACTCAGTATTACCGACTGCACTAGACTCGTTACTATCAAGTTGGCATCAGGGATGCAATGTTCGAGTGAAATAAAGACTCAGTGCTATCGAGACAAGTTGATGGTACTGAAATTGTGAGAGATCACAGCTACCCTAGAAACTTGACACTATCGACTTTACAGTCGATACTACCGAGTCTGCCCGATCATGTAATCCGAAGATATCACTCTAATTCAATGACTAGCATTATTTTGTACCTTAAGTGATTCCTATTACTTGAGGGGAGTTTGGCCATACCTAAGGAGGATATTTATTTTCTGTTGTATGATAGCAGAAAGAGAGGAGAGCAAAGCACTGCACCAAAGGCTTCCTCTATGATGATTCGAGCACCTCCGGTGGGTGATTCGGAAGCTGAAACATAACGGATCGCACGAACGTCGAAGGGGATCATCCAGACCAGCCATTCTCTAGGGGTTACTTTAGTTTTTCTAATGTTTCCCACAATTTTATCTTTCTCTACCATGTATACATCAATGAAAACCATGCGGGGCTAAATTCCTTAAATCCTTTAGGCTACACGAGTAGCCCAAATATACATTGTACTTAACTTTCATGAATTAATATCAATTTTATCCCGATTAATGGAATATAAATCTATGAAATTGTCTTGTTTTATTTATGCAAGATCACCATTGTTAGATTATCATGCCCTTAATAATTTTAGGAGAGAGGTTAAGGGTTGGAAAAGCATAGACTTACCTGTTTATTGCACCCCTTGGGAAAGGTGGAGAATAAATGAGAGGAGAAACCCAGGGATTAATTGTAGAACACCTAACTAATTAACCAATTACTATGGAAATGGGATTGATATTAGAATAGGTAGTGAACTACACTGTGGGGGTGGGTAGTTCTTACTACAGGATCTTTATCCAGGGATAGGAATAATCAATATTAGTGTGTGGAGTTAATTGTAGTGTTATCCATGGTGAAACCATTATCCTAAGAAATTCTCTTTTAATTTGAGTAACTCAATTTTTAAGCTTTTTTTTCCTGCATTCGTTTTTACATAAATCAAGCCAATTCAACTATTTTACCGACCTAGTTGATCATATCATTGTTAGTAGTAGTATTCTAGAGTATGTTTCCATGTGTTCGACTCGGGCCTCAAAAGGCCTATATAACTTCAATATATTCACTTGCGTATAGCGTAGGGTAAATGTGTGTCAAGTTTTTGGCACCATTTTGAGAGATACGAAAAAATCCAACACTACAAAATCTATTATCTGCCACTCTAGGCCAACCCTTTTCATTTTTAGTTCTATTTCACTCAAAGCTGAATTATAATATCATTATTTTTTCCATCACAAGTATCGTGTGATGACAATTATTTTTTGCTATTTTAAGGTACTAGTGCATGGTGTATACCGGAGTCCACGAGTATGGAGAGCCATCTTCATTGGGTTTTAGTCAAGCAAAAATCCTTCATAGAGAAAGGGATTTCGAAAGATCTATAGATAGATTCAACTGAACTCCACCACAAACACCTCTGCCTGAAGGACCTAAAACTAGAGGAACCTAAATCAGTAGAAATGGGTGATGGATTAGAAGAGTAGAATATATGGGAGAGGATCAAAGCCTCTTCCTCTACATCTCAAAAAGGACCAATTGAAAAGACAAGCCATCAATGTGGGTAGCTACAAGATCGATCCAGGATTGATCTCTTTAGTCAAATCTTAAGCTTTTCACGCCACTGTTATGAAGATCCGATGATGCACATAAGTAACTTTGTTGAAAACCATGATATGGTCAAGATAGATAGAATATCGACAACTGTCATATACCTACAATTGTTCCCATCATCTATGGAAGACATCGCAAAGTTGTGGTTTTACAATCTCGATGATGAGTGTATTGGGACATGGGATCATATGATCGACACTTTCTTTGAGCATTACTTTCCTTCATAGAAGACAAACAAACTGGTGAAGAAGATCCATAAATTCATACAACAAGTCGATAAATCATATTCTGAAGCATGGGACAGATTCTAAAATATGTTGCAGAAGGTCCCTCATCACGATATTGTTTTTTTTGGGAAGGAAAAGAGGTACTACTGCAATCTACACTAGGGAGAGAGAATCACGCTTGACACTGCAGAAGCAGGTTTCTTCCTCAACAACAAACTCGCCTGCTATCATGAGATATTATAGAACATGTCAAAGAACCAGTCATGGGGTGATGCGACAGAGATTTTGGCAACCATCAAAAGTGTTGGGGAGTCCAAGGTCATATATGTATTAAATGAGAAGCTAGATCTGATTGTCAAAAAGTTGTGTGTTAACGATGAACCACCTTCATAAGAAGAAGAGGAGTGTAATTTTGTGCACCAACAACAATAGTATAGGAGCAATGACTACTCATGGAGTAAGGATCCTAAGTTCTCATGGAAGGATCCCAACAATTTCCAACGAGACCCATCTTAGGTGCAACAACCCAAGCCACAACAACTAGGTGGCCAAGCACAATATCAACAAGAACAAAAGAAGATTGACTGCATTGAATAGATGCTTGGAAAGTTGGCCAGTCAGAATGAAGTGCTTATTGGTCAAACTTAGAGAGAACTCCAAAACCAAGGGGTACAGATCCACAACATGGAAACTCAGATCTATCAAATAGCAGTGGATGTGGGCACATTTAAGTAGCCAAACCAGTAGGGATTCCCAGTAAACACAAATGTGGCTTATGGAAATCAACATGTCAAGGCAGTCCTACTGTGTAGTGGTAGGAAGCTGTTGAATGATGCACCATCAAGTTCATATGCATGTGATGTCATGGGAACAACAACTCAAACTGTGATAGTGGATGTAGGTGAACCAGACATGTTAGAAAAAGAGAAGACAACTGATGAGTAGGCTGATGAGGTGGAGGGTACAAGAACAAAAGCTTATATACTGCCTCACCAGAGGACACTAGTAACCCCAGTGGCTTTTCCAAACAACTTGAAGGAAACCAAAGTAGATCAATAGTTCAAGAAGTTCCTAGATGGTTTCAAGAAATCATCTGTCAATATTCCACTCATTGATGCAATTGAGCATATACCGTCGTATGGTAAGTTCTTGAAGGACATAATCACTAAGAAGAGAAGGATACCCGAGGATGATGTGGTGGTGTTAAAGGAGTAGGTGAGTGATTTCATTTTGGGAATGATACCTCCAAAAAGATAGGATCCAGGTTGTTTCAACATTACTTGCTTCATAGGGAAGACCAAGTTTGCATAAGTTCTTTATCATTCAAGGGCAAGCATAAACCTTAGGACCTTGTCAACTTTCAAAAACCTAGGTCTTAAGGAGTCTAGGAAAAGTAGTATGACTATCCAATTGGAAGAAAATTATGTGGTCAAGCCATACGACATTTGTGAGGATGTTCTAGTGAAAGTAGACAGATTTGTTTTCCCTATAGATTTTGTGGTAATGGAAATGTAGGATGTTCATGGCTATGAACTTTTACTAGGGATACCATTCCAAGCAATGACTGATATGATTTTGGTGATGGGCAGAGGACGTATGAAAATGGGTATCCAGGATGAGTGACTTGAAATCAAGACGCCTGAGCACTCAAAAGCTATGGGGGATACAACATAGTGCAACATGCTTCAACAAGTGGGGGGAAAGATTTCTCAATTTTTGGGGAAGCCATTCCTAGAGATGGCTCATGTGACATCTAAAGTAGAAAGGGGCACATTAGTAGTTGATATCATGGAAAACACTAAGGTGATCTTGCTAACCAAAGCAGTGTGTTACCCGGAGGATGAAGAAGAAGACTATGACCCGACTACCATAGAGGAGGCCACTGCTGATTCCTTGTTGCAAGCATATCCTAAGTTACCTTTGGAAGTGTGCTTGATGAATATAGTGGAGGATAGGACATATAGCCACTCTTTAAAAGAGTGTGTATTGATGCTGAAGGCGGTACCCTACTACTATGCAAGACATTTTGAAGATCTGGGACCACCTCCCTCGCCATTGGTCCCATCTCTACTGAACCCACCAAAGTTAGAATTGCAGCCATTTTTGCCGCATTTAAAGTATGTCTTCCTAGATGTAGAAGAGAAGCTCCTAGTTATTATATGATCGTCCTTGAGCGGTGAAGAGGAGAAGAAATTACTTACTGTACTGAAGAACCACCAAGCCGCTTTTGGGAGGTCAATATCAGGCATCAAAATAATCTCTCCAAGCTTGTGCCAGCACAAAATTTGGCTGGAAGAAGGAGCCAAGGTGATAGTTAAACCTCATAGGTGACTCAATCCTATTATGAATGAGGTACTGAAGAAAGAACTGGGCAAGATCCTATCATCAGGTATCATTTACACCATTTTAGATTCTAGGTGGGTTATCCCAACTCAAGTGGTTCCTAAGAAAGGGGGGATTACTGTCACAAATAATGCTGCTAATGAGTTGATCTCAACTAGGTTAGTGATGGGGTGGCATGTATGCATAGACTACTAATGTCTGAATGTCGTCACTTTAACATATCATTTTCCTTTGCCTTTCATTGATCAAATTTTGGAACGACGCATCAGTCGTTCACACTTTTGCTTCTTTAATGGGTATTTGGGTTATAATCAGATTTTTATTGAGCCAAAGGATCAGGAGAAGTCTACTTTCACCTACCCTTATGGACCATTTGCATATAGATGGATTTCGTTCGACCTTTGTAATGCCCCCGTTACTTTCTAACGATGTATGCTTGCCATCTTTTCTGATATGGTAGAGTGGTTCATTGAGGTGTTCATGGATGACTTTTCTATATATAGGGAGTCATTCAATGATTGCCTGTATAATCTCAACAAGGTGTTACAAAGGTGATAGGACACTCATTTAGTCTTGAATTGGGAGAAGTGTCATATGATGGTAAGTGAGGGCATAATGCTTGGACACTAGGTGTCCAACAAGGGTATGGAAGTAGACCCAATTAAGATAGTGGTCATCTCCAAGCTACCTCCACTGACATCGCTAAAGGAAGTAAGGATCTTTTTGGGACATGCTGGGTTTTACCATCATTTTATCAAGGATTTTTCAAAACTTGCTAAGCCTTTGATCAGAATTATTAGAAAGGGATGCTGAATTTTCCTTTGATGAATGATGCTTGAATTCCTTTGAAGTGCCAAGGAGAAGCTGATCTCCACGCCCATTATGCAACTCCAAATTGGAGCCTACCTTTTAAACTGATGTGTGACACATTAGATTATGTGGTGGGAGTTGTGTTGGGTCAACACAAGGTTAAGGCTCCTACAATCATATATTATACGTCTAAAACCTTGAATGGTGCACAAAAAAATTATACAACCACTGAAAAGGAACTTTTAATGGGTTTTTTTTGCATTTGAAAAGTTTTGCCAATACCTAGTTGGGGCTAAGGTGATAGTGTGGACTGACCACACTGCCATCAACTACTTGTTACAAAAGAAAGATGCACAACCTAGATTGATTAGGTGGATTTTACTGTTACATGAATTTGACATAGAAATTAAGGATAAAGCAGGGGTGGAAAATGTGGTAGAAGATCACCTATCTAGGTTGGAAAGGGTTAATGAAATTTTTTTAAATTTCCCTATTGTTGAGGATTTCCGTGATGAAAAAATTTTCACTCTTAAGACAACAGATCCCCAGTTTGCAGACATTGTCAATTATTTAGCCTGCAAAGAGATGCCTATAGATTGGGGATACCAAGAGAAAAATCAAAATTTACATTCCTTGAGGTTTTACATCTGGGACGACCCAATTTATCTTAAACAATGTAGGGATGGAATTTTGAGGAAGTGTGTACCCGAATGTGAGGTTGAGAGCATTTTGTCACACTGTCACTCTCTACCTATAGGAGGGCATCTCGTTAGCTCTAGGACTACAAGCAATGTCTTAGAGTGTGGTTTCTATTGGATAATGTTATTTAATGATGCTCACAATTTTGTTCGCCATTGTGATGCATGTCCATGTGCATGTAATATTTCTAACCGACATGAAATGTCACTAAATGTGTTTCAAGAGGTTGAAGTGTTTGATCTATGGGGCATAGATTTCATGGGCCCATTTGTATTGTCTAATTCTAATATCTACATTTTACTTAAGGTTGACTATGTATCTAAGTGGGTGGAAGCAATTCCAACCTGCACCAATGATGCACAAGTTGTGTGTAGGTTTGTTAAAGACTACATTTTCTGTAGATTTGCTGTCCCCCGACTGATTATTAGTGATGGTGAATCACATTTCACCAATAGGCAATTTGGATCCTTGTTGAGTAAATCTGGGGTGAAACACTGAGTGGGTACCCCCTACCATTCACAGACACAAGTTCAAGTTGAGGTGTGTAACGGAGAAGTGAAGAAGATATTGGAAAGGGCAGTCTCAACTAATAGGACAAATTGGAGCGTTGTGCTTAATGACACTGTTTGGGCATATATGGCTGCCTATGAATCACCTATACGAACTATGCCTTTTAGGTTAGTTTATGGATGTGCTTTCCATCTACTGGTAGAGCTTGAGCATAAGGCAAAACGGGCATTGGAAAAGTTGAATTTTGAACTAGATGAAGTAGATGGGAAGATACTATTAGAGTTGAAAGAGCTAGATTAAATGAGGATTGGCACGTATGAGAGTCTAGAATTTATAAGGAGAGAACTAAAAGATTCATGATAGGCACATATTGAATAGGGTGTTTCTCCCAGGACATAAGGTTCTCCTATTTTATTCTAGACTTAAGTTACATCCAGGCAAGTTAAGGTCCAAATCGAGTGGACCATTCATGATTGAGCAGGTTTTTCCCCATGGTGCTGTGAAGATTATAGATGGGACTAGGTCATTCCTTTTTAATGGCCAGAGATTGAAACACTATTTTGGTGGGGAAGTAGAGCCAAGAATAGAAGAAGTGAAACTCATGGAAATCTACTAGATTCTTTCTCTTAGGAATGCATAGTCTAGGACGTTATACAATGGCACTTGTTGGGAGGAAACCCAACTTTTATTTCACTTTCTTGATGTTCATTTTCATTTTTTAGTAGTTAATTCATTTTTATTTCATGAAAAAAATGTACCTTAACTCATTGGTTGGAATGTGCAGATCATACATAGTTGGTACTACCAAGTTCACAAGTCGGTAGTACTTATTTTACCTTAGGGGAACAACCAAAAAAGAAAGACAGACTTGGTACTACCAACTAGAGCAGTCGGTGCCACTGAGTCTCTGAAGATTTTTGAGCACCTAACTGATAAGAACTCGATAGTATCAACATCCATGTCGGTACTACTGGCTTTTTGGCGCTCCCAGGTTTGAGATAGAGAGATGAAATTTTGGAAATACTGAGTAAATCTTGCCAACTCGGTACTAATGACTAAAAAGTCAGTACTACCGACACATGACGTCAGTAATACCTAGACGCTCGAGTCAATGACAGATGCGATCTTCATCGAGCGGTTTGTAGTATTGTTCCATGACTCAAGTCAGTACTACTAACTGGGACTTGGTACTACCAACACTTAGAGATCCACACTCAGGTCATAAGAAAACATCAGCTATCGATACATCTGAGCCACAAATCTGAGTTTATGACTTAGTACTACTGACTGAAATGTCAGTAGTACAAACTCTACCCAAGCTCATCTATATAACGAAGGGTGGTGAATCCATTTTCTTCACACCACCTCCTCCACTCCTCCTGTAACTCAGAGCAGAGTTACATCGGGCACCATCGCTCTTCACCAAGCCTCTTTTTCTACATCTCTATTCTTGCATCCTCACCATGGCAGCAAGGAGGGGTGCTTCTTCACCGGTGGAGAAAGGAGAGTTGGTCCCTCGACCAACCCACATTCAACATCCAAACCCAAAGACCAAGAAGGTTTATGAGGAGCTTATGACAAGGACGATGGTGCCAACATGATATGGAGATTGTGCCTTGATCGAGCGAGTGAGCTTCACTGACAACCTACGTTGGGTATGTCAGAAGCAGTTAATGGAGGGGGATAATACATTCTTTAGTGACTGGACGACCTACCCGAAACTTATTTGTGAGTTCTTGTCATTTCTCAAGGTCCTTATCGCCCTTGAGCAACAAATAGGAGGTGAATGGAGGGAAGGCAAAGCCAATTTCTACCTCTTCAACACCAACTACTCCATCACCTTGCAAGCATTCAACCACATCTTCAACTGGCCTCATATCCCAGAACACTCTGCTCCTTCAGAATTCGACTATGACCTTGCATGGGAGCGGATGACTGAGTGCCAAAAGGTTTCCACATTAGTTGGCTCATCAACTCTGTCACTGACATCGAGCATCATTTTTCATGGGAGCAGATGACCGAGGTGCCATAAGGTTTCCACATTAGTTGGCACGTCAACTCTGTCACTGACACCGAGCATCCTTTTGCTCAGATTCTACATCACCTCTGCACCAACAACATCTTCGCCTGCTCTGCCCAAGCCCAAGGGAAGGCCCAAAAGACGAACCTCTACTTCCTTTACAGACTATTGGAGGGAGAAACTGTTAACTTTGGGTCCTTCCTTCTCCTCCACATGGTCACAGTTCGACACATGGTGCAGAGGAAAGTGTCAATTGTTTTTGGGGGTCTCATTGCCACTATTGTGCTTGACCTCCATCTTGACCTGTCTACTCTCACACCAGTGGTGTCTTCAAAGAGGTTGGATCTCCAACACTTCCAAAAGGTAGGAATCCTCAGCTTACACTATAACACAGTGTATGCCAGCTACACATGTAGAGGATAGTACAGGGAGCACAACCTCCCCAACCCCATCTTCAATCTGCTAGGAGTAGCACATCTTTGGTGGCCTCTAGATGAGGGAGAGGAAGAAGATGAAGTCATGGAAGCAACCCATGACGACCCCGAGCAGCAAGATGATTATGGTGACTCTGACGATGACGTTGAGGAGGTGTATCCCACCATCCCCATTACCTAGAGAGTGGTCCCACGTAAAAGGGCCCACACTTACGCTGCCCCAAGTTCATCTACCCTGTCCCCTTCTCAGGAGGAGCACGAAATGTATGATATGGTGGGTATGTATGGGATGTTGCATGACATTTAGACAGGACAACAACAACACCAGGCAACACTGGCTGGTGTAGAGGAGATACAAGGACGGCTGTACCAAAATTAGTAGGCAATATATGAGAATGAATGTCTTCTCTTGGCCAACCAAGAGAATGTCCACATATTCCTGCAGTGGATGGAGCAATATCAGCAACCTTTCTTTGACCACTATTGGAACCAAGGGTACTTTGGAGGGTACCCGTAGCCACCTCCAATGCCACCGTCAGATCTATATTTTTAGGGGATGTTTCTTCCCCATGACCCCAACATGCCACAACCACCTCCTCCATTTTGAGAAATGTTACCGCTGTTCCACCTCTTAAGTGTGAGTATTGACTATGTAGACATAGTCCTATTCAAGCTTGGGGGGGTGCTGGAACAACCATCTATCTTAGATTTTTATTGCATTTTATCTTAGTTATTTTATTTTTATTTTAGGTTTATGCAATTATATGATCTACACCTATCTGGTGTAATTGTAGAGAAGTAAATGCATGGTTTCATATACCAAATAGATTGTACTCATAGGTGTCTTTTCAAGGAAATAGTCACCTCTATATAGCTTAATTGCAAAAATCTTTCTGCAACACCACTTGAGGAAGTGTTTAGTTAAGTCAGCTTTAGGACGTAGGACATGAATGAACATCTAAATCAAATTAGAATGTGAATGGCGATGTTGTTGAGCCTAAGATGATTAAACCTTCAATAAGATCTTAAATGGAAATCTAAGAAAGAAACCTTAAGATTACCCTGTGCACAGGTCATTAGAGAGGGACATATAATAATGTTACGAAAGGCATTGTCTCTTAGTTATGTGATTCCATTCATTTCTTCCATCCATTTTTGACTCACCACCTCAAGATCATGAATGAGTACTCCAATTTATTTCTTTTGATTGAATTACATGGAATAATAAGGACATGATAGTTAGCTTGTTCTTTTCTTGCATTAGAAAAAGGATAAATTTGCATTTGTATGCATGAACAATTTTAGTGCATACCATTTTAGTTGCATAACAATTTCACATAGATTACATAAATTTCATAGCATTGAATTATATTTGTCATGTGGATTTTAGTCTTAAGTTATGAAGATTGAAGTGCAGGGACATACCTCCACATCTTAGAAAAAATAGTATGAAATGAAATCCTAAGCATAAACTCAATCATGCTAAAGAAAAGAAAAAAAATTGTGGGCTAGAAAAGAAAGAATGATGTCAAAGTTTCTTAGGGAGAAAGTATGTCCTTAAATCTTCTTGAAGAGTTGAATTAAGCCACATGACACATTATTTTGTTTGTTTTTGTCAATCTCATTTTTTTATGAGATTTCTTTTATACATGCATCATTTGAAAGAAAGGAAAAAATAAGAAAGACATTAGGCATTAGGATCCATGCATGACATTCTTTTCACTCATGTAGGTTGATCATTATTTTGGCATAAATAAGTTGGATGTACTTGTGATTCTTCATTTTCAGTCCAATTCATATCATTAATTGCTCTTATTGGTAGGCCACTCAAATGATTTATCTCCTCATCCATTGTGATAAGGAGATCTGCTTCCAATTTGTTGGTAGTTAGGAGAGAGCAATTTAGAATAGGGAATCACATAATGCACCAAGTGAATGCCTGCATAATTATGATATTAACTACTTTCTTGACAGTGTTCATTGATCAAAAGGTAGATATATTTTATGGAAAATTTTGGTCGCTTTATAGCAGTTATCAGTTCAGTGGTCATTGAAGGCCGGTTTAGGGATTGTTTGGTGGACATGATCAAGAAAAGAGTTCATGTGTTATGTCCTTTTGCTGACTTATATCAAATAGATCTGAGAGAGTATTGCTCGAGGACAAGCAACATTTAAGCTTAGGGGAGTTTAATGCATGGGTTTTTAGTCATTTTCATAGGCATATTTTCCTTGATTTTATGTGTTGATTTGTCATTTTTTGATTAATTATGTATGAAATGCTATCAATTTCCTATTCTATATAAATGCATCAAATTATGTGATTTTTACTATTTGAGATGGTTTAATATTCATACCGAGTACTTATCTACATTCTTGTACAATTTCAGGTACAACTTAGCTTCATAGACTCGATACTACCAACATCAAAAGTCGATGGTACCAAATTCACGTTAGTAGTGGACTAGAAACTCACCTAGACTTGATACTATCGACACTAAAAGTCGGTAGTATCGAAACTACAATAGTAAAATGTAAGAAATGAATTGTGGAAACTCAGTACTACGGAGTGCACTAGACTCGATACTATCGAGTTGGCATCAGGGAGGCAGTGTTTGAGCCACCTATAGATTCAGTTCTATCGAGACAAGTTGAGAATACTGAGATTGTGAGAAATCACAACTATCCTAGAAACTTAGTACTATCGACTTTATAATCTATAGTATCGAGTCTATCCAATCAGGCAATCCGAAGATAGCACTCTAATCCCACGGCTGACATTATTTCGTACCTTATGTGATTCCTATGACTTGAGTGGAGTTCAGCCATACCTAAGGAGGGTAGCCATTTTTCATTGCACAAGACCGGAGAGAGAGAGAGGAGAAGAGCATTGCACTGACAACTTCATTCGAGATGATCCTAGTACCTCTGGTGGGTGATTTTATAACAGAAAGATAGCAGATCACACGTACGTCGAAGGGGATCATTTGAACCGGCCATTCTATAGGGGTTACTTTAGTTTTTCTAATGTTTCCCACATTTTTCTCTTTCTCTACCATGTATTCATTAATGAAAACCATTTGAAGCTAAACCCCTTAATTCCTTAAGATCTAAGAGTAGCTCAAATATGCATTGTACTTAACTTTCATGAATTAATATCAGTTTTATCCCTATTTTCTGGATATAAATCTATGAAATTATATTGTTTTGTTTATGCTAGATCACCGTTATTAGATTATCATGCCCTTAATCATTTTAGGAGAGAAGCTAAGGGTTGGAAAAACATATATTTACCCTTTTATTGCACCCCTTGGGAAAGGTGGAGAATAAACGAGAGGAGAAACCCAAAGATTAATCGTAAAACACCTAACTAATTAACCAATTACTATGGAAATGGGATTGATATTAGAATAGGTAGTGAACTACAATGTGGGAGTGGGTAGTTCTTACTACAAGCTCTTTATCTAGGGATAGGGATAATCGATATTAGTGTGTGACATTAATTGCAGTGTTATCCTCGGTGAAACCATTGTCATGAGGAACTCCCTTTTAATTTGAGTAACTCAATCGTTAAGATTATTTCATTTCTGCATTTGTTTTTACATAAATCAAACCGATTCAACTATTTTACCGGCCTAGCTGATTATATCATGGTTAGTAGTAGTATTCTGGAGTACGTTTCCCTGTGTTCGACTCAGGCCTCAAAAGGCATGTATTACTTCGATATGTTCACTTGTGTATAACACATGGTAAACATGTGGCATAGACAACAAGGATATCTAAGGCTACTATTTCCTCTAGGCATACTATTTTAGGAATTTAGTATCGGCACAGGCCAGATAGGTATCATATAGATCTGGGAGTCCTCATAAACCAAGCTAGTGAGGCAGAGGAAAATATTTCCAACCCCCAGACGTTGATCCTTTCTAGATACCCTTTCTTTCAAGTGTACCCTAGTAGTTGCCCAACAAGAATTTATACCATTCTGTAAAGAGGCAAAATCACCTCCTTACTAAAATTTAAAGTAAAAACAAAACATCCATTTTTTCCAAGAAAAATAGACATTGTGGAATGCATGAATAATAATCCAAGTAAATAAGAATCTTTTATATACATGTAAAATGTCAACAACAACAGAAAGAAACTAAGTCATTATGTTGCTTTTTGAACTCAATTCACTATATGAGTTTCTTTGAAAAGGAAAAACTGAAAAGAAACTATAGGATCTAGCAATAAACAACCTAGTCATCCTTGATTGCAAAACTTGAATCTACTACTCCGGAACTTGGTCACCTTGGCCTTATTCAACTCCTTGATCTAACCCTTGGTGTTTGGGAAAGAACTCAGCAAGAGGGAAAGAAAACAAGGTGTGTATCATAGATAATGAACAAGGACAAAAGATAAGAAACAACATGAAAAGAAAGGCTAATATTTCATCATAAGATGAAGATAGTCGAAAGTATGAGGCACAAATAAATAGATGCTTACTATAATAAGAAAAATAATAAAAGGGTTTCATGCATGATTTATATTGACTACCTAAACTATATAGGGTTGAGGCATCAACCTAAACTCAACCAATAGGTGAGGGAGAGTAACACATTCCCTATATATGGGTGGTTGGTCATAGTTGTCTATATTGTGGACTTGGGCAACCTTCCCCATGTGGGGCTTGACCTCTTGTGACTTTCCCTATCTAGGGCTTGGCCATCTCCATAGAGGACTTGTGTGACCTTCCCTATCTGGGTCTTTGTGCCATGTCGGTCTTCCCTATCTGGGAATTGACCTCTTGTGACCTTCCCTACATGGGGTTTGTCATTGTGTCCCTCATAGATGTCATATTTGAGCTCAAGAATTATGTTCAATATAATGTTTTTCATTATTTAGGTGACATTTTAGTTACCTCAACTATGAAACTGATTGGTCAACCCATCTTTCTAGGGGAGGTCCTAACCTAGGGTGTCTTCTTGACTCACAGGAGGAGGTTAGGCTCTCTAGACAAACATGACCCGACAGGTTCAGGGTTTAGCCTCCCCCATAGGTCCTTTTCCCATTCTTGGGTTGACCCACCCTAGGGTTGGACACCAACTCGAAAAATTAAATTTTCATTTTTATGTAATCATTGGTTTCTTATGCTTCTTAGGAACTCTTTACACGAATCATGAATGCCTTGCTCCACATACATTCATGCATGGGAGACTAGGTGACCTAAACACACTTGTATTTCCTCTTTCCTCTTACCCTAATTAGGGTTTATATGGGTAGGGTTACTATTTCACACACACTACTCCCATATCCTAGGATTAGGGTTTAGGGTTCGGGTTAGGGGCTACCCCTAAACCTTAGGGTTTTATGATTCCCTTGACCCACTAAGGGTTTTCCTAAACCAACCCTAGCTTAATCTAGGGTTTACCTTGAAAGGGAAAAGCCATAAATCATTTTTATTTACTTTATCATTATTTCCACATTACATGTACATTAATTGGCAGATGACTCTTTAATACTACTTCTTCTCAAAACCCTAACTTGATATGAAGAGGGAAGTATCTTTTAGGGTTTATTAAGCAAGGAGATGTGAAGTGGATTAAGTTAGAGATGAGGAACTTAGTGGAAACATTACTTCAGACAAATCCTAGGTTCTGGCCAGGTAGGTTTCACATTGTCTAAGGGAGTCCTTGTATACAAATTTAATAGTATAGATAAAAACATCGCCAACATCCAAAACTATGACCCTTTCTAGAAACCATTACAGATAGGTTATTCCCTAATAATTTCTCCTTATACTTATAAAGATTACTAGAAGTTATCAACTATTAAATATTATTTTAAAAATTTGGAGCTTTGATACCAAATGTAATGATGAAACTTTTTAGTGTCCCCTAATTAAGAAAAGACCTTAAAGTTGAGAGCTATTACCTAAAACTCCCAAGATCTAGATTTAACAACTAATAAAATAATAACAAATAATTTCAATTATTTCACAGATATGGTTCACAAGATGCATAATAATGTTCCTCTAAGGAGTTACATGAATTTCCAAAATGAAACTAATACATATGAGAAGAAGTATCTAACTAATTACTATCCTATGTGCGCAAGTCTTAAATTTACAATTCGTACACTACCCTACATGTATATGTGTGCATGTAGTACTATCAACGTCATCCAAGGAGCAGTATATCATTAGGTGCAAGAGTGTTAGTCTTCAACAAGCTAGATCAATTTTTAAGGTTGATTTGGTTTTAACACAAGTAAACTAGTAGACTAGAGAAAGCTACTAAACAAAAATCACTTGTATTAATGATAATATTCAATTATGGATTCTTGAGGATATGGCTTTATATCCATATCATAACATGAAAAACAACAAAGTCAAGATTTATAGAAATGATCACAAGGGAGATCTGTATCCTACATTTACCTCTCAATAATGTAGAACAATCTTAACTCGTCTACTACTCTTGTGGATAGACTTAGTTTCAAACTACAAACCTTGATTCCCTAATACAACCTAGACACTCCTGTGGTCAAGGTAGTGCAACTCAGGAAAATTTCCTTACTCCTATGCATATCTTCCTAGATTATACAAAGAGCATAAATCAAACACACAAAGTGGCCAGTGAAGCATGTAAGAGGAATTAAACACCTATGAACCTCAGAACAGTGAAATATCTAACGTTATATATGAAATTCATGTTCAATAATATTATGACATGGTAGTTACTCCCCCATGCCCAAGAAATGAAAGTCTACTCATTCATGATGGTGAAACACAAGTACATGCTACAGATTTGCGAGCTAAGTATGACTAAATAATGGTAGAATAAAGGAAATACAAAGAACAAGGAAGGAATCTTGTTTGGAGACAAAATTTTCCCTTGCTGGTGCATCTTCTCCAACAACCTTCTCTCCTGAGTGGATGGAGTGGAGAAGAGAAGCTTCCGCTGCAATCCTTGAAGGATAAATGAGTAGAAAAGAGGTTCTCTACCAAGAAAAACCACCTCTTATTCCCCAAATTCACCTCTCCTCTATTCTGGTACACTCTCTGGTTATAACATATCTTCAAATGATGAGAGATAAATATCCCTTGTGTGGGCTCTCATATTTAAAAATGAGGCACACTTATTCCATAAATCTAACAATAATCAACTACGACATGGTGTGTCCAGGAAGACACATTTTGTTGCCTTGAGTAACTGAGTTTAAAAATACTTTACTAGAAGTGTACATGACATGTCGTCTGAGAGATATAGTGTGTTGATGAAAGTCAAATAGGAGCTTGGTAGATCTGATCAGATTGAACACAACATGTGATAATTAGCACACATTGTGTCTTTTGGCAGAACATTTTGGCAAGATCATATGGTTGAGTGGACATGCATGTGGTCTGAGAGACCCATCAAGTTTCTAATCTTCCATAGGAATGAAATCCATCTATAAACTTGTACACTGTGTGCTAAAACACACACTCTGTGTTCGTTGCAGAAACTTCAAGAAATTATGACATGTGTGATCTCTTGGGGAATCTAACTAAGGTTGAATTGTGGTTGGATTAACCCTATTATTTTGTCATTGGCA
Organism: Alisma plantago-aquatica; assembly: GCA_963693085.1. NCBI lineage: Eukaryota > Viridiplantae > Streptophyta > Magnoliopsida > Alismatales > Alismataceae > Alisma > Alisma plantago-aquatica. The sequence continues at coordinate 454,982,621 of OY856410.1, read as the reverse complement.
GGTAGCTATGGTCACAAACATAGCATGGAACTATGGTCAAAATGAGTGAAAAGGTCATCCAAAAATGGTCATAAAAGTGATATGATTTGTGCACATTACTAATCCTCCTTTACTTAGGTTTAATGTCTTTCATTGATATATGGTACATCATATCTTAATATCTTCATATATTGAAGTTATCTAAATCACTAACAAACCAAAATGCAGATTAGTATATTACTATACTGTGTACATGGGGTGCATACAAAAGTGCAAGTATTATAACAACATATAATCAATCAATTACTTGCAAACAAGGACTGGCATTTTCATTATATATTCTAATCTATACATGATATTCATTCTCAGACATAATTATTATCCTATCCAACACCCATGTGAATTACCCCTTCATACATACCGTCCTAGGCCTCATAATATGATATCTCACTTTATGTGATACTCATAGTGGCATTATAATTGCACAAAATTGAAATAAACATCCAAAAGTTTATTTTATCAATCCTTGGGGAATCCTTATCTAACATAAAAAATCGATAATTGTGATTATTTGTAATAGTAACCATATACCTCAATATAGAACCATGCAGACAATGCAATCAACATATCATCCAATCAAGCAAGAAACGATGGATCCGATAAAACAATAGCTAATTTGCATGCATGTATATCCTAAAGTGCCACCATCATATTATTAAGATTAAACCCTACTTGAGTCCTAATCTAGGGTTTATGATTGTCTTGAGTTTTGGTAAGAAATAAGGGCATAGACTCTAATTCCATTGCATATTTAGCATTAGATGAAGCTGTATCAAATTTGTCACATCATTGTGATACGAAGAGATAGACTCAAATATGAGCATTAATAACATGGAAATATATGATCTTTAGTTTCAAAACCCTAGAAAGGTTGATGATTATTCACTTTAGAAACATAATTGTACATCGTTATTGTCATCATCATCTTAGATTCCCATTATATTTGTTAGTATCATATATTATCACAAAATAGACACATTTACTATTATAAGCATCATATTAATCAATTCTAGGGTTCCCATGTATTAATCACCACTAAACATGTATTAGCAATGCTAACAGAATTGGGATTAGAACCATGACTCATTTACTTTTTATTTAGATTCTAATTATTCTTCTGATCAATTTGATACATAGTTTTGCTATATCTGACCTACTAATAAATTACTACAATTAAAGAAAGATAATTAGATTTGGGCCATTCGTTCAATGACACATCAACAAAAGTTTACATTATTAATTTACTACACTACCCACATTTGACCAATGGCATATCATCGTGTTGTCTCTGCACTCCACATGGATTGGGATGAGAAACATGCTTTAAAAGACCTTCTGCCCTTACTAGATGAATATGGTTTTCACCTACTAGGGTCAGTTTAACTCGAAGTCTCCTTCAACATAGTGACTGACATGACCTTGTGCCTAACCGAGTCAATTGGAGGGCTGACTTCATGATTTAAGACATTAGAGAGTTAAGCGATGGTCCAAGGTCATCAAAGGAGTAACAATGAATCTAGAGGAGTCTCGGCCAAGCCAGAGGTGGCGTGGACTGGTAGAAGGGAGTTTGGGTTTTCCACGGTACATATGGGTTCAAACCTAGATTGGCACAAAGGTATTTGTTACTTGAGCAATGTGGTAAATGACTGGATAAGTAGCCACACATATTCACGAAGGTTGTACGTTGTCCAATAAAATTTGGACTTCCTAATAGAGTTAGGGCATATAGTAGGTGTATTCTAGAGATCTAGGATCCAAGTTGGAATTCTTGGTGAAGATAGGGGCATGCAAAGTGGAAATGAGGAGGAATCTTCTTGATTGGTTTATTGATGCAAACCCACAAAGTCATCCACCTGGTCATTCTCGACAAACTTCCTCAACGACATGAGTTGATCAGTAGATGTGACCTCAGCTATGCAAGAGTCACCAGTGGAGGGGATTACATGCTAAAAGGTGGACAAAGGTCATGGAGTTCTCTCTGAGTGTTTTAAGGGATACCACTATTTTCCAATCTTGCTAGAGTCCTAAACCTTATGTAGACATGGATCAAAAGGGAGTACCTACTAGATTTAAATGGAGATCTGACTCCAACACGGATTTTGGGTAAACCCAATCCCATATGACAACAATAGAATATAGGGATAGGGTAGTTTAGTTTTGTCTCCTGAATGTAATGGGAGGGGTTTTAGGGGCTGTCGTTGATCTAAGAGAGAGATAGGAGAAAGAGGGAACAAGAATTGTTGTAGGTGACTTTTCCTATCTGGCTGGAGGAGGAAGACGATCTTCAAGTTGTTGATCTAGAATCAGATGGATAGAGGGTCATGTGACATAATAGAGGACTGGGCCTATTTTCCTGGTCACATTAAATGTGACAGATATTATATTTATCAGTTTTTCACTCACTTTATGGAAACTCCTAAAATCCATATCTCTCTCATATTTTCTCTGATTGGTCCCAAATTTGGATATGTTCTTTATAATCCCATAGAATCCCATTGAGCTGAGTTTGGTACCAAAGTAATCCTTCGAGATACCTTTTATCTCTCTTCAAATAAGGGAACATAATTTAATTATTACAAGTAGGCACCTCTTCCTTCTCGATTTTCTTCTTAGGCTTATATGATCATCCTTTTGTTATGAAATTTGGATGGTATCTCATTAAAGTCTTTTCTAACTTATAGATAACTTTTGAGATTTTTTGTGATAATGTTTATACATGAAACTTTCCCTTTAAGCATTTATTTAATTCAATTTTCTACTTCACATGAAAAGTCCTTTTCCTCTCAAATTCTACTAATATCTTAGTTTTCTCATTATCTTCTAGTATTGAAAAATTTAGAATGAGTTAAAACTCTTTGATGCCTCAAATCTTGTGTTGGGGTTCATGGTTAGTAATTACTATATTACTTATCTAAGGTACAAATTATCTTAGAATCTCTTGAAAACTTGCCCATTAACTCATATTTCAAGTATCTAACAAACCATAGACCATTATCCATCATTTACGCACAAAATTTCTTATTTGTTAAACTTGTGCCGCAAGGACCTATTTGCAAAGTAAATAGTCTCATGGGATGGATAATTTATTAAAATTAGGAAACTTGCTTATAAAATCAATTCTTATAATTAAAATTCACCAAATTTGAGGATATTACAATAACTTTCTTCAACTTAATGACTCTGTATCTGTAAATTGTGGGGTAATAAAATAAAAACTACAATAATCATCTATTGAAATCCCCAATTTGTCAACTTTCAAAATTATTGAGAAAAATGCAAGAGGGGGGTAGTACTCATGATTAATGACTTATTGACCTCAACCTGATGTACCATCTAGACTATACACTCTATTTAGCCATTGTTGTACCAAATGAAAAACCTCCACATGGGAGCAATTCGTTCTTTAATGGGAACACATTGCTCCCACTTTAGAAGGGGTGAATTAGCATCTGACCTCACCACACCTTTTTATCATCCAAGCTTATTCCCACCTCATTCTTCCAGACTCTTTCTCGTGATGCGTTGTGCTACATATGGTGAACATTCATCATGATTTAGAAAGTAAGTTTTGCTGACTTGACGACCATTCATGTTTCTTATGAAGTTCATATTCTATCTATAGTTTTGAAATAGTGTCGCTACTTTCTTATCTTTTCTATATTTTTTGTTGGTGGATTTTCTCTATAGTACACCTATATTCACTTCAAATTTTTATGATATATTTTTTATTAATGGAACAATATTCAGAAAAACATGATTGGTTACTGGTCTAAGTTTTAACTTAAAATAACTTTATTAATGATAAGAACAAACTAACGTCATTGTTAGAATAACTACACATTGTTAGAAAAAAATGATAAGTAGTTTCATATGCTAAATATAATATTTATGTAGATTTGTTTTGCTAATAAACAATATGAATTACTTATAGAAATATGATTTTCTTAGTTGCACTTCCTTGCTTTGTCCTAAATGGCATTACAAAATTGAAAAAAATAAAATAATATTTTAGATGGTTATGTTTACTTGTATTTTTTGTAATTAAATATCTAAATCACTTTTGAAAATTCATTTTGATAGAATAAAAGTAATGATATTTTCAAATATTGTTTATAAATAAGATTTTTATACATGTTTAGATGAAGTCGTGCACTATCATAAAGTTATTAATGTGAACAATTGAAAGAATTTGTGGTAGTTATAATATGCCAGATTAGTTTTGTTGAGCTATTTTAAACTTAAAGTTAAATTTGACTATTTTGTTTAATAATATATACATTTCCTTTGTAACTTTATGAATATGGCATATGGTTTACACATTGAAATTGTAAAGCTACACTATGCTAGTCAATTAATGTCTGATGTGTATTAGTTTAATATATCTATTAGATGCATCAATATTATTGTATATTTAGATCCTACATCCAAAACAAACTTGCACTTGAAGCTAATCACTTCTCTATTATTCTATCTTATGTCTTATCTAAGACAATGTGTGGAATGTGATGAATGATGGGGAGGGGAAGCAAAATAAGTGGAGGGGAAACAAACATAGGGGAGAAGAAAGGTATTTATGTGGATATAGAGCATGAGGAAGGGAGCCTCATCAAAATCCTAGCACACAATTCATACATTATTATCCCAAACATATTGATTTGACTTATATGTAATAAAATGAACATAATGATTTTTTTAAAATATAGTCAGCTTTATAGTTGGTTGATTCACTATGCAAAATAAATATTGTATATCAACAAACATAATATAATTCAGACATAAACAAGAAGAGCCATCCAATCAAAATCAAGCAACATAATCGAAGATGATGCATCTATAAATATCCACATAAATGCCTTCACATAGACGTTAGTCAAAAAGCAATTTAATCAAAAAAACTTAGAGATAAACTAATGTTCTGTTTGGTAAAATGGTGTGATTGTTCGGGCAACGATGGAGCAAAGTCGGGCAGATGACAATCGCTCATAACTGTTGTTACCAAACACAAGATTACGCACCGCTTTAAATATGTATTATTTTTAGTGTTGAGTAGCGTTCAACGGTAATTTTTTCTCATTGGACAAAAATCTTGCGGTGATCCATCTCACCGCACAGAGCGTTGGCTCACCAATCGCGTTACCAAACGCTTCATAAACAACAATACTCCTTCCCTTGCCTTGTACTCATGTAAGCTGGCGTCCATGTACATCTGACTCCTTTGTGGGGGGCTCATCAAGAAAAGCAACAATATAATAGAAATCTTCATTCATATATCATGTAAACTAGAACGACAAATAGTTTCATTTTTCCATACAAAATCAAGGCAAGTTCATGATATTTTCATAATACAATATGCCTGATAAAACTATTGACTGATTGAGTAATCAATATAAATTTTGTTAATATTCTTTGGTTCATACAAATTTCAGACAATAAAAAATTGAAGTATAAACTTTTGTAAATCACAAATTGATCTAATAGAGCAATGGGAAGTATCGAACTAATGTATCCTCAAATGGGATGTGTTGAACCAATACGTCTTGGGCTGAGCCACATCTAGCCCACAAGGGGTTATTGCGTGCTAGCCTCAGACATATTTACCTCACACAGGGGGCAATGTACCTTAGCTCCCGATGCATCCACATATTAGGGACAATATGTCCTGACCAGCAACACATCGACCCCATGAAGGACAAAATGTGCCACACTGAGAGGCATTGTTCTCACAGGGATTGTAGGGACAGACAGTGCGTCATCAATTAAGACCTATTCTCCCAGTCAAGAATAGCGCGTCTAAAACCGAGAAATTGCCCAGCAAAAGAACACTCGGATTACGTTTAGCTAACAATTAAAATAGTTGATTCCCCACATGGAATTTACAATCAGGATCTATTCATGAACGAATGCATCTAGATTCATCGAAGGATGTGAAACAGAAGGATTTAGTTAGACTACGGCGGGACGTCGGCCAGCGGCGTCCGATTTGCGGCCCAGCAGTTTCTGTCGCTGCCTACGTACATGGCATGCATCATAGCATGGAAACTGGTGAAGGCACCAGCGCCTGCGGGGGTAGTGGGTCGCAGTCGTGGTGATCAAAGTATCCAACCAACCCATGACGGTCGTCAAACACCGCCTCAAAGCGGCCAGCTGAATCTACAGCCAAGAGGAAAAGGCAATCGGAAAAGCTTCATTCCATATGATTCGTCGTACCGCATCATGTCCCACTAGCTATAGCATGATTCTGCACTATCGGACGGGACAGCGACCCTACAACTTTGTCCTGAGGACTATTTCTGTACCTTGATTTGAAACTAGCCTTCCATATCTTGCAACGAGTGAGGGACACGTCACAGACATGTAGACACAAGTTGGTCCTTTTCCCCCGTGATCCCTATTTTACCCTTGCCTTCCTACTACTAGCGTCATATGAATCATTCACATCCCATCACAAGTGACGCAGATACTAGTCAAACAAAACCGGTCGGCCCGCGTTAGCTTGTAAACAAGCCAGCGAACTTTACAAACTAGTTTTATTTGAGAAAAGCAAAGTAACGACTGTGATCAAGTAAACCCACTCATAGAAGGTAGCCTATGAACATAGGGATGTGGAATCAAAATCTAATATAAACTCCAAATGCATCACTACTTAACACAATATACAAATATTTAGGGCTGAAGGAACTAGATAGTACGCTTAACCAAAAGAAGCACAAGATTGAGAGAGAGAGAGAGAGAGAGAGAGAGAGAGAGAGAGAGAGAGAGAGAGAGAGAGAGAGAGAGAGAGAGAGAGAGAGAGAGAAGCTCCACCCTCACTCTAAAAACAACTTATGGACTATCCACCTTCAACATCACATCGTATTCGTGACATGTTGTTACGGTGTAGAACAACATCTTGTTCTTCCATAGATCCATGCTTTATGAGGGACTCTCGACGACATTCAAATGTATTGTCCCCTCCCTGGATACAAAAAAACACTTTAGCTTCTCTTCCAGCCACACATCCTCAGAACGTAGTTACTATCTACTAAATAAAATACAATACCCTGGTCAGCTCATCCCCTTACAACATTTAAATGTAACCACACACCGCTTGCCCCTCAACGCCATCAAGTACGGTTGTAACGACCCTCAATTTTTAAAATCTGAAATAAAAAGGATTATAATATTTAGTGTTGAATTTATTTCTATAATCAATAAAGGTGAAATCCTAAGTTGAAAGAATTTGTCTTTCTTGTGTTGATCTAAGTTAAGACCATTCTTAATTAGTATGCCAAAATGAGTTAATACAACACCAAGATATCATGTGAACCTTGAATGAACCATATACATAATGCATCAATAATTATTCACATCAATGTCAATTAATGCACAAAACCTAACCCTAATTATGCATATGGTGACTAGTTAGGGTTAAATGATAGTTTTAACCCACATACATGTATAATGTATCCCTTTTGTTTGGTATATGAGTAAATAATAGAACACTAGAGCTTCCACCAAATTTTGATAACACAATTCCTTTTCAATGATTATTAATGTATTAATTACCTGAAGTAGCAAATGACGTATAAAGCATGTTTCCTTGACTCACATATAAAATCTAATTGGATAATTAAATTCCTCATGGTTGAATGATCAAACCCACCAATTTTGGTTAGATTTAGATAATCCTAGATGCTCCAAAAGATACTAGGAAATAAGGAAGAGATTATGTTAATTTTGTGTAATAATCAGGTAATAATACAACCAATTACCCTAGTATTGCCCCAAAGTTCGGGATAATGGCCCTTGCACATCCTGTCACACACTTCTTTAGATAATCAGGCTCTTTGAGAGCCATGGATAGCGATCAAAGGGTAGGTCCTTCGTCCCCTACCTCGCGCAGAGTCCGTGCGGCGGAGGGAACAAAACCCCGACCTCGTGGCCTACGATAACTTGATCTTCCCTCGACGTTTCACCATTATCTTGGCACCAACAGAATCGAGAGACAATCCCGAGTTTAGGGAACCCTAGCATAGATCATATATTTAGCCCTAGAGGAAACACCTAAATCCCCTTTTCTTTAGTTCACACGGAGGCCACACCCACTCTGCCTTACCACATCGAACCAACTCTGAGCGATCCATAAACCTTCGTTGGTCACTAAGGGATACTCCTCCGTAATCAATTTCATCTGAGGCTAGTTGATGAACCACCGTGAATTGGGTATCCCTCTTCGGCGACGACAAGATCAAGTTAGAAACATTGTCCATCTCAGTCTAATTCCACATCAGGTAACGATCAACATGCTCTATTGCATGGTTCTTTTATGTCCATAGGCCATGTGTTTCACCCTGGCGTCATACCCATGAACCCAACTTCAGACCAACAGAACACAATCTCTGCCTAGGTCTGATGGTCACTTTCAGGACACAAAAGTTAGTTACCTAGCTTCTAATGATATCCACGAAGATGACCTTGAGCTTATTTCACTTGAATAGCCTCTGTAGTGCCATTTTCAATCTTTGAGTCTGGTTGCTCTATTCTGGACATGGCGGAAATAATAGGGGGAACTCCCGCCCATAATTTGCTCTGGTGTTGTTGTATCAGCTTTGATTTGCACTACAGTTTGCATTCCAATTGCTCACCACCTTTCCCAGTCTTTCTCTTTCACTTCCGTTTTGGAGATCAAAGCTTCTATAGCAGTGATCGACACCATTGCTTAAACCAGGAAGAAGCCTGGTGTTTAATTTACCTCGATATCTCCACAATTTCATTTGATGTATCACATGTCTAGGGGTATTATAGGTATTTAGAAATTTAGATATCAATATTGTCGCGGGTATGCTAAGGATTAGTTTACTAATATGCCCTATCATGCCTCCTGTCTCATATTGATAATGTGAGGGCAAATCAATAAATTGATAGCCTAATTTTAATCGACTCCTAGATTTACTGAAATAGTTTTGATCAATTTTTCTCACATTCCTGATTGGTCAAGACTAGAAATTTGATATCTTTTGCACCGATTGTCAGAAAATTTAGTATAAATACTCATTGGAAAGCTTATGAGATAAGATAAATCCTTAACCCAATATCAAACCCATGATCCTAATCTAGTTTCTATAGTAGGCTATAAAACTTACACTAATGTTAATAAAGTGTAATTCTTCATAATCATTCTACTTATAAGATAATTAGGGTTGGCCCAAGAATCAAGACATCAGTAATACACCTCCACAGGTTAAGGTGAGTGGATCATGCATATTGAGTATAATTTTAGGCTTCTGAGTTTACACTATTCATTTACATATTTATAAGTACTTCATTAAAGTGCAATTATGTGATTACTCATTTATGCTCATGGAAAATCATGCACATGCTATCAATATGTTTCTTATTGATTTAATGATTCTACTGTCATATGAAATACTATGAATCAATGCCATGCTAATTATTCAAGAAATCATGAAGATTATGCTTAAGTATAAGAAACTATGATATGTTAATATAAGTCCTCTTGATCATGTTATGTGAGCCTTAATTGGCCTTATGAGCTCTGTGGGAGCATTATGTGAGCCTTAACCGACATTATGTGAGCCTTAAGAGGCCTTATGTGAGCCTTAATTGGCCTTATGAGCACTGTGGGTGCATTAAGAGAGAGACTATATTAACTGAAGTTAAACTGCACACCATTATTTATCATGTTAATTTATTAAGTTCAAGTAATCATGTTCACCATGTTAAGTCACTATGTTTCTCAAGATATCTCATGCCATTTCAATTATATGTTACTTTTCCTATTATAACTACTCAGTGTTGCATTGTCTTGGATGGTTTGGGGATGAGATGTCCACAAATGAGGAGAAGGATAAGAAGTAGATCTCAAGGACATAAGCTCAAGCTCAAGGATAGATCCCACTTGGTGGGGTGCCATTCTAGATAGTTTTCTTTTATTATTGGTCTTTCATGTGGAAGTTGTTAGTTTATAACTCTCATTATGTTGGACTTTGGGTCCCTTAGTTATGGCATGTAACCATGTACATTGTGGTTCTTTTTATTCTATGGATTTTTCCTGGTTAATGATATCCTTTCACAATTTTTTTCATGGTCTCCATTATGTGAAAATGCTTCCTCTATGGTTGTGTTAGTTTTATAAAGGAGGTCGTGACAAAAGTGGTATCAAAGCCATCCTAAAATGGCCACCATAGTAGGATCTTATATATCACCCCACATGCTTACGACAACCTTCTTTCCTATTCCAGATGGCCCCTAAGAGTCACTCTGAGCATGACAAGTCGCCCCCTCACTCTGGTGGAGAGAGTGAGCATGACTTTAAGCATGAGGAGAACCCACAAGGAGAAAACCCTCCCCTCTTATACAATGTGTTGGCCAGAGCTTTATCTGATGTAATGGGTGGATGAGTGGGAGCTCATCATCAGCGGAGGAATGAAGTCACCTTGATAGACTTCCTCAAGCTGAAACCTAAGACATTCATGAGAGAAGAAGAGCTTGATGTTGTGGGTAAGGTGAGCCCTAGATCTGTAACCTGGATCATTGCTTCTATGACTTGGACTGTTATGAAGAGTCCCGCGTCAGCTTTGGGACTCACATGCCTAGAGGACCAGCTCATGTTTGGTGGGAGAACTTTTGTGACTTCAGAGACCCAAATGAAGAGTTCCTTACATGGGAGGAGTTTGTAGAGGCTTTCAAGAGCCACTATGTGTCAGAAGCGATGATGGGAAAGAAGGTGTTAGAGTTCCTCCATTTGCAACAGTGTGGTCACATGACTGTTACCTAGTACGCCATGAAGTTTCACATCCTCCAAAAGTATAGAATCGAGATGACTGGGCTAAAATGAGCCAAGAAGTTCATTCGAGGTCTTAAGAATGATCTCATCTACTTGCTTTCTGGACGAGGCCACAAGACAATGCAAGATGCCCTAGATGCTGCTCTGGAGCTTGAGGATCACCCAGGGAGGGCTTGGAAGAAGAACTCCCAAAATGGACATTGTTACCACCATGGACACAATAACCAAGACCAACACCACAATGATCATAGGAAGTGTAAGGCCCTAGAGGATCCTCTAATGAGGGATGCATGCACCAAGTGTGGAAAATTCCATGTCGGGCCATGTAGATTGGGCCTAGGCGTCTGCTTCTACTGTGTGGAGGAGAAGGTTCAAGGACAAATGCCCTAGGTTAGCATCAAAGAAGGGTGAATATCAAAACCCTAACCTAGGCCCCCTAGAGAAGAGGAAAGCTAGGATTTTCTCTATGATGGATGATGAAGGTAAGATTTAGTTTTCAGACACATTAATGACCCATGGACTCATCAGTTTTAGTAGTAATGTTAGATATAGTACAAAGGTCTTCCATATGAATACCATATAATGATTATGTTAATGCTTCCTTATGAAAAGTTATCACCAGATAATGAGTTAGTGAACATATATGTGAAACCCTAAGGTGGGTAGTGCATTAATATGACATGAAATTCTTGAGGACGAAATTTCTATAAGGTGGGTAGGTTGTACCGACCCTCAATTTTTAAAATCTGAAATAAAAAAGGATTACATATTTAGTGTTAAAAAAATTTCTATAATCAATAAAGGTGAAATCCTAAGTTGGAAGAATTCATCTTTATTTTGTTGATCTAAGTGGAGACCATGCTTAATTAGTATGCCAAAATGAGTTAATACAACACCAATATATCATGTGAACCTCGAATGAATCATATACATAATGCATCAACAATTATTCACATCAATGTCAATTAATGCACAAAACCAAACCCTAATTATGAAATGGTGACTAGTTAGGGTTAAATGATAGATTTGACCCACATACATGTATAATATATCCCACTATTTGGTATATGAGTAAATAATAGAACACTAGATCTTCCACCAAAATTTGATAACATAATTCCTTTTCAATGATTATTAATGTGTTAATTACCAGAAGAAGCAAATAACGTATAAATCATGTTTCCTTAACTCACATCTAAAATCTAATTGGATAATTGAATTCCTCATGGTCGAATTATCAAACCCACAAATTTTGGTTAGATCTAGATAATCCTAGATTCTCCAAAAGATAATAGGAAATAGGGAAGAGATTATGTTAATTATGTGTAATAATCGGGTAATAATACAACCAATTATCCTAGTATTGCCCCAAAGTTTGGGATAATGACCCTTGCACAGCCTGCCACATGTTGCTTTAGATAACTGGGCTCTTTGAGAGTTGTTGGATAGCGATTGCAAGGTAGGACCTTCGTCCCCTACCTCACGCAGAGTCCGCACAGTGGAGGGAACAGAGCCCCAACCTCATGGCCTGCGATAACTTGATCTACCCTTGACATTTTGCCATTATCTTGGAACCAACAGAATCGAGAGACAATCTTGAGTATAGGGAACCCTAGCATCACTCCTATATTTAGACCTAAAGGAAACACCTAAATCTCCTTTTATCCAGTTCGTACGGTGGCCGCGCCCACTCTGCCTTACCACATCGGACCAACTCCGAGCGATACGGTCAACATCTCTTCGCGGTCTCAACTCCAACTTGATCTTCATCTAAGGCTAGTTGAGGAACCACCAAAGACTTGGTATCCCTCTTTGGCAATGACAAGCTGAAGTTGAAAGCATTGTCCATCTCAGTCTAATTCCAAATTAGGTAACGATCAACATGCTCTATTGAATGGTTCTTTTATGACCATAGGCCATGTGTTTCACCCCAACATCATACCCATGAACCCAGCTTCAGACTAGCAGAACACAATCTCCACCTAGGTCAGATGGTCACTTTCAGGCCATGAAAGTTAGTCACCTAGATTCTACTAATATCCAAAAAGATGACCTTGAGCTTATTTCACTTAAATCGCCTCTGTAGCACCATTTTAAATATTCAATTTTGGTTCCTCTATTCCAGCCATAGAGGAAATGGTAGGGGGAACTCTCACCCATAGTTTGCTTTGGTGTTGTTGTATCAGCTTCGGTTTACACTGTAGTTTGCATTCCAGTTGCTCACCGCCTTCCCAGTCTTTCACTTTCACTTACGTTTTGGATATCAAAGCTTCTAAAGAAGTGATCGACGCCATGGATTAAACCAGGAAGAAGCCTGGTGTTTAATTTACTTTGGTATCCCCACAATTTCATTTGATGTATCACATGTTCAGGGGTATTATAGGTATTTAGAAATTTAGATATCAATATAGTCGCGAGTATGCTAATGATTATTTTACTCATATGCTATGTCACACCTCCTGTCTTAGATTGATAATGCGAGGGCAAAGTAGTAAATTGATAGCCTGATTTTAATCGATTCCTAGATTTACTGAAATAGTTTTGATCTATTTTTCTTGCATTTCTGATTGGTCAGGACTAGAAATTTGATATCTTTTGCACCGGTTGTCGGAAAATTTAGTATAAATACTACTTGGAAAGATTATGAGATAAACTACATCCCTAACCCAATATCAGACCCCAGATCCTAATCTAGTTTATATATTAGGCTAGAAAGATTATACTAATGTTAATAAAGTGTAATTAATTCATAATCATGATACTTATAAGATAATTAGGGTTGGCCCAGGAATCATGAAATCAATAATACACCTCTATATGTTAAGGTGAGTGGATCATGCACACTGAGTAAAATTTTAGGGTTTTGGGTTTATGCTATTCATTTATGCATTTATAATTACTTCATTAAAGTACAATTATGTGATTACTCATTTATGCTCATGGAAAATCATGCACATGCTATCAATCTATGTTTCTTATTGATTTACTGATTCTACTGTCATTGGAAATACTATGAATCACTACCATGCTAATTATTCAAGAAATCATGAAGATCATGCTTAAGTATAAGAAACCATGATATGTTAATATATGTCCTCTCGATCATGATATGTGAGCCTTAAGTGGCATTATGAGCTCTGTGGGAGCATTAGTGAGCCTTAACCGACCTTATGTGAGGCTTAATCGGCCTTTTGTTATCCTTAATTGGCTTTATGAGCACTGTGGGTGCAATAAGAGAGATAGACTATATTAACTCAAGTTAAACTTCACACCATTATTTATCATGTTAATTTATTAAGTTCAAGTAGTTATGTTTATCATGGTAAGTTACTATGTTTTTCAAGCTATCTCGTGTCATTTCAATTATATGTTACTTTTCCTGTTATAACTACTCCGTGCCACTCACATAGTTTTATGTTGCCTTGCATGGGATGGGGACGAGATGTCTGCAGATGAGGAGAAGGAGAAGAAGTAGATCTCAATGACATCAAATCAAGCTCAAGGATATATCCTACCTAGTGGGGTGGAATTCTAGATAGTTACCTTTTATTATTGGTCTTTCTTGTGGAATATTTTAGTATAAAACTCTCTTTATGTTTTACTTAGAGTCCCTTAGTTATAATATGTAATCATGCACATTGTGATTATTTTTATTCTATAGATTTTTCTTGGTTAATGATGTCATTTCATGATTTTTCATGGTCTCAATTATGTGAAAATGCTTTTGCTATGGTTGTGACAGTTTTATAAAGGAGGTCATGTAAAAGTGGTATCAGAGAAATCCTAGAATGTCCACCATAGTAGGATCTTATATGTCACCCCACATGCTTACGAAAACCTTCTTTCCTATTCTAGATGGCTCCTGAGCGTTTCCCTGAGCATGACATTCCCACTATTATTGTAGCTTTCCAAAATTCTACTTTGCAAACAACAGTTCATGTAAATTCTCATACACCTATTAAAACTCTAGGCCTCGACCAAATGCACAAAAGCATACTGATAATTTGAACGAAACACACATTTCAAATATTACAATAACCACATTATTACAATCTTCAAACAAAAAGATCACTTCCCTCCCATTTCCAATAAAAAGATACCTGACACTTCGACTTCCATGCTTGCACACAATCCCTTCCATGTTCTCCAATGCCTAGAAGATAAGCTCTACACACCTCCCTACACATCCAATCCCCATAGAGCACATGAAAATCACATGACAAGCACCATTGATGTTACATAACCCCCTTCTACCCCCTCCCCATCTAACAATAATTTATCTTTACTACCTACTCCCTGTATACCTCATGCATCATTTTTATCACACCTTCACCTTTCCACATCCTCATCTTTCTCCTTCCCTTCTTGTCTTCCTATTACACCCTCTAGGTTGGAGAGACTATCTCATGAACCTATCATTGACTACTCCATTGATCTACCAGCTAACTCCATGAGTATTTTAAAAGTGTTCACCAGTCAAAGTGTACCATTGACTATCCAATTAAATTTGGATAACGACACTATAAATATTGTGGATGTTACTCATTTTGAACACCTCATTGTAGTTAACTATTATCAAATCTAAAATCCTCACCTACTCACATATGATATCCTCTATCCCTGAAGGCACAAAACTCTATCACCTATTCAGATAAAGCATTACTATCCATTGCAATTCTAGTTTTGTTAAAGACTACCTTACTAAATGAATGGTTGACTGTGGAGATTCCCATACAAATAATGGTGGACAAGGATGGTCTATCGTAGACCTAACTTTTCAATAATGGGAAATGGAAGTCTTCAAATCTATGACGCATGCCATTGACAACACTTTATATTCATCAACCCTGATATGCCATCACCTACTAATTACATCAAAGTATTCTATGTCTTCTCTATCAAAAAATATAACCAACTCTATGACACCCACGAGATGATATTTGGGGAGTCTATCTACATTGTCAAACTCCTTGTTGTAAATTCTAAAGTTTCCAAAGGAAGTTCTCTGACTTATCCAACCATCTCACTTCATGGTTTTTCCATATTGGTAACAAACTTTTATCATTCTAAGGAAACACGAAATCATAGTTTAATAGAAACATGGTGTGCGAGAGGAAAGACAATAACCATGAACCCCAACCAACTTAATAGAAACACATCCCTATAACACACAAATGTCGACAAGCTCCACACTCACTATCATGCAAATTAAGAACAATATGGCGAACTCTTGCAACCCCTTTCCACTCAACAAACTCCGCACAAGACACTCACCTCGTTGTCTCAAAAATGAACTTGTCGATTGATTTAAATATGAGATTTTAGAATAACTTAAATCATTGCATATCCCATCAATAAAATGCATGTCTCGACATTTCCTAGTTGTATGCTCCTTCAAATTGTTAATGTTGACGCCTGAGGTCACTTAAAAGAAAACGTACTTGCAAACAAAGGATCAAGTATGTTATCTTGGGATGATATACTCTTTTATTATAAATGCTACAAATTTTACATGCATGCATCTGCACCATCACAATATACATATAATATCAATGACTTTGCCTTATGGTCCGTAATCAAATCATATACTTCTTTTACATAAAACTGTGGTGTCACATTTCAAAACACTCCACAGGAAAATATAGCTCCATCGGATCTAGAAGTATTTATGGATTAGAGATATATCAAATGTTCAAATTGTTGTAGACCAAATTAGTGAACGTTACATCTAAGTGGTTACACATTGATATAGTGACACAACACTACAATGATAATCATGTCATGGAATATATGTGGCACTTCTAGTATAGATAAGCTTAGGACCATTTGACATTTCATTAATGAGAAAAATATTAATATCATCACTCTCTAGGAAAATAAGACTGATATTTCTCCTTTTGAACTTAAAACCATAGAAGGTAACCCTATCTTTGATTGGATATAGATCCCAGCCTGTTGATTCAAAGGAAGCATCACCATTAGTTGGAATGATAAATATTTCCATATTAACAACTAAGATGTTAAACCTTACAATATCACCATCACCATGAAAAATGTCACAAACAACAAAACATGGGCATTCTCAAGGATCCAAAAAGACCCTATCCACAAAAATAGAACTTTTTATCATATCTTCAACATATCACTCACTCATATGTGTTGACACCATGACTTATAGGAACATATTTCAATATCATAAAACATATCTCCAAAAGATCTAAAACAACTCAATGAAACTAATATTCACACTCTAGGCATGATTCATACTTCTCCAAGTTTATCCATGACTTTGATCTTATTTATTTATCTGCCATAAATGTCACTTTCACTTGGAGTAGATGGAACAAATAGGACAAACACGACTAAAATCTATGCTAAAAATTATGGGACGAACTCTATCCCCTCACTGTGGTGAATGCTACCCCCCATTTCATCTCAAACCACTTTCCCATCCTCCTAAATACACAACGTCTCCCATGTGAACTCAAATCTTTTTCTTTTGAAAGATCCTATACACAACATAGAGAGTGTAGAAACTTATTTGATGCTGTTTGGATGATTCCCCATAATGATCTAGAATTTGGATGGAACATCTAGAAAAATAGCCAAGAACTTAAGACAAATTACCTCAAACTAGGAATTTTACCATATATGGAAATATCATTCATACACTCAGAAGTAAAGAAGTTAAACTTGTTCTCTAGGATCTCAATTACATATAATGTTGAAATAGAGATCAATCAACTAAAATTACAAAATAAAATCATGTCAACCAAAGGTCCATAATTGTGTGGTTGAAGGAAGGAGAGAAAAATACAAAATAATTCCACAAATCCTGCAATAACAAAAAGAGAAATGCCTCTATCTACAACCTTTACATTTGTGGGATTAAAACTACAAGTCAACATATCATCACATCCCCCATTTTTGAATAATTATAGACACTATTCAATATAAAATTTCATATATGACTACTTCCATATTAATTGGAAAATCCCTTTCTCATACAAATAACTACCCCAAATCTATTTATAGGCTCATTTTGGGAAGCTGGAATTAAAATTTTGGTTGACAACCTTGGTGCTGACAAGTCACCTGGACTAGATAGGTTCAACTTATAATTTTACCACAATATGTGGGTAGACATCAAAATAAAATCTAATAACCTATTGATCTATATTAATCAAAATGCAGATGCCTCCCAGATTCAAGAAATGAAATAAACACAAATAACACTTATAAAAAACATGGAACATATGGCTTTAGTCAGTCAACTCAAACTTATTTGTCTCAATGCTTGAAACAAAATCATAGCCAAAACTCTTAGTTCTAGATTGAAACTTGCTTTATAAGAGATTATTAGTAAACAACAATGTGACTCTCTGAAGAATGGAATTATGCAAGATTATCATATCGTGGTAAAAAAACCCATAAACACTTGTCATACTCTAAACATTCATCTTAGATAGGAAAACTTGACTTTGATTAAGCATTAGTAAGTATCAACATAACTTTTTTAATCGACTGCTTAATAGGATGTGGCTTCCCTCATAGATGGACTCAATTGGCTTCATCATAGTATTTGTTCCTATCACTTATGAACCCTCATTAAGGGTACACAATCTATTATTTACAAACTCTAATGGGTTGAGATAAGGTAACCCCTATCTCCACGTCTTCATCATGGTCACATCCATACCCACTCAAATGATCAAACTTGATACACATAACAAACTCATTACATCCCCATTGGATTATTTAGAAAACATTATACAGTATGCCAACTAAAGGATTATTTTAATCTCCCCAAGTGATCAAAATATGATAAGTACAACTAGTATTATAAGTTTATTGTCTTAAATTATGGTTCTTAGATTCACTTGTATAAATCATCTATTCTTGGTACTCATATTGACCAATAGAAGACAACTAAATATCACATGTTTATCAGCAACAAGATTGAACAATACTCATTCAGTTATCTTGTTCCTCCTCTATCCTCATATAAATTTCCTAGGAATTGTTGGAATCTTATCATCCATGGACTAGAAAATCAACTCAACTCATTGAAAATACTTATTCTCAACTTATCCATATGACTCACACTCTTTAACAACTCACTTAATTCAATAAAAACATATATATGACTTCCATCCAAAATCCAAAAGTCATCAACTACAATGGGAGAACTTTCCCAAGGGAACATGGGAAATAAGATACACCTTGTGAATTAGGACACCATATGCTCGCAAAATCTTATGTAGAATAGGGAATCATCAACATTAATATACATGCACAATGCATCATACACAAGATTTGCATTATCCTTATGCTCTGATAGATCAAACCTATGGAGTCTCATAATTACTATATACTATCAAGAAAAAAAATATGATAACCCATCAAATACAGTCATGCCTCCACATTGAGGTGCCACATCAACAACACTATTTACATAACATGGCACAATATCATTACCCCTTTGTTGTGGAAAAAACATAAAATTTTGGTTTGGCCTGTGGTTCGATGGTAATTGTATCATCAACTAATCCCTCAACATCAATGCTAAAAAAATTTAACATATGAAACAATACAACATACTCTACATCTAATGGGAATTCACATAACTAATAGACTACAGAGAACTATCATGTCATAATTTTCTCACGACACTTAAGATGAAACTTTTACACCAGCTAGAAACTAACATGAGAAACTAGTTCACATGGAGATGGGGTACTAAATACACCTTTACAAATGTTTATTTGTATTTCACTAATCATGTACACATTAGGCCCATAACACATATTTGGAAAATCATGTGTGCAACAAAAGTCCACATCTTTGTCTGGCTCATTTGGAAAGATAAAATACTTATAGACCATATTTTTTGCAGGAGTGGTTTCACATGCCCCTCCATACATACATTTTGCTCAAAATGATGAAGAAAATACACAACAATTTTTTTCACTTTTCCATTGAAGATGACATTATCATAACACTACTTTACCTTCATAAATGTCACCACAAACTATCGTGATGATTTGGTACACATAGTCAACATAGACAAACCAATAGTACTGGACACATACTCTACCAACACATTGAATAATACCATTGTGTGGATCATATGGACTAAAAAAACCATAACAAGTTCAATGGAAAAAGTCATAGTATGCAACAACTTATGTAAGGAGTGGGACCCAAGAGGGGATCCACTTCCTACTCAATAAAAAATGATTCGTCAGCCAAAACAAACACACAACAAAAGTTTTTGCAATGGATGAATAACCTTTATTTAATTTTTCATAAAGGGATATAAGAAAGACCAAATTATAGCAAAAGCTTAAATTTTGATGACTATTTCAACTTATATTATACATGACAAACTCCTACTTGGAATCTTACATGAAAACAACAACTTCAAGATCTTAGCATAGATAAGACTAAGATACTTCAAGTCTATCTCCCATAAATGTTAGGTCTACTAAGCCAAGTACATGCCATCATGTCAAACACTCACAGTCCTTCACCTAATAGGTTGGAAGCATACTCCAAAAAAGAAAACAAAATGGTAGTTTCCAGCACAAAAGTGTCGATATGTACATATAAATAGAGATTGAACAATATAAGGGAAAAAGAACAACCAATATAACTTTATCAAGTTTTCCAACAAAGATGGAAATGAGCATCCAAATGGATATTGAAGTTATTAATTTGAAGTATACAAAAGATGAACTTGCCATAAATCAAACTATCAACACATTCCATGTAAGATCAATCAAATAATTCAGGTAAAATAACCATTATCAATATACGCAATCTACATGCATGTGAGATAAACATAGAACTACTAAAATGTAAATAAACAATGGTGGCTAGGGTACATAACACAAAGCCTAATAGAAAATGATGCATAACTAAACCCCAACATATACAAACATACATATAACTAGGATATGAGGCACATAACCTACATGCTAAAACATAACATCGGCACATAACCTGAAAACCAAAACTTATATCACTCTTGGGATATAGAATCAACAAGCATGGCAAGAGAAAGTTTACTCATAATTTGGTTTCAATGGATTTGTATCACAAAAATGGATCATATAGTACATCCACCACATAAGTGGACAAAATAGTGAATGTCCACAATTTCGATTTGTCATAAGACCACAAAAGGTCAACACTTGAAAGGTTTCATGTACTTGAAACTAGGGTTACCACATGTAATATGATGAACAAGATACAAATCAGATTCAAATAAGAATATCCATCAAATTAAGTAGATCACAAGATCAACATGAGCATAGAACAACTCACATGAGTCAAATTCGCATTAGAATGGGAATCTATATAGGGTAATGTGTCTTTAACCCTAGAAAAATACCTTTTTGTTATTACATATTTAGGTATTGAGACCACACCATAATGTAGATTATGTTTTTCTGATTTTGACAAGCACTTATTGGTATTTGTAGGATTTATTAATATTTAGTTATGATTTATTTTAAGTTAAACTAAAGTACTTGATTTAGAAATGAAAACATGCAAAAAGACCCATATGACATGTGACAATTTCGGATGCACAAATTATATGTTTGTAGTGATAAACATCACACAGTTAAAACATGAGCCAAGAGGCAAAAGGACTAAAATTCCCCTGGCCCACATAACAAACAAAAGCTTGAGAGAGGGCATCACAGGTGAAAACTCAAATATGAAAGTGTTAACTTTCGACCATAATGGATACTAATACACTAGTTCTAATCCTTGAATCACCATCTTGATAGGAGGTAGAAAAATTGACAAAGGAACCCAACCTTCGAGTTCCAAGAGCCCCTATGATCTCAATGACCCCTTACAAGGGTCCTAAGATGGCCAAATGAGCCCAGTAGGGCCTCCTACGATGGCGTAATGGGATCACAAAGGATATCTTAGGTTAAGAATCCAAAAGCTATTGTCATAAAACTAACAATGGGCTAAATTTATTAAAATTGAATGAAGGTGACATAAAGGAAAAAAAGCCTAAAACATGGAACACCCAAAATCAATTGGCGTTACAATGAGGAAAGATACAAGGAAACAAAATAGGAAGCTATGTCTAATTAGGCATATATAAATCCACCAATAGATTCAAATGAGTCTAGGAGAGGGTCCTAGAGCTCCTCCAGTCATCATGACAACTAGATACCTCATCTTGAACATCAAGACTCCATCGAGAATGACATAGTTCGAGAAATATAGGAGGCCACTTTGGTTTTGAATGAAAATTAGAGAATTTTTACCAAGAGTCTCATGAAGGTATAGGGATCATTGTATACAAGTATGAAGACCCAATGATGCGATGAAAAGGAAAGAAAGAGGGAAGACATGGGAGAAATAGGGGATAGAGAAGCCAACGTTTAACTAGGAATTAGTGGAGAGGAATCACAATAGAAGTTGAGATTTCTAAACTCAAGGTAATGGGAGAAACATGAAAGATAAGGGAGTAGAATGCATGCATGATGTTAGAGGGTGAGACTGAGAGAAGGAGTCTAAGTGGTTTTACAATGTTCTAAATGAAATAAGAGGGCAAAGAGGATCAGTGAGACATGATCCTAGAGTCTGGCTTGGATTAGGAAACAAACAGATGCAATGTGAACACTATACTAAAATGAGATTTAAATCAAATAAAGTCTAGTTCTGATGTATATATTGGTATTCATTCTTTTTTAATTAGGATAGTTGCTATTATGCAATTTATCTCAAACTTGGTACAACTAACTATCAATGACCCAAGAAATCCAATTTTAACATTATATTTATTTTTGAGACTTCTGTTATAAGTTCCAATACAATTATGGTTTAACTCCATTATATCTATATATATTATTGTATTACCCATTTATCATAAACATTTAACATTTAAAGTCTTCTTATCCTCATTGTTACCAAAAGAGTATTGTGTAGTATTTTTCCCAATCTTACATATATACTTATTTAACCTATTAAGTATATTAACTCAATATTTATAGAGATGATGGAACATTATTCATATTCATGCTCATGAAAGCTCAAATTATTATTACTTCATTCTAATGCACATTATCTCATTAGCCATATTTTAGCCATTATGTATTATTTAGAGAACAAATAAGCATATATGACTTATTGAAAGGGTTTACATATATATATTAAACATCATATAGTTTACTACGTCTATATTATGCTTGTTAATATATCCTATGTTATTATGATGCCTAATTGATGCTAATGCATGAGATATCCAAACATGGGCACGTTAAGTTGGGAACTCACAAAATAGGGTTTTGGTAATAAGATCATCTTACACCTCATCACTATGTTTACTGCCTAGGGTTAGGTTTCATATATACTTCATCATAGTATATCGAATAACAGATCTAGGATATGGTTATAGCTTCATGTAATCTTAGCTAGTGCTTATACCTCAGTTAAACATTATACATGTACATAATATATCTTAGGTACAAATTAGTGGATTAGGGCTTTATGTGTGTCCTTGTTTAACCAAAACTAAAGGTCCAAAAAAATAAGCATCAAATCTAAGGGATTAGGGTTTCCAGAGAAATGATGCAACATTTTGGTATTTTACATCGTATACGAGCTATTTCTGACACATATCATATGCTCTATCTTTGCAAATGATGAGGGTATAGAGGTTATCAAGAGCGATATGAGAAACAACAAACACACATGCTATGGGAAAATGACCAAACTAGAGTAGAACCTTTTTGGAGAAAGTGATGATTGATACTACATTTATTAGTTTCTCAAAGAGGCCTACTGTTGGTGTGCCTCCCCTAGTTCAATTTTTATCACGTTTTCTCTTTTCTAGACTTTAACACAACATATTAATGGATCTAACAATTTTCTGGTGTTACAGATTCATTGATTACATAGTTTGGTACTATCATTGTTTACCTTTAGATATGTATGTGGTTGTACCGTAATTTTTAGCTATACAATGATGAAGTATAAAAAAAGTTGGATTTTACCAAGGGTCAAGCCATATGATTTGTTCCATAGCTAATGATTTGCGAACATAGGTCACTCTAAAGGGCCAATCATAGGCAAAAAAGTATAGAAGTTTTTGACTCTATACTTTTAAGTGGGGAATAAAGGTAAGCTATGCCCCTAAAAAGTACCTCTACCCCAAGGGAAATCTCTAATGAAAATAATAATCAACCTTAAAAACATTAATAGAATTGAAAGAAGAGACAATAATTAATCCACACAAGTACACATGACCCACAAAGGTATAATTTATAAATTCATTTATATCAATGATTTAGAAAGTACTTGATTTTTTCTCAACCACTTGCATCACATAAATGATTTACATGGCATCATATCAAGTATACAATTTGTATTGTTCAGAAAATGCTAACTGCATATACATGTCATGCAGGGAAATATGCTACATATATGACTGCTAAAACACAAAATTTCTTGTCAAATTCCCATAACCAACAAATTGTATCAACAACTACGAAATGGGAAGGATGGTTCAAATCATATAATGGTCTTGGAATAAGTCCAATGACTATCCATGCACAACTGTGCTTCCTTCACACGAAGCACATAAACGGTTGTCGATAACGTCCTCCTAGTGTAGTGACCACATACGGTGGTTGTCGACGTCCTCCTTGTGTGGGAACAAAATCCTCCACACCTTTACATAGTCTACATGGACCACTAGAATCTCCACGTCACACTTCTATAGCTAACAAGAAGAAGTTATTCTTCCATTGTCAACGTGCTAGCATTGACTTCCTTTCCCCTTGTTATCTCTCCCTTTATTGGGAAAGACTTCCTTAGCTCTCACATTACCACAACATTGACAAAGGTGCGTTTAGATCCTTGTACATCCTCACCTTATATAGTAGTGGATGGGCTAGGGTTTCCAAAACCTAAGAGATAAGAAACGATAGATCTCATGGATCGACAGTTGATGAACACAACCAGTTGGTCGACTGGACTATCCAGTCAGTCGATTGACTTGTGTCCTCCAACACATTGATGTTGGCTTTTAATGTTATGATTAATGCATGCTGTTATACATATCATTAATCATTTGGCTTAGTCAAACTAATCATTTCACATCCAATCAATCGATTCAGACATTCCAATAAGTTGACTGAGTATTTTGACCATATGCTAGGACCAATGTCCAGTCGGTTTGTTAGACATTCCAACCGGTCGACTGGCTTGTTGCATTTTCCAGTGTTAAAAGGTGTTCAGTCAGTCGAATGGACATTCTAGTCAATCCAATGACACACCAGTCAGTTGACTCACAAGTCAAATTCCTAAACACTTTTAGTAACCAAATTAAATGTTATCCATGCATAAAATCTTATTAAAAGTACATCCTATGTGTGTGGCCTTATAGGTCCCACATTACATAGGCATCTGACAAAAGGTGTGATAACCAAATATACATCACAATGTATTTATATAGTCATTGATGTGGGAAAGAGATAGGAAATTTGATGGTCATGGTTGGATGGATTTGTACATGCAAGTGGTAATAATAACCTAAAATAGGGTAATAAAATAAGAGAAAGAAGGATGACTTTATATGTTAACTTGCTTTGAGGAGGAAAAACACCCACCCCATGAAGATCAATGACAATCATGAGATGTAACTATTGTGGAGGGATTAAGTTGAGCATGTAGAGCCCTCTAGAATTAGTTCTGGAAGGAGGGTCTAGAGGTGGTGGTCTTAATGAAATAAAAATGAGAGAGATACTAGATATGATTACAATAAGATGTGGGTACATATCGTGTATGAGGATCAATTTTTTTGAAGGTGAGCTAGTATTGGATTATGTTGAAGATTTGGATGTAGAAATCAACTCTTTCCCTTAACATCATGCTGAATGGGGAACATTGAAAATGGGAAACATGGAGAGAAGTGAACATCCATTGTAAGTTAAATAAACATAATAAAAAATAAACATGTAACCTTATGAGAAACCTCCATAATGAAATAAATGAACATGTATATTGGTTTGATGAATTCAATGATAATTTGTAAAATCATGTAAAGACTGATGACAACCATGAGACAAAAAATCTAGTAGAAACTTTAGGGATGATCTTGATATGTTCCACTAAAAAATATGAGATTATACGAATGGTATTTAACTTGGTTCAAAGACAAATACAACAACTGTATAATTTATATAGACATTAGATTATATTCTCATGAATGATAATTGGATGGAGTTACTTGGAGAAACAACATTGAGGAATATTCTATTTTTCTACTCTAACCATGCTCCTATTATGCTAGCATATGCTTCAGATTGTGGAGGAAACAAGGTAGAACATATTTCAATATAATCCATTATTGTTGATAGATACAAAGTGCCAATAATTGTATTGGGGCTTAATTTGAAATTTTTGATGTAGACAATATTTTGAAATTGTCTAGGTGTAGAGGAGATCTTTTTGTAAGAAAAAATATAGAAGTCAGGGATTAAGGTGAAAAAGGGAGAGATAAAGAAACTCCACTGAACCATTATAAGATAGGATTAGAGAATAGATATAAACTATATAAGTATATGAGTCATAATGAGAGTTAGTGGTATAATAGGGCTCCAAAAAATGTGGTGAGAGGAGTGATCAAAGCAAAAGTACCCCCCTTGTAAAGAAAACCAACAAAGAAGATCCGATCACAATAACAACCCCACATATATAATGAGTGGAGGACTTTAGAAAAACGATCAAATAAATTGTGATTTGGTATTCTAGAAAATTACTTAATGTTAGACAAGTACACCAATTCTAAGAATCCATTGTATAGTCACCAAAGAATAAGCCAATAATATAGAGAAAGACCTATCTGATTAGAAGATATGGATAACTCTATTTGAGATGCACCCTTGAAAAGTGGCCACACTAGATGGTATGAAGGGTTATGTTATTTTAGAAATTCTTGCTCTATATGAAAATGACATGATATAAATCATTAGAAGGTGGAGAGATGAATACAATATTGACAAAATAAATAAAACAACCATTATCATCATTCATAAGTTCCCTAAAGTGAAAAAATGATAGAATACAAACTAGTTAGTTGTTGCAAGGTGATATATATGATATTGTCAGACACGATGGGAAAAAGTGACCAACACCCTCTATAATGACACAATATATATGATATTGTTTTGGGTTGACTTATCATGGATAATGTTCTTTTCTATCATGAAGCTTCCTATTATATGAAATTAAATAAAATGGCAAGAAAAGGGTGATATCAATCAAACTAGATAAGGCAAGTAGAGAAAAACTATGGGAAAAAATAACCAGATATATGTCTCGTGTATCATATTGGATCCTCATTAATAGAGTGAGAAAATGAAATACCAAAAAAAAAGAGTATTTTGACAAGGTAATCCTATCTCCTCTATTAATTTCATACTTGCACTGAATAATTTTTCATGTATATTACAAATGTAGTACAAGATGGATGAAAGCATGGGTCATGGGTCAATTAACAAAGGCCTCATGTAGCATAAATTTTCTTTGCATATGATAAAATATTGTGTGTATATGATGCTTAAGGAACTCTATATATTAAATAATAATATTAGCCATTATGAGCAAATTTCCTGGTAAAAAATAATACAACGAAATCCAATATATCCTTCAAATAAAGCATATACAAAATATGCATGATGTTGATGTGCATGCGAAGTATCTAGGACTCCTCATACATAGGAGCACATTAAAAACTAGTTTTTCTTATTTCATAGATAGAATTTGAAAGAAACTACAAGGGTAGGAGGAAAAGCTACTCTCTGATCTCAGTAAAGAGTCCCTCGTCAAGTGCTGCAATAGGCAATCCAAAATTTTGTCATGAGCATATTCAAGACAAATTTTACAACATGATTTTTGGGTGCAAAATAAGATGAGAAGAAAATGTGTAACACTGGGTATGGAGAATTATCATCGGGAGCAAGTAAACCAAAGAAATATTTATTTTTTAAAATAAACCATTCAAACATATTGCATCATCACATGAAAATGAAAAATTGATATTAATTTTAATTACTTACATATATTGATCTCTTAGTTAACATCCCAAGATTTGAGGCCTCATATAAAATGATTTTAAATGAAATGATTGGACTACCAATATCACCAAGGTGTGCCTCCTTTTTAAAGAGTCCATCACTAATATCTCTATGGTTAAGCATGCTCAACCCACAATAGTACTAGGATGGGGCCCATATTGGGAGATTGATCATGAGATGTGTGTGAGTGAGGGCATTGTGCATAACCAAGGAAAACAATCATCCGTTGGGCCGATCATCATTCCTGATACTCTACAAGTGCCTTGGGTAATAAGCCCATACATTAGAAATGATATCAGAGATAAAAACCCTACAATAGGTGGGCTTATGTGATTGCGTGACATGTGAGTCTTAAGCCGTACGATCTTCACATGTTGGAATGGGATATATGAGTTGATGGAGCTACTATTGCATTGGTAACCATGAATTGAAGTTGGGTGTACATAAGACATTTTAGGTTTGAACTAAAATGGAGAAAATATTATGAGGTCATGGTTGATCCTTGAGAAGGACAACAAGAGTTTATGTAGGGTAGATTTAAACATATGTTTCAAATTATTACTAGCCTAAAAATATGGATGTATTTTCATAAGACACAACAAATTTCCATGTCAAAAACTAACATTGAAACCAACAATTTTCTAGTTCAAAATATTAAAAAACAAATAGTATCATTTTTGCAATAATACTACCTTATAGTTCAATAGAATAATATCCATCAAACGTATCTTATACCAACACACACACACACGCAAACAAGAACACACATATACTTATATATATATAATTAGAATTTATGGACCACCATTTGAGGCATGTATATCATTTGGTAACCAAGCCATCCCAAAAACGTTATATCTACTAATTGGTTATAATACGAGTTTGTGAATACAATGTGACATGACACATAAGGGTGTAATTTCAATTGATAGACATTCTCCATAAATTGATGAACACGATAGAGGACAAGAGAGCATGGATTTCAAGTTATGTTAGCAATAAAGTATATATCAAAGTGTACACCCTAATACACGTGCAAGTGCAAAAAAATAAGTATATCAGAAGTCTAATGATATCCACACACTATATTTTTTAAATAATCATAAGATTATAATTTAAAGTAAATCAATAGACTGTAAATAGTAAAACACTTAGGAAAGTATAAAATTATTTCAATAAATATCCTTTCTATGTAAATCATGTATAATGTTGGATTATTTCATTATTTTATTCCATATATGTATGGTGAAAAGGAGGTAGAAAAAAATATATTTTCTTGTATTGTCAATAAATAAGAATACTTCAAGTATACACATGTAATGTATGCTACTAGAATGTGAAAAAAGTTTTTTAGAAATAGAAGCTCTCATCATAATCATTTTATAGTTGTCTATTGACTTCTATTCCATCTAAAAATGATCAATATATTTTCCTATTTTCATCCGTTTCAATTCTAGCATTGTATAACTAGTAGATTGCCCTTTTTATTTTTAACCCTTTGAAAACTATATGACATCCTCACATGAATGAAAATGTATTTACATATCATTTAAGAAACATTTTTTTTGATATGATGATCTAAAAACTATATTATAGTTTTGGTTAGACTTGACTATATCTTGTATAAAAATCAATCCAGTTTGAGAAAACACACTTAGTTAAATTATGAAAAATAGTTGAAGGCACTCACTCAATATTTGTTACTCTTATATTCTCCTCTCATTCACTTAGAGAACTTTTATTTGATTATGTTTGATTTTTTCACTTGAAAAATAAAATAAAATTCACATAATAAAATTTGTTTCTAAATTAAATCTTTGATAAAGAAACTTCCCATGTCTATAATAAAAAAGATTATCAATCCTATAGGAAACACTTGCACACTTTTTTTAAATGACTACATGTTGTAAAATAAAGAAACATATGTTTAATATTAAATGTTTTTCATAAAATCAAACCTCGCATACATTATATTACTTCATAATTCCACATGAATTGGAGTTTCCTTTGAAACTGCTAACCTATAGTGTTTACACATACACATCTCAATGGGGATAGAAATCACACATTTTTGTGCTAGTTGAGTGGCCATGCTATTAGTATTGATGAAAAGTATATAAAACATATCAAAATTTTAAATACATAATACTATTTCAAGTGATTAAATATGAGGGCTCAGCCTAGTTCATAAGTATATTTCTAGATGATCCATGAAAACTCCAAGGATTGATCATAAGGAGTGTGGAAGTAGAATAAATCCACTAAAGATCAAGATGAAAAAATTGAAACCGACTGCTAGAAACATCATGAACAAGAATGATCCAAAAGAACTATGTTGGGTTAACAGTCATTTTCTTGTGTATTTTGCAACAATTTGCGAGCAAAAACCAAGGAGATCCCTTGTGATAAGGCCACAAAGGCAATACAAGGTAGGGAATCTCCGGGGAGTGCAACTAACTTAAGTTCATAAAAATATATTTTATATAT
Organism: Alisma plantago-aquatica; assembly: GCA_963693085.1. Taxonomy (NCBI): domain Eukaryota; kingdom Viridiplantae; phylum Streptophyta; class Magnoliopsida; order Alismatales; family Alismataceae; genus Alisma; species Alisma plantago-aquatica. The sequence goes on along the minus strand of OY856410.1, from coordinate 454,952,198 downwards.
TTACCATAACTAATGGGCATGTCAATGACATGGGATTTTGTTAAGTGGTTGTTTGAGAAGGAGTTTCTTAATGGAAGTCCTACCGTAGAGACAACATAGGGACTTAATCAAAGTCTTAACTACTCAAGTAGACCACATGGTTATGTGCAAATTAGGGTGGAACCTAATCAATATGCACTCCATGTAAGATAGCTTCAACACCAAAGCATATGAATAAAAGCTAATATCGACATAAATTATCAACCAAATGTCTTTGAACTAAAATAAAGGAAACTCACAATAATATAGATCCTAAAAGTTTTACAAGAGCATTCCAAGCCAAAAGATAAAGCATATAATAAGTTCAAAAGAAATGTTTTGGTCTATGCTTACATTTCGTACACCATTATTTTGTTGATGTATTTTACAACTAGGAGAAACATAAATATGCTTGATTGAATAGAGAGCCCCCTCCAGTTCACATTTTAAACATTGAGTAGTCCATTGTTCATGCTCCTCATCAATGGGAACCTAAATAATAAAATCATGAAACAAGTAAACATACAAAAGTTCAAGCACATGAAAGAACATAATAGAACATATTGGGAAATATGTCAATAAGAAATAATTGGATTACAAAACATTAACAAAAAAATGTGTCTGAGGAAAAATCTCATGCATGTTTATCTTTTGGATGTTCCTTCATAAACCAATGGTTGACAATTTAATTAATTTCATATGGACACTCTTAAATATATATGAGACTTGTATCCTCAATAGTGACCAAGTCCCAACCCCTATGATAACTTAGTGCATAATTTAATTTACATTTTTTGATGACCTATTATAAAAATATACCAAGGTACATAACTACAAAGTCGCAAAACAAATATATGTCCATAATCCCATACAAGCCTTAAAAATAATGATATATAAAAATTGTATAGGTTCTTAAAAATCATACAACAAGATATGCTTGATTAATTATCTTCATATAAGTCCATTATTAGAAAAAAAAGAAAACAAGGGTACTATTACTATCACATGTACCTAAATAGTACAGGTAGTACTTAAGTACTACCTGTGTATAAAGAAGGGAATGTCATTATAGTTCTTTATAAGGAACTTCTGATTATTAGGATGCACTATGTCTGAAGTTACTAGTACTCTCATTGAGATCACCAAACTAGAATTTAGTTGCATTAACCCTTATCAAAGTAGTTTTACATAATAACTATACAACCAACCATTCTAGCTGAGAGTTAGCATTGGGTAGTGAAGAAAAAATGTATCAACAAGATGAATGTGTGCAAAATTCTTATGTTGACATGGATGTGAGGGAAGATGAAAACATATAGTTTGAGGAATGACTATATTAGAAACAAAGCAGGGGTGGTGAGCATATAGGATAAGTTCCATGAAGGCCATTTAAGATGGTATGTACATGTGCAAGACATATTGAAAAATGCACTTATTTGAAGAAATTTCATTGAGTTAAGAAAAATTTAAAGAAGCATAAGTAGGCTTAGTTAACTTGGGAAGATTTTGTAAAGTGAGAATTTGAATCTTAAGATCTTGAGCAGAGTATGACCCATAATAGAGCTGACTGGAAAAGAAGATCCATGTAGCCAACACCAACATTGTTGGGATTGAGGCTTAGATGATGATTAATGAACCCCTATCTTAGTACCACTAAAAGGAGTTTTAAATTCAAATGCAGACTCATTATTTCCTTATAAGTAAAATGACATACAATTTCATCTTTTTTAGGGTGATACATTTTTTCTAGTATTTTTATGAATTGTCATACTATTGTCAAATCAATGGTGACCTCTTGCAACACCTCATGATTGTATGACTTACACAAATGGATATAAAAAGGTAATTGGACTGTTGATATCTATATGATGCACCTTGTTATTAGGTAAACCATCACCAAGAACCTTTTAAATGAGTGTGATTTGTCTACAAGAGAAATAGGATGCCGACCTCTTGGAATATTTTCTTGGGTTATGCATGAATATAAAAAAGGTGGAGGCAATCATCATTCATGGAACTCTATAAGGGACTAGGTTGTGGGCATAGAATCTATAAATAATATCAGAGCTAGTTGCTTTCAATTAGGTGGTCCACATGTGGATATGTGACACCCCAGTTCTGAGTCTTACATCACATGCATGAACAAAGGGCTATCCATCATGGATAAGATGAAACCATCCTTTTTTGGTAGTTGTAATTGGGACTTGATTATACAAGGGCCATTTTTAGTCTAAAATTAAATTGGGAAGATATTATGAGGCCATAAAGTTGAGCCATTTGAAGAATTCAAGAGAATAAGTTGGGGTGATTGCAACATTATAGCATTTGAGGACTACAATAAAATTATCTTAACAAGAATGATTGCAATACCCATAACAATATGGTAAAAATCATTTTCTAGATGTCCATCACTTAGAATTTTGTAGTTAAGTATGCTAGGATTGGAGTAGAAAGTGATGGATGATCTTCACAAGTATTGTCAATATGTGCATGCATGAAATAGTGTGAACCAAACGCTAGTCTTAGTATATGCAGACAATCATAATTCCTAATATTTTACAAGAGAATAAGTATGTGGGCGTAGGAGCGAACAAATTTCTTTATTTTCATTTCCTAGGTAATTAAAGCCCAAGATCAATGAATGCAACATCTACACCACAGAAAACAAAATCAGATTGAGAACAAGTACAAAGTGTTTGTTAGATATGCTAATATAATATAAGAAACACTTTTTGAGAATCTAGGATTGAAATAGAAATTAGATTTGAAGCCTCAATAGATACCAAATAACATGTGGAAATGAAGAAGAACAACACTGAGCTTATAGTTTGAAATGCATGCCTCCCTCTTGTTCAATGCATTTGTTTGAAAGATATTTTTACAAACTTAGTTAACATTTTTGTTTCTACATAAAGTTCCTAGAGCAATCCCTTGCTCTATTATATGAACTCATTCATTATTTTTCACTTCTACATTTATGATAGAAAAATGGGATCTGCTTATATATGCAAGTACATGACTTTCATTTGGAATTTTAAATTCGTTGATACTATGATGATAAAATAAAAATTCCCATTTTTGAATGAGTACATTTGATTATTAGGGACTTTAAGGGATTAGTTGTTTTAGAAAAATTAAATTCTAAGATTTTTAGCAATGGAAACAGTGGTGCATTCAAATAGAAAAATTCTACTATGATGCTTGTGGTTCATTTAGTAGTTGATGTAGTCATTCTAGACTAGTTAGTTTTGAAATGATACTTAGTTAGGGTTTTCAATGCATGTACATATGTTAGTGTGAAGTAATAAACAATAATAGAAACCAAGTTTCTATTTATCATTTAGTGAAACTATTTTAATTGCTTAAGATTTGACAATTGAAGAATTTCTTAAATTTACCAAGGTTCTAATTATATATTTTCTTTCATATAAGAGATTCTAAAGTGTATTTTAGTAATGTAGAAACCCTAGTTCATATTAAAGTAGAGGATACTTGATTCTCTTAATTATAATAATGGAAATGCGATGTATCTCGGCTAGACCCTCTTTTGAAAGAAGATTTATATACGATAAATGTTGAAGTTGAATGAACTATGTGAAAGTCCTAATAAAAGAGTAACTGATAAATAAATCATACAATTGAGTGTTAATAGCAAGTTCAATCTAGTAGTCATGTTAGAAAAATATAGAATGAAAAGAGACTAGTCTAAGAGAAAGTTAAAATCATTGAGCAAAGTAGTATTAGATACCTTGAACACAATAGAACCTATCATGGGATGGATTTACCAGAATTGTTACACATGTTATGGCCTATCAGATATGTGAAGAAGTAGACTAGATACAAAGATAGGAAGTATCCAATAACAACCAACTAGGTATCATTGGAAGTCCACTAAAGTTAGAAGGAGTGTCCAATAATATTCCAAGAATCTAGTGGTACCCAAGACAATTTTAGTTGGAGTGTAAATAACTTATGAACCCACTCACATTGATAGTCACATCATAATGTGAGTCATCCTTTGTGAAACTACTTTTCATACAATTATAGACCGTTTATAGTAGAGTCGTTCCAGCTGAGTACCTAGACCCAATGATACAAATTTGGAGATGTTTTATTAGCCACCATAAGGCCTTATGAGGAAACCTCATTGTAGACCAAGGTATTTTATCACAATCTTAAGGTTACATGTTTACCTTAATAGTTGTATGGTAAGTCATGTGGTTGTGGATTTCACTTGGATGGTATGATCCAAGTGAGTTTAGGGTAAAAATGAAAGAGAAGGTCCAAATTGTTCAGTTTTTCTAGTTAAAGTTCTTAGTTAGTTAGATTAATCAGTTATTTTTTGCTGGTCATCATAACAATTAGGTCAATGGTGAATTTAAGTCAAAGTAGTGAATCACTAGAAATGGAATTATAAAGTATTTGATTTTGATACTTACAAAATGCAAGTAATGGATGCAACACATTTTTTGTAGGGCTTGTATATCTTAGTATTTTAGTCTACAGTCCTATCTTGATTTTAATTCCAGTTGATAAAATAGGTTACATTCATAGTGAAGTTAACTTTTTTTTATCATGGAGCCAGTAGCTTGTCCCTCTGTTGACTAAATGGTGAAATAAATCTTAAACATATGGGGTTTAGATGCATTATAGTAACTCTACCATAAGATTTAAGAGTTATATTAGTTGATGTTAGTTGGTTAATGCCACTCTGAGTTCCCTAATGAAGATAAAAAGAGTTTTAATGATGATGTGTAATGTTATGTCCTTTTAACTAGAGTATGTAATTAATATTCAAGATTATTGATCTTGTATTAGTATGAATGAGTTCATCTTTATCTTATTCCTAGTAATTAGCCAAAAGAATTAGATCCATTTAAATTGATAATCAGTTCACGTGGCTCTATTTGTTAAAACAAAGATCCATCATATTGAGAAAAGGTTAAGTCTGATGTTTGGCAATTACTAGTTTTCACTTGATGCCCTAATATGGTGATGAATGGTAATTGTGACATGTGAGTGTACACCATCATGAAACAAATGAATTTTTATTAAAATAAATGAAACAAGAACTTTTACTAGAGGAAGAATGATTACAATGTCCTATATGTTGAAGATATTCTCCTTCATGTTTAAGGACAACATAGTCTTTTGTGCCTAATGACTCTCCCTCCTTTACTTAAGACCATTTAATTTTAGTGGGACTTAATTCACACTATAAGCTTATGTAGAGAAAACCACAAGGATATTATGGCTTAACCATGGTCTCCTAACGAGTCCTCACATGATAACAAGGTGGTATGATCTAGTGGGGTGACTTTATATAAGAAGGGAAAGGTTCATAGAGATACTAGAAGAAAGGAAGCACAACCAAACTTGAAACTCTAGTGAGGATACCATAGGCACTAAGGCGACCATGGGCCAAAAGGCATTGAAAAGTTGGTTTGAAGATTTCCATGATGGGCAATGAAATTTGAATTACATGTCCTAGAGGTTGAACTAGAATTTGGGGAATTACCTATATTGGGACCAAGACAAGAATCAAGTGAGATTTTAAAGTATATATTCCAATTTGATAAAATGTTTTCAGATTTGGGTGGTCATGAATGTTCTTTCATGTATGAGCTTCTCACCATGAATTGTTAAGATTAAGTAAGCTTCTCAACTAATACTCGTAGATAAAATGGTAAGGCAAGATTCCTTGCTCATAGGTCAAATTTCCTATTGGATCTATGCTCTTTAGTTCTAGAGGTGAATTATTCTAAAACTACTTAAAAAATATTATTAGACCATCATGTCATGTGGAAACATGGGTGTAATTATAATAAGCAAAGCACAGACAAGAGAGAAAAAATACACAATGAGTGCACGTACTTATAGTTGTTCCAACCTCAAATGGGATGTACTCTACTACATAGAGAGGGTAACCTCTAGGACCTAAACTTGAATATAACCTTATATTACTTGTAAGAGTTACACCAAGAAGACCTTCTCTTGTTAAGAATAAAGAGTAACTAGATTCCCTTGAAAACCTAAGGATACAATAATATTGCCAAGGTCTTATCTATCAAATGACCTAGGATATTCAACTTTCATCAAGGACTTTCTCACCATTGAATTTGTATCTTCAATTCTGAGCCTACACCTATTTCACCAAGTAAGCAATCATCAAATAACAATATTTGAGATAAGATATTGGAGAAAGGAGATTGAGAGATTTATAAAGATTTTAGGAGAAGCTAGTTCTCTTACAAATATCCTAACCCTATCAAATGGAAGTGGATAAGAGATTAAGATTAGGGGAGATTAGGAGCTCTTGAAGCCCCCAACACTCAATTATAGCATTGGAACATAGAAGATATAACATGAATGAAGATCAACGATTATTGTTTATAGTTGAGGGTGCCTACATGTAGCACCCCTCCAAGAACATATATATTAGCAGAAGAAAACCCCATGTTGTCCACAATAAGAGTCACTTGGCTTGGAGGAACATCACAAAAACATGATACACATAGAAACAAAATAAGTGAAACACCATGCATTAAGTAAAAGAGATTCATACATTATTCTAAATGGAAAAACATAAATAGTCTCATTTTGACCTCAAATCTACAGGCTAATAAAATTCTAAAGCATGAAATAATAACTAAATTAGATAATGTATTGAGAGGTAGATGTCACCTCATCAAGATGAAGTCTCCATTGATGTTAGATATGCTAAAGGGCTAGCTTCAATTCTCTCTTTCTCCTTTATCTAGGGACATTTGGTCCCACAACCATGTGAAACAAAGAAATAATGTAAGTAATATTATGCATTTTATAAGAACTGGAAAAGAAGCATATATACCTGAACTGAAATAAACATGGCATGACGTTACATTAAGAATTATCATTACACTTCAGCTTTCATTACATCAACAAATTAAGAAACATTACTATATGCATTCTCTCTACAACTTCCCACATGGGGCATATCATGATTGGAAATCCCATCACTACTAAGAAGCCCATAATGACCATAAAGGTCCATCATTGCGAGAAGCATATAATAAGTTACTTAATTCTCTTATCTTGACCATTAATATCATTGTTCTTTTGTTTCCATTAATTTCAATTGTCCTCATCCAAGAATTGCACCAAAGTGATCATCAGGCATGTTAAGGCTCATCTTAGTTGCACCAAAGTGCTCATCAATCCTATAAAGACAATATAACATTAGGCTAAATAATTCAAGACTTAAGAAAATTATCTTAATCATCATGGGATTTCTCCCTATATATCTTGAAATTAATCATTACATGATTCTTTCTTCAATGTCTTAATGATTACCATATTGTAGCATTAAACTAATGAGAATCAGTGATAACCATATGACTTTATGAATATCACAAACAACATGCAATAATATAATCTGAGGCATCATCATTATATTAATTCATTCATGAACTTGGAATCTAAAATCATTATTCTAAATCACACATAACATGCAATTCATCCAAAATATGTAGGCATAGTTGCATGACCCACTTACCAGGAGAAACATAAATCCTGATTTCATCTCCCTGATCTTGAGTTAACTCTTAGGTTCCTAAAATTAACATGATTTGCATTAATTATCATCCTAAACCCTAATCTTAGGTAATTAGGGAAGTATGGTTTGACATTATTGAATTAGGGTTTGAAAACCTAAAAAATAGATTTCTCATTAAAATCCTTTCCAATGAGTATGTTTTCATAGTTTGCAAATCATAGATGTAACTACTAAGATTTTAAGAAAAGGTGGACAATCATAAATCACAAGACCATGCAACCAAATCCTTATCCAAATGATACTTCAGCGATGAGGCACGCACTGTCATTGCAAAACCAGAGCCAACCTCTAGCCCTAGTCACTATCTCCAAAGCATACAACCTGGACAAACTAATATGCTTCCTATTTACACAACTAGCCAAGTGGATGTGGCACTGGAAACCGATCCATTATGGGAAAAGTATAAATCTTCAATTGTGACTCATCTTTATCAAAATGATGAAGAATACAACTAGAATCCAATAAGCAATATGTGATCTCCAATTTTTCCCCAGAAAATTGAACTCAAGGATGAGTTCTTGACATTGCAACGAACTGAACAAGCCCTTATTTGGGTTGTTCTAGGGTCAGGAGCACCATAAAGACCTCCCATCATGGTAGGGAGAGGAGCCTAGTCTCAGAATAAAGTTGATACAATAGGACACATACTCGGAAGTGACCATACTCACACCTTCAGAATCCACCAACAAAGAAAATAAACAACAATATAAAAAGAGTGGAACATGTTATTGAAATCATGGTGAAGGTCTAGGTACATATTTGAAAGGGGGAAAGTGAAGGAATTTGAATTAGCTCAATTTCAACCAAAACGGAGGAACAAAAAGCTTCTCGATTCCTCAAAGAATGTTTCCCAGCTATCCACAAGGTTCTTAGACAAGTAGAACACCATGGCTAGTATGTGGTGGATGAAAAAGCTAGATGGAGTAAGGGAGGGTAGGTTGAGGGTGAATGGGTATTGTGGTTCATTTTTTCAGTGTTTGGTTAACGTTATCAGAACATGACTTCTATAGATGTGGGTCATAGGAGAGTTAGTGTTTGCCACAAAGGTGGAAATAGGGGGAACTTGAAGGATTCCAGTCGATAGGGGACTCTAGGGAAAAAACCCCAATCATGTTGGTGATGGAGCCGTTCGGAATGATGTAAGGATGGTGAGGGAGCAATCAATTTTATCAAAGGTGGAGTGGAGAGAGAGATCAGATACGATGAGGACATCGAACACTATAGATTCCAGTGGGTGCTGGACTCGGGTGAGGGAGAAAACTCACCCCCACTAGATCCCAGGGTCTGACCCAATATTGGACTTTGTCCGCTTAGCAACAAAACTAACACATAAAACTTTAGGTTAGATTGGATTATCTTGATAATATGTGATTTAATAACTATATAAATTCTTTCCTGAATTATTTTGGTGATCAAATAAACATCAAATGATTAGAAAAATGAACCACGAGACATTTAGAGTGTCTAGAACCTTCTCATCCAGTTAGATTTAAGTTTAAACTATCTCTTAATCATAAATTGCGCAAGTGTCATTATCTTAATTTAAAATATAGGATAGGTTGAAATTAATATCTCTTTAGATAGTCAATTTTGTAAATTTCAAGAATGGGAGTGGTTTTCCACATGAGAATTATCTTTATGGTCTAATTTTATTATTTGGGTAAATTACATCAAGGTCCAAGATTTGTAATTAATTAGAGGGAAATTATTGATAAAAACCTAATCTTACCTCCAATAAATTTTGGGATGTTACACTACTAATAAGTAGAGACACCTTAATGAAGCTCTAATTATGTAAGGGTTCCAACTAATCTATTTTTGAAGGTTTAACCCTTTCATATAGATGCACTTTTTTGAAGTTTAAAATATTATGATGTCGATAGAGTTACCATTTTGAAACTTGACTGATAGAAATCTTTTTTTTGGACAAATAGATTAGTCAGTTGAGTTAACTATTGGTAAGAAACTCAATGGTAGAGGTCCTTTTCAAACCAATACAAATGACTATCAATCGTATTGCCCCAGGGATAACTTAATTGACAAAGCCTCCTATCTTTATTTAGAAAATAGCCTCTAAAGTTAATTTTGTTCTTTGTAATAGACCTCAATTTACAATTGAGCTATACTACAAGAAATAGACTCATTATGATTGATTTATAATACAATTCTAATATAAATATATGCAATCTTCAATTGTTAAATTTTTATAGACAATATATTAAATTTATAAACTAGCGTGTACTAGTTTGTTCCTTTTGGCGTATCTATATAAATATGAAATGATATCAAATAGAAATGTTAGATAAATAATGGAATGGTTTAGTCATCATCAAAATATGTACAATTTATAACTATTAGATCAACACCCCCCCTTTAAAGATGACAAATCGTTCCTAAAAATATTAAGGAATTAAAATTGAAGTACTTCACCTTTGAACTATAGGGTTTTTTATGAATATGAGGTAAAATATGCACCCTCTCACATATTCTTACCAATCATGCTTGATTAATTATTCCATTCTAGAAAAACAATATGTATATAGTATTTCCATTCAAGTATCAACATCCAAAGAGATACACAATGAGATAAATTTTAATATTTAGCAAAGTATGTTTCCCCTTTTTTATTTAAAAATATATGCAGAGGTGGAATAGCTAAGCTTGGTCTTATCCAATCATAAACAATGAGATCAATCAACCACACATATGCAATATCACCAATCATAATCAAAATACGTAACCACATACTCGAAGCCTTATTAGATATGCATTAGAAACCATTTTTTAGATTAACGAGGGAACCCACCCAGGGCAGAGCCACTAATGGAACCACTCCAGTATGGCAGACTCTTGAAGTTCTAGAGGGTGTGGTGTAGTGCCCCCTCTCATGCCCAATCAACAATGGAATATCTTTTGCATAGTTCTATGATGAAAATATTACAACACGATGAAAAAGCGTTTAGGATAAAAACATACAAATTAGTAAGACATAGATCTAAACAAATAATCTCAGATACAAGTGTCTTACGTGATACATATTGAGCTAAAAAAATACAAGAACAAGGACACTCTAGAACTTAAAACTAGATAACTGAGTAGGGTCATAGTACTCATCATTTCTCTCTTGATGGAAAGTGATAGGGTGGTAACAAACATCCTCATCTACATCATAATAATCATCAACATCATCACCATCCTCTTCCCCATCATCATCTTCTTCATCAAGAAATACATTAATTCATATCCACATTAATTGTGGAAAAGAACCAATTTCCTTTCCATTTTGAATTTATTTGGGACAAAGTCATTTCACCACTATCAACAAGAGTCTGTTCCTAAGGGTCGGTAGGTATGACATTCCAATCACACTCAGTAAGAATGCTAGAAGTCCGTCCATGAGAAAGTTCATTGCTAAGTCAGGGAGGGAGATGAATGAGGAGACATAGGTGAAGGGACATGCATGTGGGAGAGGCATGGGTAGGGTCAACAAAAATTAGTGAGGAGAGGGTAGTAGAAGATGCATACTATGTTGAGGGGTAGAACAAATCATATGAATATGTAGCATATTAGTGGTAGAGTGGGAAGGATGGTAGGTGGGATAGGGTGAAGGGAAGGAAATGTTCATGTTGGACATGATGTAGAGGAGGTTTTTTTGGTATTCGTTCTGATCCTAGGTATTTTAGGCACTTTGATAGATCATGTATCACATAACATACTCATTGGACATATTGAAAGAATCCCTTCTAGGTCTAGGTGGAATGGTTGAAGGAGTGAATTTGGTGGATGGAGATGTATGGGAGGATCAATAGTAGATGAAAGTTCAATGTGTAGGAGGAGTTTCTTAATAAACTCACTTATCAAACCCCACTATGACTAGCATGAAATTTGAAATTAGCAAACTCACTTATCATACCCCACTATGACTAGTATGAAATTTGAAATGAGGGATTTATCTATGAGAAAGAAAAAATGGCCAAATATATGACTAGGATATGTTTAATGAGTGTTCTTTGTTTTTTTCTTTGAATGAAGAAAGTCACATGTTGCAGAATATAAAGGACCAACTATGCTTTGATGTTTTTCCAAAGGAAAAAGATAATCATTATAGAAATTTCAGCAATGTCTACTAGGTTTTTCTTGGGGTGGTAATTGGTGTTATTTATGATGTAAGGGTTGCTTCTTCCTATAAGGATGGCCTGTCTTCTTGAGGGCCATGTGGATGGAATGAAAAGTAAGCATAGAGTCATAGTCTTTAATAAATTCATCTGGATATAGAAAATTTACGTGTTAAAGTAGGTGGTTTTGTAGTTGCAAGATAAAAATATAGTGAAGTAGGGGCTAAGGGTATCCTCAGACACTAACTCCAACAATCATAGAGGAAAGGAAATTCTATGTATTGGCTGGTGGAACACTTGTAGTGTAGTCCTAGGTGGCATTCGTATAGAACTTATCTACTAAAGTTTTGTAAAAATAATCATTGAAGTATTTCAAAGGTTCAACACAGAGAGCATCAAGTCATTGTTCCATGAAGACCTATTTAACACCTCAGTCATCCAAATCGATATACACGTAGGGGTGAAAAGTTAAATGAGTTTTTGTGTAACATAAACCCTAATTCCTAGAATAATATGATAGAGTACTCAGATCATTAGAATTTGACCAAATAAGGTTTGTGTTCTACCATATCATGCTGATTTGTATCCTAATGAACATTTGATGAACATAATATGAGTGACTCACATCTCAACTCTAATGGTGGATACATATGATCATGACCATGTAATGGACTAATAAACCCTAATTTTATGATGAGTGAGATATACAGAACCTAATATGGACATCATACATGTTGATGAGATGTGTGTGATGAATGATGACTTAAGTTGTAATAATCTAATCCTATCATATACATCCATGATGACATTCATGATACATTAGTGACATTAGGTGTCATAATTCTATAAAATACATTAATACACATAAATGGAACCTAATTACCTAATCATGGCCTCATATGTAAACTAGTTCATTTGTGTGTGATATGTTTCACAATGTTCACTGGTATACATCTAATGACTCAAATATTGGTAATATGTAATTGAATTTACATAAATATGCATGGATAACTATTGAGGGGTAAAATGTGTGTAGTTATTAACTAGATGTGAATGAAAGTAAGTGAATTATTCGTTTGGAAAATAATGTGACTAATTTATATAATGTGACAATAAAATGACGTTTAATATAAGTGGAGTTAATATATGTGCCATTATTTGTGTTAATGATGAAAGTATCTTGATGGGAAATTGAGTAAAATTCTATTTTTATTCAAGATAATCTAATATAACTCCATATGATTAATAATATGAGTATAGTGAAGTCTAAATCCTAAATTTGGAGGATGATGTTAAAATATATTAATAGATATTGAGATAATTGACCCAAACCATAATTGTATTAAAACTCATACAAGATATTCTCAAAACCTAAATCTATACCAAATATTTATTTCTTTGAGTCCTAATTATTCTAGGTGCTAAGTTTCATCATAATCGGATAATGTTCGGTATCTCAATTTATGTGGTGAAGAAATTTTATAAGTATTAACCCTGTGTGTATTGGATTATGCTTTTTATTTGATTTAACTTGCAATTTCCTAGATAATTTGGTCAAATAACTTTTACCCTCGAATTATCCTAAGTTCAATGTCCCACTTGGATTTGAGTAATGTAGTCTCTTTCTGGGTCATTGGATTGACATCCTATGTTATCCACTATGTCTTCTTCCTCAGGCCCAATAATAGCAAGACTTCATTGTCCATGAGTTCCCCATCTATTCCTCCTTTTCATTATCTTTCTCTACTTCCCCTCTCTCTTAGAAACTGTGTATCCCATGCTCTTAATGATATTTTGAATTAGTTTAGTATAAATTTGATCGAGTTTCCTCCCCTCGATCTCTAGTTGAGGAAGGGGTACTCCCATCCCCTATTTCTAGTTTCCGTTGGGAGTCCCATACACCCCAGTGCCTTCACACCTATAAATAAATCATTGAAAACCTCCCTCACATCCTCCTCACCCATTTTACTTCTTTATGTGATTATTTTTTGTTTGCAATCTAGGTTCCCAACTCTGGTGGTCTGTGCATGTTAGGAGTTTGTCGACAATTTTAGGGACACAAAGCCTCATTGTTGAAGTGTTTATATGTTCTTGTAACCTTGGATAATCTTCTCACAACTTGGATTTCAACTCTATAGGTGCATATAAGTGTCTCCCCTTTTTGCTTGGTTCCTTGTCTGTAATCAAATTCATACAACATTTGGTGTTTACGGTGACCATCTTCACCACCTTGTTCTATCTTTGTATTCATCATGAGATTTTGACTTGATGTAGATGATCTCTCTCCATGTTGGGTCCCATTTCTCTATTTCCTTCGGTTGGTTCAAGTATGCCATGGTGGAGGCTATGGGGCAAGGCTTGGTTCAACCAACTCCTTTGCTTGTAGAGGCCAACAGGCACAATAGAGCTAGTGGTGGCCTCTAATGGCCCTATTTCCTAGTGAAGCTCAGGTTTTGATTCTTGTCTCTAAGTTTTGTTGAAAATCTGGTCTTACAAGATGCATCTTCTAAACAAAGAATATGTTCTCCTGAGTTCTTGATTCAACCCTTAGTTACAGGTTTGTTTTATTTTTCGTTTAGAGGGTAAAAAGATCCTTTTGTGTCATTTTGAGATGGTGCTCTTTTGTTGGTCCTTAGATAGGTCATTGTAATCATGGCGGGGTGGATATTGGGCCACCTTAGAGTGGGCCCAACCTAATGGAAATCTATTTTGTTTTAAATAAAGCATTAATTTAAGTTATCTTAGAAAAATCATAATAATTACTTTGAAAGATGGAAATACATGAATATATGCATTTTTTGAATCATAAAAATAAGATCTATCTAATAGTGTCATTTCCATTATCTAAATCAACTTGATATCCAAGTCGATATTTTAGGGTTCATAATATACACCTTAATTAATGACTTATTTGCCTAATGTGTTATAAGGTGAAAGTACATAATCTTGATCTAGGGTTTGACTCAAACTTTAGATACATGTTCTTGAGGTATGTTGCTTGCCCTCCATTCTATATTGGACAATGACTTATATTTTCTCTCTCACTCCCATTGACTTGATGGTGAGATATTATTTTGATTGTAAAGTGTTTACATCTCTTTGAACCAATTGGTTCCAAATTCTTAAATTCGGTCTTACAGACTGTTATAATTTCAAATTCAATCCTAGTCTTGTATCTTGTTGATGTTTCATTCAATTTATATACTGATCAATTTTATGGATCCACATTCATTGGAAACCCTAATATGCCATGTGTCGGCCATGGCAATATATAGGTCATGTTTATGCATCTTTGTGATACCTTTGTAATTTGGATAATATATTTGGATTAAACTAAACTAATTCTTGCCTTTCTATTTATAATGCATGTTTGGTTTATATATAACTTGTATATGTGCACACTAGGTGGTGTATCCCTATTGTGTATATCACAAACAGAGGTTACAGATGATGATTACTATCCCCAGGTAATTGTCATGTGATGCCATTACTCCCCCAAAGATTATTGTGGTGATGCCATAATATGTGGTTATGGTGGTAATGCCATATACCCTAAATGTTATTATACTAGTTATTTTTATGATAATTTAAATGCATAATTCTTATTGTTTATTTACTGTTCTCTATTTGAGTTTTAAAGGTAAGAATTGTTGTTTGTGAACTTTATTGTTATCCTCATATAATCTTTTTTTCTTGCTATATGAAGATTTCTTTTGATATCCAATCGAATGCTTCTTTTCCTCTTTCTCTGGGAAGCCTTATGTTTTCCAATCACTATTATTTGCACATGCCAACTTTTATATTGACAACTTATCATGTCTTCCCTTCTGGGGTATGGTTCCAAGACCTTGGTAGAGATCAAGGAGGTGTGGATCACATCTGACCATGACTCATCCAATTGTAGCTAATCTTTCTTGGGAGGTAGATTGAAATAGTTGATTTACCCTCTCCAACTTATTTCCTATAGTTTTCTTTCATGTGCACCATGTGTAGTGAAGATCAATGTTAGACATATATTGTAATATTTAAGATTCTTATATTTCACTATTACACTTTTGGTATTTGATACATAACATACTTGAATTATAATATATCATCCTTTGCGAAAAAATGTTCTCAAAGTTTGCATTGTATTGTTTTCAGTTGTTCCATGTAGAGTAAGTTGAGTGACTCCCCTATCAGTTCCCACTCCTTACAAGTGTGGTATTAGAGCCAGTGCAGTCAATTAGTCTAACTATTCCAATACTATCTCCCTTAGGATGTCTATCTTTTCTCATAGGTTTCTTATACCCTATGCCCATGGCTTGTATAGGTACACATAGATGGCTAGAGACAAGTCATTTATTGATAACCTAGCTGGATTTGACACACTCCAGTCTCAAAAGTTCAGGATGTCAAAGATGGATCCTCCTTTCACTACTCTAACATCTCAAGCTTAAGAGACTGCAATTGGGCAACATGTAGTGAGTCAACCTACCTTATAATCAACTATGATTAGTTCGAGTTCAGGAACCTCTCCTAAGCAAGAGTTGTCCTTTCTAGGATAGTTGCTTTCCAATACCCTTTTATGGGAGGATAACTCAATTTCTACTCCAGAGAATCTTAAGGAGTAAAATATCACTGATTTTTTTTGAAGATGTGCCCTAAATACTTTAATAGTGAAATGAAGTCAACATGGTAGACAAAGATAAAGATCAATTTCTTGCTACTGAATGGGATTTTGATGACATGGAATATCCAAAGCACTAAAAGGTTCATTTTGCTACTTATGTGCTCAACGGTCCAAGTCATCATTGGTGGAATAGTATGGCAACGACTTGTGATGTCACTTCCATGATGTGGAATCAGTTCCTAGACTCGATCAAGGAGAAGTATGTACCCTCTATAACATTAAGGAAGAGGAGATATGAGTTATGCAGCCTAGAGTGTTATGATAATGGACTAAATCATGAGCAACATGATATTATCTTTTTGAATGGGTTGGGTTACAATGATGGATGTATGTTGATCCCCCATTTACTCTTGACCTTTCCTCAGTTAGTGGATAAGGCCCTTTTTATATAAGCTTACCTTGTCTATCAAACAAATGTTAATCATAAGAGGAAGTCACCTATTGAAGACTCAAAGAGTGATAGGTGTTCAAAGTGCCATAAGAAGCATTCCCGTGGGATCTGTCCTCCTAAGCCTGAAGAATTAGCCATATGTCATCATGGGGAGAAAATGGTCATGTCAAGCGTCATTATCCTCAACTTCATGGAGATCAAGTACTGACACAGCGTAAGGATAATGGTAACAATCACAACAATGAAGGAATATCTAATGATAGGCGTGCATGAAATCTCAATGCCATTTGTGCTGAAGGAGTTTATAATAAACATGATGAAGGTAACCATTATGCTTACAATTCACCTGAGTATACATTTATGTTTTTTTTTCATGTTTCTTGGGCTTTGGAGTTCCGTAAGTGTAAGTGATAATGCTATATATGGTAGTTATATATTTGATCAATGTATTAGGTTACACCATTTAAGGTATGGAGTGTAGTACCTAGTGATTTATGGAAATGTTGATTGTGAGGACAAAATCCTTTTGAATGGGCAGAGTCCTGTAACATATAGAGATTTGGCTTTACTAACTCTAAAAACCATATTATAGGATGATAGTGTACTCAAATCATTAGAATTGGACCATGTAATGGACAAATAAACCCTAATGTTATGATGAGTAAGATATATGGAACCTAACATGGACATCATAAATATTGATGAGGTGTTTGTGATAAATGGCGATCATGTTGACCATAAACCCTAAGTTCTAATTGTCTTATTCTAGCATATACATAAATGGTGACATTCATGATACATTAGTGACATTAGGTTTCATAATTGAATAACATACATTGATACACATAAATGGTACCTAATCACATAATCATGGCTTTGTATGTAAATCAGTTCATTAGTCTATGATAAGTTTCACAATGTTCAATAATATACATCTAATGACTCAATTATGGATAATAATTAATTGGATTTACATTAATTTGCATGAATGAGGGGGTTAAATGTGTGTACTTATTACTTCTATGTGAATGAATGTAAATGGATGATTCATTTGGACAATAATGTGATTAACTTAAATAAAGTGATAGTAAAATGAATGTTTAATATAAATGGAGTTAAATAATCTTCCATTATTTGTGTTAATGATGAAAGTAATGGGATTGATAAGAAATTAAGAAAAATGCTATTTTTCATGCAACATAATATAATATAACCCCATATCATTCATAATATGAGGATATGAACTTTAAATCCTAAATTTAGAGGATAATGTTAATATACATATTAAAAGATAAGAGATAATTGACTTAAACCATAATTATACTAAACTCATAAAAAATATTCTCAATACCTAAATCTAAGCCAAAAATTAGGGTTTTGCATACCTATTAGTTTTAGTGCAAAGTTTCATCCTAATCGGATAATATTTGGTATCTCAGTTTAAGTGGTGAACAAATTGTCTAAATACTAACCTGATGTGTATTGGACTATGCTTTTATTTGATTTAAATCACAATTTTCCCAAATAATGTGGTTACAAAACTTTTACCAGTGAATTATCCTAAGTTCAGTGTCAAGCTCGACTACAAGTTATGCGGTCTCTTTCTAGGCCATTGATCAACATCCTACGATATCCAATATGTATTCTTCCTTGCACCCAAGAATAACTAGACTTGACAATCCATGAATTTCCCATCTTCCTCCCTAGCGTTATTTCTCTCTACTTCCCCTCTCTCTTAAAAACATGACATATGTTCCTCATGATCATCCAAACTGGTTTAGCCCAAATTTGATTGGGTTTCCTCCCCTCAATCTCCCAATCGAGGAATGTGTACTCTCTTCCCTTATTTGTGGTTTCTGGTGGGACACCCAAACACTGTGGAGCCTTCACACCTATAAATATAGCATTTAAAACCTCTCTCACATCCTCCTCACCCATTTTTCTTCTTTGGGTGATCGTTGCTCATTCGCAAGATTGGTTCGCAACTCCGATAGTATATGGATAAAATTTGGAGTTTGCTAGAAGTATTAGGGACATAGAGCCTTATTGTGGAAGTGTTGATATGGTCCAGTAATCTTATAGAATCTTCTCACAACTTTGATTTCAATCCTATACGGGCATAAAAGTTTCCATCCTTTTTTGTTGGATCCTTGTCTATGATAGACTTCATCAAAAGTTTCCATGTTATGATGAGCATCTTCACCCTCTAGTTTCTTATATGTATTATTGATGACATATTTTACTTGATATATATGATTTCTCTCTGTATTGGGCCCCATTTCTCTATCTCCTTTGGCTACTTCAAGCCTTCCATGGAAACGACTACCAGTTAAGGCCTCATTCCCATGACATCCAACCACTGGGCTTGTAGAGGCCAAAAGGTGTGGCAGAGACGGTGGTGGCCTGCAGTGGTCTTATTCCTTGGTAAGGATCAAGTTTCAATCTCTATCTCTAAGTTCTATTGCATGTCCAGTTTTGCGAGATGCATCTTCCAAATGAAGAAGTCATTCTCTTTAGTTTCTAATTCAACACTCAGTTTCTTGTTTGTTTTGTTTCTCCTTTAGTGGGAAAAAGGTCCATTCATGTCATTTTGTGGTTGTGTCCCACTGTTGGTCCTTATCCAGGTCATCATAACCATGGCAGGTGGCTATTGGGACACCTTAGCATGGGGCCACCCTACTGGAAACATATTTTGTGTTAGATATACAAATAATTTATGTTATTTTAGAAAATTGTAATAATTCTTTTGTAAGTCGGAAACATATGAAGATGTAAATTTTTTGAATCTAAAACATACCGTTTATCCTTTGGAGTTATTTTTATTATTTAAATCAACTCTTTGTAAAACTAATATTTTATGGTTCATAATATACACATTAATTTGTGACTTATATACCTACTATGTTACTAGGTGAAATTACATAGTCTATATATACAGGTGGACCCTAACTTTGGATACATGATCTTGAGGTATGTTTCTTTGCCTCCATTCTATATTGGACAATGACTTATGTTTTCTATCTATCCCATTGAATTATTGGTCAAATATTATTTAATTGTCACATGTTTACATCTCTTTGAACCGATTGGTTCCAAACTCTTGAATTTGGTCTTGTGGACTGTTATAATTGCAAATTGAATCCTAGTCTTGTATCTTGTTGATGTTTGATTCAATTTCCATATTGATCAATTTTATTGATCTATATTCAATGGAAGCCCTAATTTTCCATGTGTTGGACATGATAGTATATTTGTTCATTTTTATACTTCTTTATGATGGATTTTTAATTAGGACACTATATTGGGATCTAACCAAACTGATGCTTGCCTCTCTATTTATAATGCATGTTTGGTTTATATATAACTTGTATATGTGCACAGTAGGTGGTGTTTACCTATTATGGTATGCATAAGGTGATTCTTGTCCCTGAGTATTTAAGTTGGATGTCATTATTCCCCCAAAGATTATGGTGGTGATGCCTTAATATGTGGTTATGGTGGTCATTCCATATACCTTAAATCTTATTATACTAGTTATTATTATGATCATGCATGCGAAATTCTTATAGTTTATTTATTATTCTCTATTTGATATTTAAAGGCAAGAATTGTTATTTGTGAACTTTATTGCTTTCTTCATATAATATTTTTATCTTAATATGTGAATATTCCTTTTAATGTCCAATTGAATGCTTCTTTTCCTCTTTCTGTAGGAATCTTTATTATTTGTTGACCTTTTTCCCGAATGTTGTCCAGTCACTATTGTATGCAGATACTGACTTTTATGCTATAAACTCCCACTTGTGTTCTCTTGTGGGGGTATGCTTCCAACCCCTAGGTAGAAAGAAAGGAGTTGTGGACCACAAATGATCAACACTCATTTAGTTGTAGTTGATCTTTCTTAGAAGGGAGATTGAAGTATTTGATTTATCCTCTACATCTTAGTTCGTATAGTTTTCTTTCATGTACACCCTACATGATGAAGACCAATATTAAACATGAATATTGTAGTAGTTAGATTCTTATATTTTGTTTCTACACTTTTAGTACTTGATACATTACATACTTGAATTATATCATATCATCCATTATGAATAATCATTTTGAAATTTGGCATTGGATAGTTGTCTATAATTCCACATCGAGTAAGTTGAATGGATCCTCTATCGAATCCCAGTCCTTACATTTTGGGAGGAGTTCCTTATACCTTATAACAAAATATGGATTGGTGAAGGTAGTTCCATCATAAATAAATCCTCTTGATGATTGAGAAGTATTACGTGCTTTTAAGGTGTCTCCATAGGCACCAGATTTACCTCTTTTGCATCTACCAAACACCATTTTCTGAAGGAGAAAGAGGCAAACCAGGAAGGGAAATGAACTATTATGAGGTAGAGGTAGTGAGAGAGATCCATTTTGGGATAGGTAGAGCTCAGGTTTAGGGAGATAAGGGTGGAGGGTTGAAGGAGAGACTAAAATGTAGTGAATCAAATTGACTTCTGATGGATTGTATTTCTCACAATGTTATGGTTCCCAAGCTGAGGCGGTGACTGCAGAGGCCATGGCTCTATACGGGGCGATCCTCGATCCTCCTCTATCAACACTGACGGTGTGTCACTAGTAGACCTTACACTAACCCCCTCACACAACACAGATGGTGCCACTGAGATGGACTGCTCTGGTCCCCCTCCGCAACAAGGCACTCAGTCCTACAAAGACGCCATGACAGGTTGGTTGACCAAGGTTCCCTCCTCCCTCTCGCAAGTATTCCCTGATCTGCTAACAGAGGCATATTTCCTCATCGAGCATAAAACAGACCTATGGCCTCCATCTCCATCAGTCTCGCAACCCTTCCACCGCTGCTGGAACCTTAGAAGTTTTCCATGATCATCAAGGTCATTGGCACCACTGTGAGCTTCAATGCACTTATGAATAGAATTCCTATCCTATGGAAACTCACAGATGATTTCAGGGCAATCGATTTTGACAAAGGATACTACATCATCTACAGGGTCAGGGTTGGCCAACACCTGCTCCAAAGTCAGCCCCCTCTACGATCACTATGGGCAGTGACAATACAGTTGTCACATTGGTGGATGATGAAATCAGTGAAGGAAGGGTAAGCAATGCCCTCGTTGATTCATTCTAGTTCCAGGAAGTGGATCCCAACCCTCAGCCTTCCACACCTTCAAGTTTTCTTTGGGTGTGCATGTCTTTGGGAGTGGTGTCATCCTCTACAACAAGAAGGTGGTCTACCAAATAGTTAGCCCTGGTCGCGAGAAAAAGAAAGGGAAACTCGCATAGTTTGTGGGTAATGTTGACTTCATCGCCAATACAAGGAAATCCCTTAACTTTAATTTTGGAGAACCAGGCCTAGATGAATCTATGGAAGTAGAGTTCGATACATCAAGCCTCCTCACCACCATCCATTAAGAAGTATTGCTGCTCGTATCTCTTCTGTGTTATCTGATTGAATAATATCGTATGTTGGAATATCCAAGAAGCAGGCTCCAAGAATAAACTATATCTTCTCAAGGAATACAAAAGTAGATACAAGATCCACATTCTAGTTATTATTGAGCCTCATTGAAGTGGCATTAATGCTAATGACATCATTAAGAAGGTTGGTTACACTTCCTCTCATAGAGTTGAGGCACTTAGTTTTTCTGGCAGAATCTGGGTCCTCTGGGATAATCATAGGTGCACCATTGACATCATTCAAAGTCACTGTCAATACTTGCACTACCACATTAATAATTCTTGGCTACTCACTTTTGTCTATGGAAGCACCAATCCACAAAAATGTGACATGTTGTGGCACATGTTAGGAAGTCTAGCCTCCCACATTAACGGAGCTTGGGCGCTTGTAGGGGATTTTAGCACTATGCTTGATATCTTTGAAAAGAAAGGTGGACGTAGTTTTGACCGATATTCCGGCCTTAATTTCAACATTTTTTACTTTCCTCTAGCCTTAAAAACATGGCTTCCTCGGGACACCGCTTCACCTTCAAGAAAGTATTCTTACTAAAAAAACTAGATAGATGCATCACAAATGAGGACTGGTTAGCTAGTGAAGGAGGCATGAACATTAATGTGCTCCCATGTCTCCACAGTGATCATAATCCTATTCTGTTAATGGGGAAACGGCCTTCGAAGAGAGGAGATCATTTAAAAATGAAGATGAGTTGGAATCTTGTTCCTGAATTCAAGTCAGCTCTTCTCCCTACCTGGGATAGGTCATGCCCCCTTCTAGATGTGCTTCCCGCTTTCAAGTTGGAGACTACAAATTTGGAGGCCAAGAGGCTTAAGCAGCAACATAAACACAAGGATATCCTTCTACACAAGCTTTACAAATGTTAGGTACAATCCCAATCTTCTCCATTTATTTCCAATCATATAGGTTCTATCGTTCTTTAGGAACAGCTAAACCCCATTCTCCTGTGTGAGGAGGTGGATTGGCAACAATGCTCCAACATTAACAGGCTCCAGCACGGCGATGGAAACAATAAGGTCTGCCATGTGTATGTCAAGTCATGTCGGCATCATAACAAAATATCTAGGCTCCACGGTGATGATGGTGCCTGGATCACTTCTTTAGACCGACTCAAGCAGCATGTGTGAGACTTCTTCGGATGGCTTTTATGAACCTTGGCATCTACTCCACCGGACCAGGCAGCCATCCACACATATGTGGGTCTTTTTCAGGCCATCCCAAATTCCCATATTCTTGGACGTGTCCATGTTGCTGATGAGATAAAGAGGATTCTTTTTCTGATGGCTCCAGCCAAGGCACCAAGCCCATATGGTAATGAGAATGGATTTGTTCAAAGCAATTGGTCACACATGGGAGGCTCCTTCATTTCCACTGTACGTGAAGCCTTCATCACTAGCATGGTTGATTCTTGCATTTCAGACTCCTTGTTTGTCTTGATTCTAAAAATAGCAAGTCCCCAGTGCTGCTCGGAGCACCTCCATATCTCCCTCAACAACTGTTGTTTTAAACTTATATAAAAAATTATTGTGGAAAGACTCAAGCCTTATTTAAATGATTGGATTTCTCCAAACTAGTCGAGCTTCATCTCGATCTGGAGGCTTAGTGGTAACATTCTCCTTGTACAGGAGGTAGTTCACTCTATGAAGAATAAATGTGGCCGTAAGAAGTGGGTGACCATAAAGCTAGTTCTCTCTCAGGCATTTGACCATATGAGTTGGCTGTTCATTGAGAACACTCTCACAAAGACTGGAATCCCAGATAGCCTCTCCATGTTGATTATGCAGCTCATATCTAAGGGTAAAACCTCTATACTTTGGGAGGGAGAACCTATAGAGTCCCTCAAATCCATCCAAGGGGTTCGACAGGGGGACCCTCTCAGCCCCTACCTCTTCATGCTCTGTATGGAACATCTTAGTCAAGCTATCTGCAAGGTGGTGGCATCGGGTACCTGGAATCCTATCATGATCTATAGAGGTGGCACACCCTCTCTCATGTGATGTTTGCTAACAATATCATTCTTATGGATGAAGTATCAAATGCTCAAGCTTCTAATATCAACAAGATCCTGAAAGAATTTTCCCCCATGTCCAGTCAAGTCATTTCCATGGAAAAGTATTGCTGCTATTTCTCTCCCAACTCCACCATACCTGAACAGAGAGCCTTCTTCCATCGTATGGGAATTTCTAGAACTACTAATTTGGGTCGTTATCTGGGAGTACATGTTCTTCATCATAGGATCAACAAGAAAACACACTCACACATTCCACGCTACATTCTAAATTGCATGGATAGTTGGTTTGCTCACCATCTCTAACTCACAGGGTGCATCACCCTGGAAAAGAGCTCATTGTAGACGATCCTCTCTTATACTATGCAAACTGTTAAGCTCTCACCTACACTTTGTGATGATATTAATAAGAATATACATGATTTCATCTAGTCTGGTTGTCATGAACAATGTAAAATTTCCTTGGTCTCTTGGGAGAAGATGACTAGAAGCAAAATGCTTGGCATTCTTGAACTTAAGGATGCCAAGACCTAGACTTCAGCGTTGATGATGAACAACGCATGACAGTTTCTGAACAACTCTCCTACACCCTGGGTGGCGGTTATGAAGAATAAATATATCCAGAATGGATCTATTTCTAAGAATCTAGGTTCCTCCACATGGTCCTTCATCAAAAGCCACATACCTGAACTCGAAGCATTTTGTCATAAAACTATCAACTTTGGCTCCAATACAAATGTCTATCACGATAAGTGGCTAATGTGAAAGTCAATCCTTGATATTGACCCCAACACATGCATCCCCGATGAACTCAGTGATCTCACAGTTCATTGGGATTAAGATTGGGATTTTTTTCATGCTTATCTCCCACTTGAGTCATGGCAACTCATACAGCATACCAACTTGCCTAAATCTGATGCAACACCGGACAATTGGTATTGGCCCATGGAATCCAGAGGGGAACTCTCAGTTCGTACAACCTACAAATGGCTTCATAATCATCATCCATCCACTTCCTCAAGAAACTGGAAGGTAATCTAGTTGCTTCCAATACCTCTTAAATACAAAACCTTCATTTGGATGCTCAAGCATCACGCCCTCCTTACAAATACTGAGAAGATGCGTCGAGTCTGTCCCGTCTGCATGGAAAAGATAGATACTCTGACCCATTGTCTTCGTGACTTCCCGATCAACTTACAAGTCTGGAAGTTACTCAATATGAAACCTTCCTTCTTCACTATGTCTGTGGATAATGAATTACCCATATTATACATAGCAAGGATAATGCCGAAACCACAACCTTACATTGTATAGGGTGTTTGGTTATATGGCAAGCGTGAAATGAGTTCATTCACAATGGTAAGCAATCACCACCTTCCATTTTGGCATACCTTACTCGTGAAATATCCAAGGATATCCTATCGATTCAGAAAAGCCAACCCCCATCAATAGAGTTGGGAGAAGCCTGGTTCCTAGACCTTCGCCGCACCAACAATTAATTTTTATCGATGTAGCCATTCAATACCATACCCTAAAGATGGAATAGGCATCCATGCCACTGATAGCACTGGAACATGTCTACTGGGCTCTAATGTATCTAGTTATGCAACCTCAACCCTCGAGATAGACGTCAAGGGTATCATTCATGCCGTGAATATCTATATATAAGGAAATTGGAGCTTCCCTATCATCTTATCATACTCATCCATGATGATTGACATCCTACATCAAGATAACACCCCTTCTTGCAAGCTTCAACCTCTGACAAGAGAGTACTGTCACACCCTCTCCACTTTACCAAACCTTCAACTTTTGTTTATCAGTCAGAAGCACAATTTGGTGGCAGACAATATTGCAAAACAATCCATGTATTCCTTTTCCTAGTATTGTTTCTTTCATGTTAAGACGGTCTAGCTATCTTTAGACATCAATATCTAGTCCTCTTCTATTTGGCCCAGTATAGAGAACGGGATGAATAATATTTAATCTCCTATGGTTTTAAAAAAGTGGTTGACTTTTGATGGGAAGAAAATAATCAAAGAGATGGTTTGGGAAGCATCATAGCTGCTAGGAGGTGCTTCAAGTCCAAGGAATGACACCCTGACCCCTAGCCAAGGGATCAGGCTTATAGGTTGTAGATGTAGGGTTAAGAAGAAAAGGCAAGTCGAGGATGAGGATCGTATCATTTGTGATAGAACATTGAGTTGGGATATAGGATAAGAAAGAGGATTATGGAAATATCATTACTTAAGGCTAGGAAGAGCTACTTCCACTATTTGCTTCTTCTTTAACTACCTTTGGAGAGAAGGAAGCAAGTTGTAGATTAAATTTGGCTCAGGGAACCACTTTAAGCCATACATGGGACTCATGTTCCATAACAATCCATTGAGGGTTAATAGGCTCCAAACTTTTCAACCATTCCAATGATGGACTAATACGATGACAAATCCATAATTCCCTTCTAAGAGGTTGGGGAAATACTATATAGTGATATATGTCCATGAGGGTCCTAACTTGGATAAGTTATTGTATGACCCATGACCTTGCTTTTTGGATGATATTGCTTGTTTAGCATAATAATATGCATAAAAACATTAATCTAATCATGTGGTGTGCTTTGATAACCTATGACATGCTTATGTCTTCTGTTTGGTCCTATTTGGATGTTGTTTGAGCTAGTTATGCTTATATGTGCTTGTTCTAGACCTAATTGTAATTTACCCATGTTTAGGGTTTTTCTTGCAATTTGTCACATGATTTTTGTGCCTCATGTGTTTCAACATCATGTTGGAGAGAGTGAAACCCCATAGACTTGTAGTTTCAAGAGAAGTGTTGACATTATGTGGTCTTAACTAGGGTTTGCTTGGAT
Source organism: Alisma plantago-aquatica (assembly GCA_963693085.1). Classification (NCBI taxonomy): domain Eukaryota; kingdom Viridiplantae; phylum Streptophyta; class Magnoliopsida; order Alismatales; family Alismataceae; genus Alisma; species Alisma plantago-aquatica. The sequence goes on along the minus strand of OY856410.1, from coordinate 454,925,037 downwards.
GCCCTAATTTGATATTGACCTCAAGTGTTGACCAATGGTTTCCCTGGTCTTATGCAATCACTAAGATGTTCTTTTAGATATGTTCTCTATGGTCAAAAAGGTTTTATGTATGCCTCGTGTTCTCTGTGGTCGAAGAGCCCTAGACCCCTCTCTTTGGTCGCTGAGAAACCTGGGTATGATCTATGCGATGGTAAAGTTTTGGAACATGTTTTGGTTGCAGAGATTTCTTGTGACGCCCCGATCCCCAAGCCATCTCTAATGACCCCGAAGACCTAGGGAGTCACCCTCGGTAAACCACTCTTAACTTTTCTTTACTTGGTCACTTAGATTCAACTTAAAAGAAAACCATAAAACTCGAATAACATCGAATTGAAATAAAACTACAAAAGTAACTTACCATTAACCCTATTAGGAGGAAAACTAAACTTACATGTCATATTACACTATTCTATTTGAAATATGAAGCACAATAGATATCTACTGGCTCACTGAATAGAATTTCTTGTAGTTTAATTTTCCAAATAACAAACATGATATGAGTTAAATCGTGCTTTGGGGAGTGAGATTCTACTCACCGCAGTTTGAGATGTCTGAATTTGAATGGAAACACGTCCAAATGCCTGTTTCCGGGCATCAGCACGTCATATTCAACCTTGGAACAACATGGAATTCAACCTGTTAAAATAAAATAGTAGCTTCCTCACACACAGGTGGAGGAATCAAGCTGGGTGTTTCTTCTCGTGGCTAGGACTGTGAATCTCTAATTTGGACCTCAAGACGAGCTCGTTGGCGTCGATTTCGGGTGCTAATGCACCCTAGATGCTTCTGGCAGCATCTGCTGATGCTATTAGATGGGGCATCGCCCCTACTAAATGAGGTGCATGTGATGCAAATGGAGGAGGGGGAGCTACGGTTTTGAGTTCTAGACCATGGTCGAGGTTGAAGGCTACGATTTTGTGGAGTTTTGCTCGCCCAAACAAGCCCTTGGTCGACGCCCTGCAGCTGGCTGCTGCAACTTGCTAGGGCATCACCTAGCCAGTTAGGGCTGCTGTTAGGGTGCCTCTAGGGTGAGCTAGAGGAAGAAGAAGGGCAGAGGAAGGGTGGACAAAGGTCGATTGCTAGCTTTTTCACTCCAAATCACCCTAAATCAGATGTGCTCGCCCCCCCTCTGCTACTCTCAATCGGGTGCCACTTCTGTGGTTGCCTTTTTATATTGGGAAGAAGAAGAAAGGATAAGGGAGAAATGAATAAAGGGAAAGGGTATTTACCAAATTAAATGGGTAAATTATATATTTGACCCAAAAACTAGAAATCATCATATCTTTTTCCTCGTAGGTCCAATTGAAGTGATTCCTTTTGCAAATTTGCAAGCACGAGGTCCTCTACCTTCTCAAGGCACAACATTATGCTTATTAAACTGTAACACAATATCAAAACACTAATTGCATCTGTGAGTGCTTAACTCAACTTAATCAACTTAATGATGCACTATGTGTTGTGCTTTCTTAACTTAATCATCTTAATGAAGCTATGATCATTGAACTTACTAGTTAGCTTGGGAGTGGGTCATAACATTTCCCTTTTCCTAATGGCTTTGTGGGCTAAGTGAGGTTTCTAGTTTTCCTTGGTTTTTTCACCCTTGTTGCATACATGATCTTAGTTCTTGCATTGGCAAGTTTTAATGGAGAAGTGGCACATTTTGCATCTCACCTAACCCTCCTTACCTCTCTCTAACCCTTGTATATATATACCCCTCTCTTTGCATGCAAGTGATCCCATTAACACCCTCTTATTTTCTCTCTTCTTCCTTGGATCTTGTCCCTTATTCTTGGTGGTGAAGGAATGAGCTCATCCTTGAAGAAAATGGTTGATCCATCTTGCATGTTGTTCTAGAGTTTGGAGCAACCCTTCTTTGGTGATCATTTGGTGTTCCTTGATCTGGGTAAGTGATCTACTTCTCTTGATCCTCATTTTCTTGCTACCCTACCTTTTTATTTATCTTTGATGAAACCATGGTTCTCCATGGTTGTCCTTTTTTGATCTTAAGGAACTTCTCTCTTCTTGGCCAAATTCATGGTTCTTCATGGTGGCTCTCAAGTTGGGTTGAAGATCTCCTCTCTTTCCTTATTTTTCAGCCTAGGGTTTTTGCCCTCATTCTTGTAAACCTTTGACCTTGGTTTTTGGTCTTCTCTTTTAGGTGATGCTATATTGTCCAATGTGGTGATCAAGATAGGGCTTTCTCTCTTCTTTAGAGCTTCCTAGTTGTTGTCATTGCTTCATCCTTGTGAAGAGGAGTTATATAGATTTATCCTTGATTATTGTTGCACTTAACTTTGCATGCAAATAACTTATCTTTAAACGTGGTCCCATGTAAGATGGTGATGATATGCATGATCTAGGGTTTTCTGTTCTATGGTAATCTTAAGTAGATAAACCCTTATTTGATGAAACCCTAATCTTGTGCATGTTTGTCTTGTTGATGATGGAGGTGTGATTCTTACATGCAATTGCTAAATGATGGTTTCTCTTTCATAACATGGTTTTGTCTTGATTTGATGATGATCAAAATTAGGGTTTTGGTGATGTTTCCCCTTTATATGGTTACACCTTGATGGTTTGGTTTTCACCCATGTTGATGGTCAGATTTAGGGTTCTAGAGTTGTTTTCCTTCTTGAGGTTTCTCCTTGATGTATTCACTTTCATGATGATGATCAACTTATTTGATCATGTGGTGGATGGCCTTTCTCTCTCTCTTGATGATCACCAAGTTTTATCTCATGACTTGGTCGATGAGACTTGATCATGTTCTTTAATAGCCAAGGTTTCTTTCTTGTAGTTGGTTGGTCTTGCACTCTCTTCAGTCGATGACATTCCTTTATAGTTATAAGTGGTCATTGAACTTTGGATCATGATGGTTGTTGACACATGGATTTTGTTTGGTGTATGCAGTGTTGGGGTTCTCTTCGGTCGACAAGCTTTCCTTGAACCTAGTTCTCTTTGGTCAAATACTTGAACTTGTTTATCTTTTATCACAAATATGTGTGACCTAGGTTTTGTATGTGGTTGAAAACACCATGATTCTATGAGACCGATGGAGGTGTCTGGTCCATGTGGGTTTTTATGCTTTTTTTGAATTTATGATGATTATAGTTGACCTAATAAGCTTCCAAGAAAGTTAAGAGTTGATGAAAATTAGGATTTTACATCTATGTTTCTTTGAAACCCTAATTTGCAAGTACATAATGATGTTGCCTATCTTGCTTGATTATTTAGGATAATGATGAAGTACTTTATATCTCCTAATGTTGTAACCCTAAATTGTTGTTGAATAAGCATCATAGCTAATAATTTATTGTGACATCTCTAATGTGAGACATGTGTGATGATTATGAGCCTAGATGAGGCATGGAGAGATAATGATGTTCTTTGAGGAAACAATATGAAAGACTTTATGACCTTGACAATGGCTTAGTTCCCTAAATGAGGTGACATCCTTTGGTGATGTGATGAGATATTGGTATTCTATGGTGTTGCAATAATGATGATATCCTTGTGTAAGGTAGCGGAACATTACCATGTGAATTATGTAACAATTTTATGTTCCATACATTTTATATCTTCTGAATCTGTAATCCACCATTATCCTTGTAGAACCTTTCTAGGGTTTCTATGTAACTTGTTTGATGCAGTTAAAAGATACTCATTGGATTTAAGTAACCAAGTAAAACCCTAATCATGTAGTGTTTTGCGCCATAGATCCATCTCAATGTCAGAACTTGCTAGATGGTGAAATGACTATTCGTAAGGGAACCTCATAACACATATTGTGGAGTATGTGTGGTACAAGTGACCACGTGTACTTGACATCTTTATTCCATGGTTTAGAGGATGGCTTCAGTCATGCCTTGGTAGGACAACGATTGCAGATATATCTCAGTATATATGAAGTGATGGAGGACAACTGTGGTTGTACCTCGGTTGATTGGGGTTTTATACCCTGTTTACTAGTTCCATGACATATATATTGTAACATCCATGACCTGGGTTATGATTTAACCCTAGATGTTTTGTTTAATAAATTTGATTAGATGTTTGTTCATATTTCTTGGAAAGTAATTAAGGCTCAAGAGGAACTTATATTTAAAATTTAGTCCTTTTTGAATAATGTTGAAACATTGTTTGGTTAGTTTTGAACTAAAGTGCAATTACCCAAGTTGAGGGGTTAACTTGCAAATTGTACATGATATAATGTTCCTCAGATGTTGAGGCATCATAAGAATGAGAATGATGCAGTGGTATGGTTTCCACAAGCTTGAGCACCAAGATAGAGCTTGCTGAGCAATGTTTGTGCATTAAAACTTAGTTTTGGTGTAATGTGCAATTTACCCAAAACCAAGGGTTCAATATGAAAAATACCACTTCTACAGGGTCCCCCATGTTTCTTGGAATCATGTAGAGCAAAGACAATGAGAGGGGAGCCTCATTTGAATTATTTTGGAGGAGAGAGAATCTTGATATTAAAATAATCAAAATTTAAGCATTAAATGGACTTTACTTCAATTTAATGCAAAAAAAGAAATATATTAATTGAAGAGCCATTTAACCAAAAGGTGATGGATGAAATTGCAAAGGGTTGGACGAGCTTGTGCCTTGCAAAGGTACGGAAATATCTTGAGTGAGTGGAAAGCCCACTCACATTAAGTTAATAAAAAGAAATATCCACTAAAAAGGGGATATTAGTATAATATGATTCAGGTGCTTAATTTCTTTTCTTTTAATTCGTGGATAATGAAGAGGTTTTGCAAGTGGGAGAAGATGGCTTTGTGGACAAGGAATTGAGGGGAAAGTGGCGGCACTAATTTTGTAATTACAAGATTTTTATAAGGTATTTTCTCTCTCATTGATTTTCTTATAAAAACACCTTTTACAACTCAAATTAAAGGCTTTTTCAAATCCACTTCCTCTCTTTGTTTGCAAACTGACCAATGGAACTAGGAGCAGAAAGAGGAAGACCCCCAACCTGTTGGTAAGCTTCTTGATCTTCTTTCACCTTGATTTCATGGTGGAAATCATAAAACAATGCACGATTTCTTCTCTATTTCACTCCATCTTATAACCTAGCCAATCTTTTCACTCCAAAGCTTGAGGATGAGCCTTGGGAGAGTTGCAAAATCTTCCTCCACCATTGTTGACGTGAATCTCCAAGCTTTGAAGCTCGATTGAAGGTGGGTTATCTAACTTAAACCCTTAAATGTTGTTATTGCATTCAATTCTCCATTATTTGTTGAACGTTTTGTTCTATTTGAAATTCCCTTGATCCATTGCTGTAATTACCATGGAAACAGAAGTAGTTTTTGAATGGACAAAGTTAGATGATTATGACATCATCTTAGGCACACATTCCAACAAGTTTCCCTTGCAAACGGTTTTAAGATTTTGGTCCAAACGGTTTCACCAAACCGTTTGGAGACTAAACGGTTTGCAAACCATTTATAGTTTGGAATCCCAAACCATTTAGAAAGGTTGACCATTTGGATGGGTTGACCATTTGAGGACAGGACCCTAGTACTTGTTGGATAAGGATCTAATGGTTCCAATTGATTGAATCAATATATGGACAATCATCCAATTTGAAACCCTAATCGGGTTGAGTGCTGATTTTGCAAGTGATTGACTTAATTCTTTGGGTTGATTAACCCAAACGGTCTCAAGACCGTTTGGAGATCACCCAAATGGTCTCAAGACCGTTTGGAGGTCAACCAAGACCGTTTGGAGGTCTAGGGTTGAGTATGGTTGAGTAGTTGAAGATCCAAAGATATCAAATTGAAATGCAATCAATAGCTAGTTTGATGAACAATTCAATGATGCAAACCCTAATTGAACTTGACAAATTGTAATGATGGATAGGGAAAACGGTCTCAAGACAATTTGGAGGTCATCCAAATGACCTCAAGACCGTTTGAGGTCAGGTCATGCCCAATTTGAATGGTGGTCCAATGATTTCAAAGCAATTAGTTCCACAATGACTAATATTGAAAGTTCATCGATTTCAAACCCTAATTCAATTGGGTTCAAACCCTAATTGATGATTAATTGAAAGTTTAATCAATTGAAGGATGATTTATTAAGCTCAATTGAAGTATGGTGCTTAAGTCCAATCGATGAGTAGTTACATGGATTCAATTGATGAAGGAATTAATCTTGGAAACCCTAAATCAATATGAGTGGTTGAGACCATTTTTGGTCCAATCGGTTTTGAGGAGGTTTGGACCAAATAGTCTCAAGACCGTTTGGGACCAAATGATCCCAAACCAATTGAGACTTAAATGGTTTCAAGAACCTACTTTGTTAAACAGTTTCAAGCACCTACTTTGTTAAACAGTTTCAAGCACCTACTTTGCTAAACGGTTTCAAATGTTTGATCAAGACCGTTTGGAGTTCTAAACGGTCTTAGACTGTTTGGAGGTATTTCAAGCAAGACCGTTTGAGGTCTGGTTGGTCAAGACCATTTGGGGTCTAAGTGATCAAGACCGTTTGGAAGTAATTAACCAAAACCATATGGACACTTAAAGGTGATTAAAGGTCAATTGTTTAATGGATCATTACATGATGTAATCCAAGGGTGATTATGGTAATTGTGCCCTTAATAAGATAGAGTGATTGGTACCTTTTGAATGATTGATAATTGATGATCATGGAAGTAATGACATAATACATGTTGTCAACTCTTCATTCAAGGTTAGTTAACCTAATCTAACCAAGTCTGAGGTATGTATCCTGTTATAGAAGATAAGAGAGAGAGAACTTCCTACATGAATGATAATCATGTAGTGATTAAGTCTCAAAACTTCCAACATGAATGAATGTGTAACTAGGGTATGATCCTTGATAAAGAGATCATGAACCCTAATTAAGAATGTTAATGTACCTTAACCCTAATTGAGGGCAATGATAGGTGAAACCCTAATCTATGGTAACATTATGACCCTAATTTAGGGAAATGACATAAGACACCCTAATTCAGGGTATTTTAATAATAAACCCTGATCGAATGTGAATAGTAAACTCTAATTGAGGATGATGTTATGAGAAACCCTAAGTGAGGGTGATATCATGTGGAACCCTAGACAAGGTTGATGTTAAAATGAAATCATAATAATGTGATGTAAAACCTGATTCAAGGTGATACTATGTACTGGTATGTGACACTTTGATATGAAATCCTACACTGATATGAGATAAAGATATGTGGAGCCCTAATCTTGGGTTATAGGGTATGAAATCCTAACTTTGAGTAATATGATGATAAATCATAACCCAAATCTGGGAATTGAGATAACGTATTCCTAATTGACATAAATTGGGAAATCTTAACTCAAATGAGAAAATAGTGATGTTACTTTTACAATGCATAGTGATGATTTGTAATTGATATAATTGTTATCATGTGCACTAATTATGCAGGTTTCATGAGATGGTGGACATAGCCAGGTATGAGCTATGATGTTTTACTATTGAAATTGCTTTATGGGCTTTATGAGCCATAACATGCTGTGTTGCCTAGTGAGAGGTAACAAGATGCATTATTGGGCTTTAAAGCCATGTGAAATACTTGCATTGCAAATATTATGTTCACATTGGTCAGATAACCTGAAGGCATTAAGTTACATGATAAATTGGTAACAAGTGTTTTAATGAATTGAGGGTTTGAACACCCATGTTTCATAATCATGATGATGAGATGATAAGGGATGAGAATACCCTAATGTGATAAGGGATTGAGATCCCAATGTTTAACAAAGCTTTGAAAAGAACTTGATAGAAAAATTATTCATTCTTTGTAGCAATTGTTATAATGTTTTATATCTCAAAACATGCTTGATGCAAGAAGAATATTGTAATGTACTTAATTAATCAAGTGGAATTATATCATGTAGAGCCCTGACCATAGATCCATCATCGTCAGAAGTTTGGTGATGGTGAAACAGGTTTTTCCTATGAGAACTCTTGGAGGGCATACTTTTGAGTACGTGGGGGTTATGGGCACGGATATCCTTATGCCCTAATGGAGGAATTGATGTGAGGTAAACATTAAATCTATCAATCCTTCATTATTTATGCCGGGATGGATGTATCACCAATCTCTCAAGGACTGGGATGGATGTATCATTAATCTCTTGATGATATTAATGCCAGATCGATGTGAGATAATTATAATATCTATCGATTGCGAAGAGAGTGCAGCATGCCACTATAACTCTAATAGCGAAGTTTCCAATATACCCTGGAAAGCTATTTAGCAAAGACACAAGATGTCCTGCATTTGGTCCTCACACTGACTGAGGAAGATGAGGTCATGGAAATCCGACTCTTATAATGACCTATGTATGGTACCGATTTCTATTTCACAATGGTCGGTTGGAGTATGAGCGGTATACCTCGTCTCCTCAGGGCATTAAGTGTGATTGTAAAATGTAATCAACCATGTAGCATATTTGCTTAAGGTTGAAATATGAGAATCATTGGTTTATGTTACTTTGCATAGTATGTTCTAAATGAACAAATGTTATCTATGCGCTTTAATTCCTTGTTGAATAAACAATAGGCTACTTATCAAGATATAGCTGAAGAAACTTGAATAGAGATTACTGCTCTAATCTGTTCATATATTTAATTATCTGATGTTTAATACTTATGAATCTTCTTCTCAGTTATATACCGTTAGTTGCAATAATAATGTTTTTGGAGGAGAGTTATATCTCTCGTTGGGATAATTTTCAATTGTCTCACCCCCGTGGGATTCAACTTTTTAGGTAGACGTAGAGGAAGAAGTAGAAACCCTACAATGGGTGAAGAACAACAACAACAGTAGAACCAAGGACAGCAGTGAATCCTCAGGTGGAGACACTGGTTGTCATGTCTTGTAAAAAGAGAGTCCTATGTGTAGTCTCTGTACTCTCAGGTTCTAGGAGTCAGTAGTTAGTTTAATATTGATATGAGATTTTGTCTTGATGCCTCAAGATTTTTATACTACTTATGTATAGTCTAACATGGCAGTTGATGTTTTTAACTCTCGAGAAGAAATGGTACCAGAGATGTACTAGTAAACCAGAATGTATTTAAAATACTTTGGTTTTCTATGAAAGAGTTTTTCAGTTTATGGATCTCTTTGTAAAAAGTTTTAATTTTTAGTGATTTTCTGTAATTTCACTGCTAATGAATACTTCCGCTTAAGTAAATCCTATTTTCATAAGTTGGATGCCACATATACCAAGGCGAACTAGGTTGTTTTGCAGTTGGACTTTATATGTCACCACGGAAGACTCATACTGACCAAGGGAAGAAAAATATCTTCAGAGTCCAGATATTCCTAGATCTTGTATGGAACTATCTTCGACTTGGCATTGGATAGTTGGAGAGTGAGTAGTATACCTCAACTCCTTAGGGCTTAAAATATGTAATACAGTCGTGTAGTATATCTTCTTAGGGATAAACACAACTCACATTAGATGACATCCTTTTCTTGTTTCTTATACTGCATAGTTTTATATAATGTGGTAAGAGAAGTGAACTATCATACATGTTCTTCATATTCCTTCTAAAAATGTTACTATGCCTATTTGTTATAGCTATTTAACATGCCTAACCAGTGTAATCAATTTTAATTATACATTTAGCTTAATATTCTCAAAATAATTAAATGGTATATTTGTGGTAACTTGAATCATCGGTTGAGCATTATATCTCTTGCTGGGATGTTGGTCTCCCCCAATGGATTTCCATATCTTTTTAGGTAGTTGTCAGCGACATGGTAGAGATTGTTTTGTTGAGGAGGAGCAGCTAGGCGACCAATAGACACAAAAGGTCAGATGTTACTAGTTGTGTAGTAGAGTCCTAGTGTCATCCTGTACACTCAGGTCTGGAGGGAAGCATTTTGTAGTTGATATGTATAACGATACATGTTTTGGTAGTATGTCGTAGTTGTATATATGTGTCTTGTCCATGCAAACATGTTCTTTCGTATATACAGGTTGTGGCAGTTGGCCACTGAACAGATTTGAATACCTGATATGGTATATATGATGTAGAATTATGGACCTTAATGTAATATGTTTTCGCCTAAGGTTATTATATGATAATTGATTTTTAATTTACCTATTCTTTTGGTAATGTGGGTGTTTAGCTGTTGATCACTCACTTTGTTTTGATTAATCTCATTGTGTGGCATTGGGACGTCATAGTTTGTTTGGTATCAGATCTCTAGGTTCGCTAAGTCTACATGATCATAGGACTAGGGTTTGTGTGATTTCTTGTATCCTCCAACATATCTCATTATTGATTATGCTAATGCAAATATGTTTAGAGAATATGAAGAACATGCTAAGAGTAGTGTTGTTACACCAGGAGGTGGTGTTGGTAGGTAGGCAAGAGTAAATGGTGTGCATGAAGTGCCACAATTCAACCCAGTAACTATGGCCAGTCCTACTTTTTAGTCCATGTTTGGACAGTTGATGGCCATGTTCTTGCATATGGAAGATAGAACGCTTGTACCCCAAGCTAGGGTTTTTGTCCCCAATGTAGAATCCCATGGTTCTAGTAAGACCATGGTGATGTGGGTACAACATATCATGTAGATGTGGACATGGGGTTGATGGACTTGGAGAAGACATTCAAGATCCTCAATATCCCAAAAGAGGACAAGGTGAAGCATGTGGTGTACCTATTGAAGGACAGTGATGGCCATTAGTGGGCCATCAAAGAAGAGAAGAAACCTGGTGTGGTGATCAGTTGGGAGAAGTTTCGCTGAGAGTTTGTCAGCCAATACTTCCCAAAGACATATTTGTATGAGAATATCTCATAGTTTGAGAAGATCTAACAGTCATCGATGACAATCAATGAGTATGAGGTGAAGTTCATGGAGTTGTTGAGGTTATGTCCTTATGTGTCTATGATGGATAAGGAGAGGATCTGATGATTTGAGAAAGGTTTAAGCATAGTGTTGATGAAGACAATGTATTCTCTAGAGACCAAGAGACATTTTCTACCTTCATGGAGTTTGTGAGAAGGATAGAGAGGATGGCTCTTGAGAAGCATGAAGCCAATGCTAAGAAAAGACCAGCTCAGTTTTAGAGGAAGTCTTCTGGAGGCTTAAAGAAGCATAAGTTTTCATCACCTCAGTCACAACAATGATCAATGGTACAATCACAATGGTCAATGAGCAAGGACATAGGTCGTAGCTTTCCTCCAATGGAATCTCATAGCTTAACTATAGTATCAATGACATGTCCATCTAGGCCATAGTACGACTTGATGACGTGTCACAAGTGCATATAGGTAGGCCACATCATGTGGTCTTTGCATATGAGAGATGAGGTGACATAGTAAGCGAGGCTGAGTTATCAAGGGTCGTAGCATGCATAGTTCAGTAGTGGTGGAGGTAGAGGATGTGGTCAAACATTGCAGGTATGATCATGTGGACAAGCCAATAGAGGATGGGGGACACAACATGTGACAAATGGATTTTACTCTATGAGTCAGTCGGAGGGAGTGGTCAATCCATGGTCATGATAGGTCATATGAAGTTTTTCACTCTGGCTTTTTTGCATCTTCTTTGGTATCTATTTTGGTTGACCTAGTTACAACACACTCTTTTATCACCTGAGAGGTGATTGATTGTTGTTCTTTTCCTTTAATCATATATATGACAGTCTTCAGTTAGAAACCCCTCTTGTTGGTTCCACCAAGTTGCGGGAGGTGTGTCCATCTTGCATTCATTCTTTCTCAAGATGGAACATTCAAGTGGACCTTATGCCACTTGACATGCATGGATTCTATGTGATCCTTGGGATGGATACCTTGGAGAAGTATCAGGTAGTTTTGCACTATAGTTTTAAGGTGGTGACGTTTCTTGATGGTGTTGTTTTGTGGATCTTCTAAGGAGATAGGAAGATTCTTCCAACGTTCTTGGTGTCAACTATGATAGTGGAGAGACTGATGAGACATAGGTGTGAGGCTTTCTTAGCACACATGGTTGATTACTAAGATGAGGAGTCCATGTATTTAGGATGTTCCTGTGGTGTGAAAGTTTGAAGATGTTTTTCCTGAAGAGTTTCCTGATGTTCCCCCTCTTAGAGAGATTGATTTTGAGATCAATCTTGTTCCTGGTGTATAGCCGATAGCATAGTCACCCTATAGAATGGCACCAGTGGAGATGCAGGAGTTGAAGAAGTAGTTGCATGAGCTATTAGAGAAGGGATTTATTAGGCCGATCACTTCCCCTTGAGGTTCTCCCATGTTGTTTATGAAGAAGAAAGACAGTTCTATGAGGTTTTACATAGATTACCGACAATTGAACATGGTTGCTATCAAGAACAAGTACATGTTACCGAGGATGAATGATCTATTTGATCAACTTAGAGGTTTTTTTGTGTTCTCAAAGATAGATCTAAGGTAGTTATCATTAGTTGCAGATTAAATCGGATGACATACCCGAGTCATATTTTAGGACCGTGTATGGTCACTACAAGTTTTTGGTCATGTCGTTTGAGTTAACCAATGCACCAACAATGTTCATGGATCTCATGAATAGGATGTTTAGACCAAACCTTGACTAGTTAGTGGTAGTGTTCATTGACAATATCCTGATATACTATAGATACAACCAACAACATGAGCAACATCTACGCATGGCATTAACATTGTTGAGGCAACACAAGTTGTATGCCAAGTTCAACAAATGTGAGTTTTGGTTGAAGGAGGTGTCTTTTCTTGGGCACGTGATATCTTCTAGAGGTGTTTGCGTGGACTCGAAGAAGGTGGAGTTTTTGCTATAGTGGGAGAAGCCTAAGACATTGATAGAGGTTTATAACTTTCTAGGCTTGACTGACTACTACAAGAGGTTTATCAAGAACTTCAGTGTTGTGGTGTTACTCCTAACCAAGATGACAAGAAAGGTGTACCCTTTGTTTGGGATGGCAAGTGTTAGTGTTCGTTCCATCTGTTGTAAGAGAAGATGACTAGTTCACCAGTGTTAGTGTTTCTCTAACAAGGAAAAGGCTACATCACCTTCAGTGATGCATGAAAGAACGATTCGAGAAGCATGTTGATGCAAGACAAGAACATGATTTCTTTCGCTTTGCGAAAACTCAAGAAATAGGAGGATAACTACCCAATGCATGATCTGGAGCTTGCAGTTGTGGTCCATGCTATAAAGATATGGCTACACTACCTTTACAGTGAGAAGTGTTAGAGTTTCACCAACCACAAGAACCTTCATTATTTCTTCTTGATGCAGGAGTTGAACATGCAACAAAGGAGATGGATGGAGTTGATCTAAGGCTATGATTGCATGATAGACTACCATCCAGGATAGGTGAATTTGGTGGCAGATTCTTTATGTTATAAGTCTTCTTCGTTCGCTGATAAGACACAATTATGTTCTTTGGGGTCGTTGCCTTAGATGAATGTCAAACTAGAAATCTCCCTATCGGTAGGCTTGTCAGTGTAATTGCAAGTGATGCCTACCTTAATACAGCAGATCAGAGATGCACATCGGGATGATACTGTTTTATAGCAGATCCAACCAGTGTTTGGCAGTGAGAAGCATGATGGTTTCTATTAGTCAGAGGATGGTATAGTGTGTTTCCACGATAGGACAGTGGTGCCAGATGTTGATGATTTGAGGAAGTTGATTTTTGAGGAGCATCACTCTTTGATATATGTGATGCATCAAGGCAATACCAAGATGTACTAAAACTTGAAGGACTTGTATTGGTGGCCTTGTTTGAAGTGTGATGTGGTGGAGTTTGTGGCAAGATGTCCAGTGTGTCAGCAGGTCAAAGCCAAGAATTAGAAACATGTAGAGATGTTGCAACTGTTACCTATACCCAATGGAAATTGGATCATATCACTATGGATTTTGTGGTCAGTCTTCCTAGGACAACCAAAGGTCATGATTTAATTTGCAAAATAGTATATATGTTGACCAAATAAGCTCACTTATTTCTAGTGAAGATGACGTATAGAGTGGAGAAGTTGGTACGATTGTATCTACAAGGTATCCCAGCTACCATAGTTTCTGATAGAGGTCCTCATTTTACCTAAGATTTTTGGGAATATCTACATACATCCATGAGGACACAATTGAGGTTCAGTATAGCCTTCCACACATAGATAGATGGTCAGTCAGAGAGGACCATTCTGACATTGGAGGATCTATTGAGTGCTTGTTTCTTATAGTTTTTGGATAGTTAAGATGTACACCTGAGTTTGATAGAGTTTTCCAACAATAACAACTATCAGAGGAGTATTGACATGACACCTTACGAGGCTTTGTACAAGAGGCATTTTTGGTCTCCATTTTTTTGGTATGAGATATGTGACTATCAACTTTTGGGTCCTTCGCTTATGCATCATACAATAGAGAAGATAAAAGTGATACAACAACAATTGAAGGCAGCCCAGGAAAGACAAAAATATTATGATGATAATAGTTGTAGACCTTTGGAGTTTCAAGTGAGAGACAAGGTGTATCTCAAGATCTCTTGTTGGAAAGGTGTGATGAGGTTTAGTAAGTTGGGTAATTTGGATCCTAAGTTTATGAGATCTTACCCTATGGTGGCATTTGTTGGAAGGGTGGCTTAAAGGTTGGAGAAAATGCCAGAGTTCACAAGTTGCATGATGAGTCCCACATTTCCATGTTGCAAAAGTGTGATCAAAATATGGAGTTGATGTTACATCCAGTTTAAGTTGAGTTGGACAAGGACCTGTCGTATGTTTATGGTCGATTGTTGATCCTAGTTAGGAGGATGAATAAGTTGAAGAAGGAGGATCTCATTCTTTTTAAGGTTTTGTGGCATCACTGTGGCATGGATAAAGCCACATGGTAATTAGAGGACAAGATGCATAGGAAGTACTCATCTTTGTTTGCATAAGATTTATGGGGGGGGGAATTATTGTTAGGGTTTTATGTTGGTATGTATGCCCAAAGATCCAATCGTATGATGATTGTAATGGCATAACTTGTAAATTATTTGAGTAATAATAAAAACAACCTTCCAATTTATTCTATTTTATTCAGTTATGAGATAATGAAGTAACATAATAAATGTCTAGAGAAAAATATTACTCAATGAAGTATGTCTTCCAGTACATGACTTGAACAATGAGATCTTACAAATGTTAATAGTATATGCATTCTTGTTATGTCCCTAGTCAGATGTCATTTCGGAAGGCTAATAGACAAGAATAACATATAAGACTAGAGTGTGTGTTGGTTGATGACAAAATCTCATGAATCATGATATGTGATATAAAACCAAGCACATAGATACTTGTTAGAGAACAATGTATCAGACATACCCACCATAAGAGTGATACATGGAAACCATAATTGGTAGTCAAAATTATCTCTTATAGTGTTGATGGTGATTGTGATCCTTAGTCCCAAAGTCACTACACTCATCACATGTCATTCGGTGTACTTTGACAACATCCATTGTGATCTTAAATAAGGGTTGTCATAAAGGTGATGATTGGATGCATTGTGAAACATGGGGATGACTATGTGTGATGTAGATGGGATTTGTCCCTCCTAGAGGAATATGATATCTCAGACAGTTGATAAAAAAGACTAAGAAATGCATTGCCATACACATATGAGACAATATGAGATATTGATCTTACATATATCTCGGGCAATCTGCTCTAGTTCTAGGAACAAAGATTGAATGTTGAAGGGGATGACTATTCCATGCCTTGAATTCAATATGGATATCAGTGACAAAAGGAAATATACAAACGTTGTAACATGAAATCACAGATTGTAGGTTGAATTTATTCTCCAACTTTCCATTTACTTGAGTAGCAATGATTCATGACTAGGTACCGATCTTTGCTTGTGATTTCATTATATGGGCATTCACTACCAATGACATATGGGATCTATAGGGTTACACACATATGGTACACCTAGAGGAGGAGTTCTAGTCATGAATGATAATTGAATTGATTGGTAAAGTGTTTAGGTATTCAACTCAAGCAACAAATCAACTGTCTGGACTCTCAACTTACCGGTTCAAGTGTTGAACAGATTAGTTGGAGTGTCAGATTGATTAGATATTACATTGGATGAATTTTGGATGAGATGGGGAGCAAAACAACCGATTCACCTAATGAACCGATAGGTTCGTTGTTGTGAGATGATCGTTTTGTAAAGACAGATTCCTGTTTCGTCGTACAATTTGATTGTGCAAGGATTAGTGTTGGTATCATGTCATGCATTAATTGGAATAGAATTGCCAGTTCCTATGAGACTAGGAAACATGACAAAATGACTGGTTCACTGGGTGAAATGATCATCTCGCATGCCAACCAATCAGTTTCCTAGCAAACAAACCATTTTTCCATTCGCACATTGTGAATTTTTTGAGATTTCGGTCCCTTCCACTCCCATACAGTCTGGGAACCCTGACCCAAACCCTACTACAAATAGAAGGGCACTGAGGTCTCTTGGACACATCAATTGCCCCTAAAAATTATTTGTCTTCTCTAGTTGTGGTAACCAAGAGAACCCAAGCAAGTCCTACCCAAGGAAAAATAATTGTACGAGAGCAAGTTGGTGACTAGTACAATAATAGGAGAGACAACTCCTTCCTATCCATTCTAGTAGAACGATATGAGTTTAGGTTATCAGTGTAGACTTCTCTAGAGGTATGGAAGTTGTTTCCTACCTCTAGGAGGACAACATCAACCTATTGTCAGTGGTGAAGACAAGGAGCTCTTGCAGACACTATCCTAATGCAACTAGAAGACAAGTGTACACCTAAAATGATAAGTAGACTGTTGCTAGACTTGCTCCAGAACCAGTTATATCCTCAAAATCATCCTTTCCATTATATAGTTTTTGACGCTATCCATTGGTTTAATGGGTAATATGGTAGTAATTTTTTTGTTTCCACTGCCTATCTGATGCCATATTTCCCTAAACTGCTATCAAACACACATCAATAGACTATATTTTAGAATAATCAATATGATTGGATTTTTGGTTTTATTATTTATTTATTGCATACGATTCAAATATTAATCTACTATCAAATATCTTGTATAAATCCCAAATTAATATACATTTGACGTATATATGCAATTTACACTTGTTGTCCTAAAAGATAGTTTTGATGGTGGATGTGTAGCATGGTTCTGGCCAATAACCCAAATTATCTGTTCATGGTGGTGTGGTTGGTTATTCCTTCTTTATCTGAGTTTCATACTGAGCCTTTACCTTATCTTCCAAATTATACAAGTATAGTTCTCTCTGATGTTTGCTCCCCTCAAATGTAACTCGAGGTTTCTCAATTATCATGTAATATTAGGATAGTTTAAATGCTTGTTACAATGAATAAGATGAGATGGTGAGATGGATGACCAAGGAGGACCGATCGAATAGAGGACCCATAAGATAGTGGACCTAAGTCTAGATGATCGGGGAGACAAACAATCGACCGGTCGGGAGACGAGCCCATCAGTTCAAGGTTTGAGCTGATCAACCCAGATTGGTAAGCACAAATCTTCATCAACATCAAGTTTCTGCATGATATGTAGACCCTAATTTGTGGTAATTCCTTGTGTCTCCATGGAATTACATTAGAATGGACATACCATCACTTTTTTTATTACATGTTTTTCTTTTGGGATATAACATGTATATGATATGTACTATATATGTGGTGAATGGATAAAGTGTATTATTTATAAATACAAACTCCCTCAGATAATATTAAGTCTAAGATGTTTTCCATTAGAGGCACACATAAAAAGCTAAATTGACTAAGTGTAGGTTACTCCCTAGCATGGTGCGCCATCCATCTTGTAGAAGTGTGATGGTAGTAATGTAGATCCTCTCAAGTGGGGTGCATTATAATTGTGTTGGCTTTTGGGTCGGGATTTACTAGGTGACCTTAATAAGATGAAGCACCTGGAAGCATGCAAATGATTATGATAGGAAAAGTGTTGTGCATGCCATCTATCCAAGAATTTGACAAGATGCAATTGGAAAATGTTTCCTACCTTGATGATTGATTATGGACGTTGGTGTTGGCTGGTAATTGATGCATGTTTATTCATCATATTTTACATTATCCTTTAGATCTTTTTACCTAAGATTTTTTCTTATTTTTTCCTATTTTTGAATAAAATGAAAACTTAATTTCTTCACACTTGTTTAAGTAGAATTCTGATACCAATTTATCAAAATTGAAGTTCTGCTTCAAGGATCAAGTCTTGACCATGATCTGACTGGTTGAACACTCCATTCAGTCATCTCACCTAGTTGAAGTAGACCCAAAACGTCTATTCAAAGGCTTGTCTCAACCTTTTTCAAATTGGCCAAGTCAACAGCCAAAATGAGTGGGTCACACCTCCACTCGATTGTCATAGTGAATCCATCTGATTGTCTCACATTCCCAATGGTCAGTTCAAGATTGATTCAAGGCCAATACTTGATTCAAAAGAAGCCTCCAAAATAGACATTCAAATGAAAACTTTTTGCTCGCAAATGACCATGTCAAAGATCATTTGAAGGCGCCATCACCCCCTAAAACTAGGTTTTTGACCAGTCACACACTTTACCGTCGCAAACTGATCATCTGATATAGCCAACGGGTTGGCTCACAATGCACCAACAGACCATTTCAGTAGCCATCAGCTTTAGGGAAGACGACCCCTCATTATCCAATAAAGGAGGGGGTCTCCACTTGTAAAGAGATTCTCATATTTTTTCACTCTTACTCTCTAGATGCAAGTTCTTTCATTCCCGTATTGTACTTTCTTCATATTTCAGTAATAATTGAATCATTTTGGATCTTGGCTCACTAGAAGGTTGTATGTTGCAATCTTCTGAATTGATATGTGAGGGATAACAATTTGAATATAATAGTGGGAGAAATAATTCATTAGAGACCTAATTGAATATCATCAATTTTTCAAACCAAAGAATCTTTTGACAAAATGCAAATTTTCTCTTGTAAAATCAAATGGAAAACAAATCATTGTTGTGATCAGTTCTTAGGTAGGAGAAACTTTACCAGACAAATCTCCACAATTGGTTTTAGACATTGAGAAGGGTTCTCAATGATGGGAATAAGCTCTATGTCCTAGAAAAAATTGTACTAGAAATACATGCTCCTGATGCGCCTAGGGATAAAGTGTATGCTTATTGGAAGCATGCCAATGATGCTTTAGACATAAAGCACCTTATTCTAAGTTGCATGAACTATGATTTGCATGAGCAATGTGAAGATATTGGGATACTTGATATGGTGACACATCTTAAGGGCCTAAACCATTACCTTAAAAAGCAAGAAAGGCACTCTGCCTCAAAGGCACTCTTTGAGTGTAAGATGATAGAGGGAGACTCAGGAGAGGCCTATGTGCTCAATATGATTGAACATGTGCATAATCCAGCTGAACTAAGATTCTCCTTGAGCCATGAGTTGGCCACATATATGATTCTGCAATCATTGACTAAACCATATATACATTTTACTGAGTGTTACTACTTGTATAATATGACTAGACTACTGTCAGATTTGGTTGGCATGATGACAAATGACAAAGAAAGAATGAAAAAGGACAAATCTGTGATAATGATCAATGGAGTTGATTCCATGAATGAAAGTAGGGACATGACGAGTTTTGAGGGTAAGAAAAAATCCAGATCTTCATCACTCAAGACAAGGAGAAAGAAAAGTACAAGAGGAATCTATCATGTGTACTTGAAGGCATTTAGGAAGAAGAAGATGGGGATACAGATCTACACTTCAGGTATATCTATTATTGAGATAAATTTATCTATTTATTCATCTTGTGTACTAGATATCGGATGTAGATCTCATATATGCTCGAATATGTATGATCTGAAAAGAAGTAGGCCTTTGGGAAAGGGGGAGGTTGAACTGCGAGTCATAAATGGAGAAAGAGTTGTTTTCACTACAGTTGGAACCTATAGTTTATATCTACCTACAAGTGTTGTAATAGAGTCATTAAACTTCTATTATGTACCTACCATAAATAGAAACATCATTTTTGTATCTTGTATGGACAAAGATGCATATGAATTTCATATTAGAAATGGTTGATGTTCTATTTCTGAAGATGGGATCTTTTATTGAAGTACCCCAATACCTTATGGTCTTTATTTTCTAGATATAAAGAAAGATGTTTATAAAGTAAATACCAAAAGACTAAAAATACAAACAAAGATTACCTTTGACACTATTTTCTAGGGAACATAAATGAGAATTGCATATATATACTCCATAAAGATGGTTATCTCGACTCTTTTGATTTCAAATCAATAGAGACATGTGATCCATAAAGATAGGCAAAATTACTAAGACACCTTTCATTTGTATCAGTGAGATGGCTAGTGATATGTTAGGACTCATACATACTGATGTATGTGACCCTTATAGAACAACTACTCGAGGTGGGTATCAATACTTAATTACCTTCACTAATGACTTTAGTAGGAACAATGATGTTTACCTAATGAAACATAAGTCAGAAACTCTTGACATGTTAAAGGAGTTTATGAAGTAAGTACAAAACCAACTTGGCAAAAGTATTAAGGCACTATGTTCGGATTCAGGTGGAGAATACTTCATTCAAGAGTTTGAGGACCTTCTATGATCATGTTGTATTGTATCATAGTGGACTCCACCTGGAACTCCACAACATAATGGTTCAGAAAGAAGGAATCACACATTGCTGGATATGGCGTGGTCAATGATTAGTTTAGTTGAACATCCGATTACTGTAACATCCCTGACCAAGGTTAAGGATTAACCCTAGAGGTTTTGCTTAAGTAAGTCATTTATATTCTTATCCTTATCTTTTTAAAAGTAATTAAGGCTCAAGAGGACTTATGTTTCAATTTTAGTCCTTTTTAAATAATGTTGAAACAATGTTTTACTTATTTTGGACTAAAGTGCAAATTACCCAAGTTGAGGGGTTAACTTGCAAATTGTATATAATAAAATGTTCCTCAAGTGTTGAAGCATCATAAGAGTGAGAATGATGTAGAGGTATGGCTTGTGAAAGCCTGAGCTCCAAGAAAGAGCTTATTAAGCAATGTTTGTGCATTAAAACTTAGTTTTAGTGTAATGTGCAATTTACCCAAAACCTAGGGTTCAATATGCAAAATACTGCCAATGAAGTGGCACCCTAGTGGTAAAAGTGATGATGTAAGACCAAGAGGTCATGAGTTCGAACCCAGGCGACGAGATGCATGAATCACAAATTTAATATATATATATATATATATATATATATATATATATATATATATATATATATATATATATATATATATATATATATATATATATATATATATATATATATATATATATATATATATATATATATATATATATATATATATATATATATATATATATATATATGCAAAATACCACCCCTAGAGAGTCCCTCATATTTCTTGGCATCATGTAGAGAAAAGAAAATGAGAGGGGCATCTCATTTGAATCACTTTGGAGGAGAGAGAATCTTGATATTAAAATAATCAAGATTTAAGCATAATTGAAACCCTAATTCAATTTAATGCAAAAATAAATATATTAATGGAAGTGCTCTTCAACCAAAAATGAGATGGTTGAATTTGCATACGTTTGAACGTACTTGTACCTTGCAAAGGCCACAGAATATCTAAAGTGAGTGGAGAGCCCACTCACATTAGTTAAAGAAAAAGTAATATCCACTCAATTTTGGATATTATTATTATAATGGTTAAGGTGCTTAATTTGCTTTCTTTTAATTCATGGATAATGAAGAGGAATTACAAGGTGGGGGAGATGGATTCATATGCAAGGGATGGATGGGAGTATGTGGCACCCATTTTGGGAGTTGAAGGAATTATTTATCACTTTCTCTCTCATTGAAATTCCCTTATAAACATCTCATTTCCAACTCAAATGAAATGATTTTTTTGACCCTTCTTTATTTCCTTGATTTGGTTGAACACAAGGGAGCTTAGGAGCAACAGGAGGACGTGCCCCAACTTGTAGGTAAGCTCCATAGTCATCTTCAACCTTGATTTCATGGTGGAAATCGAATTTCAATGCTTAATTTCTTCTTTTCTTCATTCAATCTTCAACCTTAGCCATTCATTTCACTCAAAGACTTGAGGACGAGCCTTGGATAGTTGAGAAAGCTTCATTCACCATTGAAGACATGAAGCTTGAATCTTGGATTCAATTGTGAAGGAGGGTTATATAACTTGAACCCTTAAATGTCATTATTGCTTGCAATTTGTTCATTATATGTTGAACCTTTCTTCTATCTTGATTTCCTTTTGATTAGTTGTTGAAATCACCGTAAGAATCACAACTGATTTTGAAGGTTTCAAGCTTGAACATGATGATTTCATCTTAAGCACACACATCAACATAGAACATATGCATACAGTTTTGCTTTTTGGTGATCAAACGGTCTCAAGACCGTTTGACACCAAACGGTCTCAAGACTATTTGACACCAAACGGTCTCAAGAACATTTGAGGGCAAACAGTCTCAAGAACATTTGAGGTTAAAAAGGGGTCTCAAGACCATTTGTGGTCAAGTGATGTTATGATTGGATGAAGATCCAATGGTTACAAATGATTAAGATAAAAATGATTCAACAATTGATGGTCCCTTGATTTCAAACCCTAATTTAATTGGTTTCAAAACTCTAATTGATGTTGAAATGGTTTCAAAAACCATTTGAATGGGTTGACCGTATGGAAGTGTTGACCGTATGGAAGCGTCGACCGTATGAAAGTGTTGACCATATGGAGGTGTTGACCGTTTGGGAGGAGTTGACCGTTTGATGTTGAAACGGTTTCAAAACCGTTTGAATAGGTTGACCGTATGGAGGCGTTAACCATTTGAAGGTGTTGATCGTTTGAAGGTTAATGGATCATTGTGGTGGACGATTGAAGATCCAAGGGCTACAATCTGATGTACTTTCAATAGTTTAATTGATTTATGGTTCAATGTGTACAAACCCTAAATCAATTTGATGTTGGAAACCTTAATTGGTCCAATCGGTTTTGAGGTGGTTTGAACCAAATGGTCTCAAGACCATTTGAGTCCAAACGGTCTTGAAACCATTTGGAATCAAACGGTCTCAAAACCATTTCAGATCAAACGGTCTCAAACCATATGAATTATCCAATCGGTTTAAAAAATCAATCGGTTTCAATGTTGGATTGTTCATTCGGCTTCAAAACAATTGATGAACAATCGATTTCAAGACTGAATGAATGAAATCAGTTTTAAGATCAAATGGTTGATTCGGTTTCAAGACCGAATGGATGAAATTAGTTATGATTGAACTAAGACCATTTAAGGTCAAATGGTCTTCAAGACCATTTGAATGTCAAGTGACTCCAAAACCGTTTGAAGGTCAAGGAGGTCAAAACTATTTGAAGATTCAAAAGTGTTAAAACCATTTGAAGACCTAATAGTCTCAAAGCTATGAAAGATCAATTCACCCTAATTAAGGGTGATGTCATGTGAAACCCTAATTAAGGGTGATGTTATGTGAAACCCTAATTAAGGGTGAAGTCATGTGAAACCCTAATCTAGGGTGATGATGTAACCCTAATCTAGGGTAGTGATGTAAACCCTAATTAAGGGTGATGTCATGTGAAACCCTAATTAAGGGTGATGTTATGTGAAACCCTAATTAAGGGTGAAGTCATGTGAAACCCTAATCAAGGGTGATGTCAAGTGAAACCCTAATACAGAGATGTGATGTGAACTCTAATCCCAGGATGATTCTATATAATGATATATGAAACCCTTATATGAAATCTTAACCCTGATATAGGGTAAAGGTATGTGAAGCCCTAATTTTGGGTTATAGAGCATGAAACCCTAATCTTGGGCAATATGATGATAAACCATAACCCTAACTTTGGGTTGAGTTGAGAAACCCTAATTTCATGTAATGCTATGTGAAACCCATATATGGGGAGATGTTATGTGAACCCTAATTTATAAAGATGGAAAACCCTATTCCTAATAATGGAATAGTGACTAATATATTGATAAGTGAAGCACCGAAAGAGGTTGATAATGGATATATTTATATCAACAATTCCTTAATTCAAGATGAGTCCATATCATTAATAATGGTTGCATATTTCAAATAAGTGACTTATGACCAATACATTACATGATAAATGTGATGAACTGGTGCATAAAATATTAGGATGGGAGATACCCTAATACAAGATAAGTTGATGAACTTAAGATAAAGGTGATGAGGGAAGTGATACATCAAGACATGATAGATATCACATCCAGCACCTCAAGATTAATACACCTTGATGTATTCTAAATCCAATATACTTGGATGAGTAATACATGAAGTGTGTCATGTCAGTTGTTACATTGAGATGTAATACACTTTGATAAGTGTAGGCTAACATGCCTTATGAAAAGGTTAAGCCAAATCAATAAAGTATGATGTAATCATATTCTGGTAAAGCTGAGAGAGGAACTTATATCTTGTGTTGAAAATTCATTTAATGATGAGTGATGAGAATAAATAAACATGATTAAATACTTATGTTATCAATGTTGGCTCCTAGCTGTATGGAGGACCGAATTAAGGTTTGATCATTAATAATATGATCTTGAGAACCTAAATGGTTAATTATGGAAAACCCTAAATCTAATGAATGGTGATGATATGTAAGAGAAACCCTAACCCTAAATAAGGGAGTAGTAATGCTACTCTTACACTGCATAGTGTTGATATGTAATTGATATAACTGTTATTATGTAATGATCATATAGGTGATCATGAGATGATGAGCATAGCCAGGTATGAGCTATGATGTGTTAATTATTTAAATTCTTTATGGGCCTTGTGAGACATTGTATGTATTGTTGCCTAGTAAGAGGTAACAAGAAACTAAATGGGCTTTGAGAGCCATATGAGATGCTTGTGTAGAAAATATCATGTTTACCTTCGTCAGATGACCTGAAGGTATTAGTTACCTGATAAGTGGTAACAAGTGTTCTTTCATGAAATGAGGGTTTGAATACCCATATTCCGTAATCATGATGATGAGATGTTAAGGGATGAGAATCTCCATGATGTGACAAGGGATTAAGATCCCAATGTTCTATAAAGTTTTGAAAAGTACTTGATAGGTGAATTATATTTTTTCTTTGTAGCATTTGTCATAATAATGTTTGAAAACTTGACTGATGCTAGAAGAATAGAGTAATGCACATAATTAATCAAGAGGAATTTTATCATGTAGTGCCCTGGCCATATAACCATCAGTGGTAGAATTCTGGATGGTGAAACGGGTTACTCTGCGGCATAACCCGGAGTGCAGATTTTTGAATATGAAGGGGTGATGGGAGAAAATATCCTTACGCCCTAATGGAGGAATTGATGCAAGATAAACATTAAATCTCTCAATCCTTCATTATATATGTCGGGGTGGATGTATCACTAATCCCCTGAAAATGGGATGGATGTATCGTGAATCTCTCGATAATAATAATAATGCCGGATTGATGTGAGATAAACATGAAATCTCTTGATTGTGAAGAGAGTACATCCGCCACTGTAACTGTATAGTGAAGTTGCCATCATACTCTGGAAAGATATTTAGCAGAGACACAAGATGTCCTGCATTAAATCTTGTACTTACCAAGATAAGGGAGGTGATGGTAGACGGCTCTTCCATTGACCTTGTATGGCACCGATTTTGACTTTGCAATGGTCAGTTGGAGTATGAGTGGTATACCTCATCTCCTCAGGGCATAAGTGTGATTGTAAAATGTAATCAGCCATATAGCATGTTTGCTTAAGGATTGAATACGAAAACCATTGGCTAATGTTACATTTCTTTATGCATCTTTAGTTGATAGATGATATATGTAATATCCCTGACCTGGGTTATGCCTTAACCCTGGGAGTTTTGCTTAAGCAAGTTAATTAGATCCTCGATTTTATTTTTTGAAAATTAATTAAGGATCAAGAGGAACTTATGTTTCAATTTTAGTCCTTTTTGAATAATGTTGAAGCAATGTTTGCTTATTTTGGACTAAAGCACAATTTATCCAATTTGAGGGGTTAACTTACAAATTGTATATGATAAAATGTTCCTCAAATGTTGAGGCAGCATAAGAATAAGAATGATGTTGTGGTATGGCTTGTGGTAGCCAGAGTACCAAGAAAGAGCTTGTTAAGCAATGTTTGTGCATTAAAACCTAGTTTTGGTGTAATGAGGAATTTACCCAAAATCCAAGGTTCAATATGCAAAATACCACTACTACAGTTCCCTCATGTTTCTTGGCATCATGTATAGAAAATAAAATGAGAGGGGCACCTCATTTGAATCACTTTTGAAGAGAGAGAATCTTGATATTAAAATAATCAAGATTTAAGCATAATTGGAACCCTAATTCAATTTAATGCAAAAATAAAAATATAAATTGAAGTGCTTTCAACCAAAAATGAGATGGTAGAATTTTCTTAAGAGTGGACGTCCTTGAGCCTTGCAAAGGCACTCAAAAATATCTAAGTGAGTGGAGAGCCTACTCACATTAGTTAAAGGAAAAAGTAATATCCACTAAGTTATGGATATTATTATTATATGATTAAGGTGCTTAATTTCTTTTCCTTTAAATCATGGATAACTGAAGGGAATGAAAGGCAAGTAAGGAGGCTTCGTATGTAAGGAAAAAGAGGGGATAAGTGGCAAGGAAATGGAGGAAGTATCCCCTACATTCTCTCTCTTAAAAAAATTCAATAATACATATATATACTCACATATCCATAACTTGAAAGGGTTATTTCGAAAACCACTTTCACTCTTTGATTGCAAAATGACCAAGGGAGATTAGGAATAGGAGGAGGACGATCCCCAACCTGTAGGTAAGCTCCATGGTCGTCTTTCACCTTGATTTCATGGTGGAAATTACAAATCAATGCTTGATTTCTTCTTTTCGCCCTTCAAACTTCAACCCTAGCCATTCTTTTCACTCAAAGACTTGAGGACGAGCTTTGGATAGTTGAAGGAATTGTTTTCACCATTGAAGACGTGGAGCTTGAAGATTTGAAGCTTACTGGAGGTGGGTTTTATAACTTAA
Organism: Alisma plantago-aquatica; assembly: GCA_963693085.1. Taxonomy (NCBI): domain Eukaryota; kingdom Viridiplantae; phylum Streptophyta; class Magnoliopsida; order Alismatales; family Alismataceae; genus Alisma; species Alisma plantago-aquatica. The sequence goes on along the minus strand of OY856410.1, from coordinate 454,897,855 downwards.
ATCCTTAATATTATTATTGCATTCAATTCTTCATCAATCGTTGATCATTTTGTTCTTATTGAAATTCATTTGATCAAATCAATGGAACCACTATGAGAATTACAGAAAATTATGAAGGATCATAGCTTGATGATGATGACATCATACTAAGCGCACATCTCAATAATATGTAAAGCAAACGGTTTCAAATAACTTGAGACCAAACTGTCTCAAGATCGTTTGAGACCAAATGGTCTCAAGACCGTTTGGACTCAAACGGTCTCAAGATTGTTTGGGACCAAACGGTCTCAAGACCGTTTGGACTCAAACGGTCTCAAGACCGTTTGGGATCAAATAGTCCCAGACTGTTTTGAGGACAAGTGATGATATAGTTGAAGGTTGATTCAATTGGTTACAATTGATTTGATCTTAATGGCTCTAATTGTGAATGATCCATCTATTGCAAACCCTAATCGGGTTGAGTATTAAATCCTTAAGTGAATTGAATCAATTTAAGGGTTGATTGACCCAAACGGTCCCAAGACCATTTGGAGGTCAAGCAAACGGTCTCAAGACTGTTTGGAGGTCTATGGTTGAATATGATTGGATGGTTGAAGATCCAATGGTTACCAACTGATGAACAATTAATAATTCAATTGATGATGGATTCAATGAAATAAATCCCTAATTGATCTGAGTGAATGGAACCCTAGTTGACCCTCTTGGTTTCAAGATGTTTTGGACCAAACGGTCTTAAGACCGTTTGAGTCCAAATGGTCTTGAGACCGTTTGGGATCAAACAGTCTCAGACTATTTGGGGTTCAATTGGATGAAGACTTTTTGTGGTCCATTTGATCAAAACCGTTTAAGAGGTTCAATACAATCAAAACCATTTAGGATCGTTGACCATTTGAGATAGTTGACCATTTGAAAGGAAACAGTTTCAAGACCGTTTAAGGGTGCTAAGGGCCAAGACCATTTGAAGGTCTAACCCCAAGACCGTTTGAGGGTGTGACCCCAAGACCGTTTGAAGTTCATGATCAAAACTGAATGGAGGTCCAAATTGGTCCTAAACCCAATGAAGAATTAGATGGTCTGAAACTAATTGAAGGTTTGATTGATCAAAACCAATTGAGGTCTATTTGATCAAGACCATTTAAAGGTTCAATTAGTTCAAATTATGAAAAGACCAATAACCCCCTGAGTTGTTGAAAGGTACACTAATGTTGATTACAATGGAAGTACCTTTAGGGTACTTAAATAATTAATGTAATTAGAGTACTCATCCTTTGATGCTTATGAATGCAAATAAGTACACTATGATAATGATAGGTGTATGTACTCTAATGAAGGGTTGAACTAACCTAATTAATGGGAAAACCCTAATTGATGGGAAAACCCTAATTGATGGGAAAACCCTAATTTATGGGAAAACCCTAATTGATGGGAAAACCCTAATTGATGGGGAAATCTTGATTGAGATGAATTGGGATATGATAAATTCTAATTGATGTGAATAGTAAACCTTAACCCTAATCTAGGGTAATGGAGTAACCCTAATCTAGGGTAAGGACATGAGGAATCCTAATTCAAGGTAACATAATGAAAAACCCTAATTCAAGGGGATGCTTCGTGAAACCCTAACCCTAATGAAGGGTGATGGTATGTGAAACCCTAATCCTAATAATGGAATAGTGGCTAATATTCGGATGAGGGAAATACCTAAAGTGGTTGATTATAGGCAACCTTATAGCAAGCAATGCTTTAATCTGAGATGAGTCCATATCATTGATGATCATTGGACAATTCTTACGTGTGTTCTATGACCTATGCACTTTATGATAAAGGTGATAGGTTAGTGGATAAAAGTATTAAGATGGGAAAATACCTTAATACAATATAAGTTGATAAACTTAAGTAAAGTTAGAAGTGATGAGGGAAGTAATACTTCAAGACCTCATAGATATCATATCCAACTCTTTAAGAGTGATACCCCTTGATGCATCTCAAATCCAACATACTTGGATGAATAACATATGAAGAGTGTTATCCTAATTGTTACATTAAAGATGTTTTAATGGGCCTTGAGAGCCATATGAGTAAGTTGTTTCCTAGTAAGAGGTACCAAGATGATTATAAAGGTCTCTTGTAAGAGATGATGATGTTCATAATAAACCAAGAAATGGAAACTCAGTAATATGATAATAATAACAAAAGGATACAATAATAATAATGAAATCATGATCATACATGTTTTTTTAATATGCTGAAAGGGGAAGAGAGGAATACTTGTATTATATAAAGAATGTGATTAAGTATGATGGCATGGCCAAAGTTTAATGCTAGTAAAAGGATGCGGTACCTAGGGCTGTGTAATCAGGATTGGATAAAGTCCAATACCTAGCAGAGGCATGAAGCCTGTAATCAGGATTAGTTAAAGTCCAATACCTACCAGAGGCATGAAGCCTGTAATCAGGATTGGTTAAAGTCCAATACCTAGCAGAGGCATGAAGCATGTAATCAGGATTGGTTAAAGTCCAATACCTAGAAGAGGCATGAAGCCTGTAATCAGGATTGGTTAGAGTCCAATGCCTGGATGTGTAATCAGGATTGGTTAAAGTCCAATACCTGGTAGAGGTATGAAGCCTGTAATCAGGATTGGTTAAAGTCCAATGCCTGGCTGTGTAGTCAAGATTGGTTAAAGTCCAATACCTGGTAGAGGCATGAAGCCTGTAATCAGGATTGGTTTGAGTCCAATGCATGGCTGTGTAATCAGGATTGGTACAGTCCAATGCCTGGCTGTGAAATCATGATTGGCATGGTCCAATACCTGACAAAGGTATGAAGCCTATAACCAAAGGATTAGCATAGTCCAATGCCTAGATAGAATATGCTGATGTATACTCTTATGTCTGGTATAATTTAATATCTGTTTAGTAGATTGGCTAAGGCCAACAGATGGAAACAAGAATGAATCATGGGTGACATATCAGGATAATAAGAAAAAACTTGAGATGTTGAAATGATATGATAGATAAATGATATACATGTTCTTCCTATTCCTTATAAAAAGAATAGATGATGTATTGTTCTATCATAGATAGTTGTAATACATTAAAGGATGAGAATGATCTAAACTGCTTATCCTCTGCTCAATTTTATATTATTAAACTACAATAATAATGTTTTTGGCGGAGAGTTATATCTCTCGCTGAAGCAATTTTCAATTGTCTCACTCTCGTGGGATTCAACATTTTTTAGGTAGGCAAGCACAGAGGAGTTTGAGAACATCTTACAGAGGAAGAACATCAGTAGCAGCAAGGACAGTAGTGACAACTCAGGTTGAGTGTATTGTCTGTCGTGTCTTGTAGATAGAAGTCTTATGTGTCATCTCTATACTCTCAGGTCCTCGGAGTTAGTAGTTTGAACTTTAATGAATCAATATGAGATTTTAGCTTAATGCCTCAAGGTTTTTATGCTGTCTGTGTATAGTTTTAACAGAGCAGTTTATGTTTGTAACCCTCGAGAAGGGATGGTACATGATATGTACTTATGAACCAGCATGTAAATAAAATACATTGGTTCTTGTCCAAAGAGCTTTCCCTGTGTTTGGATCTCTTTGTAAATGGTTTTAATTTTTAGTGACTTTTAGTAATTCACTGCTAACGAACGCTTCTGTTTAAGTAAATCATGTTTTCTTTGAACGGTTCATATCAATTTAGTGGTATCAGAGCTCTAGGTTCGCTGAGTCTACAGAGACATAGGACTAAGGTCGAGTCTGTTCTAAGTGTACCCCAATGTATCTTATAGTGCCTTCTTCTTATACAGAAGAAGATATATAACACAAAGATGTGTGGAGGACATGGGGGACACATTGCTGAGAGAAATGTTGTTGCACCAGTAAAAGGTGCCAAGGAGCAGGCAAGAGAAAAAATAGTGGCTGAGAATCCCCATGTTCATGAAGTCATGATGAAAAACCCATATTTTCATACTCTTTTTGGGAAAATCATGACTACAGTGATGCATATAACAGACCAGATGCCAACACCGACACCTAGGGCACCAGTTCCCAATGAGGGATATGGGTCTGGTAAGACTTTTGAACAACTACGTTGTGTAGGAGCCATAAAATATGCTGGGACATCTGACCCAGCAGATGTTGATCTCTGGCTCACTGAGTTAGAAAAGGCTTTTAAGATCCTTAGTATTCCATATGTCGATAAGGTCAAACATGTTGTGTACCTTTTGAAGGGTAGTGCTGGATACTGGTGGGCTATAGAAGAAATAAAAAGGAATGATGAAGAGGTTGATTGGGAGGAATTTCGTCGAGAATTCATCAATAAGTATTTTCCAAAGACATACTTAGATGAAAAGATCTTACAGTTTGAGAAGATTCGACAGGGAGCCATGTCGATAAATGAATATGAGGTTAAGTTTATGGAACTTTTGTGATTTTGTCCTCAAATGGCTGCTACTGAGGAGGAAAAGATCCGACGTTTTGAGAAGGGATTGAATGTTGAGATGTCCATCCCAACATCTGCATTAGAAAGTAGAGAAAGGTTCTCTACATTTGTGGAATCAAAGCAGGGGATAGAAAGGTCTATGACAAAGAAACATGAGACATACCTTAAAAGGAAGACTACACAGTCATAGGAATAGTGGATTGGTGGTACTAAACAATCAAAGATTTCAGTAGTACCGACTCAACCACAATATAGTGCACCTATGCAGTAGTCACCAAAAAGGCTCCGAGCTTTCTATAGATGTGGACAGAAAGGACATCTGAGGTGGAAATTTCCAAGTAGAAAGTAATGAGGTGACCCAACAGACAAGACATTAGATAACCCATAAAGGTAACATGTCGGATAAAATTTTCATTCTAAATTACCTTTCCCTTTTCTTCTCTTTACCTACTGATTTTGAGTAAGGTAGTTATTAATAAGCTTTCTTCAGTCAGTCCTTTAAGGACAAGGAGAAGAGATAAAAAGGATGGAAATGTGTATTCAGTTCAACATTCTTTTTAAAATGTTAAAATTTCTCTCTCTTCATTAAGGAAGGGAAGAGAGATAAAAGGACCTCAGAGGAAATCTGAGATATTTAAGAGATAAAAAAAACATAAAATAAAATAAATGAATACTACCTAATTTCAATTCTTGAATACCCTGGCCATGTATTCATTTATTGAAGGCAAGGTAAGTATGACATACCTCAATTGTTATCTTTCTGATTACCCTGATCAAGTAATCATTTGGAAACAATCTAAAAACAGCCTAATGAAGTAGGAGATGTGGCATGGATATTTCTACCACATTATAATTGATATACGAAGGAATTTGATTTAATTATAAATCAACTTATAAACAAAAGAAGATGATTAGTATAATGTATACCCTGGTCCACAAACCTAGAGGTAATAGTTACCTGATGAGAGGTAATAATAGTTAGTGATGAACCATAGGTTTGAATACCTAGATCTAGTAATCATAATGATGACAATACTAAGAAGTGGTGACATGTAATTATCCTTATAATTTCTTATGAAGATGGCAAGGAACTAGGATGAGACAAGAATGATTGATTCATGAACAAGTTGAAGGTTCATGTAATTGATAATCTCTTCTCTTTAATAAACAACCCAGGGTGATGATGGGGTGATAAGAAGAATGTGTTTTCTTATGCTTTTTCCTGTCTAGGACATGGCAATCAAGTGGGTCTTATGACACTTGATGTATATAAATTAAAGTGTTCTTTTGATGGATACTTAGAAAAGTATCAGTTTGTCTTGAACTTGGGTTTCAAGATAAACATAAATGTAACAAGTAATGTCTCATGATGAAAGGAAGATGAGGATGTGATGTGTTTTCAACACATATGATAGATACCAAAGTAAGAGATTCTGATATCTGAGAAATATCAGATTATTTTATGATGATTTCCTTGAATGATTAACTATCAAATAAGTTCAGATACCTAATTTAGCATGGACATCATATGTTAGGGGTTTATGCCTTACATAAACATAACATTGATGAAGATGAACTATTTGAAGGAATAATTGTAAAAAATATTGTGAGAAAAGCTTATCAAATTAATTTGACAAATAACCTCTATCTAAATCTATAAAAGCAACTTATACACAACATCTAAAGATACATTTAAGATAAGTTCTTAAAATTGATAAATAACCTTCCCTTATGATAAGAGAATGTACAACTAATGAGACAGTCAGTACAAGTAGCAAGAAAGCCTAGTGTTGTGTCAGCAGGTTAGATGGCACAACATGTCATATCTTCTATAATAAGTTGTGTGGAAGGACTTTGTATCGATCAAAGTTCAATGGTATCTTCAAGACATTGAGATGTTATGTGAATACTTGATGAGATGATAAATGAATAATATATGCTTCCCTTTATCTTGGTTTTTGGGGACGAAATCCTTGTTAGGGGTTTATAATTGTAATATCCCTGACCTGGGTTATGCCTTAACCCTGGGAGTTTTGCTTAAGCAAGTTAATTAGATCCTTGATTTTATTTTTTGGAAAAGTTATTAAGGCTCAAGAGGAACTTATGTTTCAATTTTAGTCCTTTTTGAATAATGTTGAAGCAATGTTTGCTTATTTTGGACTAAAGTGCAATTTATCCAATTTGAGGGGTTAACTTGAAAATTGTATATGATAAAATGTTCCTCAAATGTTGAATCATCATAAGAATAAGAATGATGTTTTTGTATGGCTTGTGGTAGCCTGAGTACCAAGACAGAGCTTGTTAAGCAATGTTTGTGCATTAAAACCTAGTTTTGGTGTAATGAGCAATTTACTCAAAACCCAGGGTTCAATATGCAAAATACCCATTATAGAGGTTCCCTCATGTTTCTTGGAATCATGTAGAGAAAATAAAATGATAGGGACACCTCATTTGAATCACTTTTGAAGAGAGAGAATCTTGATATTAAAATAATCAAGATTTAAGCATAATTGGAACCCTAATTCAATTTAATGCAAAAATTAAAATATTAATTGAAGTGCTTTCAACCAAAAATGAGATGGTAGAATTTGATTAAGAGTGGACGTCCTTGGTCCTTGCAAAGTAACTAAAAAATATCTAAGTGAGTGGAGAGCCCACTCACATTAGTTAAAGGAAAAAGTAATATCCACTAACTTATGGATATTATTATTATATGATTAAGGTGCTTAATTTCTTTTCCTTTAAATCATGAATAATTGAAGGGAATGAAAGGCAAGGAAGGAGGATTCGTATGTAAGGAATAAGAGGGGGCAAGTGGCAAGGAAATGGAGTAATTATCCCCTACATTCTCTCTCTTAAAAAGAAATTCAATAATACACATATATACTCACATATCCTTAACTTGAAAGGGTTATTTCAAAAACCACTTTCACTGTTTGCTTGAAAAACGACCAAGGGAGATTAGGAGCAGTAGGAGGATGATCCCCAACCTGTAGGTAAGCACCATGGTCCTCTTTCACCTTGATTTCATGGTGGAAATTACAAATCAATGCTTGATTTCTTCTTTTCTCCCTTCAAACTTCAACCCTAGCCATCCTTTTCACTCAAAGACTTGAGGACGAGCTTTGGATAGTTGAAGGAGTTTCTTTCACCATTGAAGACGTGGAGCTTGAAGATTTGAAGTTCTTGGAGGTGGGTTTTATCACTTAAATCCTTAATATTATTATTGCATTCAATTCTTCATCAATTTTTGATCATTTTGTTCTTATTGAAATTCATTTGATCAAATCAATGGAACCACTATGAGAATTATAGAAAATTATGAAGGATCGTAGCTTGATGATGATGACATCATCCTAATCACACATCTCAATAATATCTAAAGCAAATAGTTTCAAAGGACTTGAGACCAAACAGTCTCAATATCGTTTGGACTCAAATAGTCTGAAGACCGTTTGGGATCAAACGGTCCCAGACCATTTGGAGGACAAGTGATGATTTAGTTGAAGGTTGATTCAATTGGTTATAATTTATTTGATCTTAATGGGTCTAATTGTGAATTATCCATCTATTGCAGACCCTAATCGGGTTGAGTGTTGAATCCTTAAGTGAATTGAATCCATTTAAGGGTTGATTGACCCAAATGGTCCCAAGACCATTTGGAGGTCAACTAAATGGTCTCAAGACCATTTGGAGGTCTATGGTTGAGTATGATTGGATGGTTGAAGATCCAATGGTTACCAACTGATGAATAATTAATAATTCAATCGATGATGGATTCAATGTAATAAATCCCTAATTGATCTGAGTGAATGGAACTCTAGTGGATCCTCTCAATTTCAAGATGTTTTGGACCAAACTGTCTTAAGACCGTTTGAGTCCAAATGGTCTTGAGATTGTTTGGGATCAAACAGTCTCAGAACGTTTGGGGTACAATTGGATCAAGACCGTTTGGGGTCCATTTGATCAAAACCTTTTAAGAGGTTCAATATAATCAAAACCGTTTAGGATCGTTGACCGTTTGAGATAGTTGACCGTTTGAAAGGAAATGGTTTTAGGACTGTTTAAGGGGGCTAAGGACCAAGACCATTTGAAGGTCTAACCCCAAGACCATTTGAGGGTGTGACCCCAAAACCGTTTGAAGGTCATGATCAAAACTGAATGGAGGTCCAAATTGGTCCTAAACCCAATGAAGAATTAGATGGTATGAAACTAATTGAAGGTTTGATTGATCAAAACGAATTGAGGTATATTTGATCAAGACCATTTAAAGGTTCAATTAGTTCAAATTATGAAAAGACCAATAACCCCATGAGTGGTTGAAAAGTATACTAATGTTTATTACAATGGAAGTACCTTTAGGGTACTTAAATAATTAATGTAATTAGAGTACTCATCCTTTGATGCTTATGAATGCAAATAAGTACAATATGATAATCATAGGTGTATGTACTCTAATGAAGGGTTGAACTAACCTAATTGATGGGAAAACCCTAATTGATGGGAAAACCCTAATTGATGGGGATATCTTTATTGAGATGCATTGGGATATGAGAAATTATAATTGATGTGAATAGTAAACCTTTACTCTAATCTAGGGTAATGGAGTAACCCTAATCTATGGTAAGGACATGAGAAATCCTAATTCAAGGTAACATAATGAAAAACCCTAATTCAAGGGGATGCTTCGTGAAACCCTAACCCCAATGAAGGGTGATGGTATGTGAAACCCTAATCATAATAATGGAATAGTGGCTAATATTCAGATGAGGGAAATACCTAAAGTGGTTGATTATAGGCAACCTTATAGCAAGAAATGCTTTAATCTGAGATGAGTCCATATCATTGAAGAGAGTTGGACAATTCTTATGTGTGTTCTATGACCTATGCACTTTATGATAAAGGTGATAAGATAGTGGATAAAAGTATTAAGATGGGAAAATACCTTAATACATTATAAGTTGATAAACTTAAGTAAATTTAGAAGTGATGAGGGAAGTAATACTTCAAGACCTCATAGATATCACTTCCAGCTCTTTAAGAGTGATACCCCTTGATGCATCTCAAATCCAACATACTTGGATGACTAACATATGAAGAGTGTTATCCTAATTGTTACATTGAAGATGTTTTAATGGGCCTTGAGAGCCATATGAGTAAGTTGTTGCCTAGTAAGAGGTACCAATATCATTGTAAAGGTCTCTTGTAAGAGATGATGATTTTCATAATAAACCAAGAAATGGAAACTCAGTAATATGATAATAATAACAAAAGGATACAATAATAATAATGAAATCATGATCATACATGTTTTTTTTAATATGCTGAAAGGGGGTGAGAGGAATACTTTTATTAGATAAAGAATGTGATTAAGTATGATGGCATGGCCAAAGTTTAATTCTAGTAAAAGGATGTGGTACCTAGGGCTATGTAATTAGGATTGGTTAAAGTCCAATACAAGGCAGAGGCATGAAGCATGTAATCAAGATTGGTTAAAGTCCAATACCTGGCAGAGGCATGAAGCCTGTAATCAGGATTGGTTAAAGTCCAATACCTGGTGGAGGCATGAAGCCTATAATCAGGATTGGTTAAAGTCCAATACCTGGCAGAGGCATTAAGCCTGTAATCAGGATTGGTTAGAGCCCAATGCCTAGCTGTGTAATCAGGATTGGTTAAAGTCCAATACCTGGCAGAGGATTGAAGCCTGTAATCAGGATTGGTTAAAGTCCAATACTTGGCTATGTAATCAGGATGGGTTAAAGTCCAATACCTTGTAGAGGCATGAAGCCTGTAATCAGGATTGGTTCGAGTCCAATGCTTGCCTGTGTAATCAGGATTGGTAGAGTCCAATGCCTGGCTGTGAAATCAGGATTGGCATGGTCCAATACCTGACAAAGGTATGAAGCCTATAACCAAAGGATTGGCATAGTCCAATGCCTAAATATAATATGATGATGTATACTCTTATGTATGGTATAATTTAATATTTGTTTAGTAGATTGGATAAGGACAATAGATGGAAACAAGAATGAATCATGGGTGATATATCAGGATAATAAGGAAAAACTTGAGATGTTGAAATGATATGATAGATAAATGATATACATGTTCTTCCTATTCCTTATAAAGAGAATAGATGATGTACTATTCTATCATAGACAGTTTCAATACTTTAAAGGATGAGAATGATCTAAACTGATTATCCTCTACTTAGTTTTATATTATTAAATTGCAATAATAATGTTTTTGGCGGAGAGTTATATCTCTCGTTGGGGAAATTTTCAATTGTCTCACCCCCGTGAGATTCAACATTTTTTTTAGGTAAACGAGCACGGAGGAGTTTGAGAACATCTTGCAGAGGAAGAACATCAGTAGCAACAAGGACAACAGTAACATCTCAGGTTGAGTGTACTGCTTGTCGTGTCTTGTACATAGAAGTCCTATGTGTCATTTTTGTACTCTCAGGTCCTCGGAGTTAGTAGTTTGAACTTTAATGAATCAATATGAGATTTTGGCTTAATGCCTCAAGGTTTTTATGCTGCATGTGTATACTTTTAACAGAGCAGTTGATGTTTGTAACCCTCGAGAAGGGATGGTACATGATATGTACTTATGAACTAGGATGTAAATAAAATACATTGGTTCTTATCCAAAGAGCTTTCCCTGTGTTTGGATCTCTTTGTAAATAGTTTTAATTTTTAGTGAACTTCAGTAATCGGCTGCTAACGAATGCTTCTGTTTAAGTAAATCATGTTTTCTTCGAATGATTCATATCAATATATTTATGATTCTTTGCATACCTTGCAAAGTAGATATATGATGTATTATTCTATCATGTGTAGATGCAATGTTCTCCTCAAGAAAGGAGATTATCATATTCTATTGATATAATGATTAATACTACTGTTAATATAAACGAACTCTTGCTCAGTTTTATTCTATCAATATGCAATAATAATGTTTCTGGCGGAGATTTATATCTCTCGCTGGGACAATTTTCAATTGTCTCTCCCCCGTAGGATCCAACTTTTTAGGTAAACGCAGAAGAAGAGGCATGAACCTCATTGCAGGGAAAGGACAGCAGCAACAACCTCAAGGACAGTAGTAATATCTTAGGTGGAGGCACTGGATGTCATGTTTTGTGTAGAGAGTCCTATGTGTCATCTTTGTACGTTCAGGTCCTCGAAGTCAATAGATAGTGCTATTAATGCATCAATCTAAAATTTTGGCTTGATGCCTTGAGGTTTTATGTTGCTTATGTACAGTTCTGGCAAAGCAACTGTTGTAAGTAATCCTCGAGAGGAGATGGTACATGGTATGTACTTGTGAACCAGAATGTATATGTAATACTTTGGTTCTTGTTATAAGAGTTTTCTATAATTGGATCTCTTTGAAAAAGGTTCTAAGTTTTAGAGATTTTTTTTCAGTAATCCACTGTTAATTATCACTTCCACTTAATTAATAACAATTTTTTTTCGAATGGTGTGTCACAAATACCTTATGGAGTTATGCTCTAGAAACCTCCGTGTTTACACTAAACCGGATACCATCTAAATCAGTTTAAAAGACACCATATGAGATATGGAATGGGAAACATCCCAATGCATCTTTTATGAAGATTTGGGTATGTGAAACTTATGTCAAGAAAATGTTTCCTAAAAATCTTGGACCCAAATATGATAAATTTTATTTTTTGGATATCCCAAGGAATCTAAGGGATACTACTTTTACACTCCACTTGACAACAAAGTGTTTGTTTCCAAGACCAATTTATTCCTAGAAAAGGATTTTATTTCCAAAGGAATCAGTCAAATAAAAGTAGAACTCAAAGAGGTTTGAGATCAACAAGATAATGTTGAACCAATAGATGTACAAGAGGAAAAAAGAGAATAAAAAAGTGTTTTGGAATCTCAAATTCCTCAAGTAACACAGGAACCTCATAGATCTAGTAATACATGCCCTGAACTTGAATGATTTGGATATATTGCGACTCAAGAAGGCGGTGAGTTGGTCTAAGATAATGAGACAATAACCTATATAGAAGCTACTAAGGGATAGAGTCTGAGAAATGGCTTGAGGCCTTGAGATCTGAGATGTAATTCATGTATGCCAACAAGGTATGGACATTAGTGGATCCACCTGAAGGGTTAAAACTCATATCATAGGGTGAAAATGGGTCTTCAAGAAGAAGACCAAGATAGGTCGTAAAGTACAAACCTATAATGAGAGATTGGTTGTAAAGGGTTTTAGACAAGTTCAAGGTGTTGACTATGACAAAACCATTTCTCCAGTGGCCATGGTTAAGTGCATAAGGATCACACTTGCTATTGCATCTTATCATGACTATGAGATTTGGCATATGGATGTTAAAACTGCATTCCTTAACGGGAATCTTCTTGAGGATGTGTACTTGACAAAACCTGAGGGTTTTATAACTCCAAAGGATGCAAATATAGTGTGTAAGCAACAAAGATTCAATAGCAAGCATCTTACAATTGGAATCTTAAATTTGACAAAATAGGAAAAGAGTTTGACTTGAGTAAGAATTAAGAAGAAATCTTTTATTACAAAAGATTTCATGGGAGCATATTTACATTCCACATATTGATGGGGAATAACATCCTTATACTGCATAGGTTAAAACCTAGAAAGAAAAGTACCTTCTCTCTGAAGGGCTTAGGCAAAGCATCATATGTAATAGGGATTGAGATCTATAGAGATAGATATGGAAAGATTCTTGGTCTACGTAAGAGTACATACATTGGCAAGATGTTGAAGGGTTCATCATGCATCACTCAATGAGAGAAAAATTGTCCATGTTCCATGTAGTTTGTAACGACCCTGGTTCTCGATAACCCCCAATTAAAGAAGACCAAGAAGTCAGAGCCACTATCCCAAAATAGGATCAATGGTTTTGTAAATAATAAAAAAATATTTAATAAAATTCTACCACAACTAAGCTTAAAATAGGATAACAATTTTCTTTTCACATACCTTGAAAAATATAGGATTTGAGGGACTTTACCCAGATAAGAAACTATCTATCTACAATTCTCCAATATTTATTGAGCTTTATTCATTCAATGTGACTTTAAAGGAATATCCAATTTCTTATAAACCTAAAATGCTGACAAACAAAATGGCAGTTAGTATAATTAATTATACTAGTATGTGGGGGAACCAAAATATTCACTACTACGGAAATGGCTTATAATGTCACTTTTAAAGGAGTCGGTTGTATAAATACACTGACACCTAAAACCTAAAGCCTCAATTTAATAAAAAAACCGACATCTATCTGTGAAGGGCGACCAGACACAGGTATCACTTTTATTCAGTATCAGTTCCCTAATAATAAACCGACGCCTAAAATTAACCGCCAAATCCAAAATTTCCAGTGAAAAAAATTACCTCCAAAATTTAACATATGGCGTCGGTTATTAACTACGAAATCGACGACGAAAGGTTATTCGCGAAACAGAAATTGGGAACATTTTGGTCGTCGGTTTTGCTACAATAAACGACATTTATGGGTTTTCCCGCGTTGTTCGTGGGAAATTTTTCACACCCTTTGAGCGTCAGATTTTTTAAAAAACCGACGACTATGGTCATTAATCGAGAACAAAATTTTTAATCGGCATATGTAGATAGACGTCGGTTTTGTTCTAGTTAAAACCGACGACTATCATTGAGAATAGGTGTCGGTGTATTTGTAGAACCGACACCTTTAGGTTTATGTGTCAGTTTTTTTGACTAACCGACGCCTATGGTACAGTTAATAGCCCGTGAAATAGAGAACTTTTCCCCATTGTCTCTGTTTCATTGTGAACCTGCTAGGTCTGGCGATTGTTGTCGGTGCTCCCCACCATAGTTGCTCCCGTCGTCATTGCCCCAGCGGCCGTTGCCCCCACCGGCGTTGCTCCCCCACACCACCACCACTCACTGTTGCTGCTCCTCTCCTCACCGACGCTGCCTCCTGGTCGCTCACTCACCGTCGACGCTCCTCTCCTCACTGTCACTACTCTCTCCTCACTGACACTTTGCCCTTGGTTGCCTGCTCACCGCCTCCTGGTCACCCGCTCATCATCCCCGCCCGCTTGCCGCCACTGCCCTCTCTCTGACTTGCAGCTCTGGCCACCAGATCGCTACACCTGGTACCCTTCTTCCTCCTCTTCCTGCTTAGACAATAGGGTTTCTCCGGCTTGCTCCTTGCTCCTGCTCCTGGCCCCTACCCCTCTTCCTTCTTCTTCCTCCTCTTCTCATTTTTAATTGAGTTTTACATGCATCAAAATCGTTCCTACTTCATATAAGATATGTATGTATGTACTGTTGCACCCATTTACATCTTTATGTATGAACTGCTGCACCAACATTACATATTTATCATTTGTACATACATTGCTGCTCAGCTATGAACTCAACCACTAATATTTACTGATACATTATACTTGTACCTATACATACATTCATACCTTAGTTTTTCTTGTATTGTTATGTGTTCAACTAATGTATTATCTATGTAGAAGTACTTTGTAGTTTGCAATACATATAACAGTATAATGTACATATCATGTACTACCTACTACTGTATAATGCATATTATATACTATGTAGCATATACCTCTAAAGCATAACGTATTACATATATCATGTACTGCCTGCTACTATATATTCATATACTATATATGTAGTATGTACCACTAGTGTATATATATCATCTATGGGATACTTCTGTATATATTTAATTTAATATATTACTAGTTACTAGATTGAGTATGTTATAATTGAGTTTATCATCTATGTAGTATGTACCACTAGTGTATATATCATCTATGTAGTATGTACCACTAATGTATATATATCACCTATGGGCTACTTCTGTATATTACTTTATTTATCAATTGATCTATACTTATTTATCTACTGTTTGTATTTATTTATGTACTATTTTAGGAATTAATTGATCATCTACTGCTTCTTGTCGTCTCCCTGCCCGTCGCCTGCTCACCTGCCTGCTTGCCTACCTACTCACCTACCCTCCATCTCGCCCTCTCTCCCTGTTGACGCCCGACTGGGCTCAAACAGAGGTAAACATCCCCAAAACCCTGTTTTATTACACTACTTGATCTTTAATCACATAGACTTAATCAACATTGCTACTTGTATGATCCTAGTGATTAAAAGCACTCTTTCCTAGTCCCCTCAGTAACTAATGTTCCCTTGAGATGAGTGGTAATTGATCTAGCTTGCTTACTTTCTTTGTAATGCCATCTTTTATGTGCTATGACCCACTAGTCACCTTTAGAGTATTAAAATGATGCAACTTGTAAACTTGTTACATTTGAATCTATAAATCCTATGAAATGATATCACCCAAAAAAATCAATAGTCACTATTATGTCTTGTACACTCTAGAATCAAGATCTAATACTCTTATGCTATTTTAACACCATGAGACCTTTTTTGCTCATTCTAGTGGATTATTATGACCTATCCTGACATAACATGAAACCATGCTCTAAATGATATGATTTTATTGGCCTAGAAACCCGTCCAAGATTTACTCATTAGGAGTAAATCTTGGATAGTCCCCAGTTTGGGACTATTCTTGAACACCTAATCTCACTTAGGATGTAAGTGTATAATGTGTATTGGGTTTTCAAGGAAATTTTGGTAGCATTTCCCCGTTTGTTCTCTAAGTACATATGTACTTGGAGAACAGCAGGTAAATGCTGTTGAAATTTTCTTGAAAATCCAATACACATTATACACTTACTAATGAGATTAGGTGTTCAAGAATGGGATAGGTGGTACACATTTATTATATATAAGAATGATAACACATGTATTTGTTAACCCTAAACCCTAATCTTGTTGTGAACTTTACAATGTGAATGTGAACTTTACAATGTGAATTACTTTACAATGTGATTGTGTACTTTACAATGTGAACTTTACAATTAGTGTTACTTTACAATGTGAAATTTATAAGTTGAATGTGAACTTTCAGATGGCTGAGAATTCCCATGATGACCGTGCTTATGATCACCGTGAGGGTGAGGACGTGCTTGCACCACCTGACAATGTAAGTTTTAAGAATATATCCCTGAGATTTCTATCTATATGTTATTTATAATTATATTATGTAAGTGTGTTTTTTATCAAATTTTAGGTTGGTGATGTACCCCCTGAAGAAATTACAGCACTTGATGAGCAGCAAAAGAAAATTGAGAAAGTGAGGGGCATCACAATGATGAACAAGTTAATACAGCAAAGGGGCAATGGACCCAAATTGGCTGTGGATTTTGATCAGGCAGGAAATCCATATGGAGTGAACCGCAACTCATTTGTTTCATATCTTGGGGTTCTTACTCGCAGCCATTACAGTCCTATCCTAGAATCATGGCATAAAGTTCCTAAGGGGAATAAAGACCACATATGGAAGGAACTATGCGTGAGTTATTATTATTTGTAATTCTATTTGTGTAGATTACTAATTCTTAGGATACTAGTTAATAGAAATTCTATTTAATTTGTAGAGCATATTTGATCTAGATGAAAAGGTGCATCATAAATGTGTGATGCAACGTTGTGGGAGGATCCTAAGGAACTATAGGACCAATCTCACCCGAAATCACATACGCGATGCTGAGAGTAGGTTCTTGATTGATTCCAATTCTAGACATTGATCAGTATTTCACTAACTCTACACTAATAATTTTGGTTTATATTCTCTTTGAAAAATACATATAGGAAGAAGGAAGCCACACAACAATGGAACTACTGGGACCCCAAAGAATGGGAGGAGTTTTTTACCCAATGAAAAATAGATGAATTCAAGGTATTAAACGCCACTCCAAATTTAATTAATATACATTTTTATGTATTCACCTATTCAAAATTAACCTTTAGTGTTACTAACCAAATCAATGTGCTAACTAACTAGGCTATCAGCGATGCTCAACGAGCAAGGCGTGCACTGAATGTGCATGACCACACAATGGGTTCAAGAGGATATGCAGGCATTCGCCAAAGACTACATGCTGAGTCTACTCAGCCGACTGCTACTCAGGAGACTACAGAGTCCTCTACTGCTACTCCTGCACCTCTGTCTCATCATGTTATGTGGATAGCTGGGAGGCAAAACAAGAAGGGAGAGATACCGAAGCCCGCGACCACTGAGGCAGCTGTAAAAATGGTAAAAATCAAACTCTTAGAGCAATCTATCGATATTGATTATTGTTATGTTTACTTACGAATTTTTGTTGATGGTGCTTAATGGGAGATGCATGAGCAGAGGAAGGAAGGTAAGTTCATCCCTCAGAGCACAAGGGATGAACTGAAAGTTGCTCTAAGTAACCCAGAGCATCCTGGACGTGTAAGGGGTGCAGGCACTGGTGTGGGCATCAAAACATTCTTTGGGCCATCCCAACGCAAACCTGTCCCAAAAGTGGGACTTTCACAAGCTGAGGTAACTTTTTCTTATTTTAGAACGTTATTGCGAAAGGGAATTCAATAATTAGAAACTAGCATTTCTTTTATCCATGTATAGGTAGATTCCTTAATTGATAGGAGAGTCGAGGAAGTAGTTGATAAAAGACTCCAGGAAGCATTTAACAAGTGGCAAGTGTCTCAGACTGCCACTCAGACAGTATCTGTGGTGAACCTCTTTTCTCCTACTACTCGTACTACTAAGGTTGGGAGTAATCCTATTGACCCACAACCTAGCATGTCCTCTGTAAGTATTTTTATGGCATATATAATAGCTAGTCTGTTCAAGATGATATGTTTGTGTATATATGCATATAACATTCTTTACGTAAATTTGTAGGGGTTGAAGCCATGTCGATTACAAAGTGAAGGATATATCATTGTAGATGCATCGGCTTACCCACCCCTTAAAGGGTGGATGTTTCATGGGAGTCCAGTACCAGATGGCATGGTACGTGTGAGCCCCATACATATACTCGCTGGCTGGATGAATCTTGCACTTCCTCATGCACATCCAGATGTTGAAACACTTGGTGAGGTAGTAGGCGGAGTGATACTATGGCCTGAAGCGGATGTCCTCTATACAGATATTGTATGATAAATTTTCATTACTTTAATTTGTTAGTGTGTGTATATATATGAGTCAATTGATATGAAATTATATATACAGGTCAAAAATACGAGACCCACTACATCTCGGCCTCCACTGCCTCGACTACCAAGTTGGCTTCCAGGGGACCTACACGCCTCGATAGGTCCTAATTGTAGGAGTGTGGCAGTATGGATCGGCGAACATAATCCAAATTGCCTTATAAATGTTACTATTATGGAGAATGATGCCGGTAAATCATACAATAATAATCTATTTATACAAGTTTAGCATATGTATTAATGCATACGTAATAGAAGTTCTGGATACGTATTTATGCAGGTCAAACATTCGGAAACAACATATTTATACAAGATATTTTGGAGTTGTTTAGTTATGAATGGATGAACACATCTATGATAGAGATGTGGATATGGTGAGATTAATGCATACGACAATCTGGTTTATACATCCATAGACCTTGTTTCATATACAACAATCTGGTTTCTTATATATTAATGCATATTAATGCATATGTAATACATGTTTTGCAGCCACTTATACAAGACATGTATAGATTTTGGGTTTTCCCATGTGGGATTTTTGGTTCCATCTTTGATTAGTCATGTAGATACAGGCCCTTCTTCAGTTACTTCATACTACTGTGATGCTTTTGAATATTTTGGTAAAAATAATAAGACGGTGGTAATAGCTCCATTCAATGTTGAGTAAATTTACTTTGCTTATAATTTGGACTTAAGCAAATTACATTTTTATTGTGGATATTGAGTTATTAACTTTCTACGTTTTTTACCTGTAGTGCTAAGCATTGGGAGTTATTATTTATTGTCCCCAAGACATTCACCGTCTATTATCTAGATCATGCGGGGAGTGAGTTAGATGTATTATATGGACATGCAATCAAAAGGCCATTATTCTCGTGAGAAATATTTTATGTTTTTATATCTGTTAACATTTGTTACTGCATTACTATTTAATTATGCAATTTAATGTGTTACATTAACATATATAGGGCTTTACAAGAGTACAAAAAAGCTGAAGGAAAGGTCCCCAGGAAAAAAAATCTGACACTCATTTGGAAGAATGTGAAAGTAATTTCCTGACTCCAATGTATATATTATTTATGTGAACTGTGCTTATTTGTATTTTTGAATATTTTATATGTTTCAATTCATAGTGTTCTACACAAGACAACGGTTGGGCATGTGCCTACTATGTGATGCGATTTATGGACCTAATCATCAAACATGCCGTATTGAAAATCGATAACATACAACATGTACTATACATAGTCTCGTTAGATAATATGAAATATATGAATCTTATTATATATTATTATAATTATGTATGTACGTCATTCTCTTTGTATGTCTTTAAAACTGAAGACTTCAACACAGGTGCAAAGCATTTCGATGTGCATGCTCCCTATACGAGAGATGAATTAGGTGTTGTAAGAGAAGATTGGGCAAAATCCCTGCAAAGACTGGGAAGTTTTCAATATGATTTTGCTGACAATGATAACAATGATGAATAAAGAATAACTTTGTTCTCATAATTAATTTTGTGTGAATTTGAATGAATTTTTATGAATTGTCATATGTGTGTGAAAATCATCAATACATGAATGTTTCTACATGTGTCTGAATGTGAAAAGAGATGAAATAAATGGAACTGTAGGTTGCTACTGGTTTCTACATGCGTGTGATGAAAAAATAATATGAATTAAATGTTCTTATACATGAGTGTGAATCACATATATATAATATTGTCCATCATGTTAATTTTGTAGGTTTGTGGACTGTTGTTGGCTGATATCAATGGATGTTGTAAAACCTATAATTCATAACTAAACTGTAGGTTTCTCATCCTGCGACCAGCCATAGCAGGTCTGTAGACTGACAGAAAAAAAAATCAAAACATAGCCTTCGGTTATTTGAACAAAACCGACACCTGTGTTATACGGCGGCGGTTTTCCGCCTAAAACTGACGTCTATGTGACCAGGTACCACGACCGTACTGGGAAGCATGGCCGTGGTGGTAGACAGGGGATAGGGCGTCGGTTATTATCACAAAACTGACGTTAGTTCAGATGATGTGGCGTCAATTTTTCTTAGAAAACCGACGCCTATAGTCCCTTTGCTGGCGCGTTTTCGGTGGCGAAAAATGTTTTGGCGTCGGTTGGGATCCGGCGCCGAAGGTGTCCCCCTTTAGCGACGCCCACTTGGGTGTCACTTTGAAACCGACACTAAAGAGCTTAAATAACTGACGCTAAAAGGCTTTTATGTAATAGTGATTGCATCTCTTTGTAACAACACAATGCAACCAAATTAATGCTTAACAGATCAAGCTTTATGTATTAAACACAACTACTCAATCCCCCAACATATCCTTGCCTCTTTGTTGTCCCTGTATTAGACATGGATCCTACCTCTCTCATATGGTAGATCTCAAATAGCCCATATGATCCTACCTTATATGTAGACCATGACATAAGGTTGTGTAGTCGTATGGTCCTACCCAAGGGTAGACCAACACATCGACTCATGATAACCTGATGATCCTACCCCAAGGGTAGACCATGTACTCGGTCATCCATCTCATAATCATCAAAGCTACAGAGGAGGACTAGGATATGAGCTAGTCATGCACATATATTTTTGGTGATAGCCATAGTTACTTTATAGTTGCATGAAATAAAAGTCAACCAAGTAGTTATTTCTAAGCAACAGATAAAACCTAGGAAATCGTTGTGAAATTAGAGAGATTATTCATAAACATAACCACATACCTGTCTTGGAGTCTCAAATATAAGCAAGATATCCAATCCAATCAAGATGTCCAACCAAGTAGGACAAGCAACCAATCAAGCAATCTTGATCCTAAAAATATGTCTAACACCTAATTGTTACCATCACATGCCAAACAACTCCTAATTGATTTGGGACACCTTTCTAAGGTTGCTAATATGAATTAGGGTTTCCATAGGGTTCTTTAATTCAATTTTACAACTTTCCTCTTTTATGTCCACAAAACCCTAAAAAAGAAATTATAGGTTCAAAACCCTAAGTATTCACTTATTCACATTAAAACCTTCTTTATGATCGATTCACTTAGGATCATCCAAATATCATCTTATACAAAGGATTTTGAAATATATCCCATTAAAATCCATTATCACCTATATTAGGGTTTCTAAGCCCATTAATGCATTGTATACATATGTAACCCTAAATTAACCAACTAAGCACATGGATCATCTTTTTAGATTTAAAACATCCTTTTTATTAAAAATAGGTCAATATCAACTTAAATCACCCATAACACTTTACTCAATCCCATTAATATCAAAATTAAGGTTTTTCATTAATAACATCATTAAAGGTGACAACTTTAAGTACTTTTCAAATTGCAAGCATAATCAAGCTTCAATTGTATTTTTAATGGATTCCTTGCATTGTTTTGATCAATTTTCATGTATAGTTTATCTCGATCTGAGTTACCAGTCATTAGTTATGTATTTTGCAAGATATTTACCTTTGGGCCAATCGTGTGCCGCTACGTCAGCAACACAACCCTCTTTTCCTTTTCCACGTGGACCAAGCTCAACCAATGGGCTTTGGCCATGTTGGTGCTCCGCGCTCAGGTGACTTAAGCGAAACAAATATAATAAAAGTCTGCTATAATCCTTACCATATGCAGTGACCCCAAGGGAAAACTAAACTTTTCGCCCGACATCATCTTCCTTCTCCGCTCCTACTCGCGAGTAGCATTTCTTGGGTGAGTCAACCCCATGGTTGATTCAACGCATCCTTTCTCCCTAGCAACCAGTGAATGTCGTCACCTTTTCTCCATGACCTACCAAACTCGTTGGTGGTCTCTGATTGCTCCATCCTGGTCCCGAATAGGGAAGATAATGGAGGGTAGACCTTGGCGAGGAGTAGAGCAGAAACTAGGAGTGGGAGAAGGGTCTGTGGGAAAACTGGGGAGAGAAGGGAGCGTAGAGCCTAGAGGATTCTCACGTAGAGTTCCTATTCTCGCTGAGGCTTCTACTCCCCCTTATATAGGTATGGGGAAGGGGTTTTCGCATAATGGAGTCTGGCTCCAGGCATGATGTGGGAAAAAGTTCTATTATCATCCAAAGCCCCCCAAAACCAGGGTCGACTCGGTCCGAAACTTCCTTTTTTTACTGGGAGCACAATCTTCCCGAGCCAAGGAATATGAAGAGAGGGAGGAGTGCAAGAAAGTTGATCATCTTGTTACTCCTGCTTTCCTAATCAGATTGAGGCAGGAGATAACGGAAAGCCATCTGATCCCAATTTGACAGTCTCAAATGTGCACGCCAAATAAAAAGAACTGGAAATATAATCCCAAAAGAAATCAGAATAGTGACATTTAATGTTATCCATTTCACTTTGGGAAATCTCCCAAAAATCATATCTACTAAACCAAGCATTTGTTTGATCCCAAATTTTAAGGGAAGGTTCATGATGACTTAAACTACTTATGTATCAAGTTTGGGAGTGAAATTAGAAAGTATGAGAGACTTTTATTGATAAGCAAGTTATCACCTATTAAAGTACATTTTATGTATATTTTCTCTCTCCTATTCTTTTATATCATTTATTTGGATTCCTTTTACCATTAGGAACTATGTGGATTCCAAAATATCATCCATGATGATTAATCACACACCTTTCCACATTTATTTCTCATATTTATCTCAATTTCTTTTCCTATTTTAGCATTATTTGATTTCCTTCAAATTTTCTTTCTCTTTTTATCATCTTGGACTTAGTAACTCAAGAGGATCCACGAAGTTATGCATTTAAAGGAAATATTATCAAATAAATCCACTTATTACACATAAATCATACAATTTCCATAAGCATACATTTATTGGAAAAATCACATCTCAAACCATATAAACCTGAAAATTGGGGTTGTAACATCCTTCCCCTCAAAATTCCACCAAACATACAAACAATTTAGGATAAGACTTTCCCATGTCCATCATCACCTCATATGCAGCTTCATCCACTCCATGGTGCTTCCAAAGAACCTTTGCCATCTCTATATTCTTACATCTGAGTTCTTTCACCTTGGTGTCTAGAATCCTCACAGGTGACTCAAGGTATGTCAGCCTCCCTTGAAGCTCAATAGGTTCAATGATCAGCACATGGCTCAGGTACATCACTTAGTTCTCTAGATATGAAACATGGAACACATCACACTTCATGTTATCCTGAGGGGTAAGGATAAACATAAGCAACTCAACCAATCCATCTCAAATGGACCCATGTATTGGGGACTCAACTTTCTTAGATATAACTCAGAGGGGTCGAGTTTTCATAACACATGTTCACCCTTAGTGAACTACATGTCAGTCTGCTTCACATCAGCAAACGACTCCTGTCGATCTTAGGCTTTCTCAGCCATTGCTCGATCAAAGAAACTTCATATGCATACATTGTGGTTTCTCTAACCTTCATAAGGTCCACTCACCGACATCATCCTAGTGAGTGGTTTCTGACACAACCTCCTTATAGAGCGTCATACATCCCAATACTGGTTATGGTGGCTATCATAACAAGCAAACTCTGCTAGGGGTAGGAACTGCTCCCATGAATCATCATGAACGAGCACATATGCTCTCATCAGACCTTCTAAAGTCTGGATCATACTCTCTTGATTGTCCATCATTCAGGGGGTGATATGTTGTACTAAACTTTAATCTAGTATCAAGCTCTTCATGTACCTACTTCCACAACATGGAAGTGAACTTGAGGTCATATTCAAGATATTTGAACTCATATCACTGTGTAGTTGAACTATCTCTCTCATAATTATATATAGTTCAACCAAATCTATCACATTGGTAGTGCTCTCCTGGGCAAGAGAATGTGTCGATTTGGTAAGGCAATCTACCATAACCCATATTGCATCCTGACCTTTCCTGATCCAGGGGAGTCCCACCACAATGTCCATGGTTATCTGATCCCATTCCCTCTTGGGGACTTCTCATTATCAATAATGATCCACATAGTTTACTGGTGTTCGGCCTTCACCCTCTTCCATGTATGGCAACTGGCCACATGCACCTCTATATCCTTCTTCATTTCAAGCCTTCAAGGTATCACTACACACCTCAACCATCTTGGTTGTACCAGGTTGTATGGTGTACTTCAAATCATGAGCTTCTTGCATTACATGATTCCTCAAGGGTGACTCCTCATAAACCCTAAAACACTCTAGTAGTGGATGTCACTACCTACTTTTCCTGAGAGGTGTATATGATGTTCGTATAACAATCCTTTCATCTCATCAAGCTCTGGGTTGGCTAACTGAGCATCCCCCGACTTGACCAACGGGTCTGGTTGTATTTGGATGTTAGCCATATAGGTCTCATCTTCTAACGATCGTAAGGTTCACCTAGAAATCTCTTCTAGCCTCTCTACTGGCTTAACAAGTCAGTTGTATACTTGAGTTGTGTCCCGACTAAGAGTATCTAATACCACATTAGTTCGCTTACGTGCTAGGTGATGGTGAAAGCATAAACCTTCATATATTCCACTCATCATCCTTGTCTTGGGTTTAGGTCTATCTGCGTCAAGAGGACTTCAAGTTATTACTCCCATCATCTCGGTTATGAAACCCAAACTGGTAACTCAAAGATTCCAAACTACTATGGATATGTACGTTCTCATATTACCCTTGTTCTTCTTTTTCTCTCAAATCACCTATTCAATATGTTCTCCAAAGTGTGTGGTACTTCCTTCAATCCCCAAACATCATAGAAGGGTTTCAACGCATATCACCTCTATCTTTAGTATATGGAATGCATTTTGTTTTGTCTCTCACACCCATAACAAGATGAAATAAGCATTTGGCTGTAGTCCAAATATAGAGTTCATCACGTTCTAAGAGTAGAGATGGTGCATCACACATCGCCATCACTCTTTCCAATCTAAATTGAAACATACTTCTCATGACTCCTCACCATGAACATCTCCATTATGGGTCTACACCCATGGGAAGACTTTTCCCCTTCACCTCTGGATCTTAACATTTCTCTTATGTACAATCCTTAGTCATTACCTCAAGGTCTCTAGGGTGCTGGTACTTTTGGGGTGATATGACCCTTATGAATCTAGGAAGTGCCTCTCACATTTACCCCTTAGGCCCCATGAACTAATGAAGGTGGCCAACCTCCTAACCCATAGTCCTTGGGAAAAGGTAGCTGTTACCTCCCGACCCTATGGTCTTGTGTATTCAGGGAACAAACAACTCCTACTCCCATTGGTCTTATCCCAACTTGACCTTAGTGTTGACTTATTATTCTACTGTAAGCACATTTCACCCTTGAATCCTCACCCAAATCTCCATCCTCTCTCTGGGCATTCAGGGTTAGCTTTATACCCCTCATAGGAATCATGGTGACCTACCTAACTCAGTCTGGCCCCATACAAGCTACCTCCATGACAACATATCCTCATGCCATTGAGAGGTGGTCACACATGGGTCTATAGATTCATAATCATACTACATGCTCTTACACTTATCTCATCAAGCTCTTATAAGTGACCTCTTTAGGTTACCTCAAACCTAATCAAAAGTTAGTGCTCACCCTAACGTGAAGAGTCCCTCCTTAGGATGGGAGAAAACTATCACTTGATAGTAACAAAGGTCATAAAACATTCTTACCTCCACGATTTACATCATCATGTATATTCTTAGCTCCTAGCATGATATTTATGCACGTATCTAGTAAGAAGAATACCTACTAAACCATGCTAAGTTCCTTGGTATGTCATATGTATTCATCATTTCTCAAGGTTGGACCAATATCATATATACATATGTCACCAACTTGTGTGAGTGGTTCATCAAACATATATCTCAGTCTAAGTGGGGTTTCCTTCTTCCCTGACATGAGTGGGCACCATACTCAAATACTATGAACTCAATTAGCCTTGTGAGCATCATATGCACTGGGTACTACTACCTCCTCTCTTTGATCTAGGAACCCCAAGTTCACCTCTTATGCATCAACTGTCTAACTACATGCTCAGTAGTACAATCATGAACCAAACCTATACCAGATAGGGAATATACATCCTAACACTCTTCAACGTGAACAACCTTTAGAGTCCTACATTAGGAACCAATCTGGGTGTGAGGCCTCACAACTTGTTACTATACCCCTTTAGCGTCTATGGAACTCTCCTTCGCACACCTCAAAGGTAGGAACTTACATCACATGTACATTTGTTCACAAAGCCTCTTTCTTTCTTCTAGGTTTTGGTTCCTCTAAAGGCATCCATGGTACGATAAGCCTCCAAGGATCGTGCATGAGGCCACCACATACATCTACTCAGGGTCGTCTATTCCATGCCATATTATACCCAACTTCTCATGATTCCTTATGTCTCAAAGTTAAGGTCTCCAACCTTTTTCATCGGGTCTCGCTCTCTCTCTTAGATCTAACCCTACAACTAGTCCTACCATTAGAGGTTCTCTCTCATATGATGGGTCAAGCTCTTAAGGATATACGTCTATCCCTATCAGGGTGAAACATACTATCAAAACTTATGTTTGGCCAAGATCATCCAAAGCTTTGCATGACTATCTCATAGACTATCACACATAACTCTTCTGGCTTAGGTCTAAAACCTATTGCCAGCCTTGCTGCCACTCTCTTCTACGTAGGTACATTCCTCATTTCTATTCATATATGTTCGTTAGGGTTCCTATACGGTCACCATCAACCTTCTCGATGAGGGAGCTATCCCTCACCCATAATAGGCACGACCCACTCAAAGTCGGGTCACCAAAAGGCACTAGGGCCAAACAACCACTCATAGTCTAGGGTTCTCATGCATACTCAACCCTCTACCACTCATAGTCTAGGGTTCTCATGTGTACTCAACCCTCTATGTAAAGCATGCATGTCAGACCCACATACATACATGCATGATCAACTATGATATCCAAATCATTGTGTCTTCTCTTTTCTCTATCCACCACTTATGGTATTGGGTTGAGCATCATCCTCAGAGGATGCGTCATGTCTCTTCATCTTCCTAGAGGCTTCTTCCTCCAATGATAACTCTCTCCTCATCTTCCTACCAGAAGGTCTAACCTCGATGTTCTCCTGAGGGCACAACAACACATGCCATGCAACCTAAGCATGTAACTAAACTCAGACTGAGTTTCTACTTATCAAAACTTATGTCCATGACATCTTTCTTACATGCTTTTTATTATTTTGTGGAGGATTTCTTAATCCTTATTACTCTTAAACCCAAAACTCAGGAGGGTGGTGGAGAGAGAGAAACCCTAATCTCTTAAAGGTATTCAATGAACGGGGTAGAGAAGGGACGAAGACAGATGATAGAAGACCTAGAGGTATCTTATTTCGAGTCAAATCCTTGAATTTCGGCTAGGAAGTCACACATAATCTAGGAGTCCTCGTGGACCGACTAGCGGGGTAGAAAAAAATCTTGCCAGCCCCCAGACTATGATCCTTTCCTAGACACCTCCATCATTGGAAAATCCTCTAATAATTCCCTTGGGCTCTATAGGATTTGTAAAATTTAATAATTATTAGAGATTAAATAGAAAACCATGCTCTGATACCAATTGTAACAGCGTCGCTTCATGGTAACCCCCAATTAAGGAATACCAAGAAGTTAGAACCTCTATCCCAAAATAGGATCAATGGTTTTTCAAATAATAAAGAAATAATTAATAAATTCTACCACAACTAAGCTAAAAATAGGATACAAATTTTCTTTTCACATACCTTGAAAAATATAGCATTTGAGGGACTTTACCCAGATAAGAAACTATCTATCTACAATTATCCAATTCTTTATTGAGATTTATTCATTCATTGTCACTTTAAAGGAATATCCACTTTTTGATAAACCTGAAATGCCAACAAACTAAATGGCTTTCAGTATAATGAATTATACTAGTATGTGGGGGAACCAAAATCTTGCATCTATTTGTAACAACATAATGCAACCAAATTATTTCTTAACAAATCAAACTTTATGTATTAAACATAACTACTCAATCCCTACATATCCTTGCCTCTGTGTTATCCCTGTAGTGGACATGGATACTACCTCTCTGATATGGTAGATCTCAAATAGCCCCTTTGATCCTACCTTATAGGCAGACCACAACCTAGGGTTGTGTAGTCGTATGGCCCTACCCCAGGGTACACCAACACATTGACTCATGATAACTTGATGATCCTACCCCAAGGGTAGACCATGTACTAGGTCATCTATCTCATCATCATCAAAGCTACATAGGAGGACTAGGATCTGAGCTAGTCACACACATATATTTATGGTGATAGCCATAGTCACTTTATAGTTGCATGAAATAAAAGTCAACCAAGTAGTTATTTCTAAGAAGCTGATAAAAACTCAGAAATCACTGTGAAACTAGAGAGATTATTGATAAGCGTAACCACATATCTGTCTTTGAGTCTCAAATATAAGCAAGATATCCAATCCCATCAATATGTGCAACCAAGCAAGACAAGCAACCAATCAAGCAATCTTGATCCTAAAAATATGTGTAACACCTAATTGTTGCCATCACATCCCAAACAACTCCTTATTGACTTGGGACATCTGTCTAAGGTTGCTAATCCGAATTAGGGTTTCCTTAGGGTTCTTTAGATCTATTTTACAACTTTCCTCTTTTATCTCCAAAAAACCCTAAAATAGAAATTATAGCTTCAAAACCCTAATTACTCACTTATTCACATTAAAACCTTCTTTATCATCAATTAGCATAGGATCATCCTAATACCATCCTATACAAAGGATTTCAAAATATATCTCATTAAAATCCATTATCACCTATATTATGGTTTCTAAGCTCATTAATGCACTTTATACATATGTAACCCTAAATTAACCAACTAAGCACATGGGTCAACATTTTAGATTCAAAACATCATTTTTATTAATAATAGATTAAAATCAACTTAAATCACTCATAGCACTTTACTTAATCCCATTAATATCAAAATTAGGGTTTTCCATTACTAACAACATTAAAGGTGACAACTTTAAGAACTTTTCATATTCAAAGCATAATTAGGCTTCAATTGTATTTTTAATGGATTCCTTGCAATTTTTTGATCAATTTTCATATATAGTTTATCTCGATCCGAGTTACCAGTCATTAGTTATGAATTTCACAAGATATTTACCTTTGGGCCAATGGGGTGCCGCCACAACTGCAACACGGCCCGCTTGTCATTTTCCACACGGACTAGGCCTGGCCAATGGGCTTTGTCCATGTTAGCACTCCATGCTCAGGTTACTTCAGAGAAACAAGTGAGATATAAGTCGGCTATAACCCTTATCATATGCAGTGACCCTAGGGGAAAACCAGACTTTTCGCCCAACATCATCTTCCTCCTCTGCTCCTGCTACTCGCGAGTAGCGTTTCTTGGGCAAGTCAACCTAGTAGTTGACTCCACACATCATGCCTCCATAACAACCAGTGAATGTTGTCACCTTTTTTCCACGACTACCGAACTTGTTGGTGTTCTCTGATTCCTCCATCTTGGTCCCGAATAGGGCAGATAATGGAGGGCAGACCTCGACGAGGAGTAAAGTAGAAACTAGGAGTGGGAGAAGGGCCTATGGGAAAATGGGGGTAGAGAAGGTAATGTAGAGCCTAGAGGATACTCATGTAGAGTTCCCATTCTCGTTGAGGCTTCTACTCCCCCTTATATATGTACGGGGTAGGGGCTATCACATAATGGAGTCCATCTCCAGACATGATTTGGGGAAAAATTTTATTATCTTCCAAAACCCCCAAAACTAGGGTCGACTAGGTCTGAAACTTTCTCCCTAATTGATTGGGAGCACAATCTTCCTAAGCCAAGGACTGTGAAGAGGGGGAGGAGTGCAAGAAAGTTGCTCGTCATGTTACTCCTGCTTTCCTAATTGGCCCAAGGTAGGAGATAATGAAAAGTTGTCTTATCCCAATCTGATTGTCTCGAACGTGTGCGCCAAATAAAAAGAACTAGAAATATAATCCCAAAAGAAATAAGAATCGTGACATTTAATGTTATCCTTTCACATTAGGAAATCTCCCAAAAATCATATCTCCTAAACCAGGCATCCTTTTAATCCTAAATTTTAAGTGAAAGTTCATGGTGACTTAAACAACTTGTGTATCATGTTTGGGAGCGAAATTTGAAAGTATGAGAGACTTTTCTTTAAAAGCAAGTTATCACTTATTAAAGTACATTTTATGCATATTTTCTCTCTCCTATTCTTCTATATAACTTATTTGGATTCCTTTTACCATTAGGAACTACATGGATTCGAAATATCATCCATGATGATCAATCATACACCTTTTAACATTTATTTCCTATATTTATCTCAATTTCTTTTCCTATTTATGCATTATTTTATTTCCTTCAATTTTTCTTTCTCTTTTTATCATCTTGGACTTACTAATTTAATAGGGCCCTCAAAGTTATGCATTTAAAGGAAATATTATCAAAGAAATCCATTTATTATAAAAAATCATACAATTTTCATAAGCATACCTTTATTGGAAAAATTGCATCTCAAACCATATAAACCCCAAAATTGGGTTTGTAACAAAGTTAGTCTCTCTGGATCACAGTGTTTCAATTCTTGTAAAGAATCGGAAAACATGAGTATGATGCCATATGCATTCACAATTGGATCTATCATGTACACAATGTTATGTACCCATCCTATTGTCTCGTATGCATTGGACATGACAAGTGGATATCTGTCAAATCCCAGTGAAAGTCACTGGAATACCATAAGAACGTCCTTACATACTTCAAAAGTATTAAAAGGATTAGTTCAGAAATATATATATATTTTTTAATCATAAACATATGATCTATCCAATGGAGTTGTCTTTACAAATTAAATCAACTCATTGTAAAATTTATACTTTAGCATTTATAATATACACCTCCTTCAATGACTTATATACCAAATGTGTTATTATGTGAAATTACATATTTTGGATCTACTATTTTACCCTAACTTTTGATACAAAATCTTGAGGTATGTTTCATCCCCTCCATTCTATATTGGACAATGACTTATATTTTCTCTCTCCCATTGACTTGATGGTGACATGTTATTTGATTGTCGCATGTTTACATCTCTTTGAACCGATTGGTTCCAAACTCTTGAATTTGCTCTTGTGGACTATTATAATTGCAAATTAGATCCACATCTTGTATTTTGTTGATGTTTCATTCAATTTGCATATTGATCAATTTTATTGATTCAGATTCAGAGGAAGCCCTAATTTCCATGTGTTGGCCATGATAGTATATTTGGTCATGTTTATACTTCTTTGTGATGGCTTTTTAATTAGGACACTATATTGGGATCTAACCAAAATGATGCTTGCCTCTCTATTTATAATGAATTTTTGGTTTATATATAACTTGTATATGTGCACACTGGGTGGTGTATCCCTATTGTGTGTATTACCAATAAAGGGGTGCATAAGGTCATTCATGTCCCTGGGTATTTATGTTGTGATGCCATTACTCCCCCAAAGATCATGGTGATGATTCCATAATATGTGGATATGGTGGTGATTCTTATACCTTAAATAATATTATACTTGTTATTGTTATGACCATTCATGCATAATTCTTATAGTTTATTTATTATTCTCTATTTGAGATTTAAAGGCAAAAATTGTTAGTTGTGAACTTTATTGTTTTCTTCATATAATATTTTTATCTTACTATATGAAGATTTCTTTTGATATCCAACCGGATGCTTCTTTTCCTCTTTCTCTAGGAAGCCTTAAATATTTGTTGACCTTTTTCCTAAATGTTGTCCAATCACTATTATATGCACATACCAATTTTTATGATGACAACTTCCACTTGTGTTCCCTTGTAGGGTATGCTTCCAACCACTAGGTAGAGAGCAAGGAGGTGTGGACCATAGATAACCATCACTCATCAAATTGTAGTTGATCTTTCTTAGGAGGTAGATTGAAGTATATTATTTACCCTATGCAACATAGTTCACCCTACATGGTGAAGAGAAATGTTAGACATGAATATAGTAGTAATTAGATTTTTATATTCTATTGCCACACTTTTGTCATTTGACACATTACATTCTTGAATTATAGTATATCATCCTTTACAAAATATTATTCTCAAATTTGACATTGGATGGTTTTCTACTATTCCACATAGAGTAAATTGAGTGGCTCCCCTCTCGACTCCCAGTCCTTACATTTTGGGAGAAGTAATTTATACCTTGTAACAAAATATGGATTGATGATGGTAGTCCCATCATAAATAAAGCCTCTTGATGCATGATAAGAACTATGTGCTTTAAAGGTGTCTCCAGAGGAACTAGGTTTACCTCTTTTTCTTCTTCTACCAAACAACATTTTGAGAAGGAGAAAGGGGCATATCATGAAGGGAAATGAACTAGTGTGAGGTAGAGGTAGGGAGAGAGGTCAATTTTGGGTCAAGCAGAGCTCAGGTTTAGGGAGAGAAGGGTGGATGGTTCAAATAGAGACTAAAAGGTAGTGAAACATGTTTAGTTTTGATAGGAAGAAAATAAGCCAGGAGATGGTTGAGGAAGCATCATAGTTTCTAGGAGATGCTTCGAGTCCAAGGAATGACACCCTAACCCCTATCCAAGGGCTTAGGATTATAGGTTGTGGTTGAAGGGTAATAAGAAAAGGCAAGTTGAGTATGATGATCGTATTCTCTGTGGTAGAACAAGAAGTTTGGATATAGGATAAGAAAGAGGATCCTAGAAGTATCATTGCTAAAGGCTAGAAAGATCTACATCCACAATTTGCTTCTTCTTTAACTACCTCTGGATAGATGGAAGAAAGTTGTAGCTCAAAATTGTTGCTCAAGGCACCACTCTAAGCCATACATGGGACTTACGGGACATCACAACCCATCAAGGGTTAATAGGCTCCAATGTGTTCAACCATTTCTGTGATGGCCTAACATGATGAAAAATCCATAATCCCTTCTGACAGGTTGGGTAAATACTATAGTTATATATTGCCATGAGGGTCCCAACTTGGATAAGTTATTGTAAGACCCATGACCTATCTTTTTGGAAGATCTTGCTTTCTTAGCTTAATAACATGCTTAAAAACCTTAATCCAATCATATGATGTGTTTTTATAACGTGTGGCATGCATATGTCTTCAGTTTGATCGTGTACAGATGTTGTTTGAGCTACTTATGCTTATATGTGCTTTTTGGACCTAATTGCAATTTACTCATGTTTAGGGTTTTTCTTTCAGTTTGTCAAATTTTTGTTGTGTCTTACATGTTGTGGCATCATGTTGGATATATTGGTGCCCCATAGACTTGTGGTTTCTTAGAGAGATGTGTTGACATCATGTGTTGTTATCTAGGGTTTGGTTGGATTCTCTACTTGGATGTTGACCTTGAGTATTGACAGATGGTTTCCCTAGTCTTATGTGATTGTCAAGATGTTATTTAAGATACGTTCTTTGTGATTGTATAGGTTTTTATGTGTTCCTTGTGTTCTCCATGATTGAAGAGCCCTTGACACCTCTATTTGGTCGCTAAGAAGCCTATGGTTTAATCTGTGTGATAGTTGAGTTTTGGAACATGTTTTGGTCATAGAGATTTCCCTTTGAATGATGGCTTTTTGGACCAAGTGAGGTTGATGGTTTTCCTTATTTTTGTCATGTTTTTTTCATGCATTATCTTAGTGCTTGCATGGACACGTTTTTATGGACAAGTGGCACATGTTACATGACACCTAACCCTCCTTAACCTCTCTCTACCCCTTGGATATACATACCCCTCTCTTTGCTTGTAAATGATCCCTTTTCACCCTCTTGCTTTCTCTCTTCTTCGTTGGATCTCTCCCCTTATTACTGGTGGTGAAGGAAGGAGCTCATCCTTAGAGAAAGTGGTTGATCCATCTTTCATGTTGATCTAGGGTTTGGAGAAACCCTTATTTAGTGATCATTTGGTGTTCCTTGATCTGGGTAAGTGATCTACTTCTCTTGATCTTCTTTTTCTTTCTACCCTACCTTTCTTCTTTCTCTTGTCTGAAATCATGATTCTTCATGGTTGTGCTTGCTTGATATTGAGGAATTCTCTCTTCTTGGCCGAATTCATGGTTCTCCACAGTGGTAAAGATCTCCTCTCTTTCCTTGCCTTTTTGGACTGGGGTTTTTTCCCTCTTTCTTATGCTTCTTAACCTAGGTTTTATTCTTCTCTTTTAGGTGATTCTAGCTTGGCCGAAGTTGTGATAAATCTAAGGTTTTCTCTCTTTTGGAACTTCCTAGATGTTGGAGTTGCTTCATCCTTGTAAAGGAGAGTTATATAACTTTCTTCTCGATTATTGTTGCACTTAACATTGCATGCAAATAACTTATCTCTGAAATGTGATACCATGTAAGATGGTGATTATATCTATAGTCTAGGATTTTATGTTCTATGGTGATGTTAAGTAGATAAACCATTCTTTAATTAAACCCTAATCTTGTGATAATTTATCTTGTTGATGATGGAGGTGTTGATTCTTAAATGCATGTGCTAAATGATGGTTTCTCTCTCATAACATGGTTTTTCCTTGATCTGATGATGATCAAAATTAGGTTTCGTATTGTTTCCCCTTTATATGGTTATTCCTTGATAGTTTAGTTTTCTTCCATGTTGATGGTCGCATATAGGGTTTTGGAGTTGTTTTATTTCTTGAGGTTTTCTTAT
The DNA here is from genome assembly GCA_963693085.1 of Alisma plantago-aquatica. Lineage (NCBI taxonomy): Eukaryota > Viridiplantae > Streptophyta > Magnoliopsida > Alismatales > Alismataceae > Alisma > Alisma plantago-aquatica. The sequence goes on along the minus strand of OY856410.1, from coordinate 454,862,523 downwards.
TGATGGTTTTGGTTTAATGATGATGATCAAATTATATAATTATGTGGTGGATGGATTCTCTCTCTTAATGATCAACAAGTTTGATCTCATGACTTGGTTGATAAGTTTTCATCATGTTCTTCAGTCACCAAGGTATCTTTCTAGCAGTTGGTTGGTGTTGGACTCTCTTTGGTTGATGAGATTCTACCATGGTTATAAGTCATCATTGAACATTGGATCATGGTGGTCATTGTATATGTATTTTCTTCGATGAATGAAGTCATGGAGTTCTCTTTAATTGTCAAGCTTTCCATCGACCTAGTTCTCTTTGTTTGAAGACTTAACATTGTTTCTCTTTGGTCACAAAGATGTGTGACCTAGGTTTTCTATGAGGTTGATGACACCTTGATTTTATGTGACCGATGAAGGTTTCTAGTCCATGTGGATTGTTATGCTTTTTTGACTTGATGATGATGATAGTTTATCTAATATGATTCCAAGAATGTTGGAGTTTATGAAAATTAGAATTTTACATCTATGTTGTTTTGAAACCCTAATTCGGTTAGCTATGATGAAACCCTAATTACAAGTACATAATGATGTTATCTAGCTTGCTTGAGTATTTAGGAAAATGATGTAGTACATTCTCTCTCCTAATGTTGTAACCCTAAATTGTTGTTGAATAAGAATCATAGCTAATAATTGATTGTGACCTCTCTTATGTGATACATGTGTGATGGTTATGATCCTAGATGAGGCATGGAGAGGTAATGGTGTTCTCTAAGGAGACAATATGAATGACTTAATGACCTTGGCAATGCCTTAGTTCCCTAAATGAGGTGATATCCTCTGGTGATGTGATGAGAGTTTAGTATTCTGTTGTGATGCAATAATGATGATTGTTGGGAAATACATTGTTACGACCCCATCTGAGCTTAATTGGTAAACTATGGTTTACCTAGACAATTGCAAAGATTAATTGGAATAATCATTCTTGAAATCTAATTAATGATGATAACACAATTAGGATGTTTTAACTATGATAATAAGTTTAAATGTTCTTTTGTCTTGAGAATTAGGGTTTGAGAAGCATAGACCCTAATCGGCCCAAAATAGGGTTTTGATGATACATGAATACAGAATTTGATAAGTAGAATGTCTCACTAAATGATTTTTAGTATTTTATGTGTAACTCTGATTTACTTCAAATTTGGATATGATTTAGATATATAAAATGTGAACAACATTGGAAAATATCAGAATTTTTGAAGAATGCTCTGACCTGTTTGTCGGCCGAGTTTCAAACTCGACCGATCACAATTTCAGAATTTTACAGCAGTGTGGTAATTGAATTTTATCTTTTTATTGGTATATCCAATTGATCTCAAATTTTAACAGTATTTGATAAATACAATTTTAGACACTCTGTTAAATTGGCATAATTTTTGGATGACTTTTGAATCCCTACAGTAAGGGTGTCGGTCGAGTTTGTGCAGGACAAACTCGGCCGAATATATTCTGCAGACTGCAATATAGCAGTTCACTGTTCGATTTTTAATTAATTATTGGTAACTCCAAATGATCTCAAATTTTAGCTGAAGCTCTATAGATCAATTAAAAACAACGTCCTAAATTCCCATAATTGTTGGAGAATGTTTGATCTCTGATATAAACGAATTACAGTAACTTTTGTATAACTGAATATTCAGCCTATATAATTAAAGTTGAGTGTTGGGTCAATATGCAATTGACCCAAGCAGCTCAATTGACTTATATGAATGACCACACACACAAGCAGCTCTCATTCTTCGTCATTCACTCCAGAGAAACGAGCTCCTAGAGAGAGAGGGAGAATTAGGGCTTGAGAGGAAAAAGTGGGGGAATTGCTGAATTAGGGTTTTGCGATTCCAGGAAGGGTGAAATCAAGTAAGTTCGGATTCCTTGCATAGACTTTTATGGTGAATCTTCTCTCTCATGTCAAGATTCCGTCCTTGCTCTGATTTGATCTAAGATGATGTCAAAATTCCCTCTTTTCTCACCCTTTCTTCATAATCCCTCTTTTTCAAGGTTTCCGAGTTGAATGGAAGAAGAATTGGGAGATTTGCTAGGGATTTGATAGGAATTCGAGATTCCCTGAGTTGAGCTGAAGTTGTGAGGTGTTTTCACACCTTAGGGTGAGTGGGTTCTTCCTTCAAACATTCTAATGCACGAATTTGATTATAGCATCCAAATCCCTAATTGCTTAGTATGTGATTCTAAAACCTAAAATGTCCGTTTGATTTAAGATTGTTGCAAATTGATATGATATGGATTCCTTCTCTGTTTTAAATGATTCCTAAATGGTAGATTCATATCAGAAACGTATGCAACACTTCCTAGTGAGAATGCTTTACAAATTTATATCAAATGATGTAATTAGGGTTTAACCTAATTGAGACATCACTAGTGTTTCAACCTTATTGAAAAGGACTAGTAACTGTATAAGTGGTTAGGATGTATCTCGTGGGTTATCTTAATTGAATCTTATTCTGGATACATGATATCACAGTGATGATATGGAAAACCTAAATTTAGTTGAATTTCCATGGTTTCATGTCTATATTGATTGCATATGAATTGTTGGAAACAATCTTTATTTAGTGAATGCTTATATCCTATGAAATCCTTATGAGAGCCATGTGACAAGTGAATGAGGTAAACGAAAAGGTGAATGAGGCAAATGCAACCCTAAGAGTAGGGTGTTGGCATGTGATGAATGAATAAGGCAAATGAAACCCTAAGGATGGGGTGTTCAATGAATCATGCTATGGTAATATGAAAGGTCTTGATATGAGATGTGGTGATGCTTAATTGTTAAATTGTATGTTTCTAGTGCATTTAACTTTATATGCTTGTTCTCCCTGAAATGATATTTACATACTGCAGGGCTTCTTATATTTCAATACATATCTCGTAAATTGCAGGTGATAAGATATGACATGCCCTAGAAAGGGATGTTACTGAGACACGGTATATGTTGAATACATGAACTATGATATTTATTGTTAATCAAGTATAGACCTAGATGCCCTAACACCGTAGAACCCCTTAGACGGGTCTGCAACTTTGGGGTGAAACTCGTGTTGCAACATCATCCATTCTTGTGTCGCGGACAAATGAGGAAAGAGAAAAAGGGCAGTGTCTAACAACAATTGTGCTTGTGTCACAATGGCACTGCGATATCACCAGAAAACTTGGTTATCTAACACCATTCGTGCTTGTGTCGCGAAGGTAACCATGTGACTCTCCGCCGGTGTACTCAGGTTTAAGGAGGAGTCGAGAGCACACGTGGTTGTGCAGCACACGTGGATGTGCGATGAGGCCGTAGAGCCTGTGTCCTGTGCAGACCAGGATGAGTAGTCAGACTTAGCACTTCCCGGGTGTGTCACTAAGTCTTGTACGGTGGGACCGTAGCATGAACTTGTTGCAGATCTTTATATGCAGAGTACACTGTATATATTTAGGGCATAATCTAAAATATGATCATATAGGTTCACAGAGTTCCTTATAAATGAAAGAGTTAAGAAAGACTAGAGCATAGTCTTCTTGTAGTTATTCTTTGGATGCAATATTTACATTCCTTGTTATTTCAATTATATTGTTTTAGAACTGCTCAGTGTAGTATTTATTGTTGTTAAATTTCATATCGTTTACTCAATTTATATATGCAATCACATTAGTGCATTAGTGTGTTTCCATGAAGTACTCATTCACTGAGCGAGTAGGCTCACCCCTCTACTCAAACATTTTAGGATTAATCGTGTGGACTTGAAGATGGTCAGAACATCAACATAGACCTGCCACAGGAGTCAAGTACGAGACTAGTTGAGTCAGTCGGTCCTTGTCACTCTAGGTCCTCAGTAAGAGTTTAGAGAGAGAGTTGTAATTACAATGTGTAATATTGTTCCTCTTTGATATGTATGCCAATTAGCAAGTTTCATGTGCATAATGTGTGAAAGACATCATGAATGCTTATACATGTATCTTTACTATTGAAGTCTGATTAGTAAAAGAAATGTTCAGATTCCTTTGTTAAGATGATATGTGGTTCAATGCGGGGAAACAAGAGTTTTAAAGTAAAGAAAAGAAAAGTAAAAGTTAAGGGTGTTCTTTGTGTTGCATACAAATCCCATCTTATGCCCTAATCTCATGATTTGAGGAAATTGTGAGATCGGGGTGTAACAGATTGGTATCAGAGCTTAGGGTGAGTTGTCAAGGACCATTAAGATAGTAAGTTAGAGTCCTATGTGTGGCAGATAGGAGATGTTTGATGTTAGCTTTGGGGATTTGAGTATTTGGATATCCTGGCCCGATATCTGAGTACTTGGATCAGCCAGTACAAGCTACTCTGTCTATTCTCTCACGTATACCCTGGCTAGGTATACAGTGGAAGAATGGGCTAGAGAGGAACCCTAGAAATGTTAGGGTTAGAAAACGAGAAAAGAAACAAGAATTAAGAGCATAAATGTAAAAGGAGATAGAACTTACATTTCATAATGTTGTATTTGTTGGAAATGTATAGAAATGCTCTTATATGTTTGAATTGAAACATTCAATACTTTGAAATATGGGTCTTTAATATTTGTTGCACACTATGCAATTGTAGCATTTATTGATTTTATTCTTTGTAACAAGTAGACTAGAATTGACCTTTGAATGGGCTTTTGTTTCTATGGTTTTGCCCGCTGATTCGAGTGAAATTGACATCAGCAGGTCTGTTTAGGTTTTCAGTCTGTGCGTGGTTTGGCCGAGTTCGTGTTTTGGTCGGCCGAGTTCCTTGTCTAGGATTTCAAACAGCGTTTTGGTCGGCCGAGTTTGGTCTTGAATCGGCCAAGTTTCTTTGTAGGTAAACAAGTAGTGTTTCGATCGGCCGAGTTCCCCAGAGGATCGGCCGAGTTTCCTGCTGATCGGCCGAAGTTGGTCGGCCGAGTTTCAAAATCTGGAAGTTGATCGGCCGAGTTCCAGAGTGATCGGCCGAGTTTCTGAGCTGTGAGTGGCAGTTCAGGAAGAATGTAATCCTTGGTAGTTCTTGGCTTCAGGACTTCAGGTTTGGCCTGGTCCGGTTGGCAGGATGCGTTATTAGGATCTAATGAATCCTATCAATAGCATAATAAGAGTAGAATTGGAATAATTAGACCCACATTAGAGTAAGAATGTACATACAGTAAGATGTTGAAACAGATGGGCAAGATCAGAACAACTAAGAATTAGTTGAAACTGATATCTGAGGTTCAATTTTGGGGCCTCATATGTGAAACCCTTAATTGGGAATAATAGAACATGATATGAAGTTCATAATCAGTTTATTGATCAATATTATATGAACTATACACAAGAAATATAGAAAAGATATGTGAAATGTATGTATGGTTCTAGATAGCAAGAATCAATCATGATGAATGAATCATATAATAGCGTATAATGCTTTTATGAACTCTAAAGCAAAGGCTAAGTAGAAGAATAGAGTGAGCTTTCAATAGGTCCATAAAAGTAAAAAGGATCGTATGAATATGTAATTCATAAGACTAGAACAACAAACTAGTTTCTAAGCAAAGGACATAGGTGTAGTTTAACGAATGAATAAGTCATACAAAGGTAGACTGTATTCAGAAGAGAAAAACTTGATTGAAAGAGAAATTATGTTTGATCCATGTATGATCCACTTGATGTAAAAATGAAGAATATGTAATGTATTCAACATGAGTAAAAAACTAATAGAAGGACTATTAATTTAGAACGTTAACTTCACAATATTATAAAGATAAAGGAGGAAATATGTGCAACATGGTATACATGACCATACATATGAATAAGCAACATGGTCATAAGAGAAAAAAAAATTTAGAATTAAAGATGACGGTTTAAAGAGTAGTATATAGTAAGAGGACTATGAAACGTAAGAAAGGGTTTGAAATATGATGGAGAAGTTATAAAATAAAGAGGTTGTGAGATTCAAGCAAGTGCTAATTAATCAAATATCTCTGTTGATAACTAACTAAATCTACATACGAGAATGTATTAAGGGAATGTTTGAATACAAGTATTCCAAGTCTTAAAATCATCTTCTTTTTAATTTATTCCTTAATAAGAGCAAGGTGGGAATGAAATGATAAGAGAAAATGAATCATATATGGTGCATAACTACCTTGGTAGGATTATCTAGTGAATGTAATAGTGACATACAATATGATAAAGTGCGATAAGAAATAATTCTTGTGTGATAGCAAGGATGATGAATAATCTATTCCTACCTTAAATCCTTCAATGTTAATGATGTTTATTGTATGTAATCATATGAAAAGGATAGGTAGCAAAAAGTAAAGAAGTAATGAATGAGCAGAGAGATATGGGAAAACACTAGCTTTGTGTAATATGTGAATTTGTTTTTACATGTATGAATTGTTGAAGGCATATTAAGGTATGAAAGTTGGTTCTGCATATGATTTCAGTGTATTTGTGCAAGCTATATGTTAAATTAAAGGCGTATGATAGTTGTAGTAATTCATACCTGATATGCATCTTACTATTGTGTATTTGTGATATGGTGATACGGTTTGGATGATGTCAGAACACATGAAGGGATATCCTGAATAAGGTAGTCATACTTATTCACTCATATTAATAGAAAAGGATGATAATCAGATTGTTTGGACAAGTAACCCTAATGAGGTGTAGCTTGTTATACCTAGCTCTAATATAACTGAGTGATGGTAATTGAATATGATTAATTCTTGAATGACTGATACAATTGTGGATTACCTTATTACTGTTGTTGAAACCCTAAAATGATATAGTGCGATGGTTACACTTTAAATTGTGTGTGGGCCCATAACCCACATGTCCCAGGATCGAAACAGGATAGTATGAAATGAGGTGGTAATGCTTCACCTCATGCATCCATGACCCAATGGGGATGCCAAGAGTAGTATTGTGCAATTGATTGTTGAATCTAGTCTTTTAATTCAAGACTGTTTTGCTATCTGAGCAACATGTTATTAAAGTTTAAAACAGCGTGGTGAACTTGCTTTTGTCACTTAAAGATGATACGGAACAATAGAACTCTCTGAACAGCGTAAGTTGAGATAGTTGTATCAGAGTTGCGCAGCGAAAGCGTGGTGGTTTATCTTTGCATTCTATGTTTGACTGTGGCATAAAGAATTTGCTTGATATCATTGAGAACTATTTGAAATATGTTGTGATTTAGTAAAGAATTAAAAGATCTAATGTTGAAAACTACATTCAGGTATGAAATACAAGAATATGATGACATGGAAGGCTTTAGAAGCTTAGAATAACCTTGAATGTATCTTTCTTGTAGGTTTATGTTTCGAGGACGAAACATTCTAAGGGGGGGGGAGTTGTTACGACCCCATCTGAGCTTAATTGGTAAACTATGGTTTACCTAGACAATTGCAAAGATTAATTGGAATAATCATTCTTGAAATCTAATTAATGATGATAACACAATTAGGATGTTTTAACTATGATAATAAGTTTAAATGTTCTTTTGTCTTGAGAATTAGGGTTTGAGAAGCATAGACCCTAATCGGCCCAAAATAGGGTTTTGATGATACATGAATACAGAATTTGATAAGTAGAATGTCTCACTAAATGATTTTTAGTATTTTATGTATAACTCTGATTTACTTCAAACTTGGATATGATTTAGATATATAAAATGTGAACAACATTAGAAAATATCAGAATTTTTGAAGAATGCTCTGACCTGTTTGTCGGCCGAGTTTCAAACTCGACCGATCACAATTTCAGAATTTTACAGCAGTATGGTAATTGAATTTTATCTTTTTATTGGTATATCCAATTGATCTCAAATTTTAACAGTATTTGATAAATACAATTTTAGACACTCTGTTAAATTGGAATAATTTTTGGATGACTTTTGAATCCCTACAGTAAGGGTGTCGGTCGAGTTTGTGCAGGACAAACTCGGCCGAATATATTCTGCAGACTGCAATATAGCAGTGCACTGTTCGATTTTTAATTAATTATTGTTAACTCCAAATGATCTCAAATTTTATATGAAGCTCTATAGATCAATTATAAACAACTTTATAAATTCCCATAATTGTTGGAGAATGTTTGATCTCTGAAATAAACGAATTACAGTAACTTTTGTATAACTGAATATTCAGCCTATATAATTAAAGTTGAGTGTTGGGTCAATATGCAATTGACCCAAGCAGCTCAATTGACTTATATGAATGACCACACACACAAGAATCTCTCATTCTTCGTCATTCACTCCAGAGAAACGAGCTCCTAGAGAGAGAGGGAGAATTAGGGCTTGAGAGGAAAAAGTGGGGGAAATGCTGAATTAGGGTTTTGCGATTCCAGGAAGGGTGAAATCAAGTAAGTTCGGATTCCTTGCATAGACCTTTATGGTGAATCTTCTCTCTCATGTCAAGATTCCGTCCTTGCTCTGATTTGATCCAAGATGATGTCGAAATTCCCTCTTTTCTCACCCTTTCTTCATAATCCCTCTTTTTCAAGGTTTCCGAGTTGAATGGAAGAAGAATTGGGAGATTTGCTAGGGATTTGATAGGAATTCGAGATTCCCTGAGTTGAGCTGAAGTTGTGAGGTGTTTTCACACCTTAGGGTGAGTGGGTTCTTCCTTCAAACATTCTAATGCACGAATTTGATTATAGCATCCAAATCCCTAATTGCTTAGTATGTGATTCTAAAACCTAAAATGTCCGTTTGATTTAAGATTGTTGCAAATTGATATGATATGGATTCCTTCTCTATTTTAAATGATTCCTAAATGGTAGATTCATATCAGAAACGTATGCAACACTTCCTAGTGAGAATGCTTTACAGATTTATATCAAATGATGTAATTAGGGTTTAACCTAATTGAGACATCACTAGTGTTTCAACCTTATTGAAAAGGACTAGTAACTCTATAAGTGGTTAGGATGTATCTCGTGGGTTATCTTAATTGAATCTTATTCTGGATACATGATATCACAGTGATGATATGGAAAACCTAAATTTAGTTGAATTTCCATGGTTTCATGTCTATATTGATTGCATATGAATTGTTGGAAACAATCTTTATTTAGTGAATGCTTATATCCTATGAAATCCTTATGAGAGCCATGTGACAAGTGAATGAGGTAAACGAAAAGGTGAATGAGGCAAATGCAACCCTAAGAGTAGGGTGTTGGCATGTGATGAATGAATAAGGCAAATGAAACCCTAAGGATGGGGTGTTCAATGAATCATGCTATGGTAATATGAAAGGTCTTGATATGAGATGTGGTGATGCTTAATTGTTAAATTGTATGTTTCTAGTGCATTTAACTTTATATGCTTGTTCTCCCTGAAATGATATTTACATACTGCAGGACTTCTTATATTTCAATACATATCTCGTAAATTGCAGGTGATAAGATATGACATGCCCTAGAAAGGGATGTTACTGAGACATGGTATATGTTGAATACATGAACTATGATATTTATTGTTAATCAAGTATAGACCTAGATGCCCTAACACCGTAGAACCCCTTAGACGGGTCTGCAACTTTGGGGTGAAACTCGTGTTGCAACATCATCCGTGCTTGTGTCGCGGACAAACGAGGAAAGAGAAAAAGGGCAGTGTCTAACAACAATTGTGCTTGTGTCACAATGGCACTGCGATATCACCAGAAAACTTGGTTATCTAACACCATTCGTGCTTGTGTCGCGAAGGTAACCCTGTGACTCTCCGCCGGTGTACTCAGGTTTAAGGAGGAGTCGAGAGCACACGTGGTTGTGCAGCACACGTGGATGTGCGATGAGGCCGTAGAGCCTGTGTCCTGTGCAGACCAGGACGAGTAGTCAGACTTAGCACTTCCCGGGTGTGTCGCTAAGTCTTGTACGGTGGGACCGTAGCATGAACTTGTTGCGGATCTTTATATGCAGAGTACACTGCATATATTTAGGGCATAATCTAAAATATGATCATATAGGTTCACAGAGTTCCTTATAAATGAAAGAGTTAAGAAAGACTAGAGCATAGTCTTCTTGTAGTTATTCTTTGGATGCAATATTTACATTCCTTGTTATTTCAATTATATTGTTTTAGAACTGCTCAGTGTAGTATTTATTGTTGTTAAATTTCATATCGTTTACTCAATTTATATCTGTAATCACATTAGTGCATTAGTCTGTTTCCATGAAGTACTCATTCACTGAGCGAGTAGGCTCACCCCTCTACTCAAACATTTTAGGGTTAATCGTGTGGACTTGAAGATGGTCATAACATCAGCATAGACCTGCCACAGGAGTCAAGTACGAGACTAGTTGAGTCAGTCGGTCCTTGTCACTCTAGGTCCTCAGTAAGAGTTTAGAGAGAGAGTTGTAATTACAATGTGTAATATTGTTCCTCTTTGATATGTATGCCAATTAGCAAGTTTCATGTGCATAATGTGTGAAAGACATCATGAATGCTTATACATGTATCTTTACTATTGAAGTCTGATTAGTAAAAGAAATGTTTAGATTCCTTTGTTAAGATGATATGTGGTTCAATGCGGGGAAACAAGAGTTTTAAAGTAAAGAAAAGAAAAGTAAAAGTTAAGGGTGTTCTTTGTGTTGCATACAAATCCCATCTTATGCCCTAATCTCATGATTTGAGGAAATTGTGAGATCGGGGTGTAACATACATGCACAGAGTATAGCAACAAAAACAATAATTTTATCTATTCATATTCCCATAACAGCATGATCGCGTCAACTACAATGAAATAGGAAGGATGTTTTAGAGAGTTCTTCCTGGTCCTAGAGAAAGTCCAGTGACAAAACTCGCTTCTTTGCAATTGTTGATAAGTTTCTCTTGGATGTTAGTTGTGCAACTTCTAGTCTTCACCACAAAAAAGTGAATGCAACCTCTACAACGATTTTGGTGGTCTTGCCACAGACTGCAGGTTGACTTTGCTCTCTGAGCTGTAGCCAAATGACTCCTGCCTCTAAAGTAGTCCACATGGACCAACTAGAACTCTTGTCCTTCATCAAGAATGGATAGGATGGAGTTGTCCCTCCCGTTGGTGTACTAGTCACCAACCTGCTCTCCCACAACGACAACTATCAGTTGTTCTCTTCCTTTGGCAATACCTCCCTATCGGGTAGGACTTGCCTGGGCTCTCTTGGTTACCACAATTAGAGAGGACAAAAGTTGTCAGAGGAACAAATTATTAGTTTTATGTGTTGTGTTGTAATCTGGGAAGCCCATGATATCCCTCTATTTATAGTAGAGGCTAGGGTCAAGGTTCACAACTTCTATTCGGATGGGATTAATGTGCGGAAGTGGAAAGGACTGCAAGATCTTGAATTTTTGTAACCTGCAACAGTAAAACGACCACTTCCCACACCCAGACGGTCATATGATGTGCAAGATTGTCATCTTGCATTGTCAAACGACCATTTGGAAGCTCACAATCTGAAACGAATTTGGCTATTTCAAATCCAATTTAATACCTCATATTAATTTGCTTGTTCCTCAAATAAAGAACGATCGAAAGTATTTGGGAAACACCCTGAACCCCAACTAGGCCATCTCACCCAAATGAGACACCCGTCTTACTCACCCATATGGCCGTCTGGTGAGTTGATCTGAGCCGGTCAGTTCAATCATATTGAACTAGTCGGATCAAGGGCAGAACTTAGCCAAATTGATATCTGATCAACCTGACCTCCAAACGGCCATCTCAACTACTTGAGATGCCCGTCTGACTGCCCAAATTCTGTCTCACCCTATGAGATGGTCGTTACGCTAACCAGGTCAGCCATTCGAGCAATCATTTGCATGAATCGAATACCTAAACACTTTAGTAGTCAATCCAATTATCATTCAAGATCAAACTCCTCTTCTAGATGAGTTCCTATGTGTGTGACCCTATAGGTCCCATGTCACATTGGTACTGAATTTCCATATCAAAAGAAAAGAGTGGTGTCTAGTCGCACATCAGTGCTACCCAAGTGAAATGGAAAGTTGGAGAACAACTTCAACCTACATTATGTGTAACATGTTGCAGTTATTGCATAATTCCTTTGTTACCAGTAGCCATGATGAACTTGTGGCATGGTGGGTCATTCTCTCAATGTTCAATCATGTTTCATGAACCAAGGGCAAACTGTCTGAGATAATGTGACCTCAATATCATATATTGATTCACATGTGCATGCACATGCATTTCTCAGTCTCACTAATCAAGTGGCCAGGATATCATACTCTCTGTCTCACAAATCCTATATCTATCACTCATAATCTATCCCCATGTGCCAAATTCACCCAATCATCACCGTTATAACAACCCATGTTTTGGGATTACATTTAATGATGTCAAAGCATACCCAACGACATATGACAAGTGTAGTGATTTCAGGTCTAAGAATCACAATCACCACCTTCACTATGAGAGATGACTATGACCAAAAAACCATGTGTCACTCTCAAGGTGGGTTTGTCTGATACACTATTCCCTAAGATGCATTTGTGTGCTTGGTTTGATATTGGCATACCATGACTTAGTGAGACTCAATCATCAACCAACTCACACTCTATTCTCATGTGTTACGAGTGTCTATCTACGTTCTACGGTAACAACATACTAGGGACATGATGAGAATATGCGTATTTACTCTTGATATTTGTATGGTCTCATTTCCATAAGGCTAATACTTGAAGACATATGCCATTGAGTAATGTTATTCTCTAGACATTCACTCTGTATCCTCATTATCTCAAAACTGAGTGAAACAAATGAATTGGAAGGTTGCCTTAATTTATGTTATTATTAATCAAATCCTTCTAGGTAATTATGCCATGCCAATCATCATATGATTGACTCTATGAGCATACCTTACCAATAGATGAGGTGTGGAGAGATAATGTCAATCATCGTATGAATGGCTCTATGAGAGATAATGTCAATCATCATATGAATGGCTCTATGTGCATATAATTATGATCCTAGATGAGAAGTGGAGAGATAATGATGTTCTTTGAGGAAAGAATATGAATGAGTTTATGACCTTGACATTGTCTTAGTGTCCTAAATGAGGTGATATCCTCTGGTGATGTGATTAGAGATTGTTATTCTGTAGTGATGCGATAATGATGTTAGCCTTATGTAAGGTAGTGGAACAATAAGTACCATGTGAATTATGTAACAAGTTTATATTCCATACATTTTATATCTTCTGAAGTTTAAATATATCCTTATCTTTTTAGAACCTGTTGGATCTAGGGCTCCAGAGGGGAGTGAATAGAGCTAAAAAATTTCTCGCAAGATAGATTAGACCTTCAAATCATATCAAATTGAAACCAATAGCTTAAGTGGAATTTGAAGTCCTAACTAACAAGCATAGCAAGGATGAGAGGAATTGATAGCAAGCACTTGACAAGGTGATGTAGAGTGGTTCCACACTTCAAACTAGAAGTGAGTCAATCCACTACCTAGAGAGGTCAACCTCTAGGACTTTGCAAGTTCTTTTCTCTATATTATCACCAATAAGAGTTACAACACTAGACTACCAAAGGACTTACTCATCCAAGAACAATTAGTATCCACCTTACCAAGGACTTACCCACCTTGCAAGAGTCTTCAACCTTCACCAGGGTCTTACCCACTCAAGCACAAGTCTTCCACCTTCAAGGACTTTGCCACTCTTCTTGGATCTTCATCCTTTGCCTTCTCCTTCACTTGGAGAAGATCACCACCTCTTCATCAACCTTGAATAGGACAAGCTACAACTCCTCCTTCACTCAGGGAAGCTTGCTTCACCTTTTCTTCATGGAGGAAAGGGATAGGGAAGATGGAGAAGATGAGAGCTTTACATGCACAAGGGTGGAGCTCTCTTACAAAAGGCCTAACTCACTCATAATCAAAAAATGAAGTGTAAACTAGAGAGAGAAAGGGGCTCAAGGAGTTTTAGAACACTCAACTATAGTAAGGACTTAGAATAGCTTGAATGAGTAAACTTGGAATGAACTCCAAGGGGTCCTATTTATAGTTGGTGGTTCTCCCTTGAGTTGGGGATCACTTAGGGCCGAAATATAGCTGTTTTCCTCAAACAAACAGATCTATTTTCAACCAAAACAACTCATCAATGGTTATAATCACTTTTTCTACATTTTTTATATAGTGCATTCAGTCGAGTTTCAATAAAGGTAACTCGACCAATCAACTAAAAGACAAAGCCAATTTTCAAACCATCGGTCGAGTTTGCTCTGGGAATCTCAACAGATGAGATAAAGTTAGATTTTCTCAGTGATTTGATGAATCGAGTTCTATGAGTGTACAACTCGACCGATGTGTCATCTTCAGAAAATCCATCATAGGATCGGTCGAGTTTCCAACTCGACCGATGAACAGCCTGTGACAAATTTTCAAAGTTGACTTTTAAGTTATTAAACCTTGGTATTTTATGTCCCTCATATTTTTATCATCTTAGTTACAAGTCATATCATTAACACAAGTGATTACAAGATTCTTCTAAGGTCGTTTGGAGTGATTTCCCGAAACACGCACTTGCATTTCATTTGACTTGAACTTGAACAAGCTAGGGCTAGTGTAATTTGATCCTTTTCATGTACCTAAAGCCTGAAATCAATCTTGAACAAACATATTGGATACATAGGAATGGAATGGCTAAGTCATTATAAAAATATGGGTAATGTATAACTCTCAAGTCAACATTCTCCCCCTTTTTGATAATGACAAATCATTCCTCAATCATATTGAAAAGGATATTGAAATTATACCTTTGCCTAGTGAATTGTAAGGGGATTCAAGATTTGAACAATGTGAATTGATCCCCCTCAATCTATGCTTATTTTAACCTACATGGTTAGTCTATCTACATAAAACAATATAACATATACATACTATATGGTCCTTTAGTAAGTCACATGATAAAGCATATATTGAACAAGAAAAGGATAACATAGGCAATAAAACAATATGGTTGAGCTTCAAAAAACATTGAATTTTTCTCCCCCTTTTGACATTATCAAAAAGGAAGGGGGTAGAAGAGCATAGTAACAGGTCTTCTCTAAGTACAATCAAGCATATATCCATAACATGCAATCTCAAAAACATATACACCAACTAGAGATGAGAGAAACAAGTAGTCTAAGGCATAATCAAAATATGGTAAAACATGGCACCAACTCATAATATATAGCAAAACAAAGAGTCAATGTACATAGAATTAAGATTACAACCCAGAAAGAAAGTTCTCATGAAGCAGCTACAAGCCAAAATGAGGAAAACTAGTATGATAAAAAATAGTACAGCTCAGAACATGTGCCCATATGTTTCTAATACATAATAGCCTAGAAAGATATATATGATCAAAATCTAGACTAAAAACTAAAAAACCTAGACATTTAGGTCATCTATATCTAAATCATTCACAACATTATCAACATCAGGCTCATAGTCATCATCTCCATTTGAAGGCGCAACAACATTGCCTTCATCACCAAAGTCACCAGCAAAGCCATCAGAGCCATCATCATCATTTGATGTAGTGCCATCCTCCTCCTCATCATCAGCAGCCTTGTAAGCATCAATAGTCTCCTCATCAGTCTGGTCTAGTATCTCTTCATTAGTAGATGGACCGAAACCCCAACCAAGCCAACGAGCATTCTGCTCATCCCAAGACATACCAAGTGCATGAAGCTCATTAGCCTATGGGAAGGAAGGAGCAGAACTACCAAGGCTGGAAAGTAGAGAGGCCCAGGGGCCAGCAGACAGAGGCAACACAATGGGAGAAGGTCCACCAACACCAGAGGGTGTAGCAACAACTGAAGGTGTAGGTGGATTGGCTGGGTAAATGTCATTGTATGAATAGGATGCATAATCACCTCCTAGGTATGATTGGTAGGTTGGGTAGGGATGTGCACATGACATGTTCATGTTAGACATGATTGAACATAGATCCTGATATAGGTTCTCCTGAACTTGGAGATTGTATGCCTATTGATGCATCATGTAGCCCATAAGGGTTTCATTGGACACATGGAACGAGGAATAGGCAAGTTGGGTAGGATGAGGTGGTGGTGATTCTCTGGTAGAGGTAGAGGCAGAGGCACCAGGTGTGGTGGAGGAGAGGATATGCACAAACTTATGAAGAGTAGTCTCACTAATACAAACTCCTTTCCAGGAAGGTTTGTAATGAACGTCGTGGAAAAGAGATTTGTTAGTGGCAAACTAGAATAGACCATAAATCAGGGTTGGATATGGAGGGTGGGTGCTACGGGTGTTCTTTCCTGAGTCAAAGAAGGTCATATGGTGGAGGATGTATCTTGACCACTTGACTCTGACATTCTCTTAGAGACATTACATGATCACCGCAGTGTTTTCTACAATTTTTGTTTGATTTTTCTTTGGATGGATATTGTAGTTGACGAATAGGGTGGGGATGCGTCTCTTGAGATCCAAGGAATATGATGGAAGGGTTCTCTTCTTCTTATAGGGGAATTGAGGCTTCTTCAAGAAATGATGGATGTCAAGGAGAGTGAGATCATATTACTTGTAGAAAGCCTCAGGCTCAGTTAGGTCAAAATACTCAGGGTAATCCTTACACTAGGTGTTAGTTTCATCGGTACCTGAGAAAAAGATGTTTAGGGTATCCACAGAAACTTGGAATTTCTTCCCGAATATCATAGATGTGAGGACTACTTGAGTATTAGGTGGGGGTATGAGGGTCTCGTAATTCCAACACAAGTTGGCATAGAATTCATGAATTGCTTTTGTTCTAGTTATGGAATTGTTGTATCATGCACAGTCAACACCCAAGGTAGAGAGATGGTGAACGTTGAGCAACTTCGCTACTTGATCTATGACCTCTTGGAATATAGGGCTTGGCTCAAAGAGGGTGCGAAAGGGGAAAGGATTCTGGGGAAGGAGGTCCTTATACCTATTTATAGCCTCATTTGAGACAAAAAGAATGTCATCAAATGGGATCAAGCGGGAAGAGGATGAAGATGATGGTGCATTAGCTGGGGCGACTCTCTTCCTCCTATTGGATGCCATGGAGACGAGCAAGAGAGGAAGGAGAGAGAAAAAGCTAAAAAATCACCACCAAAAATGTCCATTGACCTAGGTTTGTCAAGGCGAAAGGTCTAGGAAGGTCAAGCTAGGTCAGATTAGGGCTAGGTAGAGGAAGGGAAGGACAAGGGTAGAGAGCTTATGGCAAATGGAGGTGGAATCAGTCGACTTTTATCTAGTTGAGAGGGAGAATAGTCAGATGAACCCAACTTAAGAACACTCCAGCCCGACCATCGGTCGAGTTCTATGAACTTGGAAACTCAACTAATAGACTTTGTAAAAAATCTCTCGGCCTCCGATCGGTCGAGTTAGCAACTCAACTGATGGTCAACCTGACCTAAAACTAACCAACTTAGTTTTTAGCCATTAGAGTGCTGATTAAATTTATTTTTCAAGTCCATTATGTATATTGAACATACTTAGGCACATATTACTCATCATTGGGTACTATTTTGCGATAAAACATGCATTTACGAAAATACCCAAAAACAAGAGAAAAACAAGGCAAAATGAACATGAAAAATGGATTTTTAGCATATTAGAAAGAAAAGATGATCAAAACAGCAGTAAGACATATAGGATAGATGACAACTAGCTAGAAGGTATATCAGATTCATTCAAAGAAGTTATAAGCAATTTGGATCTAATAAAGTTAAATTGCTCTTTATCTAGAGGTTTAGTGAAACTGTCCGCCAATTTATTTTCTATGTCCACAAGAGTGATGTAGATATCCTTTTTGGCAATTTGATCATGGAGAAAATGATGGTGAACCTCTATATGTTGAGCTCTACTGTTCAAGATAGGATTGTATGACCAGCTAATTGCACTAGTATTATCACAATATATAGGAGAATCATTAAAATGAATGTTAAAGTCTTGGATCATTTGCTTCATCCATAGGACCTGGGAACAACAACTCTCGACAGCAATGTATTCAACCTCTATGGTTGATAATGCCACTGTGCTCTATTTCTTAGAGAACCAAGACACCAATCATGGTCCTAAGAGGAAACAAGTGCCACTTGTGCACTTTCTATCAATCAAGCACCCTACATAATCTGCATCACTATAAGAATTAAGAGTAAAGTCCCTTGACTTAGGATACCATAGTCCAAAATTTTGGGTTTTGGCTAAGTACCTTAAAATCCTCTTAACAACTATAAGATGTGATTTCTAAGTATTTTATTGAAATCGAGCACACAAGCCAACACTAAACATTATATCAGGTCCATAGGTAGTTAAGTAAAGTAAACTTCTGATCATACCTTTATAGATCTTCTCATCTACCTTCTCACCTTCTTCATCTTTCTCAATTTTGGAGGTGTTGTACATGGGTGTGTCCATCGGCTTGGTATTCTCCATCCCAAAGTGCTTGAGTAGTTTACTTGTGTACTTTCCCTGGTTGATGAAGTTCCCATCTTTTGTTTTCTTGATTTGAAAGTTGAGGAAGAACATGAGTTCACCCATCATACTCATATCACATTCACTATGCATAAGATCACTAAATTCTTTGCAAAGATCAAGGTTAGTTCCGCTAAAAATGATATCATCAACATATATTTGTATGATAAGAAAATTGTTAGAAGTGTACTTTAGAAATAAGGTAGAATCCACTTTTCCCATGATATACCCATGACCTAACAAAAAGTTATTTAATTTCTCATACCAAGCTCTAGGTGCTTGTTTGAGTCTATAGAGAGGTTTTTGCAACAAATAAAATGGTTAGGTAGACTATCATGTTCAAAGGCCAGAGGTTGTACAACATACACTTCCTCTTCAATTGTACCATTCAAAAATGCACTTTTAACATCCATTTGATACAGAAGAAAGTCTTTATAACTTACAAAAGACAGCAACATATAAATGGACTCAAGTCTATCTACAATTGCATATGTTTCATCAAAATCTATACCTTCCTGTTGATTGTAGCCTTGAGCCACTTACCTTACTTTGTTCCTTACCATTTTGCCACTTTCATCAAGCTTGTTGCGGTAGACACATTTAGTGCCAATGATCTTTCTATCACTTGGACTTGGCACAAGGATCCAAACTTTGTTCTTATAAATTTCTCCAGCTCTTCTTATATAGTTAGGATCCATTCTTTATCCCCAAGGGCTTCTTTGACATTCTTAGGCTCGAGTTGTGAGATGAAGATATTTTTGGCTTGTTCCATGTTGAATGCAGCCCGCGTCTTCACTCTTTCAAATGGATCACCTAAAATCAGGTCCTTTGGATGATTCTTTGTATATTGGGGGGTTGGATCCTTCTTCTCATCATCTTTTTCTTCTTCTTGAGTGGCCACCTCTTTTCCCTTTTGGGTGATGTTGAGCTCTTTTAGAATATGAATTACTTCACCTACAACATCATCATTTAGAACAATATCTTTGGGAATAGAGGGGTTAGTCTCAATAAACTTAACATTTATAGATTCTTCTACTTTAGCAAGATCAGCATTAAAACTCTATAAGCCTTGCTAGTAGTGCTATAGCCAAGAAAGAAAGCCATGAAATATTTTGGATCTAAATTGTCGCGAGAATATTTCGTGTTCAAAACAAAACAAGGAAATCTGAAAATATGAAAATACCTGATAGAAGGCTTCCTACCACTCCATAGCTCATAGGGGATTTTCTTTAAAGAAGGATGAGTAAAAATCTAGTTTGCACAAAACATGAGGTACTGACAGCTTCAACCCAAAACTTCTTTGGAGTATCATACTCTAGAAGTATGGTCCTAGGCATCTCCTGTAAAGATCTATTTTCCTCTCTACAACCCCATTTTATTGAGGTGTTCGAGGTGAAGAGAAGTTGTATGCATAACCATATTCTTGACAAAAATGCTCAAAAAGCTCATTTTTAAATTCTCCCCCATGGTCACTACGGATGGAAACAATGTGACAAGACACTTCATTCTCAACTCATTTAAAAAAGCTTGATAAAACATCAAGAATATAACTTTTAGAAATGAGAAAGAAGGTCCAAGTATATCTAGAAAAATCATCGACAATAACAAGACAATACTTTGAGCCACGAAGTGATTGAGTTCTCATTGGTCCAAATAGATCAATGTGAAGAAGCTCAAGAGCTCTCTTGGTACTAAGGACTCCTTTGGATTTGAAGAAGGACTTGGTTTTATTTCCTTGGGTACAAGGTTGGCATTCCTCATCCTTTTCAAAATCTAATTTGGGAATTCCCTTGACCAAGTCCTTTTTACTCAACTTCTTCAACTAATGCATATTTAAATGACCAAGCCGGCGGTGTCAAAGAGAAATATCATTTGAGTTGAGTACTAAGCATCTACCAACAACATGCTTAATAGAGTCAAGAACAATAACATAATGATTACCACTTTTGGTTCCCTTATATATAACTTGGTAGGTGAGGGAATCTAGAATCAAGCATTCAAAAGAAGTAAATAACACAAGACCATTATCACATAGTTGACTAACACTAATTAAATTGTGATGTAGGCCATCCACAAAAAGAACATTCTTGATACACAAGGACTCACCTTCATCACCCGCACCTTTGACTTTACCTTTCTTGTTGTCCCCAAAGGTGACCAATCCTCTTTTCTTTTTGGTTAAGTTGTTGAAATGGATTATATCACCTGTCATATGCTTAGTGAAGCCACTATCAACAATCTATCTTCCTTTTTCCTTCAAGAAATGAGAATGTCGGTTCCCAACTCAAACTTTGGGATCCAGAGTTAACTTGGGGACCCATTTCATCTTTGGATTGGTCCTGATAGGCTTGTAAGGACAATAAGAAGAGTAATGATCATCACATTTGCAATAAGAAGCAACCATAGGATTCTTAGTGCCAGAAGACTCTCCTACAAAGAAAGCGGTCTCCTTTCTCTTTTTCTTACCTTTGGGTTTACTCTTACCCTTTTATGCTCCCCCTACAAATCCCAAACCACTAGTACCACTTTGTTTGATAGAATGGTCAAGGATTTCATTTAGGGAGTTCTTCACTTTGAGGAATTTTTGTAGGGATGCTCTCAATCTATGGTTATCATCATTTAATGATATAATGGTAGAGAATAAACTAGATATGTCATCCCTAGCATGCACAAGATCAGCCTCAAGACATAAAGCTTTAGTTAAATATGAATGCTTTTCAAGAGAGATAGAAGCAACATTAATACTGGGCAATAAAGGTCTAGAAGATAGATCATTTACTTGACCAATTAACCTACCTTTTTCAGATTGAAGCATTTGGATTTCTTTAAGATAGACATCTCTCTCTTCTCTACGAGCATCAATGAGGAGATTAAATTCAACATTTTCAATTTTAACTATTTCAAGCTCTTTAAGAAAGTTTTGGTTTTCTTCCTTAAGATTCTCAATGTTATTAAGGTAAATTCCATTCTCAACTTCAACCCCATTGTATTAAAGCTCAAGATCAAGGTATTGCCCTTCCGAATTATCAATACTCTCAATATTGGTTTTCTCATTCAATTCAAGAATTTCATGTTTAGCATATAGATCATCAATGACTTTTCCTAACCATTTTATTTTAGATTTACATTTGGTAAAAGATGAACGGGTAGAGATAAGAATGTAAATAACAATTTCCTTAGATAACTCATGCAAACTTACCTCACTTACCTCATCAATTTCTTCACTAGTAGAGGCCATGAGTGCAAGGTGGCACTCTCCATCTTCCTTGGAGCTTGAGTTGCTTGAAGATGAAGCTTCCCAAGCTGCATGAGCTACATTCTTGTGTCTCTTCTCCTTCTTGTACTTCCTCTTGTATTTTCTCACCTTCTTGTACTATTCTTCCTTCTTTGAGATTCCCTTGTGGTGTGACTTTCTTGATTTTGGACATTCACTCTTGTAGTGTCCCTTTTTCCCACACTTGTTGCATCTCGGAGTAGAAGAAGAGGAAGCTTGCTTTCCCTTGAAGTGTTTGCCTTTGATGTAATTGGCTTCATACTCACTTGGGCCATCATCTTCACTAGAGGAGGAGGTAGAATTCCGGAAAGCAAGTTGTTGTTGAAGGATGACTGCCTTCACTTGAGCTTTGAAAGCACTATCTTTGATCTTCTTGGCTTCCTTCTCTTCTTGCTTGGCTTCTTCTTCTTGCTTGTCAAGCTTTGGCTCATGGGCTTGGAGGTTGCCAGTGAGCTCTTTAGTTGGGATGTCACCAAGGCTCCTCACTTCTTCAATGGAGGTGATCTTTGACTCCCATCTCTTTGGTAGAGTCCTCAAGATTTTGCATTTGATTACACCTCTATCCAAAGTGTTGCCCAATGCAGCCAGTCCATTGATGATGACATTGAGTCTTGAGTACATCTTTGTAATCCCTTCTTTCTTTCCCATCTTGAAGTTCTCTAGAAGGTTGTTCAACATGTATATCTTGGCCTCCCTGACTTGCTTTGTTCCTTCATAGGTGATGCACAATCTGTCCCAAATCTCATAGGCGATGTCCCAAGATGAGATGTGTTTGAACTCCGTTGGGCTGAGGGTTGCGTAGAGGATTCTTATGACTTTGGCATTGCGTTGGTCTTCCTTGAGTGTAGCTTCACTCCATGTTGCAATAGCTCTGGTTGGCTGCTTGTAAGGTGTGACCATCACCTTCTACATGTCAAAGTTCATCCCTTGAATGTAGAACTGCATACACATCTTCTAATAGAGGAAGTTGGTGCCATCAAAGATCAGAGGACACATGGAGAAGCCTCCCTCTAGGTTGAGTGAACCTAGTAGGTTGTCGCCCATCTTATCGTCTCGTTAGAGATTATTGGAGAAGATCCTTAGCTCTGATACCACTTGTTGGATCTAGGGCTCTAGAGGGGGGGTGAATAGAGCTACAAAACTTCTCACAAGATAGATTTGACCTTCAAATCATATCAAATTGAAACCAATAGCTTAAGTGCAATTTGAAGTCCTAAATAACAAGCATAGCAAGGATGATAGGAATTGATAGCAAGAACTTGACAAGGTGATGTAGAGTGGTTCCACACTTCAAACTAGAAGTAAGTCAGTCCACTACCTAGAGAGGTCAACATCTAGGACTTTTCAAGTGCCTTTCTCTATATTATCACCAATAAGAGTTACAACAATAGATCACCAAAGGACTTACCCATCCAAGCACAAAGAGTATCCACCTTACCAAGGACTTACCCACTTTGTAAGAGTCTTCAACCTTCACCAAGGTCTTACCCACTCAAGCACAAGTTTTCCGCCTTCAAGGACTTTGCCACTCTTCTTGGATCTTCATCCTTTGCCTTCTCCTTCACCTGGACAAGATCACCACCTCTTCATCAACCTTGAAGAGGACCAGCTACTGCTCCTCCTTCACTCGGGGAAGCTTGCTTCACCTTTTCTTCATGAAGGAAAGGGATAGGAAAGATGGAGAAGATGAGAGATTTACATGCACAAGGGTGGATCTCTCTTACAAAAGGCCTAACTCACTCATAATCACAAAATGAAGTGTAAAATAGAGAGAGAAAGGGGCTCAAGGGGTTGTAGAACACCTAACTATAGCAAGGACTTAGAATAGCTTGAATGAGCAAACTTGGAATGAACTCCAAGGGGTCCTATTTATAGTTGGGGGTTCTCCCTTGAGTTGGGGATCACTTAGGGCCAAAATATAGCCATTTTCCTCAATGCAACAGATCTATTTTCACCCAAAACAACTCACCAATAGTTATAATTGCTTTTTCTTGTTTTTCGTACAATTGATTCGATCGAGTTTCAATAAAGGTAACTCGACCGATCAACAAAATGACAAAGACAATTTTCAAACTATTGGTCGAGTTTGTTCTGGGATACTTGACAGATGAGCTAAAATTAGATTTGCTAAGTGAGTCGGTTGGTCGCGTTGTGAGTGTATAACTTGATCGATGTGTCATCTTTAGAAAATCCATCATAGGATCGATCAAGTTTCCAACTCGACCGATGAACAACCTGTGACAAATTTTCAAAGTTAACTTTTGAGTGATTAAACCTTGGTATTTTGTGTCCCTCATATTTTTCTCATCATAGTTACAAGTCATATCATCAATACAAGTGATTACCAAATTCTTCTAAGGTCGTTTGGAGTGATTTTCCAAAATGCGCACTTGCATTGCTTTTGACTTGAACTTGAACAAGTTAGTGCTTGTGAAATTTGATCCTTTTCATGTACCTAAAGCCTGAAATCAATCTTGAACAAACATATTAGATACATAGGAATGGAAAGGTTAAGTCATTATCCAAATATGGGCAATGTATAACTCTTAAGTCAACAAAACTTTTCTAGGATTTGCATGTAACTTGATTGATGCAGTTAAAAGATACCCAATTGGCTTTAACTAACCAAGTAAAACTCTAAGCATGTAGTGTTATGCATTATAGATCAATCCCACTACCCTAACTTGCTAGATAGTGAAACAATTATTTCTAAGGGGAACTCAGAGCACATATTATTGAGTATGCATGGTGCAAGTGGCCAAGTGTCATTGACATCTTGATTCAATGGTTTAGAGGATGGCTGTAGTCATGCCTTGGTAGAAGAATGATTACAATCACATCGCAGTATATATGATGTGATAGAAGACAACTATGGTTGTACCTAGATTGATTGAGTTTGAATACCCTGTTCACTAGTTCTGTGATATAAATCAAGGTGAACTAGGATGTTTTTCAGTTGGACTTTATATGTCATTACAGTAGACTCGTACTAACTAAGGGAGGAAGAAGATCTTGGGAATTCAGATCTTCCTAGATCTTGTATGGAACTATTTTTGATTTAGCAGTGGACAATTGGAGTGAGAGTAGTATACCTCAACTCCTTAGAGCTTAAAAGATGTAATACAACTGTGTAGTATATCTTCTTAGGGTTAAAGACGACTCACATTAGATGTCTACCATTATCTTGTTTCTTATACTACATAGTTGTTATATAATGTTGTAGAGAAGTGAACAATTATACATGTTCCGTCTAAACATGTTGCCATGCCGATCTATTATAGATGTTCAACCTTCCTAACATGTGTAATCAATTTTAATTATACATTTAGCTAAATCTACTCAAAATACTTAACCTATTATAATAGTATATCTCTGGTAACCTTAATTGTTGGTTGAGAGTTATATCTCTCACTAGGATGTTGGTATCACCCTGTGAGTTTCCAAATCTTTTTAGGTAGTCGTCAGCGACATGGTAGAGATTGTGTTGTTGAGGAGGAGCAGCTTGGAGACCAGTAGAAACAAAAGGTCAGATGTTGCTAAATATGTAGTAGAGTCCTAGTGTCATCCCTATACTCTCAGGTCTGGGAGGGTTTTGTTTTGTAGATGATCTGTATGACGATACATATTTTGACAGTATGCCATCATTGTATATATGTGGCTTGTACATGTGAACATATTCTTTTGTATACAGGTTGTGGCAGTTGGCCTCTAAATAGATGTGAATACCTGATATGGTATATGTGATGTAGGCTTATGGACCTTGATGTATTGTGTTTCCGCCTGAGATGGTTATACGAGAACCGATTTTAATTTACCTATTATTTTGGTAATGTGGTTGTTTTGTTGTTGATCACACACTTTATTTTGAGTAATCTCGTTGTATGGCGTTGGGATGTCATACTTATATTAGATCCTTCAGATCAAGAGGGTAGGTATGATATTGCATTTTTTCTCCATTTAAAAAGTATCATTAGTTATCTTTAGTAAATCTTTAACTCAATACACACAGATTTACAAGAATTGAGATTTTAACTATAGTATGTCTTAGTGTGGTCTCACTATTGAATAAAGTGTTCATGGAGAAAAATCAATATTCTTAATCTTCCAAATTGGGTTGTGATGTCATATTGCCTTTATAATTTATGAGAAAATCTATTACATCTCAAATTTGGATCATAGTTCCATATGAACTATATGTATGTGTAATTATCACAATAAACATCTATACTATATTTAAGAGTCTGTTTGATTTTTAGCACACATCCAATTTAAAGAAATGAAAGGAATACATGATCAAACATAAAATATCATGCATATCATGATTTGTAGGGACCTTTAATTTCAAATTATGTGTTCATAAAAGTTTTTCTAATAGAGTGTTCACGATTGTGATGAATATATCGTGTTGAGAACTAACCACTTCATCGTGGAGAGGCGGGGAAGAGCTAAAGGGAGTCACCACTTTTCATGTGACAAAAAAAAGAACGAGATAAGGACAACTACGATGTCGCATGGGGCAATGATTTATAATTGGCACGCTACCACAAAAAAATGACAATTTATAGGTTTAACTACAATGTGCTTAGCGGGGACAGTGTTATGCATATTGTATCACCAAGTGATACATGATTTCTGGGGATAATTAAGATGAAATTTTTTTGCTCAAGATAATTTAGATGAAATTGTTGACCTTATTATGTATTGTTGTAGTGACAAGACGAAGCTAATGAACGACATCATCTAGTGACAAGAAGTTTGCAATGGAACTAGCAGGACAATACGTTATTTCTGGATGGAGGCTGATGCATAATTTTGTACTGAAAAAGCATCATGGGATACTTTGTCATGAAAGAATACCCAATATAGCACCCTAGAATTCATTCTCCCAGTCGCACGATCAATTAAAACCACAACTCCCAGTTACACTCTTAGTATTTGGCTTGAAACTACCACTTGACCTGGCATCAACAAATTATTTATTACGGGAACATATTAAAATTTGGAAAACTACCACTTGATGTGGACTTTCCATTTTTTAGATGATATAGAAAACATCTCGCTATTGAACTTGTATCTTACAAAGTTGAAACAAGGTAAAAGGCAACACTATTTTTACTTTGTTTTTATTTTCTAAGAATAAAAGTTATCCATTATCATTCTATCAGCATACGTGGTGGTTTCAATACATAAAACGTAAACCACCAATGATAATGTCGGTTTTAAGTGAAAGCTTGTAAATCCTGGAATTATTTTTCCAGGCTTCTTTTGAAGAAAAAAAAAACGTCATAATGGTATTTTGTTCATATTTGTGTTTGTGGGAAAAAGTTGAACATTTTCTTCTTTTTTATTGTTTTCTTCTTCTTTTTCTTTATGTAACCTACATGTCTTATTCTCCTAAAAGAAGTATTTTCGTAGAAAGAGAAAGATTGAAACAAATGCTTGAATCGGCATGCCCTTAAATGATAACAATGAATTTATGTGATCCAGATATAAATCGAAGTTGATAACAAATTGGGTACTATGGCTAAATCGAAGTTGATAACAACGAATTTATGTTGACTGATGGCTGGTACTATGGCTAAATTGAAATTTCCAACCAAGAATTGATGATAAATGACGTTCGTCCAGAGAACAGGGCGTCGCCACGCTCCTCAATGCCCTTGCCAGTACGTGTGTATAGGTGGACCGTCTCTGTCACCTTCACCACATTCTCAATGGATGGGCCATGGAACAGAGGAGGTGAAAACGGATGCCTGGTAGCACGATGTGCTACGCTCTTCTCAGATAATAGCTAAAACTTAGGGACCATCCAATTATCGCTCCCCCAGTACGACACATTACGACGGAACATATGCACGGAGCGAATAGAAAGAACGGAGAATCAATGAGAGATACGCTAGAGAACTGTTTCAGTTTTCTTTCTGTTAAATAAGTTGTTGTTACCATGTGAACCATTCTATGGTGTGGCTGGTGCTGCATTTCAAAGTAAAAGTCTTTAATCCCACATGTTTTGGAGACTTCCCTCATATCATATATGACTGTTAGTCCATGTAAGATTTGAGGAATAAAATAGGATGTGGGCTTCGCACGCGTATGATGGGGCATCCCAAATGGGTTTGGGCCGGTCCGGTCTGGAAACATTTTAATCGTGCACGTCGGCGGACGTCGCATCCCTCGCGCAGCGGGTATAAATCCGGCCTCCCGGAGTCCCTTTCGTGGGCGCGGCCCCGGCTTAGTTTTGCCCTTCGGTTCATTGAACCATTTTTAACCTGAGCCGCAATGCAACTCTTCGTTTGGACGCTTCCAAACGGCGGCCCGGTTTGCAACCCCAACTCAACTCTTCATGCGCTTTTTCGTTGTTTTTATACTTTGTTCTTCGCTATCGTTCGGGACGGTTGTACAACGTTTCTCGTTCTCTTCTTCCTCACTTCTCCGCCTTCAGTCTGTCCACCGGAAGGACGATCAGTTGTTTCCGCTCGTCGTCGTGACTGCGTGTGCGCACTTCACATCGGCAAACGCTGTTGGATCTTGGGAGAGTAGCCGCACAGGAAACTATCGCACAGACGCTAGCCGTCGAGTACCGCGGAAATACTCTTAAAGACAGTGCTCTCTGCACGCCTCAGCGTATTTCTGATAAAAGCTTTACTGTTAACGGCTTACACCGCGAAAAGAAGAAGAAGAAAAAGCTGATCTGTATTTTTGAAAAAGATGTGTAGATTATTAAGAATATATATGTACAAAAATAATAT
The DNA here is from genome assembly GCA_963693085.1 of Alisma plantago-aquatica. Lineage (NCBI taxonomy): Eukaryota > Viridiplantae > Streptophyta > Magnoliopsida > Alismatales > Alismataceae > Alisma > Alisma plantago-aquatica. The sequence goes on along the minus strand of OY856410.1, from coordinate 454,834,018 downwards.
TTATATAGGTAATGAATTACATAGTTAGTATTAATTACAATTCATATATAACACTTTAGTAAATAGTTTATTTTTTAAATCAATAGATATTTAAATTCAGATAATATTTGAACGGATTTAATTCAGATGTTTCATTCAGATATACGTTAAATTCTGCATCAATATAACTTTATTAATTGGATTTATATTAAATATGTCACGTGTAGATTTGAAATCGCTTTGTTTACAAACCTACTCACGTACTGCAACTAAATCTCAACTGACATTGTCTGCCATTTGCTCGAATTCCAATAGTATCTCATTTTTTAATGAATTCTCTTATTATTATGGAATTTCTTGGAATTTTCTATACCGAAAATAGTTTTTAGAAGTCGATGATAAGCATATTGGTTTGGAATTGGAAATGATACACAGAACTCGCATTAAAAGAACAAAAAACGTTGTGATAATCAATTATTATACAAGCATGATGTACAATCTCTACATGAATAGTAAACAAACTAAAATTTGATTGTAGTCGTGAAAATTTGACTATTGTAAACCAATATTAGGTTGCTATTCTATTGTTATTGGTGACATACATATAAGCATTACAAACTTGCATTCTTTTGTTATTACATCAAGTATATATAAAAATTAGACAGCGTATCACACCATTGCACATAATAAACATGACTATTGTAGACTACTGTAGACTGTATTGTGTTGTGGTTGACCCATTAGCGGATAAAAAATATTTTCACTATTTACATTACTACATAAAGGGTAATGCACTTAGTATATAAATGTAGTACATGAAATATTGTATAATGTATACAAATATTGAGCCATTTTACATTGTTCATTAACTATTTTTGTACTCTTTATTCAAATTTATTTATTTATTGTCAGATTGATGTGTCTCAGTCAAGGGAAGAACCAAGATTTTACTTTCAGCTGGCCAAATTACTTTAGAGAGATGTCCATATATGCAACAAGGATCAAGTTGAGTTTGTATTCCGCTACGTGTCCTTTCAAAATATGAATGAAAATTGAAAATGCATATCCTAACCACTGTCTTTATTGATCAAGACATTTGATAAAAAAAGTATGATTTCTTAACCTAGTCATTATGATTTTTATTGAAAAAATCTTACAAGGAAGACCAAGTTTTCTATGTATGTATATAATTACATAAATCTAATATTATAAAATGAAATATGAATCTTATTTTCATTAATTCTTGTGTGGAGGAAAACATCAAGATATAAGTTAATCTAGTTTGCATCTCAAGTACATCAATAAATATAATAATAATAAACTATTAGAAATATTGAAAGGTATACATTAAAAAACCTTCCTAACTAGATTATTCTAAAAATTTGAAGGCATTGCTTTTGTATTATCATATATAAATGTGGTTAATAAAAACTTTAGTGTTGGATATTAGAAGAAGAATATGTCAGATAAACAACATAGACGTTGGACGATTAGTTTTGACGAATGGAATACAATGAGTCACTCAAAATTTATATATTAGAAAATATATATCTCAAATATCTTTTTAGTGTACCTCAATTTCTAAACAATGTCTTTAACTCTTAATCTTGATGTTGCAATTCAAATACTGAATAGGTATAATATATTTCACTTGCATGTGTTTTGACAGGGAGACATCAAATGATTTTTAAGGAGTTAGGTGCAATTTTTAGAAAAAAATATTATGATTAACAATAATACAAATGACCCTATGTTTAAACAAGTTTCTATTCTATTTGATGATTGATGTCAAAAGTTATTACATTAAACTCATATTGTAATATGATCTTACATATAGAAACAACTAGAGAAATAGTTGAATGGTCGCATCTCCTTATTAGATTTGTAAAGATATGGTCTATTATTGAATTTCAATTTAATTTCAATAGGTTCATAAATAGATACATAAAGTTTGATTCATTTGAGTGTACTTCTCGTACTCACTCTTAAGTATGGATGAATTCTACATAAAGGGTACATATATGAATCACTAGAATTGTTGAGATTTTATTTATGATTCTGATTGATTAAAGGTGGGTTCTTACTTTATTTAAAAGATAAGTTGTTCTCAAACATATCATTAATAAGCCACAATATTACATATGTGTTTGATTTAGATGGTTGTTTCTGGTCAAAACTTGATTTGAATTAGCATAAGGATATGTTATGAATTTCTATATAATTAGATCAACCTAATCATGATTTTCATGGATAACAAATCCAAAAAAAAAATACAACAATGAAATTAAGAAAAATGAACTTAGTATGATGTGTTTTGATACCAATACTTATACTTAGTAGTAATTAGAAGAATTATGGAACCACATACTCACTTATATATGATGTCTCTTGTATAGTATAAATAATAAAATTCAAGGAAGCAAATAAAAAATGCAAGATATTGAAATTGACCTACCTACTTCTTGTGTAGTAAGTATAACACAAACCATCAAGATACGTATTTACTTATTGGTGGTGCTTTGCACTTATTTAATATAACAGTTGAAACACATGCAAATTGAAGTTTATCTTTAATCTATAATTTTTTTATCCAAAATAATATAAATGAGGAGTTTCAAACTATGGTCCTTCTACATAAAAAAAACAATGTAAACCAATGTGATACCTCTGTGATATGGATTTTTCATACACATGAAAATTTAAGTTCCATTTGCACTAAGTAAAAAACATTGAAGATGCAATGCAAGGGTTTAGAACTAGCAACCTCTTGTTTGGGAGGCCCAGCCACAAACCAATGCACCAAAAATTCACATTGTATAGTTTTTTTTGTAGATATTATATCCTATAGTACACTTAATGGTTTATTTTTATTTTACTTGGGGGCCATGGGCCCTACTACCTCCATTTTTCTCCCTTATTGGGTATGGTCTTCTCTGAGAATAAGGAAGAATATTATGATAACAATGTGCTTTATTTACTAGAATTTAGAATACTAAATTTTTCAATATATAGTAGTGTATCTATTTCATGTTGGATGATTTATAGTATAATCATGTTCACACCCTTGATTCTACTGCTAATGCTCAATTTGACTGCTTTATTTTTGTATTAATGAATCTTGTGTTTTCCAAATTTTTTGAGAATGAAATCAGGTAAATTATTTTTGAGAAAAAACCACCTAGGCACACTTCCACTAAAATAACACTATTTTTAAGTCTATAACACCTATTGAGAAATAATTCTCAATGAAGCTTATTGTAGCCTAAGACCACCACTGAATATGACACCTTACAAGTATAGTGGAAGAGACTACTAATTACTTCGGTAGTATCACTTTGAAGAAATAGATTTCATAAAATACAAATCCCCATTGAATGTGGACTAAAATGACATTTCCGTTAAATCTTTTAAACCTTTTTTATTTTCGTTCTTTTATTAATATATTGCACTCTAGACTTTCATACGGTTATATGGTCAAGGGAAAACTCAACTCAACTTCTTGGTACAAGCCCCTAAGGAATGTATTTATACTAAAAGACATCAAAATCAGGCGATTCCATATATTTCCCAAAAAAATACAAATATAAAATAAAAATAAATAATTTATTATCAAGTGCATATAACTAGATAATTTCAATTAGGTCCTTAATATAAAGGGAAAAATAAATGTAATAATGATGCATTTGTCCTACATCAACTCCAATGAGCTCAAAAGATGAGCTACTGATGAGTCAAATTCATATCTTATGCGGGCTCTCCCTACATTAACCAATGGTAGGACAAGTGGACTATGCATCGTCTTGCACCTACATGTCACTTGTTTTCAACCTCACACAGGTAGTACATGCAAAACAGAGGTACCGATTTTATCTTTGAAACATTAGCAAACAATGATAATAAAGAAAGAATGTACATGCACCATTATTATTGTCTAGGCATGTAATGAATGGATCTATCAATGAATTATGTAGTCAAGGATGAGGCCACCACCACATGTGTTTTGAAAATGAGACATTCAAATGACTTTTAAGGAGTTAGGTGGAATTTATTAGCAAAGTTTATTATGATTATCAATAATACAAATGACCCAATGTTTAAACAAGTTTCTATTCTATTTGATGATTGATGTTGAAAGGTATTAGATTGAACTATAATTGTAATACGATCTTACATATAGAAACAACTAGAGAAATAGTTGAATGGTTGCATCTCTTTATTATAATTGCTAAGATATTGTCTTTCATGGAATTTCAAATTAATTCAAATGGGGTTGTAAATAGATACATAAAGAATGATTCATTTGAGTATACTTCGCATACTCACTCTTAAGCGTGGATATGTTCCACAAAGAGGGTACATAAAGGATTCATTATAATTGTTTAGATTTTATTTATGATCTGGATTGGTTCGAGGAGGGTTCTTACTTTATTTAAAAGATAAGTTGTTCTCAAATATATCATTTATAAGGAACAACACTACATATAATGTTCGGCTTAGATGGTTAATTTTTGTTGAAACTGATTTAAATTCACTTAAGGATATGTTATGAATTTCATATTTGGATTAACTTTATCATTATTTTCATAGATAATGAATCCTAAAAAATAAAACAATGAAATTAAGAAGAATGAACTTAGTATGATTTATATTGCAGTGCTTATACTTAATAGTCATTAGAAGAATTATTATACCACTTACTTAGTTATAAATGATGTATATTGTATAGTATGAATAACTAAATTTAAGGAAGCAAATAAAAATGCAACATATTAGAATCGATCTACTAAATTCTTGTGTAGTAAGTATAAAACAAACCATCTAGATACACATTTACTTATTGGTGATGTGTGTTACACTTATTTTTTTTGGTGATCGAGAGAACCCATCCCGGGCATTACACTTATTTTATATAATAGTTGAAACACATGTAAATATAAGTTTAGTTTTAATCAATAATTTTGTTTATCCAAAACAATATACATGAAGGGGTTTCAAACTAGGGACCTCCTACCTAATATACACAATGTAAACTGATGTGATACCTATTCGCTATGGATATTTCATACACATGGAAATTTAAGTTTCATTTGCATATTAGAAAAAATATTGAAGATGCAGTGCAAGGGTTTCGAATTGTATACTATAATACACTTATAGTATAGTATTTGTTGTAAATACTATATACTATAATACGCTTATATAAATATAAATGGATTATTTTTTTACATGGGGGGCATGTGCCCTACTATCCCCATTTAGCTCCCTCATTGGTTATGGTCCTCTCTGAAAATAAGGAAGAATATTATGCTAAAATGTGCTTTTTCTACTATAATATAGAATACTAATTTTTTCATTATATAGTAGTGAAATAATTGCATATTGGATGATTTATAATATAATCATGTTCACATGCTTGATTCTACTACTAATGCTTAATTTAAGTGCTTTGTTTCTATATTAATGAATCTTGTCCTTTCTAGACTTGTTGAGAATGAAATTAGGTATTTTTGGTTTGAGAAAAAAATCACCTTGGCACATTTCCACTAAAATAACACTACTTGTAAGTCTATAATACCTATCGAGAAATAATTCTCAATGAGACATACTACAGTCTAAGACCACCGCTGAACATGACACCTTACAAGTATAATGGAAGAGACTACAAATTACTTTGGTAGTTCCACTTAAAAGAATTAATGATTTCAAAAAATACAAAGTCCCACTGAAAGGGGACTAAAACAACATTTTAGTTAAATCTTTTTTATTCTACTTAATTTATGAATATCTTGCACACTTGACTTTTGTACAGTTATATGGTGGAGGGAAAACTCAAATGAAATTTCTTATCCTCAAGGACACTCTGATGGGGCACTCATCAGAGAAGAAGAAGGCCAAGTAGTACATGAGGAATTCATATTTCAATTCATACTCATCTTCTTGGTACAAGCCCCTAAGGAAGGCATTTATACTAAAAGACATCAAAATTAGGCAACTACATGTATTGCCCAAAAAATACAAATTTAAAAATAAAATAAATAAATTATTGTCAAGTGCATGTAACTAGATAATTTTACTCAAGTCCTTACTAGAAAAGGAAAAATAAATATGATAATGAGGCATTTGTCCTGCATCAACTCCCCGAGCTCAAAAGATGAGCTATTGATGAGTCAACTTCATATCCTATGCGAGCTCTCCCAACATTGACCAATGGTAGGACAAGTGGATTAGGTATTGTCTTGCAACCACACATCAACCATTGTCAACCTCACACGGGTAGTACATGCAAAACACGAGTACTAGTTTTATCTTTGAACCATTAGCAAACATTGACAACAAAGGAAGAAGGTATATGCATCATTGTTGTTGTAAGGGCATGTAATGAATGGATCTATTAATGAATTATGTAGTGCAAGGATAAGGCCACCATTTGGTAGAAGTGTATACGGATGAACTAGCATGATTCCAATATGGAAACAATGATTGGCACCATCAATTGTCAGAGGTAGAAAAGAAGCATGACTTAGATATTTCTTGTATGTTTCAGGATCTCTGGAACCATCATGATCATTAGCACAATCTTGTCACTTTCTATAGGGGGCACAAAAGCTTACTTAGACTCGTCCTTGACATCTTTAGGATCATTGGTAGCGAGTGCTTCTTCGTCACATCTTCTTCGTAGATAAACTCACTGATGGGGAGTATGCCCTCTAGCATTATTTTTGTCACTTGGTGCTTGGAAAATATATGAATGACAAGAAAGGAAAACAAAGGAGGTTAAATTCTTAAGCTCTATAGTTGTTGATTAGGTCACTAGAGTATTGCACATAAATTTGTCTTGAATAAAATCTTAAATTCATTTAGGCTGACAGTAGTGATTTAGTCATCATCATTTACGTTGTTGAACATTGAAAATGTTTGGAAGCATGACTATACCCCTTGATTCATGGATTGAACTGTGCGACAGGTTGTCTAGGGGTTGCAGTGGGTACAATGTCCCTATTCTTGGTGGTTCAGGACAAGTAATCTTAAGAATGACCCGGGTAGGCACAAATCTCAGGTACCTTGTATTGGAATGATACTTCTACAGTGGGGGTTGATGTTAGCCTTTATGAGAGTACAACTATGAAATCCTAAATATGATGATCTTATAATTATAGCATGGTCTGAAAGAATGCAACAACTATCTGATTTTACACCAACATGTCAAGTTTGGATTTCTGTGTTTAATTGCTCATTCATAATTGGGAGTCATGTGTCTATGGAGTCCTTATAATTATTAAACTCATCATTGGTAACCATGTTATCATTGCTATCCATGATTGAATAATAAGAATCAATGGCATATTTTGCTTGTATTCATTTCTTTTACTTGTTGTTTTTGGGTAATGTCTTGCTAGCACACATGTGATGTGGGTAAATAGGTGTAGATGGGGGTTGGTTGCAGTGGTTTTGGGCCTTTAAGAGGAAGTGTCAGGAGTGGAGGAGGCTAGGAAGAGTGTGTGTATTTGTGCATGTGTTGAAGAGTAGACTTGCAGGTAGGTGAAAAGAGGAGTTATTATGTGTGTGTTGATGGTAGGTTGGGCATCATTTAGGCATAGGGATCTAAAGGAAAGTGGTGGGAGCATGAGCCACTTGTGGAGAAGGATGGAGAAAATGCAAGAGATGGAGGATGAATCTAGTGAGAGTACATTGTGCCTGATTGTAGGGGTAGAGTTTGAGTGGGGGATCTTTGTTAGGATATTTGGAGGTTGTATGGGTGTTGGTTGTTGTAACATCCTAATTTTCATATCATGTCAGTGGAAGATAGTTTTTTTTCCACTGAAAATGTCAAAAACATGATATATATACATAATAATAGATAAGAACCAACAAAATAGTGTGGAAATGTAATCCCATAAATTATTTGGAAAGAAACTCAATTAAATCATCACATACAAAAGAAACTTATTACCAAGATACTACTTTATACAAATTTCATCTCAAATATGGGACTGTGTAGATGACACCCCACCAAGCAAACCTTCTAAAGTTGTCCCCACATCATCTTTTCATGACAATCTCCAAAAGCATCATACCTACAAACATCTCTCCCCATCCATGCATAAAGGGAAACCTAGGTCAGAGTAAGTGACATTGAATTTCTAATAAGATAAACATAAGATACTATAACTAAAAAATTAATTAAGATATGAAACTTATATTAAATTGATGTGTCTCAAAATTATGTATTTTATCTGATTTGTGGCCACCATTATATTGACACCCTGAATTGGTAACAAAGAACCTTTGAATTGACACAAAATGTCTTTGAATAATACTGAAGTGTCTCTGAATTGGCGTGACTACGCCCTGAATGGGTACCAAAGTACCTTTGAATTGGAGTAAACACTCCTCTAAATTGGCAATAGATGCCTTTGAATTCTCTAATGACTAAATAAATGAGGACTTATAATATCATATATTATGTGAAAGTTTTAACTTAATTATCTTAAATCTGAACTTACCAAATTCTAAATCTAAACTTGTATAATATTTAAAATGAATATTAATAACTTTACATGCACTGAAGTCTGAATTTGAACCGAATCTTGTTCTTGACTCTGAATTTAATCTAAATATGAACTCTAAATCTAAATCAAATATGTGTCTTAATTAGTAAATAACTAAGATTGGATCTAAAACTCATATCAGTTATGTAGATCTAATTTATGACTACTCATAGTGAGTAATCTAAATCTAAAATTTGAATTCTAGATTCTTATTGTCTAAATAAATCTTAATTTAAAACTCTCATTTAATAGATGAGATAATTAAATTATGATATCAAATATATGATATTTGAGGTTAAAGGCTTGATAAAATAAGCTGAACAAAATAAAAAATACTAAGTATTTTAAAGCAGCTTAAATATAAAAAATCTATAATATGATATCCTCACAACATAACTATATATAAATAAAGTCTGATTACTAAAAGTATTATTGGATATGAGATTAACATTAATAACTAAATGTTTGAAAGTAGCTAAGTCTCTAAGTTACTTTGTATAAATATGTAGGCTAAATCATAATAATAATAAAATTGAATGGACATGGCCCACTTACCTTTTGCACCAAGGATATCTTTAGGGTAGACTTGGTTCCAAGTTCCACCACTTAATAACTTGCATATCATCATAGTTATATTAGTCCATGTGCATGTTCCCTCTTTCTTCTTCTAAAATATCAAATCCCCATCTCCTTAACCCCTTAAACCATGTTAAAGGTTCCTATTTAGACTAAACATAACTCTAATCTAAAAGCATAAAAAAATCTTAGTGCTAAGCATATTTTAAAATTTATATTATAAAACTACTATAATATTTATACTCAAATCAGCAGAAATCATCTTATGCACTAGTATGAGCATATATATCATATATTGAGAGTTAGCCTATACAAATCTTACTATTCAATTATGAAATCAAAAGAGAATATGATTAGCTGAATAATATCAGACCTAATTAGTCATATATATCACATATTATCTCAAGATAATCATTATTTATCTTACAATCAAAAAATATATATTAATATAATAACACATGAAACTCCATCAAATCTTTGGAAAAAATAATTATACAATGTAGTAGGGTCCTGGATAAAAATATCAGGTCATTTCATAGTTCGATCATGGGTGAAATACCCAAAATATTCTTATTAGGGTTTACATTAAAAACCTTATTAAATCTTTAGATCATAGTGATCAGGATCTGGAATTATGTTAAACATACCAAAATATACTTACTATAAAATATTTAGTGAATTTTAAAAGTCATTTTATATTTTTAATATTCAAAACATTGAAATATCATATCTTGTAGTAATCAAATTATAATAATAACCAAACATCCAAAAAAGTATTTGGGTGTATTTTTAAAACATAGTAGACATCATTAGATTTCTATATCTACTTGTTTGCTAAAAAATGAGTTTCAAATCTCTAGATATGAATTTTTGAAATTTACCTATCCTTGGTCAATTTTGATAGTCAAGATTTGATCTAGTGATTGTGGATATTCCTTGTGGCATCCTTCGTCTCAGATGAGACTGTGATCATGGATCAGATCTAAGATCTGGTTCTTCATCACTTGCTAACACAGGGGAAGCTTCCTCTATTTCAACTATGTCTACATCATCGTACGCTGGGATGGCCTTGGACACCCCCACAATCTCATCTTTGAGCCATCGTTCTGTCAGTCGAGGGCACCAATATTCTGGGCAGATTCCTTGTCTAGGGCGGCACCATATTTATAAGTGCCATGAATGAGGTCAAAGAGGACTACTTGCAGTCTTTGCTTCTTCCACCACCCCTTCCTCGCCTCTTCTTTGTAACCTCTCATTCTCTCACTCTCAATTTCAAGCAAAAACACCAGTATTAGGTTTGATCAACCCTATTCTCCAATAATGGAAGGATTTTATAACCATCAGACCCCAAATCGCGTGAGGAATTTTCCTCTATCACAAACTCTATTTAGGTCCTTATTACTTGGGCACCTATTCTCCGATCCACATTGGATTGGAGTCGCTCCTTTAATTTATTTTTTATTTTCTTGTGATAGAGAGCATTTCATATAAATAATTATCTAGGTCACATATTAATCGTCTTAAATCCCAAATTTTGGAATGAACACTATCTTTCTATAATCTTTGCTTTATCAAGAGATTTGGTCAAAATAGAATGCATGAACATTTTAAGCTTACCTTTTAAATAAAAATTGGATATTACTTAATTCATTCCCTAAATCACTTCAACATTTTTTGGAATTTGTCTCATTGTCTTATACTTCAATCATCCATCTACTAAAAATACATTGAGTATTTATTATTGACACAAATTCCAAATTCCCAAATTTATACTCCAAGGACTCATATGTGAATCATGATTGGCCCAACTTTGAATAGGATTCTAGGGAACATGACCCATTCCTTGTCTTACAAAGGAACCATAATCTTAACCATATGCTCAATTACAACATTACAACTTGAACCAATATTTTTTCTCAGTTGTAGCTTCACTATGAGACCTTTGATCAATGTCACTTTAAGTACTTGATATGAAGACCTAAACTAGCTCTAGGGCTTAAATCATTAACCAGTGTCATTATATTTCCTTTGTTATTCTACTTTGGTTCCCACATTATGACACCAAACTAGACATGGAATTTCCATATCTTTGAAGATATTAGAAAATATGGACCGAATTGTAGAAAAGATCCATTCTACAAGCTTTTTCCCTTATATCTATGTATCATGGAAATTTGATGGAATCTTATTTTCACCATAAATAAATCATATCTTGATCTCATCGATAACTTAAATATGTACTTGCTAAGTTCCAAAAATTATGGTGTGAAAATACTACCCGCATTTTTGGAAAATTTATCATTGAAATTCAACTAAACTATAGGGGGTACCCACCTTAGGGTTTCACATACCTTACGTACAATAACTCTTGACAATTGTCATAATGTTTTACATGAACCATTAAAGTATAACTTTCTCATGGATAACTAATTACATATAAAAACCCTATCAATTTATCATGTTCAACTAATGTGGAAATGTATAGAAAATTCTTAAGAATAAATGAACATTCTTTCTTTAGTCTTACTTTTTTTTTTCTTTTTATGTGTCTTCCTGATAACACCCAAATATAGGCATCTATGCTAAGAATTTATTTATAGTTTTGTGTCATTATATCCTTAATATGCCTAAAATAACCATAGATCCTTATCTTTTAATAATTTATATCTTTTAATAGATAAAGTTGCTCAACTAGCCGATTTTGGGACTTGTAGGCACCGAATCTAAAAAGACATCTATTCTCCAAGATTTCTCCCCAACACATGGTTTTTGCAGCAACTAGACTTCCATCCTTTGTGACCGTAGTGGACTAAGCATCACACTATATGCACCAACTTAGGAGATGGTGGTCCTGCTAACCGACTAGTGGACCCAAAAAACTTTTGGTATCTTAGACCCTATTTTTAATGGCCAATCCTTTATTAGAATCCATCCTCACCAATCAGAAGATTCATCGATGCGGGCTCATCGATCACCAAGTAATAACCCCCCACCCCATGGGGTGGGTTTGGGCCAGGATGCCACGACCATGACCAATAAGGATGCCACAATCGTGACCAAGGAATCAATGCCATGATCGTGGCCAAGATGTTTTGTCGACCGACACTCAGCATGGTCAGGTCGAGGCCAATACCACGACTACGAGATCCACCTCAACTACGCCACGACTGTGACTGCGAGATCCACCTTGACCACAGTATGACCGCGAACGCAGGATCTGCCTCGACCACAGCATGACCACAACTGTGAGATCCACCTCGACCGCGGAACGACCACGACCGTAGGGTCTACCTTAACCTCGAGAATGGCACAACCATGACTTAGGATCCACCTTGACCACAACATGACCTCAACCTCGACTGTGGCACGACCGCGATCGTGGAGTCTACCTCGACCAGATTGCAGGATCCACCTCGACCGATGCATCTACCTCGACCATGGAGTCTACCTCAATCGGCATGACCGGGCCAAGACCAGGGCCGCGACCGAGGCAAGTGTCATGACCATCTTCCGCCTTTGCCTATAAATACCCACCCCTCGTGACCTGGAGGGGGGTTTTGAATATTTGGAGGTTCCACCTTGTGGTTATGCACATTCTTAGTTCCTAGATGCCCATGGGAGAGTTCTGAGGTCTGGAAAGGCTGAAGTACTCATCCTACATCCGTTTCTCTAGTTTGCTTCCATCTACCATCAATTTCCATCACCATTCACCCATATCCTACCAGTCCCAACTACCTTCCACCTCCATACACCACCAAGCTATTGTTTGGGGGTGGAATCAAAGAGAAAGGAGACCAAGGAGTCCAGAAGACTAAGGAGGATGAAAAATATGAGATCCAACCTATACGGAGGCTAAGGAGCGAGAGCCACCTCTCCTCTACGGGCTAAATCTCTTCTTCTTCTACTTTCTTCTACTATTCTCATTTGTTTCTATACAAATGATGTTCTTCCATGTTTGTTCGATGCCAACTATGATTGTCCATGGCTAGTTGAGCTCCTTCTTGGTTATGTAGCCTGTTTTGGGCATTTTTATGTACTTTTACCTTATGTAAGTAGTTTTATTCCAGATCTAGTATGTTTCTTGTTCTGTCTTCTCTTTCTGGTAATAATTTCTAGTTTGGTTGATGTCTTTCTTGCTTGAACTTCTATTTCCGCTTACATCGAAAGATTATAAGAGAAGGTAATTTGGATTAGAATCTGAAAAGAGGACGATTCAAGGTGATCTGTGCAGAACTTTAGACCTAGGCACGGTCGGGCCCAACCCAGCATGATCGAGTCCACTACCTAGTTCTGCCTGTATCACACATGTTCCTAGCACCTCAGAACATTCTAGTCCTGGGAGGGTATCTAGAATATTCTAGGGTGCTGATTTGTCATCCTCGAGAGCGGTTTAAAGTCATTGATGGGTTTTAGTCACATTGTGCGAGAGCGAGTGGGATGACCCCATGGGAATAGATACCACAGTACGCACCATGTTCGGATGTAGGTTGCTTGCTTGGGTGATCGATGGTTGTCTACACCCGAGAACTGGTGCAAAGACTACCCAACTTGTGGTTATATACCCAGGAACTCCTTCTCTCTGATTAGTAGAATCCTACATACTCTATTTTGTTTTTATTCTTTGTTTTGTTTTATTTCGTGACAATCTACTAGATTTGTTCTTGCTCCATACTTCTATCGACTATCTGATTAGATTATCTGACTTAAGAGAGAGATCTTAAGTATCCTAAGCATCCCCACCTCCCTGTGTTTGACCCCGTATATCTACTTCGACCCCGTAATAAAGTTGCGGGGGTCCTTGAAGGTTTCAGGTTATAAATTTAAAGTTCAATCACTGCCCTTCTCAGGAGTCGATCACTTCCTTTGGAGACTTGTACTCTGGTACATGGGTCTCATGACGTGCCCTAAGATTCTTGGGTCACATACCCTGCACATAGGGCCTTAGTTATATATTTGATGTGACCGACGCTAAGGGCCTAGACCTCATGACATGTACAAAGGGTCCGGGTCTAACTCCATAATCTCATTTTATCTTGTTAAATTTGACCTTAACATGGATCTCAATGCATTTAGATCTCATGGTCTTAACATGATCTTAAATCATAGAATATAAAACTAGAATTATTATAAAATCTTATCTTACAAACTTCTCATGACTTAATACATTCAAATCTTATAATCTTATTGTGCAGTAAATTATTAGATCATAAACATTATAAGTAATCTTATAAGAATGTCTCTACTTGAGATCTTAGGCACTATAAGAGTATATCAATGAAAGTACAAAAATCTTTCTTGCATGTCATATCTTAATATCTTATAACATTGGATCACACAAATTATAAAATCCTTAATTAAGAAGCATGTAAATACACTAAGCTTAATAAGTGAATACTCATGGGCATAGAAAAAGTAGTTTGGTTTGTGAAATCATGCACTAAAGTCATTCAGACTCCCTTCTCTTTTAACCATATACTATATGTTACGTGAAATTGAGCTTTCCTAGATGGTATGAATCTTTGAATCCTTTATATTTTTTGGATGGTAAGAACCATTTATCATCTTTCTACATATTACCAACCATCAGAACACTATGGTTCAGACCGTAGCTCATCCTTCATCTCAAGTAACCAAGCTAGAGCTTTAAGACTGTGGATGATGACATGTTAAATTTAGGTTCACGGTTCTTCATTAATCATGATCTTGTACTTGCAATTACTGAGTCATCTATGGTGAATTATTCACAAAACCTTACATTGTACTGCTTACTACATCAATGTGCCCAATTTACCGTAATGTTGACTTAGATTAGGGAACCAAAAACATACATTACCTTCAAAAAAATCTTAATGAATTTCTTTATCTAATCATGGTTCTCTAGGTCGGGTGAGCCAAAGATACTAATAGCCACTACTCTCTCATGAAACCATTCAAAATATCAAATCAAACCTTAGTCTAGGAACTTATCTTTGCTCTTTCTCGTATGAAAATCTTATAAACCCAACATTATAGTGATCCTAGATCATTGATCCATATTATCTCTTATCTTGTATAACCATATTCTTAAAGCATCCCCGTGTATAACATTAAAGACTTCTAATCACCTTGGGTAATCATCATACCTTGAGATTGAACTCAGTTCATAACATCAATTCTATTATCCTTAAGTATTTTCTTTAATAACCATCATTATTAGACTTACGACTCTAATCCCTCTTTGGGATGAATTTCCTAAGGACATTAAGAGTTCCCTACGTCTCATAAAAAGTTCTCAACTCCTTCCACTCATTATTCCACCTTAAATCCAAGTCACTCATCTATTTCAAAATATATACATTTGGTATGCATTCTAGTATTCTAATAGGTATGCAATTAGGTTTAGGTGAACTTCCACCTCAAACTTTTTGTTCAACCTTTTTTGTCACCTCCCTATACATGTCGGCCGATCACACATCTGAAAGTGCCATGTCTTATCATATTTATCTCGCCTGACAGTACACATATCCCATACATATGCACTAGAAAGAGTGAGACAAGCATAATAAGTATATAATTATGCAAATAACATCCCCTCTACAAAACACCATATGCTTGTGTTCCATATGAAAAGTATGTAGGAAAAAGAGAGGGCATGATATATACAAAGCTAAAGTTTACATAAAAATCCTAAAACATCTAGGCACAAATTCTAATACATATCTCAACTTCTATTGCCAAACCAAACCTCTAACTTGGATTCAACTATCTTTCACTCACTTCTTCTATAACTGAGACTACTAAATGTCTTTCTAAATCTATAATCTAGTTTCACGTGACACCTACTAGGCAATCTAAACTATAAATATGAGAATATTATGGACATCTATATTATTGCTCTGATATCATACTGTAAAATCCTGATTTTCTAATCACATGAGTAGAACCTAAATTCTTTTTCTTAACTGTGAATGTCACAAACATGATATACTTAACAATAATAATAAATAAGAACCGACACATACTAGTATAAAAATGCATTCTCATAAATTATTAGGGAAGAAACTCTATTACATCATCATATACAAAAGAAACTTAATACCATGATACAAATTTATACAAATTTCATCTCAAATCTGGGAACCTACAAATGGTGGCCCTCCAAGAAAACCTCTTAAAGTTGTCTCTTCATTTGTCATGAATATCTCTTGAAGTTTTTTACATGCATAAATCTAATCCCCAACCATGCACAAGGGGAATCTAGGTTAGAGTATGTGGTATTGAATTTCTAATAAGATAAACATAAATATTATATAACTAAAAATGGAATTAAGGTATGAAACTTGTGAGCTTATTGAATCAATGTGTCTTTTATTTATGTCCTTTGTCTGATTTGTGAACACCATTATACAATAAGTCATCCTTAATTGGTGTATCTACGCCCTAAATTGGTACTAAAGTACCTCTGAATTGGCAGTACATGCCTCTGAATAACACCGAGCTATCTATGTATTGGCGTGACTATGTCCTAAATTGATACTAAAGTACTTACGAATTGGAGTAAACATTCCACTGAATTGGAAGAAGATGTCTCTAAATTGTATCATGACTAATTAAATGAGGAGTTATCATATAACATCTTATGTGAATATTTTGACTTACTTATCTTAAATCTAAATGTTCTGAATTATTAATGTGAACTTATCTTATGCTGAACTAAAATACTAATTACTAAACATTGACTGAGGTCTAAATGTGAATCTGAATCTCTATTCTTAAATTCTAAATTAAATCTAAATATGAACTATGAATCTAAACCAAATATGTATCTCAATTACTGAATAATTGAGATTGGATCTGAAACTCTTATTAGGTATGTAAATGTAATTTATAAATACTCACAATGAGTAATCTAAATCTAAAATCTAAAATCTAAAATCTAGATTCTTATTTTTTGAATAAATACTAATCTAAAACTCTTATTTCATAGAAAATATTATGAAATTATGATATTAGAGATATGACATTTGAGCCTAGAAGTTTGAGAAAAAAAGTGAACTAAATAAACAAATACTACGTATTTGAAAGTAGCTTAAATAT
This sequence comes from Alisma plantago-aquatica, assembly GCA_963693085.1. Classification (NCBI taxonomy): domain Eukaryota; kingdom Viridiplantae; phylum Streptophyta; class Magnoliopsida; order Alismatales; family Alismataceae; genus Alisma; species Alisma plantago-aquatica. The sequence goes on along the minus strand of OY856410.1, from coordinate 454,816,838 downwards.
CAAAGATCTATTATATGAGATCCTCACAACATAACTTCATCTGAACATAGTATGATTACTAAAAGGTACTACTAGATATGAGCTAAACATTAATAATTAAATGTCAGAAAGTAACTAAATCTCTAATTTACTTTGTAAGAAGGTGTTAGATAAATCATAATAACAATGACATTCAATGGACGTGTCCCACTTACCTTTTGCATTGAGGGTATCTATAAAGGTAGTCTGGATTCCAAGTTCCATAACTTAATAACTTGGATATCATCATAGTTCTATTAATCCATGTGTATGTTCCCTATTTATATTTCTAAAATCTCAAATCCCCATATCATGAACCCCTTAAAACATATTAGAGTTTCTAATTAGATTAAACATAACTCTAATACAAAATCATAATAAAAATCTTCATGCTAAATGCATATCAAAATTTATATCATATAATGACTATTATCTTTATACTCAAATAAGATAAAATCATCTTATGAACTAGTAAGAACATATACATCACATATTGAGAGTAAGCCTCAAATATAATAAAATATATTAATCTTACTGACCCATTTATAACATCAAAGAAAAATATCATTAGCTAATAACACCCAAATTTAGGCATCTATGCTAAGCATTTATTTATGGTTTTGTGTCAATATAGACTTAATATGCCCAAAATAACCATAGATTCTTATCTTTTAGTAATTTATATCTTTTCGTAGATAAAATTTCTAAATTAGCCAATTTTGGGACTTGCAGGCACCGAACCTGAAAAGACATATATTCTCCAAGATTTCTCCCCAGCACATGGTTTTTGCAGCAGCTAGGCTTCCATCTATCACAACCGCAGTGGACTAAACATCACACTATGTGCACCATCTTAGGAAACGGTGGTCCCCCAAGAAACTTTTGGTTTCTTAGACCCTATGTTCGATGGCCAGTCATTTATCAGAATACCTCCCCGTCAATCAGAAGTTTCATCGACGCGGGCCCTCGACCACCAGTAATAACCACCCACCCGTGGAAGTGGGTTTGATCCACCTTGACCACGACCTGAACTATGACCAAGGCATCCACCGCAACCGTGGTGTTTGTTGGGGTCACAGAGTTGATCTCGACCGTAGCCCAACACCGACCGCAACCATGGAAAGCAAGAATGCGACCACGGGGATCACCTCGACCAAGGCATCTATCGCGACAATAATGTCTACCTTGACCGCGGTGTTTCCGCGACCACATGTCTAACTTTACCTATAAATACCTACCCCTCATGATTTGGAGAGGGGTTCCGAGATCAAAAGTTCCAAGCTCCAAATTTTCTCAGTTCCCAGAGCCCCGTGGAAAAGTTCCAAGGTCTGGAAAGGCTGAGGTGCTCATCCTACATCCGTTCCACCAGTTTGCTTCCATCTGCCTCCATTTTCCACCATCATTCGCCCATATCCTACCATTTCCATCCATCTTCCACCTCCATACACCCACCAAGTTGTTGTTCGGGGTGAAATCAAAGAGAAAGGAGGCCAAGGAGTCCAGAAGACCAAGGAGGATGACCCAAAGACGAGATCCAACCTATACAGAGGCAAAGGAGTGAGAGACACCTCTCCTCTACAGGCTAAATCTCTTCTTCTTCTCCTTTCTTCTATTTTTCTCCTTTGTTTATGTACAAATGATATTGTTCCATCTTTGCCCGATGCTAATTATGCTTGTCCATGGCTAGTTGAGCTCCTTCTTGTCTATGTAGTCCATTTTGGGCATGTTTATGTACTTATACCTTAAGCAAGTAGTTTTATCCCAGATCTAGGACGTTTCTTTTTCTATCTTCTCTTTCTAGTTATGATTGTTGGTGTGGTTGATCTCTTTCTTGCTTGAACTTCTATTTTTTACCTATATCGAGAGATTTGTTATAGAAATAGATAAGAGAAGGTAGTTTGGATTATAATATGAAAGGAAGACAGTTCAAGGTGATATGGGCCCACTACCAGGTTTTGCCTAGATCACTCATGTTCCTAGCATCTCAGAATATTCTAGACCTGAGAGGGTATCTAGAATATTCTACGGTGTTGATTTGTCATCCTTGAGAGAGGTTTCATATCATCGATGGGTTTTAGTCACGCTACATGAAAGTGAGTGAGATGGCCCCACAAGAAAAGACACCATAATATGTACCATGTTTGGATGTAGGTTGCTTCATCGGGTGTTTGAGGGTTGTTTACGCCCGAGAACGGGTGCATAGACCGCCCAACTTGTGGTTACATAGCTAGGAACTCCTTCTCTCTAATTAGTAGAATCCTACGGACTCTATTTTGTTTTCTTTTCCTGGTTTTGTTTTTATTCATGACAAACCTGCTAGACTAGTTCTAGATCCATACTTTTATTGATTATTGGATTGGCTTATATGACATAAGAGCGTATCTTAAGCGTCCTAAGTGTCCACACGTCTTTCTGTTTGACCCTGTATATCTACTTTGACCCCGTAATAAAGTTGTGGGGGTCCTAGAAGGTTTCAGGTTACAAATTTAAAGTTTGATCCTTCTGAGTACACCTCCCTTCCAGATGCGTGATTCAGAGACCATCATTAGCTTAATAATATCACACCTAATTAGGCATATATATCACATATTGTCTCATGGTAATCATCAATTATCTTACATAACAACCACTTAGGTCAAAAGACTAGATACTAATATAATAGCTCATAAAACTCCATCAAATCTTTGTAATAAGTAATAGTATAATGTAGTAGGGTCCTGGGTAAAAATATCAGGTCGATTCATAGACAGGTAATGGGTGAAATATACAAAATACCCTTATTAGGGTCTATATCAAAAACCTTATTAAAACTTTAGATCACAATGATCAGGATTTGGAATTATTATACACATACCAAAATAAACTTACAATAAAAAGTTCAGAATTTCTAAAGTCATTTTATATTTTTAATTTATAAAACATTGAAATATGATATAATCAAGTAATCAAATTATAATAATAATTAAACATCCAAAACACTATATATGTGTTTTTTATAACATAGTAGACATCATTAACTTTCTACGGATACATCATTTGCTAAAAAGAGTTTTAAATCTCAAGATGTGAATTTTAGAAATTTACCTAAACTTGGCCAATTTTGATCGTCAATATTTGATCTTACAGATTTAGATGTTCCACGCAACATCCTTGGTCTCAGTAGAGGTTGTGCTCGCGGATTGAATCCAAGATCTGATTCTTCATCACGAACTAACCTAGGGTAAGCTTCCTTTGTTTCAACTATGTATGCACTGACATCTGTTGTGATGGCCTTGGACTCCCCCACAAGCTCAACTTTGGGCCACTGTTACATGAACGAGGGCACCAATTATCCAGTCCAGGCAGCTTCCTTGCCAATGACGATGCCATATTTACGCACGCCATTTTTGAGGTCAAAGAGGACCACCTACAGTCCTATCTTCTTTCGCCACCCCTTTCATGCCTTTTCTTCATGACCTCTCTATCTCTTGTTCTAAATTTCAAGCCAAAACCCTAGTATCATGTGTGATCAACCATATTCTTCAATAATGCAAGGCCTTTTTGTTGGGTTTTGTGGAGAAAACATGCGCGGCGGAAGCAACAAAAATCCACGCAACCCGACACAAGATCTTGTCGACAACAGCGTATTCGGAAGGAGTGTTTGCTGGATATATCTTATCACGGAGCAAGTCTGATGATGTCCCGCTACACGACGGTGTGTAATGTTGCTGGCCTACACAGACAGACCTTCTCTCCCATTTGTTAAGTACATTGCAGGAAGATCTGAGGATGCTTCTTTTGTGCAGTGATGTACACCGTTCGTAGCGCGCATAGATTGTCATAGATGTCCTTTGAACGTAGGCATCTCAGCGTTTGTGTCTCTACTTCGTCCATGCGGATGGACTGGAACTCCACGTCGCGCTTCCTAAGCCGACGGGAAGGAGTCATCTCTGTGCGGCGGCATGCTAGCGTCGCGATGCTCTCCTTTCTCTACTGAGGACGGTGACGACTAGGGTTTACGTACGTGATTGTAAACTGAAAAGCCTCTCTCAATATCTTATATAGATATCGACCGTAAAGCTCCTTTAAATAGGAGACGAAGGGAAGTAGGGTTTCCTAAACCCATCAGTAAACATAAACACTGTGTTAATTAAAATGCTTGTGGATTAATTAGAATATTCTAGAATTCATTAATTAACCAAATTATCACATTAATTGATTAATTAATATCCGACTCCATGCAATCACTTGGGGTGGCTCTATGGGCATATATACCAACATACTCCCACTTGCACTTAGAGCCAGTCACTCTAATATTATTCTAATTGAATACATAAACATTTTAGTAATTAATGTGATTCAGAGCATTTCCAATCAAATCCACAATTATACTCCTATTCCAACACATCCTATGTGTGTGACCCGGTAGGCTCCAAATTACATTGGTAGTGATATCCATAATCATATTATGATTTCAAAGGAAATGATTGGTATCTAGAAAGACTTCATTGCTACCCAAGTAATTGGAGAAGTTGGAGAACAACTTAACCTATCATTCATGACTGGTGTTACAGTGATTGTATAGTTCCTTTGTCGCTGATATCTAGATTGAACTCGAGTCATGGAATTGTTATCCTTTCCAATGTTCAATCCATGTTCCTTAAACTAGAGCAGACTGTATGAGATATATGTAAGCTCAATATCACATATTGACTCACATCAGCATGGCCATGCATTTCTCAGTCTCTCTTATCAAGTGGCCGGAATATCAAACTCCCATAGGCAGGACAAATTTCATCTACATCGCTCACAGTCATCCCCATGTATCACAGTGCAACCAAGCACCATCTTTATGGCAATCCTTATTCAGGACCATGGTGTATGATGTCAAAGTACATCGAATGACATGTGATAAGTGTAGTGACTTTAGGTTTAAGAACCACAATCACCACCACCATTATGAGATGTGACTCTAACTACTAATCATGGTATCCATATGTCACTCTCAAGGTGGGTCTATCTGATACATTGTTCTCTAACAAGTATCTATGTATTTGGTTTGATGTCTCCATATCATGAATAATGAGATTCTTCCATCAACCAACATACATTCTAATCTTATGTGTTATTGATGTATATGGATATTTCTACAATAACAACCAATTAGGGACAAAACAAGAATACATACTCTTAGCATACATATGATCTCACTATTCAGGTCATCAACCAGAAGACATATGTCACTGAGTATATTATTCTATAGACATATATAAGTTTTATGGTCATCTCACAATATAAAACACAAACATATAGATTGGAAACTTACCTTTATTGATATGATCAATGTAGTATTACAAATTGTTTACATAGTATCCCATTACAATCATCAAATGATAGTCTCTATAGGCATACATACCAACAGATTCCCACTTGCACTTATACCCAATCACTCATGAATATCAATCCAAGTGATCGAACATGTTCATCATGTTTCTGCTGTGAAAGTGCTTTTGTGAGCGGGTCAGCCACATTGCTTTTTGTAGGTACTCTACAAATCTTCACATCTCCTTGTTGCACGATCTCTCGTATGAGATGGAACTGCCATAGAATATGTTTGGAATGTTGGTGCGATCTTGGTTCTTTAGCATGTGCAATTGCTCTGTTGTTATAAAAAAACAACTCAATTGCATCACCAGCGCTTGGAACCACTCCAAGTTCAGAAATGAACTTCTTGATCCACACATCTTCCTTTGCAGCATTAGATGTGACAATATATTCAACCTTTGTTGTAGAATCCACAACCGTCTCTTGCTTGGAACTCTTCCAGCTCACAGCTCCGTTGTTCAGGCAAAACACAAATCCAGATTGCAATCTGTAGTCATCTTTGTCATTTTGGAAGCTAGCATCGGTGTAACCCTTTACCACAAGCTCTTCCTCACCATAATATACCAATAATTGATCCTTAGTCCTTCTCAAGTACTTTAGGATGTTCTTTCAGGTTGTCCAGTTACATTCACCTGGATCTGACTAATACCAGCTCGTCATGCTCAAAGCATACGACACATCAAGATGAGTACATGACATCTCGTACATGATAGATATAATTACTGATGCATATGGAATCTTACTCATGTGTGCCCGTTCATCACATGAACTAGGACATTGGGCTTTAGAGATCCTAGCCCCATGGGACATGGGCAAGTTACCTCTCTTAGAACCCTCCATGCTAAACCTCTTTAGCACCTTGTCAATGTATGTGCTCTAGCTTAGGCCTAGAAGCCTTCTAGATCTATCTCTATAGATCTTGATCCATAGTATTTAGGATGCTTCACCTAAATCCTTCATAGAGAATGTATTCCCTAGCCAACCTTTTACTGTCTGAAGAGTAGGGATGTCATTTCCCATCAATAGTATGTCATCCACATACAATATGAGAAATACGATTGTGCTCCCACTAATCCTTTTGTAAACACACGGTTCATCTTCATTTTGACTAAAGCCAAACTTTTTGACTACTTTGTCAAAATGTAGATTCCAACTATGAGATGCTTTCTTCAATCCATAGATTGACCTTTGTAGCTTAAAAACTTTATTGGATTCCTTTGGATCGATAAAACCCTCAGGTTGTGTCATGTACACATCCTCGAGTAAATTCCTATTAAGGAATGTTGTTTTAACATCCAACTGCCAAATCTCATAGTCATGATAAGCTACAACGGAAAGCATGATCCTGATGGATTTAACCATGGCAACTGGTGAGAAGGTCTCTTCATAATCAACACCTTGAATTTGACAGAATCCTTTCGCAACCAATCTACCTTTATAGGTTTGAACATTTCCATCCATGTCAGTCTTCTTCTTGAAGACCCACTTGCACCCTATGGGTTTTACCCCTTCGGGTGGATCCACGAAGGTCCATACCTTGTTGGTGTACATGGATTCCATCTCAAATCTCATGGCTTCAAGACATTTCTTAGATTATGGTCTCTTAGTAGCTTCTAGATAGGAAGTTGGCTCATCTGCTATGCCCAATTCATCACTGTCTTAAGTCATGAGAAATCCAAATCTCTCAGGCTCAAGTCATGTCCTACTAGACCTACGAGGTTCATGTGTTACATTTGGAACTTGAAATTCCACAAAAATTTATGAGTCTTCATGTTCCTTATGTACCTCCTCAGGTTCTTTGCTTTCTTTTTGGTCTCAAACTTCTTTGAGCTCTACATTCCTCCCACTAATTCCTTTGGAATAAATTCCTTTTCAAGAAATACGGTAGTCCTAGCAACAAATACTTTGTTGTCAATTGGTGTGTAGAAGTAGTATCCCCGAGTTTCCTTGGGGTATCCAACAAAATAGCATTTTTCCAATTTGGGTCGAAGCTTTTAAGGAAATTGTTTCCTAATACAAGCTTCACATCCCCAAATCTTTAACATAGACAAATTGGGATGATTCCCATTCCATATCTCATATGGTGTCTTTTAAATCGATTTTGAAGGTACATGGTTAAGTGTAAATGTTGTAGTTTCAAGACCATATCCCCAGAACGATATTGGAAGTTTAGATGAACTCATCAATGATTGTACCATATCTAATAATGTACGATTCCTTCTTTCTAACATACCATTATGTTGTGGCGTACCAGGTGGAGTCCATTGTGATACAATACCACAGTCTCTTAGAAGGTACTCAAACTCTTGGCTTAAGTATTTGCCACCTTGATCTGAACGGAGTGCTTTAATACTCTTACCAAGTTGCTTCTCTACTTCATTCATGAAAGTCTTGAACATTTCAAGAGTTTCTGACTTGTGTTTCATAAGATATACACAGCCATACCTACTGAGGTCATCAGTGAAGGTAATGAAGTATTGATAGCCTCCACTAGCATTTGATCTAAAAGGTGCACATACGTCAATATGTATGAGCCCTAGCAGATCAATGGCTCTCTCACTGTGTCCAGTGAAAGGAGTCTTGGTCATCTTCCCTAATAAACATGCTCACATGTCTCTAATGATTCAAAATCAAAAGAGTCTAGATAACCATCCTTATGGAGTCTATATATGCACTTCTCATTTATGTGCCCAAGACGACCATGCCATAAGTATGTTTTGTTTGAGTTTTCAAGTTTTAACCTTTTAGTATTTATGTTGTATATGCTAGTCTCAAGTTCTAACAAGTAGATGCCATAAGACATAGGGGCATTTCCATAAAAGATCTCATCTTTAGAAATAGAAATAATTCAATTCTTAATGTGAAATTCAAATCCACTCTTATCCATACAAGATACATAAATAATATTTCTATTAATGGAAGGTACATAATAGCAATTCTCTAATTCTATTACAAGGCCCATAGGCAAAGATAAACTAATAACTCCAACTGTAGTGGAAACAACTCTTTCTCCATTAGCGACTCACAGCTCGACTTGGCCCTTTTGTAATGGCTTACTTCTTATCAGATCCTACATATTAGAACATATGTGAGATCCACATCCGATATCTAGTACCTATGATGAAGAAGTATTTAAGTTTATCTCAATAACATATATACCTGAAGTGGAGATCTCTATCCCCTTCTTCTTCTTCCTCAGTTCCTCTAGGTAGAGAGGATAGTTCTTTTCCAATGTCCAGCCTGGTGACAATGGTGACAACTGCCTTCTTTGGAGATCCCACCTTTATCTTTGAGCACGGATGACTTTGGTTCTGCCTGACTTTAGAACCTTTCTTATCCTTACCTTTGCCTTTTAACTTTCCCTTTGTCTTGCTGATCATCATCACAGACTTGAGTTGTTTTTCTTCATCTGTGCTTCAACTATCCTCAACATGCCCAACAATTCTGACAATGTCTTGTCAAGATTGTTCATGTTGTAGTTCATGACAAAATGACTATATGTTTCAGGCAACGATTGTAGAATCATATCAGTGGCCAACTCTTGACCTAGGGGAAATCCCAAATTGGATAGGCTTTCCATGTACCCAATCAAAGTGAGTATATGGGTGCCAACTGAGTCTCTCTCTTTCATCTTGCTCCTGAACAAAGCCTTGGAGACATCATATCTCTCCTATCTTGCTTGATGTTGATACATTTTCTTGAGATGTGTTACCATCTCCATGACATTCATGTTCTCATGCTGCTCTTGCACCTCATAGTTCATTGAGCACAACATCAGGTACTTGACATCGATGGCATCATCAAGGTGCTTCTTGTAAGCATCCTTTTCTACCTTGGGCGCATTTGTGGTGGGTTCCAGTGGGTATGGTGTTTCAAGAAAATAGAGCTTACGCTCATGTGTGAGAACAATTCTCAACATCCTAAACGAGTTTTGAAAGTTAGTTATGGTAAGTTTGTCCTTCTCAATGACCGATCACAACAAGAAAGTGTGAGTGTTGTTTGCCATTTGATTGCTACAAAAGAAAAATTTGCATTTAGTCTAAAACATTTTGACTTGTAAAGATTTGATAAATGAGATTAATTAGGCCTTTAATTAATTATGCTCCCACTATTTTATTCAAATTGATAGCCCTCACTATCAACTCGTAAGATTGCAATGCATAACCTTCTAGTGAGCCAAGATCCAAAATAATTAGATCAATGCCCAGCCAATGACAACATCAAAGACCAAATACTAAGGTAGGCAACTTTTGCCAATTGCATAATATGCAACTCTTGGATAGCTGATCATGCACAACTCCTTTCCATGATGCATCTGTGTGCCTCTAGGTACTTGATCCGATCAAAGTTCTCTAGTTAAGTCCAACCCATAATCCAACACGATGAGCGTGCACCCTGCGGAGGAAGACCCACACACCCACCATCACACTTCCATGAGATAGACAGTGTACCACATGGAGGCATGCCCACACATAGTCAATCAAGCTTTTCATGTGTGTTTCTTTATGGAAGGCAACTAAAACTTAATATTATTAATTGAGGGGTTTTATTAATACATATACATATCCAAACACCACATACTTATAATACATATCTTATACTACTATATTCACAACCACAAACGATAGACATGCAATCACAAACACAGATACATCGGTTACGGCCATACTATTATAATCCTTTAGATCAACAAAGGATTACAGTCCACCTATGGTCTTATGCATCTCATGCAACACCTGTGAATCAACCTGTAAGCCTGTAAGGATCAACATTACAATGAACAACTTCATGGATTCTTTGTGAGGTTGGAACTTCAAGTTGCTTCTTGGAATTGGATCTTCTTGTTGCTTCTCCATGGACGCTCCTTGGAGTTGGATCTTTAGGTTGCTTCTTGGAATTAGATCTTCATGGTGCTTCTCCACAGACACTCCTTCGAGTTGGATCTTCAAGTGGCCTCCTTACATCAAGTTTATAAAGACTAAAACTAATCCTATCTCTATTACATCATATAAGTACAAATATAAAGGGAAAGAATTAATTACACTTTGAAATAAGAGATGAGGCTCGTCATGCAAGCCGAATACTTTATACAAAGGATCCATATGAAACCATTATACATCCATAGCATTCACCAACAAACATATCAATAAGATTGACATCCACATTCATTCACAATATTCACAAAAAGGGGATACTAGGCCATAACCGTGCATGCATTCACCACATAAAACAAAATTGTAATGGCAACGTGTATGTTATCATAGGTATATCTACATATGCGTATATACATATTAAAATGTAGTATATTAAATAAATTTTTGACTCTCACACAGACTATGCGGGGTACACATGGGCAGTGCCCCTGTGCAGGGATTTTACTTTTGTACACTTAGGAAAATCAATATTTTCCATAGTCGACCCCATCTAAAATGTCAAAAACAAAAGCCTGCGGCGTATGTGGAATTAGATTTAGATTTGCACATTATCAGTTTTAATTCGCATCGTATGTAATATAGAAAATAGTATACAATGATTTGATCATATCGAAACAAATCTAAATACGTTGTAGATCGACGTCACTCTGATACCACTATTGGGTTTTGTGGAGAAAACATGCGCGGCGGAAGTAATAAAAATCCACACAACCCGACACAGGATCTCTTCGACAACAACGTATTTGGAAGGAGTGTTTACGAGATATACCTTATCGCGGAGCAAATCTGGTGATGTCCCGCTGCACGATGGTGTGCAACGCTACTGGCCTACATGGACAGAACTTCTCTCCCATTCGTTAAGTGTGTCGCAGGAAGATATGATGGTGCTCCTTTCGCACAGTGATGTACGCCGCTCGTAGTGCGTATGGATGGTCATAGATATCCTCTGAACGCAGGTGTCTTAGTGTCTGCGTCTCTACTTCATCCATGCAGATGGACTAGAACTCCACGACACGCTTCCTAAGTCGGAGGAAAGGAGTCGTCTCTATGCGGCGGCGTGCTATCGTCGTGATGCTCTACTTTCTCTCATGAGGACGGTGACAGCTACGGTTTACGTACGTGAGCGTAAACTAAAAATCCTCTCTCAATATCATATATAGATATTGGCTGTCAAGCTCCTTTAAATAGGAGACGAAAGGAAGTAGGGTTTCCTAAACCCATCAGTAAATAGAAACACTACGTTAATTAAAACGCTCATGGATTAATTAGAATATTTTGGAATTCATTAATTAACCAAATATTCACATTAATTGATTAATTAATATTCGACTCCATGCAATCGCTTAAGATGGCTCTGTGGGCATATATACCAATACTTTTTAGCGGTTAGATCCTAGGTCTTGCGAGGAGTTCTCCTATCCCGCAGACTCAATTCAAGTCCTTGTTTGTTGGGAACCTATTCTCCGGTCTGCGCTGGAGTCACCCCTTTTTCTTATTTATTTTCTTTTTTTGTGATAAACTCCAACTCATAGATATAATTATTCGGGTTACATCTTAATCATGTTAAATCCAGAATTTTAGAATTAACACTATATTTCTATTATCTTTTCTTGAGTAAGAGATTTGGTCTAACAAAATGGATAAACACTTTAAACTTACCTTTTAAGTAATAACTAGATAATTACTAAATTTATTACCTAGGTCACTAGATAGTTCAAAATTATCTGATATTTTTTCTCATAGTCATGTACTTGAATCATCCATCTAGTATTCATGTCTTGAGTATTTATTATGAACACAAAATGATCAGTTCCCAAATTTAAACTCTAAGGATCCATATGTTAGTCCTAACTGACCCAACTGGGCTTGAATAAGGTTCTAAGATACATGACTTATTCTTTGGTTTTCCAAAGGAACCATAATCTTAATCATATGCTCGTTCACAACATTAAAGTTTGACCTAATATAATTTCTCTATTGAGGCTTTGTTATGATACCTTTAATCAATCACTACAAAAAATATGGTCTTTAACTACTATTTTTCTAATTACATATAATTTCTATGTAGTTAAATCCCTAATTAGCTACAAATTTGAAGAGTGTGAATAAAATAAGTATAGTTAACTCAATTCATAAGACATAGCTACATGTATCCTCTCCATATCTTAAATGTATTAACTAAATATAACTAAATGAGAACTTTTTAAAATAAAATCAAACTTCATATTTCATCAACAATTTATCCTCTTGTCATCCTCTCCCGCGTGCAATATTCCTAGTAGGTGATTTGAAAATCACACAAGCAGGCTCTAAAATACCCGTGATTTCTCCCACTGATCACCCGCCTAAAGTGCCTCCAGGCAATCACCCATGTTCCGCACGGATCGCTCGCCCGCTCTCCCACTAATCACCCGCGTAAAGAGCTTCCACCCGGTCACTTTTGGTTCCACCCTAAGAGCTCGCCTGCACACAGTCCGTGCACTGAGCTCGTCGGCCAGCAGCCGCACAGTGCCTCCATCATCTCTGGTCCCTCCATCCTCTCTGCCCAGCATCAGAGCGCCCAGACATCCATCGCCGCCCAACATCCTGAGGGCACGTTCCCTCCATCGTCTCCGATCCCTCCATTGTCTCCACCCAGCATCAAAGTGCCCAGACGTCCAGGTTAGGGCCTCAGATTTCAATATCACATATGCCTTCTTTCATGAAAACCCAGATGCCTCTAGAAAAGACACGAGCTTCACATATCTTGGTTGCATTTTGAGATGAGTTATGTGTGTATGCATTGTCTGGCTTCACGTTCTGGGGTTCCTTCTTCACTTTTAGTTGTTCTCCTTCACTAAGAGCCCGTTTGGTTGGGTAGAAATTGAACTCGTGTAGCCACACTAAAATCTATATGGTTCCCATACAAACTTATCACAGAGATTTTCAGATTAGATCATTAGAAGAGATCAACCCTCGAGCAAAGTTAGAAATCTACTAAACTGAAACCTAGCAAGTCCTAGGCCAGGCTTAAAAGTTATCTAGACACTTGAACTCATATAGAATAATATTCCAAGGGCAGTTCCTGGGCATTTCATTTTCTTCATGCACACTAGAATTTCTCTCATTTTATATCCAATGCATAATGCATAGCATAAGAGATGATGTAACATACTGAAATCCTCTATGTACCTCTTTGTACTCTTTTCTATAAGTTTTGTCCTTCTTTTCATTCCATATGTATTTGGATTTGATTTAATGGAATTATGATGGGTATTAGATAAATGTTTCCCATATATTCTTATTACAAGGTTGCATGCACAAATACCTCATTTAGATTTAGATAATGGGTCTAGTATGCAATTTCACATCAAGTAATAAAAAGAATAAAATGTTTCGTCCTAGAACTTTCTAGCATTTCCTAGAATAAGAGAAATAAGAGAAAATCCGAATTTTATTTAAGGGAGAAGATAAATGCAAGATAATATGGAAATTAATGGGTAAAGAAAATAATGGGAAAGATATTGCACCAAATAATATAATTGGAGATCCATCAAGATAATTTGACACTAAAATTCGTTTCCTTGAGCAAAAAGTAACTTAAGGGCCAAGTATCATTTAATATGGAACCTAATTATAAATAATAATAACATTATCAAAAGAATATAGGAAATATGCCAATAAAGAGAAATAAAATACTTGATGCTCTCAAATCAGGAAAATAACTTCAAATTCGTATTCTAAACATAAAAATAAGTCCCTATGCAAATTTGCAACTAATTTGGATAATGTGTGAATAATGAGTAAAATAGGAGAGAGAGAAAGTGTGTAGAATGTTCTATTTATTTAATAAATAAAAAGATAATCTCAACTTGTGAAGATATTTTCAAAATCGTATTCCAAACCTTTAAGGAGACTTATGGGTGAAGTTATACTAATTTTAGATAATGTTATCACCTCTTTTGATGGAGGAAAGAGAAAATGATATAATAATTAATTCACCAACCAAACTTTGTCAAAAGGCAAAACTAACTCCAACTTTGGATTCTACGCGTCGAAATAAGTCAGGATATAAAATTTGATAATTTTTGGACGACATTTGAGCCTCCAAACGAAGAAAGAGAAAAACATTTAAGAATTTAATGGATTTAATTGATTTTTACTAAGGGTTGTTTTCCTAATCTAATGCGAGATCGGACGGCTCAGAGTCCTGGATGGACTCGGGTCCATCGATCGGACGACTCGCGGTCGTCTTCCACCTTTATCCGAATAAGGCAACAGGTCATTTGTTTTCGATTTTTCAAATCGATGTATCTCGAGTTTTACTCGATGATTTTTGCTCAAATATGTTTCGTTGGATTCCTTGCGAGTTTCCGCTCCCGTTTATCCCAAAATGTTTGGGATTAGTCGCGTTTTTGAGAAATGCTCAAGTTGGCCGCCGACCTCCTCTCCTTGCTCCTACCTATATCCTAGTTTAGGGTTCCTTGTCTATATATATATCAACCCTCGCAACCGCCATCGTCTTAGCAACTTGATCGTGTCTTCAATTCGACGATCCGTGGATGAACTGACCACCTACTAGCCACCGACGACGCCTGGATTGCGGCACCTCTTCCTCTCTGGTTGCTCCTCCTCCGTCCAATCAAGAGGTATCACCAACTTCGGTTCTAATTCCTCTTTCTTTTGGATGCTTGAACGTGCGATTTGGTCGTGTATCGCGGTTTTGCCCAAATTGGGCCGAGCAAGCTGCTCGCTGCTCGTGGAGATCGAGCAAGGGAGGAAGAAGACTCCCTGCCGTTTTACCATTTTTGCCTTCGCCTATCTTTTCGTTTCTTTTCCTTCGCTCGGGGCAACTCCGTCTTTTTCTTCCCTTCTTTGGCCCAGCCACAGGACCGGTGGCGAGCGTCCGCGAGGCGTGGGTCACCGCTGCCCAGCGCCCGCTACCGCTCGGCCCAGCTGGCCTTGCCTACGTGGTAGGTTGTGATTGGTCGAGACAAAATATTTTCTAGAAATTAATCTGTTGGTCAAAAATAGTAAATAAATAGTGTTTTGGATTCAGGAAGATGATACCTATTCAATAAAAATATTTTTGAGTTCTGGTTTTGAGGTTTTCGAAAATGTATTTTTAAAGTCGATTTAATTATCTTAAAATCACTAAAATTAACCCTAAGAATATATATTTCCAAAATATACAATATTATATGTTATTTTGATCAGGAAAACTTAACTAAGATGGTTATGAGGTTTTTGGAGTCTAAATCGATGGTTTGCGTAAAAAGTTAGTGAATTAGGGTTTTCAATCTTTTAAATGAATGTGTGTAATTCTAATTTATGAATATAATGATGTATTAGGGAAATTCGGTTTATAATTCGTGTGAAGAGTTGAAAAGGGAAATTCTAGAACACCTGAGGCTAAGGTATGTGTTTTGTTTATGCATCTACCTTCTAGTTGGGAAATCATTAATCCATTACCCATACTTTCTTATGAGGTTTAACTTGATCTAAATCCTTGAACCCTGAAACCTAATTTGATTATTGCCTCAAAAGTAGATGTAGTATTCTCTTGATTGGGTATTCATACCCCACTGCCATGTTATATATTCTTTTGCTTATCCTTGCCATAACTCTTTTGTTAGCATGTAATTAAATGATCTATTTAATGTTTAAGTAGTGGTACTTATGTACAACCACCCATAGAGGGCATGTATAAAATCGCCCTAGGGGAATGTTTATAATTCTCCCCATTATAAATTGTAGGTGATTGGAAATGTTTTTATTCTTCCCTCACCTAAGGTTAGAGGTCCGGTAGGTGCCTCAACCCTACTTAGTTAGATAAACATATTAATTGACATGCTAAAACCTTTATTTATTTTGTTATTGGCAAGTTTCATTATAAAAAGCGTCATACTCTTTGATGTTTTTTACACCAAATATTTGGCCTAATTTACTTGTTACAACTTTCATTGCCATTGTTAGAATATTCTTGTAACACATACTTCCTTTGTTTTTCCCTCTTGCTGGGTGTCTTCCCAACCACCCAGGTGTTGGTGCTGCACAAGGTGAAGGAAGGGCTTGAAGAAAGGTTCCTCTACAGTTGATCGTTAGCTTGTCAAGAAGGATGGCTAGGTTGCTATAGCTAGATCCTCTTATCTATCTTATCTTTTCTTTTAGAAATCAATTATGTAATAAACAATGAAGCCATGCACATGCTTGTTATTTCTTTCTTTTCGCTGCTATTGACATTTTATTATGTATCTGGAATCATGCTTATTTACTTGGAATATTATACAATCATCCTCAAAGTCTCTAAATTTTGTTAAAATCGTGGATGTTTGTATTTCCTTTAAATTTTAGTAAAGAGGTGATCTCGCCTCTTTACAGCATGGTATCAGAGCCTTTAGGCGACTATTAGGGCATGCAATTGAGGCAAGGGTGTCTAGAAAGGATCAGGGTATCGGGGGCTGGCAAGATTTTCCTCCGTACCACTAGCTTGGTATACGAGGACTCCCGTGCCCATATGATCCGGCCTGGCCTGCGCCGATACGAATTGCCCGAAATAGTATGCTTTTAGGCAATAGCATTCTAGCTAGTTATCCTTTTTCCCATCTCTATTTCTATTCCCTCTCATCTATGATTCTTTACTCCTAAGAATTTAATATGTTAACCCTAATTTCAGGAGAGGTGACTTGTTTGACAACACAAACCAGGAGTCAACCACTGACAACCCCGAAACTCCTGCGACTCCTGCTGTTAACGAACCAGCTTCTGGTGTTCCCACCTTCACACCTGAGAAAGAACTGGCGATGTTGCGATAGTTGTTGTCCTCCACCATGATGGGACAACTCAACACCATTGCTGCTGTTGCTACCAAGCCAAGGGAGTTCATCCTCACCGATTTCATCAAGATGTAGCCACCCTACTTCAAGGGTGAGAGTGAGCCTAACATGGTGGACAAATCCGACGACTGGGTGTTGGCCCTGGATCGGACCTTCGAGGGTATGGCATGCCCCCCTCACCAGAAGGTTCGGTTCGCGACGTACGTGCTGGATGGACCGGCGCGCGTTTGGTGGAACGGTGTTGCCCGCACTCGGGACACCTCCTCCATGGAGTGGACCCAGTTCCTGAAGTTGTTCAGAGAGAAGTATATCTGCCCTGCTTTCCTGAGGAAGAAGGAGGCTGAATTTTACAGTCTCAAGCAAGGAAGCATGAGCGTGGCCGACTACGTTCAGAAATTTCTGCTGTTAGAGCGTTACGCCACCGACCGTGGAGCTGACAGAAGAGCGACCTTGTTCTTGGAGGGCCTGAACTATCATGTTGGTCGAAGCCTCGTTCCACAACTGCCACTCACATTTCAACAAATGGTGGACAAGGCTCTCGCCATTGAGTCTTATCCGGGATTTCAAGCTTCCAATGGCTTCAACAACAACAAAAGGAAGAATCTAAACCAGCATGAGAACCGTGGACGTGATCGCTACAACAGATGTAATCGCCACCATCCTCCTAGAAGATGCCCCGTCAACCATGCACCTGCTCATAATGGCAACCGTCCTCCACCAACCTGCCATGAGTGCGGCTAGGTTGGGCATATCCGACCCAACTGCCCCCATTTCCAGCAAGGGCAGAATAATGCCCCACAGCCGCAACAGCCGAGACAGAACCCGCCGCCGCGGAACAACAACAACAACAATAACAACAACAACCAGAACCTGAGGCGGCCGCCAGCTGAGAGGCGGAATGGGAGAGTGTTTGCTCTCAATGCTGAAGAGGAGGGTGAAGGCAATGAAGTGATTGAAGGTACACTGCACCTTTATATGCATCCTTTAAAAGCCCTGTTTGATTCTGGTTCCTCCAATACCTTCATATCTAGACAGTTTGCCTCTATGCTTGAAATCGAATCTGAGTTTATGGATCATGTGTTAGATGTAAAAACTCCTAGTGGTAAAATCTGCTCCTCGTACCTCCAAACTCCTACCTTGAACCTTTGTATATCCGGAATAATGTTTCCCACAATTTTTGTCTTGCTTGATATGACCGTCTTTGACATCATCCTGGGTATGGATTGGTTAAAGAAGTATAAAGCAGTTTTGTACTGTGAGGAATCCAAGGTTAGTCTGTTTCACCCTGATGAAGGAAGGGTGTGTGTCAAGGGCAAGAAGTGAGGAGAGCGACAGTTCGTCATCTCTGCCATCAAAGCTAAAAAGCTCGTCTCGTAAGGGTGTAGAGCCTTTCTAGCCTCCATAGTTCTCGATGCTACACCTCCTGCTCTAGGACATGTTGATGTGGTGAAGGACTTTCCAGATGTCTTTCCTGAGGAGTTACCCGGGTTGCCACCAACTCATGAGGTGGAATTCTCCATCGAGCTTATGCCTGGAACTTCACCGATATCGAAGCCACCCTACCTCTTGGCCCCTGCCAAACTGGCGGAGTTGAAAAAGCAGCTTGAAGAGCTTCTCGACATGGGCTTCATTTTCCCTAGTGTTTCCCCATGGGGAGCCCCTGTCCTGTTCGTGAAGAAGAAGGATGGCTCTTTGCGGATGTGTATGGACTACCGCATGCTCAACCTGGTGACAGTGAAGAATCGTTATCTGTTGGTGCGCATCGACGACCTATTCGATCAGCTGAAGTCAACCACCGTGTTCTCCAAAATGGATCTGCGAAGTGGCTACTACCAGATGCGTGTAAAGGATGATGATGTCCCGAAGACAGCATTCAGAACTCGCTATGGGCATTATGAATTTATGGTCATGCCTTTTGGTTTGACGAATGCCCCTGCTGCATTCATGGACCTGATGAACCGAGTATTCCACCCATACCTCGACAAGTTTGTAGTGGTGTTTATTGATGATGTTTTGGTTTATTCCGAGACATTGGAACAACATCGCGAGCACCTGCGGATTGTACTCAGCACATTGTGAGAAAATCAACTATATGAAAAATTCTCAAAATGTGAGTTCTGGATAAAGGAAGTTATGTTTCTTGGTCACGTGATTTATGTCGGCCATATACCTGTTGATCCTGTGAAGGTAGAAGCTGTGACAAAGTGGAATGATCCGAAAAACCCGTCAGAAATCCATAGTTTCCTTGGTCTAGCTGGTTACTATCGGAAGTTTATCAAAGGGTTTTCTGAGTTGGCTTTACCTTTGACCAAGTTGACTCGGAAGGAGGTCAAGTTCTCATGGACCCCTGAATGTGAGGATGGTTTTCAGAAGTTGAAGATGAGTCTGACTTCTGCTCCCGTGCTTGCTTTGCCTGTTGAGGGCATACCCTATGTCATCTTCACCGACGCATCCCGACAAGGCTTAGGGTGTGTTTTAATGCAAGACGGAAAGGTGATCGCCTATGCTTCTTGATAGTTGAAACCTAATGAAGCTAATTGGCCTATGCATGATTTGGAGCTTGCTTCCATAGTTCATGCTTTGAAGATCTGGCGACACTACCTCTATGGCGAAAAGTTTGAAGTCTAATCTGATCACAAGAGTTTGAGATATCTGTTGACTCAGAAGGATCTGAACTTGCGACAACGTAGGTGGATGGAATATCTTAAGGATTACAGTTCACCATCACCTATCATCCTGTTAAAGCAAATGTCGTAGCTGATGCTTTAAGTCGCAAGAAGGATGTTGTTTGTGCTGCTCTGAGATGTTCTGTATGGGAAAACCTTGAACATGTGGCCAGTTGGAGACCTCAGCCTGACGATTCTGTGGATGAAGATAAGTTGTATGTTCATATGGCCAGTTTGATCGTTACACCAACCTGGATCTCAAAATTCGTGTCTGCACAGTTGGAGAGTTCTGAGCTTGAAGAGTTGAAAGGTTTATCTGAGAAACTGCAATCTGACTTCTCTGTCGGAGTGGATGGTGCTATCCGCTTTAGACAAAGGTTGTGGATTCCCGATGCTGGTGATCTGAGACAGAAGGTTCTGAGTGAAGCTCATGGTTCCAAGTACACTATTCACCCTGGTACAACCAAGATGTACAAGGACTTACAGCGAAGCTTCTGGTGGAAGAACATGAAGAATGATATAGCTCTGTTCGTAGCAAAGTGCTTGACATGTCAGCAAGTCAAGATTGAACATCAACGACCCGGTGGTCTTCTTCATCCTCTTGAGATTCTAGAATGGAAGTGGGAGAAGATCATAATGGACTTCGTTACCGGTTTCCCTAAGTCCAAGAAAGGTTATGATGCTGTTTGGGTGGTGATTGATCGGCTTACAAAATCTGCTCATTTCTTGCCTTTCAAAACCACGTATAAAGTTGCTGAGATGGCTCAGTTGTATGTGGAGTGGATAGTTCGTCTGCATGGTGTCCCTGCTGTGATAGTTTCTGATCGAGACCCGAAACTCACTTCTCGCTTATGGGGTCAGATTCAGGAAGAGATGGGTACTGATCTGCGTTTCAGTACTGCTTACCACCCGCAAACCGATGGTCAGTCCGAGAGAACAGTTCATATTCTGGAGGACTTGCTACGTGCTTGTGTGATGGATTGGGGTGGTGCCTGGGATCGATATCTACCATTAACAGAGTTCGCTTACAACAATAGATACCAAGCCAGTATTGGTATGCCACCTTTTGAAGCTCTCTATGGTAGACCTTGTCGTTCACCTTTGCACTGGGATGAGGTTGGTGAACGTTCCCTAGTAAAGACTGATGACATGCAGATGATTCTTGAAAAGGTACAGTTGATAAAGAAACGGATGAAAGCCGCTCAAGACAGACAGAAGATGTATGCTGATAAAAAGAGGTCTGATGTAAGTTTCTTAGTGGGAGACTATGCTTTTCTAAAGATCAAGCATATACGTTCTATTGTAAGATCTAAAGTAAAAGGCAAGTTGAGTCCTCGCTATGTTGGACCATTTGAGATCTTAGATAAAGTGGGAGATTGTGCATATCGTCTGGCTTTGCCTCCTGCTTATGATAAGATTCACAATGTGTTCCATGATTCTGTGTTGAGGAAGTACGTAAAGGATCCGTCTCATGTACTCGCCATTGAACCTGTGGAGATTAATGAGAATATGACTTATGAAGAACTTCCTGTGAAGATCCTTGACTCCCGAGTGAAGCAACTGAAGAGTAAGGAGATAGAGTTAGTGAAAGTTTTGTGGAGATACAATGGTTTAGAAGAAACCACTTGGGAGTTGAGAGATGAGATGTTACGTACTCACCCTTCCCTCTTTGTATGAGATTTCGGGGACGAAATCCTTTTTAAGGGGTGGAGTGTTGTAACATACTGAAATCCTCTATGTACCTCTTTGTACTCTTTTCTATAAGTTTTGTCCTTCTTTTCATTCCATATGTCTTTGGATTTGATTTAATGGAATTATGATGGGTATTGGATAAATGTTTCCCATATATTCTTATTACAAGGTTGCATGCACAAATACCTCAGTTAGATTTAGATAATGGGTCTAGTATGCAATTTCACATCAAGTAATAAAAAGAATAAAATGTTTCATCCTAGAACTTTCTAGCATTTCCTAGAATAAGAGAAAATCCGAATTTTATTTAAGGGAGAAGATAAATGCAAGATAATATGGAAATTAATGGGTAAAGAAAATAATGGGAAAGATATTGCACCAAATAATATAATTGGAGATCCATCAAGATAATTTGACACTAAAATTTGTTTCCTTGAGCAAAAAGTAACTTAAGGGCCAAGTATCATTTAATATGGAACCTAATTATAAATATTAATAACATTATCAAAAGAATATAGGAAATATGCCAATAAAGAGAAATAAAATACTTAATGCTCTCAAATCAGGAAAATAACTTCAAATTCGTATTCTAAACATAAAAATAAGTCCCTATGCAAATTTGCAACTAATTTGGATAATGTGTGAATAATGAGTAAAATAGGAGAGAGAGAAAGTGTGTAGAATGTTCTATTTATTTAATAAATAAAAAGATAATCTCAACTTGTGAAGATATTTGCAAAATCGTATTCCAAACCTTTAAGGAGACTTATGGGTGAAGTTATACTAATTTTAGATAATGTTATCACCTCTTTTGATGGAGGAAAGAGAAAATGATATAATAATTAATTCACCAATCAAACTTTGTCAAAAGGCAAAACTAACTCCAAATTTGGATTCTACGTGTCGAAATAAGTCAGGATATAAAATTTGATAATTTTTGGACGACGTTTGAGCCTCCAAACAAAGAAAGAGAAAAACATTTAAGAATTTAATGGATTTAATCGATTTTTACTAAGGGTTGTTTTCCTAATCTAATGCGAGATCAGACGGCTCAGAGTCCTGGATGGACTCGGGTCCATCGATCGGATGACTCGCGGTCATCTTCCACCTTTAGCCGAATAAGGCAACATGTCATTTGTTTTCGATTTTTCAAATCGATGTATCTCGAGTTTTACTCGATGATTTTTGCTCAAATAAGTTTCGTTGGATTCCTTGCGAGTTTCCGCTCCGGTTTATCCCAAAAAGTTTGGGATTAGTTGTGTTTTTGAGAAACGCCCAAGTTGGCCGCCCACCTCCTCTCCTTGCTCCTACCTATATCCTAGTTTAGGGTTCCTTGTCTATATATATCTCAACCCTCGCAACCGCCACCGTCTTAGCAACTTGATCGTGTCTTCAATTCGACGATTCGTGGACGAACTGACCACCTACTAGCCGCCGACGATGCCTGGATTGCGGCGCCTCTTCCTCTCTGGTTGCTCCTCCTCCGTCCAATCAAGAGGTATCACCAACTTCGGTTCTAATTCCTCTTTCTTTTGGATGCTTGAACGTGCGATTTGGTCGTGTATCGCGGTTTTGCCCAAAGTGGGCCGAGCAAGCTGCTCGCTGCTCGTGGAGATCGGGCAAGGGAGGAAGAAGACTCCCTGCTGTTTTACCGTTTTTGCCCCCGCCTATAATTTCTTTTCTTTTCCTTCGCTCGGGGCAACTCTGTCTTTTTCTTCCCTGCTTTGGCCCAGCCACACGACCGGTGGCGAGCGTCCGTGAGGCGCGGGTCACCGCAGCCAAGCGCCCGCTACCGCTCGGCCCAACTGGCCTTGCCTACGTGGCAGGCTGTGATTGGTCGAGACAAAATATTTTCTAGAAATTAATTTGTTGGTCAAAAATAGTAAATAAATAGTGTTTTGGATTCAGGAAGACGATACCTATTCAATAAAAATATTTTTGAGTTCTGGTTTTGAGGTTTGCAAAAATGTATTTTTAAATTCGATTTTATTATCTTAAAATCACTAAAATTAACCCTAAGAATCTATATTTACAAAATATATAATATTATATGTTATTTTGATCAGGAAAACCTAACTAAGATGGTTATGAGGTTTTTGGAGTCTAAATCGATGGTTTGCACAAAAAGTTAGTGAATTAGGGTTTTCAATCTTTTAAATGAATGCGTGTAATTCTAATTTATGTATATAATGATGTATTAGGGAAATTGGGTTTATAATTCATGTGAAGAGTTGAAAAGGGAAATTCTAGAACACCTGAGGCTAAGGTATGTGTTTTGTTTGTGCATCTACCTTCCAGTTGGGAAATCATTAATCCATTACCCATACTTTCTTCTGAGGTTTAACTTGATCTAAATCCTTGAACCCTGAAACCTAATTTGCTTATTGCCTCAAAAGTAGATGTAGTATTCTCTTGATTGGGTATTCATACCCCACTGCCATGTTATATATTCTTTTGCTTATCCTTGCCATAACTCTTTTGTTAGCATGTAATTAAATGATCTATTTAATGTTTAAGTAGTGGTACTTATGTACAACCACCCATAGAGGGCATGTATAAAATCGCCCTAGGGGATTGTTTATAATTCTCCCCATTATAAATTGTAGGTGATTGGAAATGTTTTTATTCTTCCCTCACCTAAGGTTAGAGGTCCGGTAGGTGCCTCAACCCTACTTAGTTAGATAGAAATATTAATTGACATGCTAAAACCTTTATTTATTTTGTTATTGGCAAGTTTCATTATAAAAAGCCTCATAGTCTTTGATATTTTTTTTACACCAAATATTTAGCCTAATTTACTTGTTACAACTTTCATTGCCATTGTTAGAATATTCTTGTAACACATACTTCCTTTGTTTTTCCCTCTTGCTGGGTGTCTTCCCAACTACCCAGGTGTTGGTGCTGCACAAGGTGAAGGAAGGGCTTGAAGAAAGGTTCCTCTACAGTTGATCGTTAGCTTGTCAAGAAGGATGGCTAGGTTGCTATATCTTGATCCTCTTATCTATCTTATCTTTTCTTTTAGAAATCAATTATGTAATAAACAATGAAGCCATGCACAGGCTTGTTATTTCTTTCTTTCTGCTGCTATTGACATTTTATTATGTATTTGGAATCATGCTCATTTACTTGGAATATTATGCAATCATCCTCAAAGTCTCTAAATTTTGTTAAAATCGTGGATGTTTGTATTTCCTTTAAATTTTAGTAAAGAGGTGATCTCACCTCTTTACAGATGAGATATCTCAAGTAATTTGTTAAGACTATATAGTGTAATTTTAATCTTTTTAAAATTTTATGTAACTCAATTAGTATGTTATTCAAAGTATTCCGTAAGAAAATCTGAAGTCATGGTAGTCATTATACAATTTATAATTTTTCATTAAACTTGTATAGAATATATTAGTATATCAGATTGTCAAATGATTTATGAATTCGAGATGTATATCTTCTGCCATATAAGTGCATAGAGATAGGCAATAACTACTTTTCTAACTATGTGTGTTCCATTTGTAGTCAATAACTACTTTTCTTTATAAATTATAAAAATGTAAG
This sequence comes from Alisma plantago-aquatica, assembly GCA_963693085.1. Classification (NCBI taxonomy): domain Eukaryota; kingdom Viridiplantae; phylum Streptophyta; class Magnoliopsida; order Alismatales; family Alismataceae; genus Alisma; species Alisma plantago-aquatica. Next base: position 454,791,797 of record OY856410.1, on the reverse strand, counting down.
TAATACAAATATAGTTAATGGTAATGACTACAAATTTGACTACAAAACTCATTTGAACTCATATAACCTTCATCTCGACGCCCGTTGTAGATAACTATTTTATTTTTCAGGGGTGATGGTGCAACTTGTTTCCCTCCTACTTTTTAATTGGAAATACATACATGTATCTTTATGTATACATTCTAAAAATTATCAATCTAACTTTTCACATTATAATTTTTGGGTGGCGCCAACACTCCCTCCCCTTTCATCCAACCCGCGTGTGATAGTCCCTGTTTTGTCTCACACGATCGCTCTATATCTTCCCTAACCGGTCATCCACACAATCGCTACCTAGCTCGACATCTGCACATCAAGGAAACCCTGATCGACTGTGCTCTCCCACTGCGTTCCCCCAGCCGTAGGCAGACACCTTGGCAGCCATCCAAGGAAAGCTTCTGTCCGAGGAAACCCCGACATCAACGATCCTCTACCACCAGTGCAGGCAGCCATTTCCTCCCGATCGACCAGCCACTTCGAGTTCTCTTGGTCCCAGATCCATCACTCTATGGTCGTCCATGAAGATTCATCCTAGCCGCATCCAACAATCTATCTTCGGAACCACTCGCAAGGTATCTCTTCCACTCCCATTGTCCCCGCCCACAAACACAGGTCTATTCCCTGACTTGCGGTCCTTCTCACTGCTATATTTTCCAGTGCTAGGGCATCTTCTCCAACTATTAGCTCTCCTCCAACCGCCTGCAGATTCCTCCCTCTCACATAAGTCATTCAATAGTGGATGTATATCTCTTGATTAGCTCAAAGGATCAACTTAAGGGTACAACTGCTCCTCCTTGCAGTTAGATTCATTTTCCTTCTCCAAACTTTGATCAGGTTTGTGTACTTTATGGCATATCTATATATTGTTGGAGGGATTCATGAACAAATACATAATGAATGGTCTGAATATACATGCCAACCCTTATTTTTGTACGATATCATAGGTTTGAATTGCATCAAGTGATACATGACTGAGTGTTACGTCTATAATCTAAAACATTACTGTACAAATAGCGAACAACTCAATCTCCTACTCAATAACTGTCCAATAGATAATTACCATAACTTATTATTAGACTCCATCCATGCCATATGCTGTCTTTCTGCTATTTGACGTACATTGCGCATGTATCAAAACTTGGCACACTGCTTAATTGCAGCAATACATGCTAGGTAAATTTTTTGTATATTATCTCTATAGTTCTATATACATGAAACTGTCTCTTTATTATTTAGATATTTGATTTAGGAAAAAAAGGTTAGGCATGTATACGTTTCTATCTAGGAAGCATAGACACTTCCCGGAGGTTTCCGTGTCTGTGTCTGACACGTGTCCAACCCGGTCACGCCTTGGACACGCATGGACATACGGCGGACACTCCTCCAGCGTGTCCAGATTCATATTTTATATATTTGCAAACTGGACACGTCGTGGACACATCTAGGACGCTTAGTGGACATGGCCAACCCAACCCACATAAGATCTAACTAAAAAGAAAAGAGAAAATAAGATCCAACCATGTAGACTCCTCAACCAAACCCCAACTCCTCACCAAAACCCTCATCCCTTCCCTATAGTACACACCCCCATTAGTATTGGAACCTTTAGATCATTGTTTATAATTAAGTTCTAATGATTTTCTTGTATTTCATTTCATCATTATTGGATGGTATAATAATTAAATATATCATTTTGTATGCTAAATTTTGTAGCATCAGTAATATGAAGTGGATATCATGGTAATCTTTGTTTCTGCTTGTTTATAAGAAATTTGGAGCTTCTTATGTTTACAAATAAATTATATACATGTGTCTATAATTGTATATATTTATGTAAATTCACAAAGAATAAGGTAGTTCCATAGTACAGTTTGTTGATAAACTTCCAAGACAATCACTAGGGTGCATGACTAAAGCCATTGAACTGATGAGAGAATACAGAGTCCGCCAACATCCGCTCCGTAGGGAAAAGGGAGATTTTAGGTTTCTCCATGCAACGACCGGCTCGGGGGAGGGTCTACGGCCCTCCGGTGAGCGCCAGCCACTCCCCCTGGGCCTTTTCTCGCCCAATCCGCAGCCTCTGATCTTGGTGGCAAGAGGAGTTGGGTCCTGCCACGTATCCTCTCCCCGCTGGGTGTCGGTCTCTGGATCTCAGATCTAGGTTCCCTGGCGGCGACCGCGGGTTTGGAGGCTAGCTTTCTATGGTGGCCGATGTGGTCCTCCCCAGTGGCTACCTTGTGATGCCTTTGAGGCGAACCTGGATTTGCTTCCTACTGATCAAGCTGCTAGAGCTCCCCACCTCCTTCTGGTTTATTAAGCTGTGTCCGATTTGGTTTTTTCTTTCTCGTGTCTTTGCTTGTTAGTTGTAGGGTGTTAGTGGTTGGTTCTCAGCCTGCTTTGTCACTGTGAATAGGTGTTTATCAGTTCACTTTTTGCAATCTCTAGCGGTTGTTTGCTCGCAGCTTGTCAGCGTTTGTCTACTAGCTTCTTGTTAGCATTTGTTTGCTTGTGCCTCCATGTTGCTGTGGCTTGTTTTGTTACTTGGTTATATGGCTTCCTTTGAGATGATGATTCATGGGAGCACCACACAAATCTAGGCTCGCCATCACTACTACACGCTCAAGTTGAAGGAATTTTTCATGGAAAGCTTCTTAAGACAACATCAAGGAAGAAGAATCAATACAGAAGCATTCTACTCTCTTTCCGATATGGGTTGCAGTGATGTTACTTTGATCTTTGTTTTCTCTTGCTGTATTTTTGACTCAAATTGTAGATGTTGTATGGCTTACAAGTAATGAATCAATCCATTTTCCCTAAAAAAAACTGATGAGAGAATACATAATTCACTTCATTTGACTACATTTACAAATTACTTGTAAGGTTTTTATATTTTTACAGTTTGGAAAAAAACACTCAAGGGCACTCTAGAGTATTTGGCATGTCTTGCTTCACCTCCTATGATTGTGGTGGCCTATGATCTTTACGTAGAATGGCCAAGTACTACTTGACAAGCCTCATTGCTTTTTTGCATTATTATTTTGTATTTACTTACTTGTGGGTGATTATAATAAGAGATTTATTGTTGCAAATTTGTTGAATTTCCATTTATCATGATCTCGTGTTTCATCTTAATAGGGGCTAGTGAGACATTATTATTTTGTATTTACTTACTCATTGGTTGAGGTATATTTCATCTTAATAGGAGCTAGTGACCTTGTGTGTTTATACTCAATAATGTGGTTGAAATAGTCTTTCCTTTAAGTATTTGTGGCTCTAAACCTTGGTAAGTCTTGAGGTCTCTATCATTAACGCTGGTTGTTGAGTCAAGTGACTAGGCTGGATGGGATCCTAACTTGTGTGATGATTCTTGATGGGTGGTCACGTCATCATTTAACTCAAATGTTAGACAATTACTAATTCCAAATCTCACTTTGAAATAGTCTTTTAGAATTTGGTAATTATGGAAGTGTAGGATCCCAATCACATTTAAGTGTTTCTAGTGTCCCATTCCACCACTAGTAGGTTGGTTCTTTCCTCCAAATGATCATACTCAGTTGTTCCAATGGGAACCATTTGTCAAGGGGATAAGATTATTTCGAGTTGCATTAGTTGTATAACGCACTCTTAGTAAGCCAAAGTCTTGCAATGTAATGGGTTTTGAACATGAAACTCTGGACCTAATTGGGTTAAAGCACTATGTTTTAGATACAACTCATGGTCTTTATCGTTGGCATTCCTTGATATAGTTTATACAACAAAATATGTACTTATGTTTTGGGTTCCCTTTGGGCTTTATAATTGAATAGATATCCTTGTTTTTCATATTATATTATTTTGGACATTGATGGTCAAAAGCCTTATCATGGACATTGATTTCTTTGCTTTCATTATGAAAGGGTTATTCCTTTAAAAGGTTCCCTCCTTTACAGACCCCATGGTAGATTACAAGTGGGACCTCCCTATTTCTGTGAGATTAGACATGTACATGCCTCGACAGATTCTAATTTCTTTTTCCAGTCTCTCATGTTTTTTCATTCTAGTGAGTAAATTAATTATTTCCTTTATTAATGTCCATGCCATACTTTTGAATGTGTTTAGGGTTGTTTTGGTTTTTTGGGTCTACTTAATAAATTTAGCGAAATAGCCTACAAAAGAAAAATGAAACTACAATAAGGTTTTTTACATGTGTAGTTGTACTTGAGGCCAAGTTATAGTAAGGTTGCACAATAATTTGTTGGATGGAAGGGTCTATTCCCCCTAGAACTTCTAGCAAATCAAAGGATAACACTACAACTAGATGTTGGGCTGGAAATTATGGACTGGGTTGTGCAAGAAATGGAAGAGGTGCAACCAAAGGTATACTTTAGAGAAATAGAGAAAAGGTAGTTTGATGCCAAGCAGGCCTCATGTTTCTATCATCATACAACATTGTTGTTGGTCGAATAGGTCACATGATAAACATACATGTATGTAACATAACCTAAGTAACTAAGTTTGGAATTCGGATGATCAATTTCATAGTATATGAATGCTATCACAACACAAAAGTGAGTAGGTGACTATAGTTGGCTAACAGAAAATCAGATCTGTTAATTTATAGAAATATGTTATTTTCATGATTACTGACAAAAACAGTTGTGTTATACATATTTCACATCAGAAGCATATGTAGGAACTATCTGGAAGCTACATGCTTGAGTTCCAGAATTTTAAATGCCCTGTAGTTATTTGCTAGTGAGGACATAAAATTATAACATGTGGTTAACAATTATGCTCAAGCAAGAAATAATAGATTCACCATATATGGGTGTGTGGTGTTTTCCATGTTCACCCTTATAATGGCAGTAGAGTCAACAAAGTTTTCCTTGTTCACCTTGACAGTAGAATGCATGGAAGGAATAGAGTTGGACCATCACAGTTGTCATACAGTCGTTCTTAGATCTATTGAAGATGAGAAAATCTCCTGGGTAAACTATTCAAGTGGAGCTCGAAGATTCACATGTCCAAAGTTTATTTTTTTTAGAGGAAGGTTGGACGTGAAATTTCTAAATATATACTATTCCCTTGCCACTGTCACCAAAATTATAACAATGCCTACACCTAAACAAGAGTTTTGTTGTGACTTGTGTCCTTGGAGACACACTTTTTATCACAGCTTCACTTCAAAATCATCCAATTAGATTATGAGGTACATCATACTCAAGTACATATTGGGCCTTCAAATGCATTGTAGGAGGCAAAAGTCATATTCAATATTGTGTTGAAGCTATGAAAATCTGGTTTCATGAACCACCTATTATGCCATGAACTACCTAACTAGCCATTATATAGAATGAAAAAAATTATTGTGGAGGAATATATTACATGAACTACCTATCGTATAGAATGAACAAAAAAAATGTGGAGGAATATATGCCATGAACTACCTATTACGTACAATAAACATAATCAAGGTTACACATTCTTAACCATTCCAGGCTACACATTCTTCACCATGATATTCAACAAGTCTGTTTTAACATAGCGACACCATCTTAATTGACAAATCTGGATGAAACTAGTGGGACTTACCCATGCAAAAAAGTACATAAACTTAGTTACATCAACTGATATCACCTTACAAAAGCCATATTGCATGTCAGCAAGTAGCTTTGTGATAAATTCAAATTAACATTTTATCATTTATAGTGTCTGTATCGGTGTCCGTGCTAGAAACGTGTCCATGCTTCCCTGGTTGAACCTTACCATCATAGTCCAGTAAGGCAACAAAACTATTTTGATATTTATTACCAATACATCATATATAAATAGATATATACATGGCTTGTCAAAGTATTATGTATACTATGATCAGTATTATACTTTTTTTTATTTTCTACTTATTTATATATTTAATTTTTCATTGTGTTAAATTTATGTATATTTTTTACCTTCTTTATTATTAATTTTTTTAAAATATTTCTGTTTGATTAATAATTTCTACATATATATCGATTATATTGATGTGTTTACTTACATTTATCTAGGGAAGTATGATCGACAAAAGCTGGATAATTGAGGAAGACAAGACCAGTACAAAGTACTTAACTGGGGTAGTCAAATTCATAGAGGACGCTTTTAAAAAATGTAGTAGGAATGATACTATCTTATGCCCTTGTAAAAAGTGTCTAAATACACAAAGACGCAACCGTCATGTGACAACCGAGCACGTGTTATGGAATGGTTTTTTCAGTAGCTACACTGATTGGATTTTTCATGGTGAGACTTCTTCTGATGCCACAGAAGATTCTTTTATGCAAGACAACATGTCGTTTGATGATATGAGAGACATGTTGCACGATGCATATGGAGTCCAAAACTGTCGAGAAACTATAGACAACGACAACGATGATTCATTTGTATTTGTTGACGACAAAGAAGCTGAGCAATTCTACAAATTGTTAGAGATTGTTGCACAAGAGTTGTATCCTGGAAATAAGAAGTATTACAAGCTGTATACCGTCGTGAGGTTGTTCCATATAAAATGTAGCAAATATTGGAGCAATAAATCATTTACTGAGTTGCCCAAAATTTTGAAGGATTTGCTTCCTGAGGGTGACACATTGTCTGGCTCATACTATGAAGTAAGGAAAATAATTAGGGACCTTGGTCTTGACTATGAGAAAATTGATGCCTGTATAATGATTGCATTTTGTATCGCAAGGAGTTTGCAAATAATACTTCATGCCCACGTTGTCATGTTTCTAGATATATAGAGACTGAAACTGATGTAGACGGTGCATAAAGTATGGGAATTAAAAAGAAAAAAGTTCCTTGTAAAGTTATGCGCTACTTTCCCTTGACTCCTAGGTTGAAGAGATTGTTTATGTCCTCTAGAGTCGCACCACTAATGCGGTGGCATGATGAAAGCCACACCAAGGATGGAGTTTTAATACACCCAGAAGATTCACCTCCATGGAAGACATTTGATAACATTGATGGAGCTTCCACTTATGTGGAATTGCGTGCACCAACTAAAATTCCTAAAGATAATAAGTCTTTAGGTTTAGCCTTGCATATACTAGATAGAGAACTCCACCCACGTATGCTAGGATACGTGGAAGTCTTATCGTAGTATAGTTAAGGGTCGAATCCTCAGGACAACGGTCTTGTTGCAAGCAACGAGATGGAAAACGTTGGGATTTCACTTAGTCACTTAATAGTAGGCACTTAAATCGAAAGTTTGGTTTTGTTGTTTTAAACTAAGAACAAGCAAAGTAAAGAAAGCAAGTAAATCTAAGGAGTTAAACTATGATAAAAGTCACTAGGGTGTGATCAGTTTTTCACCGCCACTGCACATGGATCAACACATGCAAAGCAAAACATAACCTGCAAAAAGAGTCTAATCAGTTAGTATCTTTGTAGACTTAGCTTCCTTTCGGAGAGCTAACTACGAGAAGTGCGGAAATGTTGCAACGCCAGCCATTCCCAAACAAATGGTCACTTACTTTTCATCATTCCCCTCGCGAAGTGTGTTCCTCGACTTGCCAAGGTTACACTTTCAGACGTCAACTGATTCCATTTCATAGTATGAAAGTGCAACAAATGGTAGTGAGTTTACTCCACTTCTTGAGATACACTTTTAGATACCGAAACAGATGCATGGTGGATACATGCACCAAGAACCAACATACAAACGAGTTTCAAATCTAATAGTGCAAACGTAGACAATTCATACTAAAAGATAAAAGATAACACAAGTTGGTGATCAAGAAACAAGCATTCATTAAACGTTTGATGTTGAACTGAGAAGATAAAAACTCTATATTGCAAACTATGGATTACATTTACATGATATGAAAGCATGGGTAGCGGGGCTACTCCCCGCACCCTAGTGAGAGAGACTACTCACTCATGACTAGGACAAAGAAGGAGGTAAGAAGAGAGAGAGCATCATCCCCACAAAGGAAAGAGGAAAGTCAACCCCTTGGAGAGAGAGATACGATCCACCAGCTTCACAAGTTGCTTGCTGATGAGATCTCCCTCTTCCCACCTTCTTTGGCAGAGAGAGAGAAAGCAGTTTCGAGATGGAGTGTGGGTCTCAGACCGACACCCCCTGGGCGGAGGATGGAAGTCGGATTTGCTCTGGAGTGATTGAGGCAGCCTTTGGACATCTGAAACTTGATGCTTGGTTGAGGACCCTTGGGGTCTTATTTATAGGCCTTGAGTGAAGTCCAAACGGTTTGGAGACCGTTTGGACCTCAAGACCGTTTGGATTAATGCGGTCTTGAGACCGACTCCATGCGGTCTCGGGACTGGTTGGCTTCATGCGGTCTTGAGACCGTGTGACTTCAAACGGTCTCGGGACCGTTTGACTCCATGCGGTCTCAGGACCGATTGGCTTCATGCGGTCTTGGGACCGTTTGACTCCATGCGGTCTCAGAACCGAATGGCTTCATGTGGTCTTGGGACCGTTTGGACCTCAGGACCGTTTGGATTCATGCGGTCTTAAGACCGTGTGACTCCATGCGGTCTCGGGACCGGTTGTCTTCATGCGGTCTTGAGACCGTGTGACTTCAAACGGTCTCGGGACTGTTTGACTCCATGCGGTCTCAGGACCGGTTGTCTTCATGCAGTCTTGAGACCGTGTGACTTCAAATGGTCTCGGGACCGTTTGACTCCATGCGGTCTCGGAACCGATTGGCTTCATGCGGTCTTGGGACCGTTTGACTCCATGCGGTCTCGGGACCGATTGGCTGCATGCGGTCTTGGGACCGTTTGACTCCATGCGGTCTCGGGACCATTTGGCTTCATGCGGTCTGAGGACCGTTTGAGTCCATGCGGTCTGGGGACCGTTTGGCTTCATGCGGTCTGGGGACCGTTTGAGTCCATGCGGTCTTGAGGATGAGTTAGTCTTTTATGATATTTATTTGTGTTTTTCTGCATATATAAACGGGAAAAGTTAGTCTAATAGTATATTTATAATAAGAGGGAAAATTTAAGGATTATGTATATATTTAATTTAAAAAGAGTACGGAAAGCTAAAGAAAAAGACTAAGATAAATATCAAAGTTGGAGGTTATCACCCCCCTAACTTAGAGTCTAGCTTGTCCTCAAGTTAGATAGAGCTGAGACATGTAATGGGGAGGCAATTTTATTTAGTTAGAATTTCCATACTCTTGCTTCAATTCTTAACCTGAGTTCTCCTAAGGTCATATCAGGTCTTATTGCTTGCCTTGACTCTTTCAGGTTTCGAGAGTTGCTTGGGTCTCAGGTTCCTTCCATATCTCGTAGCTCGCATTGGGACCACCTTTATTTTGTGCATGTTGTTGACTCCAATCAGCTTTATACCTCTCTGAAAGACCTACTGGAAGCTAGAGAGGGTATGAGGGTTGGCTAAAGGCTTGAAGTGTAACTCCCCCTTCAAGTGGGAGAGGGGTTGTCTATGCTTTTAGGATCTCACTACCGGGCACGACACATCTGCCTTTGTGAGGGTAGCTGAATGTACCGTCCGGGTGAGTCCTTTATAAGCCTTTCATATATTTGGATACCTTAGGGTTTCACTACCGGGAACGACACATCTGCCTTTGTGAGGGCAGCTCAATGTGCCGGCCGGGTGAGACCTTCATCGGTTCTTTATATAGATCCTTATTTAAGGCACAACTCTCATTATTTTATTCGACTCTCTGGCTTTTATTCAAAGACTCGTAGGCTTGGGTTTTGGGGTTTTGTTTGGGAATTTATTTTGGGCGGCCAAGCCTCTTTTATTTTGAAGAGAGGAAAGTTGTTCTTAGAGTTTTTCAACATGCATTTATTTGGTTTGTGGTCCACTTGCAGAGCTTCTTGATTTGGAAGTTGCCTGATGCCCCTCTCACCTTTGAGAGCCTGGCTTATTTCTGCCTTGATATTGACCTGTGGAGAGTCAGATGAAGAAGTGAAGCAAAAGCGTGAAAATCAATAGTGGAGGGACATTATTAAATCACCATAAAATGTCTAAGCGCTATTTACTTTTGGGGACTAACAGGATTCTAAAGTTAAGAGGGTTATTTTTTTTTTAAAGAAAGTTAAAGAGGAAAAAGAAGTAAAGAAAATATGTACAAATAGAGAAGGGAGAAAAAGGGGATGGAGAAAATGGTACCTCGCCCTTGTCTAATGTACCCCCCTAACTTATCACTCACTCTGTCCTCAGAGTGTCAAAGTGATAGGTTGAGAAGTAATTAGGACAAGGGCTGCAGGCTAAGTTAATTCTTCATTTGCCCCCACGGAATGAAGTAGATTTGCTGCGAACTGTCCTCGTAGAGCATGGTAATCCATGTCAGTCATTTCTTCTACTGGTATTTGGAGAACGATGATGGTGTACATCCAGTAGAGGACGTGGAAGCCGCAGTCATTTGATTCCCGGATTTGCTGGGCGCATTCGTGGCAGAAGGAAGGGTGGTGAAAATGCTCTTTGTCGTACGCCCTTGTATGCTGACTCAGAAAAGCGATTAACTTGTCAGTGCACTCCTTTGCCACTACCTCTGTTGGTGTCCTTGGTGTCACGACATAGTTCTTTTGTCATGGATTGTACTGGCTATCGGAACTGTTATATATTGTAGTTGTTCCTTCTGGGAGATTTGTGGCCAGGAGCATCCAGTGCTCATGATAGAGGAAGGGTAACATGATGAACTTCGGTGTTGTGTGTTGTAGATAGGAGATCAGCGCGTCAGTTGTGCCGAAGTTCTTGAGCTTTAGAAGATCATCCTTCATGTATGGGGACGCCATATATGTAGTGGGGTTATTTTGGCCGAGTAGGAACTGGTAAGCGGCCATAAGGCTTACAGAGAGGGGTCCTTTAACCTGTAAAGCCTCTCGGAGCGTGTCTGCCATAATTAAAATGTCTCTAGACATGAATATGAGTTCATCCTTCTCGGCTGAGAGCCGCAACATAATGAGACGTAGTTCGATGTCGGAGAGACCTTTGCAAGCACTGTAATCAAAGTCAGGAAAAGTTGGTTCTATGGCAGACAAAGGATCGATGTCTTCTTTGCTTTGCTCGGTAGCTGCGACTGGCACTGTGGATTTCTCCGACTCCTTCAGGGTTTGTCGGAAGGGTCGTCGCTGCGGTCGCTGGATAGCTGAGAATAGGTAGTGAGGGACGTCATCTGGTGCCATAGTCGGGTCCTTGAAGAAACATCTATCACAGATGAGCTCCATGGCATAACGCCCGCGCAAGGAATGAAAATCTTCAGCAACCAAATCAGTAAATGGGATTTCCTAGTTCAGTGCTTGGATGTGATGTATGGTGCAGAAAGCACAATCCCCAGATCCCTCGGTGGCTTGAACTTGATGGTTTATGATTTTGAACCAAGGCTGGCTCCAATCTTGGCGGAGAGATGGGTGTGCAACCCAAATTAACTTAAGCAGCCGGAAGGGTATACACCTTACTTCTCCTGCTGCTTCACCAACGAAGTTTATTATGCCAACTGGTAGCTCGGCGCCGCAGAAATTATACACCTTGGCATCCCGAGCCTCGGTATCCACGATCATAAAAAGCCAGTGGTCCGAAACTTGGAAGGGCACGGTAAGAAAACGTGCCCGACGTGCTAAACCAGTACGCAGCCTCTCGATCGACTTTGCTCTTATATGTTTGTATAAAAGGCCAACAGACAGAGCAGGCGAGGTGTTGAAAATAGGTTTTTGCCTCTTATGACTTCTATATATTTCAATGCTATTGGCAAGAAGGACACGGAAGATCGCCATAGGTATCATGGACCGAGGTCGCAAGATGGTACGGAAATCTTCTCGTGTCATCTTGTGTCTAGTTTTGGTGTTATTATAGATGATTTCTTCCCCTGCCTTCGCATCATCCACAATAGTGTTCAGTATAAAAATATCCTGAGCATCTAGTGTGGAGATGGCCGCCATGTCCAGGTCATACATTTTATGCGGTAGAGGTGGTGGCGGGGGAAGTTCCTCAGGAGTGGGGGAAGAAGGGTGATCTAGGACTTCAGTATAGGTCTGCAGATCGTCATCAGAATCGGAGGCAGAGTCAAGTTCTTCATCAGTATCTAAACTCACTCACTCTGCCTCGTCCTGGTCATGGGGGGGAACATATGTGCCAGGTGAAGAGAGAGGTGGGGTGGATGTTGTGGGTGGGCTGACGTTGGTTCCTAATAGACATTGTTGGAGCTCAGCAAAAGCTGCGTCTTTAGCGGTTTCCCCGATTGACCCTAGAGAGGAATAATCAATGGATTGATCCCCATATGACATGTTAACATTATCATTGTGTGGGGACTTGGGGTGATGTTCATTGTCATGCTGATCTTTGTCGGAGCCTTTGTGAGAAGGTTCGGCTGCATTGCCTGGGTCCTCTCTGTCATCTGATTTGCCACCAAAATAGGTGGTATCGTTGTTCGAATCCGTAGATGAGTCAGAGTCTTCATCGTCATCTTCGTCACTATCACCATCCTTGTCGTCCGCCGCCTTATCTGCTGGCTTTTTGTTTGCGGTTTTGTTGCACCGCCGATGGGTGGCTTGTAACACATCGTAAGCCACTTGCAGATGCTCGTGTGTTTCGAGCAGTGCGTCGTGGGATTCTTTGAGGTCATTATATCGGCCCTCGACGGAGAGGAGACGTGATGTTAGATCTGTAACTTGAGCACGCAGCTGCTGGATGTCATTGTTAGTTGATTCCTCTTGGTGATTATGTAGTTGTGTGAGGGTGTTGTTGATGGTGTACAAGTGCGTGCTCAGGAGTGCTTGTTGTTGCTGGAGCTCACGGAGAGTCTCTGGCAGAGGTTGAGTCTGCGTAGAGATCTCATCGACTTGTTTACTGGTTGCTTCTTGCTGGCGCTTCGCTCCGAGAACCAGGTCCGGCAAGTTGTTGTAGTGGTTGTTGATGTGTTCAACTTGCTTAGCCACCTCATTTTGTCATTGCTGGAAGCCTTAGAGGATGGTGGGCAAGGCTCGGTGTTGTTCGTCGATCGTGGCCACCTGTCGTGATAAACTCTACACACAAGAAAAAATAGAATGTAAGAGGTTAGAAGGATCGGTGAGGAGGTTTCGGATAGCGTCGAATTGATGACCGAATTCCTCACCGATATTGGCAAAAGGGACCCCAGAGGCGGAAGGGTGGGGTGGCTGGGGTCTATGTGGGAGGGTGGTAGTGCCTTGCGGAAGAGACACTGATGATGCCCCGAACTTCGTGGTGACTGTGGATGGAGTCACTAGCAGTGTCGGGGTGGTGGTGGATGTGAAGGGTGGTGGTATCTCAGGTGAAAGTGGTGGGAGTGATATAGATGGGGTAGAAACTATGGAGGGGAATAGGAAAGTGGTAAAGTCAGGCATAGGAGTGGAGAAGGGAGAGCCCGAAGGAAAAAGGGGTGAAGAAGAGGATGTGAATGGTTGCGCGGATGTGGTGAAGAAGGGAGGAGTGGTAGATGTTGGAAAGGTGGAAGGTGGAGTGGTGGTGGCGGTTAGATGGTCATGTAGACTATGAATGAAAGAGTCGATTGATGAGGTGATTAAGACTGCTTCATGGAGGGCCTCGACCTCTGGATTCGGCTTTGATGTTGGTGTCCCCGACAGCTGTTGTGCCTGCAACTGCCTTCTAGAAGGTCGCTTGATAGGTATTTTTGATGGTCGATCTGCCGGGGCTATGATACTGAGCTCCGTCTGTCCCGCTTTTGCTTTCTTGTCGGCTGCTTTAACCGAAGCTAATAGTTGTGAAATCTCCTCGTCAGACAAGAGGAGCTTTTCTATGTCATAGTTTGCAAGCTCTGGAAGCGGGAGGAGCGTTCTTGATGACTTGAATGTAGGGCAGAAGACATAATGTAGTTTCACATCCTTTTCCTTGATAATGAAGGAGTTTTTCAAAGTTTGTTCATTGGTAAGGATGTCACGCTTTATTTGCGTGCAACGAGGTAGGGGTCTGTCCATCTTAAGGTATTTTATGATGGATGTGGCATGGCCCCCCATGCATATTTCCTTCCCCAGGGTGTAAGTTGATAATTTCTAGATTATTTGTCGTCCAATGTTGACTGGCCTTCCATTTTGGATGGACCAGAGAACAAAGAGATCCGAAATTATAACGTTTCCTCCTTCAGTCCTGGGGAAGAGTGCGCCAGCAAGAATTTTGTGTAGGGTGTGCACGAATCCAGAATGTATCTTCGATGCTTTGCACATCTTAGCATCATAGGTGGGGAGCCCGATGAGAGATTTCCAAAATTTGTGTCTGTTAAACTCGGAGTGCTCGGTTCCCACAGCCTTGGATTTATTTAGCTACTCCTGGTTGTCGATAAAAACTTCGTTCAACATGTTTTCTGTAAAGACAACCTTGTTGCCGAAGATATGGGTGACCAACCTTCTATCACCTCCGTCCCGTGGTCTATCCATGATGTCTACGGGTTCTTTGGTAAGGAAGGTGAAGAATTCGATAGTGGGTTCAGAATAGGAGAGCTCATGTACTAGACATAGCCTGGCGAGATTGGCTTTGTCTAGCATTTCAAGGATGCGGTCATGGATCCCCATCTTAAGTAGTATGCTGGAGCATACGTACTTAGTGGGTTTTAGGATTTTGTCAGTGGAAGGGATGGTATGTATGAAAAGATTTTGTGGTGGTGGTGTTGTGGTGGTGACGGGAGGGAAAGTGGGGGTGGTAACAGGGATGGTGGTAGTAGGTTTTGCAAATGGTTGATCCATAGCAGAGGCAGGGTGAACTTGTTTTCTTTCCCATTTCTTGGAGGGCTGTCCGGTTGCAGTTTTCTGGACCTTGCATTTCCATTTTGGTTTTTCAGCTGGGGATTCTTCCTCGGAATTAGGCATGTATTCCGAGCCTTCATCGTCATCAGAAGAAATTGCAATTTCTTCTTCAGGTGCCCCAGCTAGGCACTTTTCGATGCGATCAAGGTCGCATAGGACTTGCATCATTTTGATATTAGGTGGTGTCTTTCCAGTCCTGTTGAAGTCATCTCTGATCTTCTGGAGTGTAGCTTGTTCTGCTAGCAGTTGCTCTGTTGTCCAGATTGGAGATTCGTCAGAATCGGTGGCTTCCTTTGCTGGTGATGCCATATCTACAAAATCAGAGATCATGAGTTAGAATGACATGTATAGAAACAATTCAGATTTATTTATATTTATGTGGTTATATATATATATATATATTTTTTGTATTTTTAGAGATTGTGGAAAGCCAAACGGTTTGGGAACCGTTTGGAAGGCGGAACGACAGATAACCAGCCGGTGAAGGCGAAGACGAAGGCGAAGCGGCGCAGAGACGGCGGATGTGTTGGCGACGACGGCGAAAATGGCGGTGAACATCGGTGATAAAAGTGACGGTGAAGATGATGAGGCAGCTTCGTCGGCAGAGAAGCGGAAGCACTGCGGCAGCGCCGAAGACGATGATGGCAGTGAGGAAGGTCTGCGGAATAGGAAAAGTTTGGCCGTGCTACCGCGGTTGCTGGATTACCTTGTAGTTGGTGGTAACGTCGACGGTGAGGAAGGGAAGGGTGGTGGTACGGAGGTACGGTTTCCGTGTAGAAGCACGGGAACCAAGTCGCCGGTGGAGAAATGCACGGGAACAGGGGAATGCAAGAGAAATGGAATAGTTCTTGCACAGAAGCACGGGAATGTTTGAGAGTCGAAGAGAGAAAAACGAAGGGGTAGGGTTTATATTTATAGGAAACGTGGGGTTGACTTCGACAAAAACCCTAGGTCAAACGGTTTGAAGACCGTTTGGTTCCAAACGATTTCAAGACCGTTTGGTTCCAAATGGTTTCAAGATCGTTTGGCTCCAAACGGTTTCAAGACCGTTTGGCTCCAAATGGTTTGAAGACCGTTTGGTTCCAAACGGTTTCAGGACCGTTTGACTCTAAACGGTTTGAAGACCGTTTGGTTCCAAACGGTTTCATGACCGTTTGGAAGGGTAAAGGTTGAAAGGTTTTTATATTTTTTTATTTTTATGTTATTTGTTTTTGTTTATTTTTGTTTTGTTTGTTTTGGTTATGTGGATTTTTTTTAATATTTTCGTAAGATAAAAAAAATAAAAGAACGGGAAATAAAGGAAAAAGTTGAAATCTTGGGTTGCCTCCCAAGTAGCGCCTTGGTTTAACGTCACTGGCTCGACGAAGCTGTAATGTAGTTATGCTGTTGGTATAGCATCTTTGATTTCGATGGTTTGTCTTGGCATTTTGTCTTCCGGAGTGTAGTATCTTTTTAAACGGTGACCGTTGACCGTCCTTTCTCCTTCGTTGTTGTCTATAATAATGGCAGCTCCAGTTGGGTAAATATGTTTTATAGTGAAGGGCCCGGAGCATTTTGTTCTAAGTTTTCCGGGAAATAACTTGAGCTTGGAGTTGAAAAGGAGCACTTTGTCGCCAACGGTGATATCTTTTCTCTTGAGATGACCATTGTGCCACATTTTTGTTTGCTCCTTATAGATTTTGGCATTGTGATAGGTAGTCATTCGGAGCTCTTCTAACTCCTGCAACTGGAGTTGTCTATTCTCTTCTGCACTTTTAAGATCGAAGTTTAATTGTTTGATGGCCCACCAGGCTTTATGTTCCAGCTCTACTGGCAGATGACAGGACTTCCCGTACACCAAACGGAACGGGGTTGTTCCGATTGGTGTTTTATATGCAGTTCGGTATGCCCAAAGGGCATCAGGAAGTTTCGTGGACCAATCAGTGCGGTTTCTGTTCACCATTTTTTCAAGAATAGCCTTTAATTGTCTATTAGATACCTCTACCTGACCACTAGTCTGTGGATGGTAAGGCGTGGTGACTTTGTGATTGACTCCGTACTTTTTCAGTAAGGCTTCAAAACTTCGTTCCAAGAAATGGGTCCCGCCATCTGATATGATAGTTCTCAGAACTCCAAATCTTAGGAAAATAATATCTTTGAACAATTTAATAACATGCTTGGAATTGCTGGACACAGTGGGTACAACTTCAACCCACTTTGAGACGTAGTCCACCGCGACTAAGATGTAAGAGAAGCCATAGGATGAAGGGAAAGGGCCCATGTAGTCTACCCCCCACACATCAAAAAGCTCAATTTCCTGCCACACAGTGAGGGGCATTTCATCTCTTTTTGATATGTTGCCAGAAAATTGGCATTTGTTACAAGCTTTCACAAAATCGTATGAATCCTTTGATATGGTGGGCCAGAAGAAACCAGATTGTAAAACTTTTATAGCTGTTTTCTTAGCACTCATGTGCCCCCCCGTGGGTCCTGAATGGCAATGCTCAAGGACCGGGGTTATTTCTTCTTCTGGCAAACAACGATGGAAAAGTCCGTCAGCACAAAGGTGAAACAGGTAGGGTTCATCCCAATAATATTGTTTTATGTCATGAAGGAACTTCCTTTTGTCATGGTGGGAAGCAGAGGGGTGGATAATCTCTGTGGCTAGATAATTAACAATATCTGTGTACCAAGGGAAACCATGAGTGGCCTTCATAAGCTGGTCGTCTGGTAGGGAATCCCGGATAGGGATTTTATCTTCTTCTTCAACTTCGATACGGCTGAGGTGATCAGCTACAATGTTTTCCACTCCACTTTTATCTTTAATTTACAAGTCTAATTCCTGAAGCATCAGCACCCAGCGGATGAGCCTGGGTTTGGCATCTTTCTTTTGAATCAGGTATCGAATGGCGGAGTGGTCTGTATAAACGATGACCTTAGAACCAGTCAGATATGAGCAAAACTTTTCGAACGCATAGATGACAGCCAAAAACTCTTTCTCTATGGTAGTATAGTTTTTCAATGCTTCATCTAGTGTTTTGGATGCGTAGTAGATGACGTAAGGTTTCTTACCTATTCACTGTCCTAAAATAGCCCCTATAGCGTAATCACTTGCGTCGCACATGATTTTAAAAGGCTGCGACCAATCTGGGGCTCTTAGAATAGGCGCGGAGATTAAAGCATTCTTGAGGGTGGAGAAGCTTTGCATACATTCTTGATTGAATATGAACTCAGTATCTTTAGTCAGAAGCTGGGTCATGGGTTTTGCTATCTTCGAAAAATCTTTGATGAATCTTCTGTAGAACCCCGCATGACCCAAGAAAGCTCTTACTCCCTTTATATCTTTCGGTGGCGATAGTTTCAAAATAACATCAATTTTTTCTTTATCCACCTCGATCCCCCTGTCACTCACCCTGTGCCTGAGGACGACACCTTCTATTACCATGAAATGGCATTTCTCCCAATTCAGGATTTGGTTCGTTTCCTCACAGTTTTGCAGAACTTGTCCAAGATTGATTAAACAGTTATCGAAGGAATCTCCGTAAACTGAGAAATCATCCATAAATACTTCCATGACGGATTCAGTTAAACTGGCGAAGATGGCAGACATACACTGTTGGAAAGTAGCGGGTGCGTTACACAACCCGAACGGCATTCTTCTAAAGGCATATGTCCCAAAAGGACAGGTGAAGGTGGTTTTTTCCTGGTCTACTGGGTGTATGGGTATTTGGTAAAACCCAGAATAACCATCGAGATAGCAAAAATATTTTTGATGAGCTAGGCATTCCAAGACTTCATCAAGGAAGGGTAGAGGGTTTAGGGTAGCACTAACTCGTTTTTGTCATTAAGCACTACGGTAGTACCTCCCTTTTTTGGAACAACCTAGATAGGGCTGACCCACTGGGAGTCAGAGATAGGGTAGACTATGCCAACTTTGAGTAATTTGAGGACCTCCAGGCGAACCACCTCCTTGAGATTAGGATTCAGTTTTCTTTGATGTTCGCGGGATGGCTTGAATTCTTCAAGCATTGGAAGTCTGTGCATACACAGGGTTGGATTTATGCCCATTAGGTCAGTACCTTTTTATGATTCTTCATCTCATCCAGAAGCTTTTCTTCCTGATCTTCTGTAAGGGTAGAGCTGATGATGACCGGGCATAGTTTTTCCTTATCTAAGAAAACATGTTTAAGTCATGTGGGTAAAGTCTTCATTTCAGGGGCTTTTGGTGGCTCAGCTACTTCTATAATGGTAATAGCTTTAAGTTCTTCAAAAGTGGCCTTTGATGCTTCTTCGTCCTTTTCTAAATGTTGCAGACACTTTTGAACTAGTTTGTTCGCAGAGAATTCAACATCTGGATTGATTAGGACATTTTCTAGTTCGTCAGCAGGCTCGGATATTTCTAACTGAGACATTTGTTGTATTGCGTCAAGAAGAAAAACCTCCTCTTGGATATTAGGGCCTTTCATGCTATTAAAGACTCGGAATTGAATTGCTTCTTTTCCGAGCCTAAGAATGATGGTGCCAGCTTTGACGTCGATCAACACCCTGGCAGTAGCGAGGAAAGGTCTGCCGAAAATGATCGGGTATCTCAAGTCTTCTTTAATATCCATGATAACGAAATCACATGGAACGTAGGCATCCTTGCCTATCCTTACTGGAATGTCTTCAATGATTCCCAGAGGTGCGGTTATGGTGGAGTCAGCTAGTTGAATATTCATTGTCGTAGGCAGCAATTCGGTGAAACCCAGACGTTTACACATTGAGTAAGGCATAATGGATATGCTGGCCCCAAGGTCAGCTAATCCTTTCTTTGTAGATGCATTTCCAATGCAACATTGGATTCGAAAGGAACTTGGGTCCTTCTTATTTTTTGGCATTTTTTTTAGGATGATGTCAGAAGTGGTCTGAGCAAGCTTGACATTTTCTTGCTCCTCGGTGATATACTTTCTTGATAGCAAGGTTTTGAGATATTTTGCCCATGCCAGCACCTCAGAAAGAGCGTCAAGGAGCGGGATATCGATGTACA
This sequence comes from Alisma plantago-aquatica, assembly GCA_963693085.1. Taxonomy (NCBI): domain Eukaryota; kingdom Viridiplantae; phylum Streptophyta; class Magnoliopsida; order Alismatales; family Alismataceae; genus Alisma; species Alisma plantago-aquatica. Next base: position 454,772,032 of record OY856410.1, on the reverse strand, counting down.
GTTTCTTCATTGCCTCCTTGAACTTTTGAAACATGGTGTCCATATTTGTTTCTCGCAGTCTACCCAGATACGGAATCCTTGGTTTAAATTGCGAGACTTCGGGTTCTGCGGACACTTGTTCTTTATTTTTGCCCTTTGTGCCTTCTGTGAGTTTTTCCATTCCTTGTTGCGGGCTTTCACTCGTCATAAAAACAGGTGTATCATCAATATCCAGAGTGATCTTGGTAATCTCGTGAAGAGTGCGTCCCGATCTTGTGGTGACAACATTCAACTGTTCATGTCTATTTTTTCCATGCTTAGGATTTGATTCGGGCTGCCCTGCAAAAGTGCCTGCCGGAGGCTTCAATTGTGCAGCAATCTGGGCAAGTTGGGCTTCTACTGCTTTTTGTTGTGCTTGCTGATTAGCGAGCATAGTCTGTTGAGATTGCAGCATCTGCCTTATCAAGGATATTTCATCTTCCGGTTGAGAAGGAGTGTTTTTTTAGAGGACTTTGTTGTTGGGCTTGTTGAGATTGTTGTGGTGGTAGCGCCAGCTGAGGTTGCTGAGTATGCAGCTGTGGATGGAGCGGAGGCTGAGTGTACTGGTAGTAGGCCGATTGGTTCCTGGGGTAGTTAGCCCTAGGGAAGTTATTTCTGGAATTCTCTTGGTTTTGGTTGAAATTATTTGGGAACCCAGGTAGTAGCCTACTAGAGGATCCTCCCTGCATTTGATGTTGTGGACTAGCGGTCCCAACAGGGTTTCCATATTGAAATCTTGGATGAGTCCTTGGTTGATTAGGGTTGTAATAGACTTGTCCAGGGATAGAGTGGATAGAGTTGACTTGTTCCGGTAGTTGTTCTTCCATATGGTCAGTGATAGGTTCATATGGTTGTGGTGGTGGATGCAGATCCATCATCACATTATACAGCATACCGCAGGAAAGGGTCGGATGGTCAGAAGCATGACAGGCCTCACAGGTCCCTGTGGCGGCCTTGACTTGTTGAACTAGAGGATTTTTCTTCTTATCAAATTCTCCGAGAGAAGTCTCGAGAGCTTGTTGTTTATGAACTATGGCTTTCAGGGCTTCAGCGATGTCCTTCATCTCCATTGATTCTTCCGCTTTGTAGACCTTGAGGACACCTTTACCGGATGACCGTCCCCAGTTAGACTGGTTTTCAGCTCTAAGCGTAACAATTTTCCAGGCATCTTCATAATTCTTTCTCATGAAGTTTCCTCCAGATGAGGAATCCAAAAACTATTTGATATCATCACTTACTCCCTGATAGAAGGTTTCTATCAATTGGTTATGGGAGATTCCATGATGCGGGCACTTGCGCAAAAGTTCTTTAAACCTTTCCCATGCTTCAGCAAGGGATTCCCCAGGTAGATGAGAGAAGTGATTGATCTGCCCCCTGATCTCATAAGTCAGTGAAGGGGGAAAGAACTTCTCTAAGAACTTTTCCTCTAGGGGAGCCCAAGTGGTTATTATAGGTTCCCTGTCAAGTGAGTTATACCAACTCAGAGCTCTCCCAGATAGGGTGAAGTGAAATAGATGAAGCATTATTGCATCAAAAGCGACTCTGGCTTGCGGGACCAGGCGGCAAAGTGCCTTAAACCTCTTCATATGATCCATGCAGTCATCTCCAGAGCCTCCAGAGAATGAGATGCCATGCATGATCTGGATCCATTGGGTCTGAATCTCAAAGTTGGGGATGTTGATGATCGGAGGTCGGACCGGATGGTTGTCCTCGTAGTTCTTTGGGACAACGTAGTCCCTCAACTGCTTGTTCCTTAATTCCAACTGAGCAGCTTGGGTTGCTGCTTCATTTTCAGCTCTAATGCGGGCTTGTTCTTCCACACGAATCTCCGCTTGAATTTGGGCACGAGTATCAGCGATGAGTTGTGCCCTTTGAGCGGCGATGGCGGCGTTGACCCTCTCCATCACCAAAGCAGCCTGGCGTTGATCTTCAGCCATTTGCCTGGCCCTTTGGAGATTGAGTCGAATGCGACGGTGGAAGCTTCTCTCTACCTGAGAGTCGTACTCTGGATCAGGGGAGAATCTGAGGTTATGCACTGGTTGCATACACGTTTTCTACCTGAGTAGAGAGAAGAAAACACCTTTTTAGATGATGGTGAAGATATAATGAATTTAAGAAGATATGGTTTAATGATTAAAAGAAAGTGTAAAACCCTAACCAACTAGCAAGATACTAAATGAAATTAAAACGTTCCGTTGTCCCCGGCAACGACGCCAATTTTTGATGGAGCTTCCACTTAAGTGGAATTGCGTGCACCAACTAAAAATCCTAAAGATAGTAAGTCTTTAGGTTTAGCCTTGCATATACTAGATAGAGAACTCCACCCACGTATGCTAGGATACGTGGAAGTCTTATCGTAGTATAGTTAAGGTTCGAATCCTCAGGACAACGGTCTTATTGCAAGCAACAAGATGGAAAACGTTGGGATTTCACTTAGTCACTTAATAGTAGGCACTTAAATCGAAAGTTTTGTTTTGTTGTTTTAAACTAAGAACAAGCAAAGTAAAGAAAGCAAGTAAATCTAAGGAGTTAAACTATGATAAAAGTCACTAGGGTGTGATCGGTTTTTCACCGCCACTGCACATGGATCAACACATGCAAAGCAAAACATAACCTACAAAAAGAGTCTAGTCAGTTAGTATCTTTGTAGACTTAGCTTCCTTTCGGAGAGCTAACTACGAGAAGTGCGGGAGTGTTGCAATGCCAGCCATTCCCGAACAAATGGTCACTTACTTTGCATCATTCCCCTCACGAAGTGTGTTCCTCGACTTGCCAAGGTTACACTTCCAGACGTCAACTGATTCCATTTCATAGTATGAAAGTGCAACAAATGATAGTGAGTTTACTCCACTTCTTGAGATACACTTCTAGATACCGAAATAGATGCATGGTGGATACATGAACCAAGAACCAACATACAAACCAGTTTCAAATCTAATAGTGCAAACGTAGACAATTCATACTAAAAGATAAAAGATAACACAAGTTGGTGATCAAGCAACAAGCATTCATTAAACGTTTGATGTTGAACTGAGAAGATAAAAACTCTATATTGCAAACTATGGATTACATTTACATGATATGAAAGCATGGGTAGCGGGGCTACTCCCCGCACCCTAGTGAGAGAGACTACTCACCCATGACTAGGACAAAGAAGGAGGCAAGAAGAGAGAGAGAGCATCATCCCCACAAAGGAAAGAGGAAAGTCAACCCCTTGGAGAGAGAGAAACGATCCACCAGCTTCACAGGTTGCTTGATGACGAGATCTCCCTCTTCCCACCTTCTCTGGTGGAGAGAGAGAAAGCAGCTTCGAGATGGAGTGTGGGTCTCAGACCGACAGCCCCTGGGCGGAGGATGGAAGTCGTATTTGCTCTGGAGTGATTGAGGCAGCCTTTGGACATCTGAAACTTGATGCTTGGTTGAGGACCCTTGGGGTCTTATTTATAGGCCTTGAGTGAAGTCCAAACGGTTTAGAGACCGTTTGGACCTCAAGACTGTTTGGACCTCAGGACCGTTTGGATTCATGCGGTCTTAAGACCGTGTGACTCCATGCGGTCTTGAGACCGTGTGACTCCATGCGGTCTCGGGACTGGTTGTCTTCATGCGGTCTTGAGACCGTGTGACTTCAAACGGTCTTGGGACCGTTTGACTCCATGCGGTCTCGAGACCGATTGGCTTCATGCGGTCTTGGGATCGTTTGACTCCATGCGGTCTCAGGACCGATTGGCTTCATGTAGTCTTGGGACCGTTTGGACCTCGGGACCGTTTGGATTCATGCGGTCTTGAGACCGTGTGACTTCAAGCAGTCTCAGGACCGTTTGAATCCATGCGGTCTCGGGACCGGTTGTCTTCATGCGGTCTTGAGACCATGTGACTTCAAACGTTCTCGGGACCGTTTGACTCCATGCGGTCTTGGGATAGATTGGCTTCATGCGGTCTTGGGACCGTTTGACTCCATGCGGTCTCGGGACCGATTGGCTTCATGTGGTCTTGGGACCGTTTGACTCCATGCGGTCTCGGGACCATTTGGCTTCATGCGGTCTGAGGACCATTTGAGTCCATGCGGTCTCGGGACCGTTTGTCTTCATGCGGTCTGGGGACCGTTTGAGTCCATGCGGTCTTGAGGCTGAGTTAGTCTTTTATGATATTTTTTTGTGTTTTCTACATATATAAACGGGAAAAGTTAGTCTGATAGTATATTTATAATAAGAGGGAAAATTTAGGGATTATGTATATATTTAATTTAAAAAGAGTACGGAAAACTAAAGAAAAATACTAAGATAAACATCAAAGTTGGAGGTTATCAAACATGCATGCTGATTTTGCATCTGATTCTCGTAATGTGTGCCTTGGTTTAGCATCTGACAAATTTAATCCATTTGGCATGATGAGTCAATCATATAGTATTTGGCCAGTCATACTGATTCCGTACAATTTGCCACCATGGTATGCATGAAGACACCTAATTTTATCCTTTCTATGATTATTCCTGGTCCAACTCAACCAGGAATGAAGATAGATATCTACTTACAACCTCTGATTGAGGAGTTGAAAATATTATGGGAATTTGGTGTTGATACCTATGATGTTGATCGTAAAGTTGTATTCAAATTATGTGTCTCCTTACTATGGACGATAAATGACTTCCCTACCTATGGTAATTTATCTGGTTGGCAAACTAGTGGGTAAGATGCATGCCCTATTTGCAATAAGGACATGTGGTCTATTAGACTACCACATAGTAGGAAACAATGTTTCATGGGCCACAGGAGGTTCCTTCTAATGGATCTTAAATTTCGTAGAGATATGTCCTCATTTGATGGAAAAGAAGAATTAAGAACTACTCCAAAGATGTTGTCTGGAAATCAAGTTTTAGTTCAAACCAAAGATGTAGACAATATGCCTTACAATTGGAAAAAACAAAGCATTTTCTTTGAGTTCCCATACTGGAAGTACAACCTTATTCATCATAATCTTGATGTAATGCATATTGAAAAGAATGTATGTGAGAGTTTGATTCACACGTTGCTTGGGATGGACAAGTCAAAGGATAATGAAAAATCTCATTATGACCTTTTAGAGATGGGAATAAGACCTAGACTGCACATTATCAAGAACATAAGTAAGAATATTTTTCCACCTTCTTGTTTTACGTTGAAAAAGGAGGAAAAAGAATTATTCTGTAAGTTTTTGAAGTCTGTACGGGTTCCAGATGGTTATTCCTCCAATATCTCGTGAAATGCACGCATCAAAGAAAGAAAATTGTTGGCATTAAAGAGTCACGACTACCATATATTAATGCAACAATTTCTTCCATTAGCTTTACGGGTAGCGTTGTCGAGCAAGAACGTCATAACTGTGATAACTGAGTTGTCTAGATTTTTCAAAGACATATGCTTAAAAGAGATAAATTTGTATGCTATTAAGAAGTTAGAATCTAGAATTGTGGTGACTCTGTGCAACATGGAGAAGATTTTCCCACCCTCCTTTTTTGACATAATGGAGCTTGTGTTCATTCATCTTCCACGAGAAGCTAAGATAGCTGGACCACCATTTTATCGTTGGATGTATCCAGTGGAAAGGTAGTATGGTTTTACTATTTGTTTTACTAAAATTTTATCAAATGTATTTTTTTATTTTAAACAAATTATATTTATCATTATAGATACTTGAAAACTTTGAAAGAATATGTGAGGAATAAAGCTGCTCCAGAATCTTCCATAGTAGAATGTTACCTGGCAGATGAATGTTTAACATTTTGTTCAAGGTATCTCTCCGGGGTAGAGATAAGGTTCACAAAATTGGCTAGAAATGATGTTGAAGATGAAGATATTGTTACTGATGATGAGTGGTCTATATTTTCACACAAAGGGCGTTGAATAGGAAAGAGTATTCATGTTTATCTTGAAGATGTGATGCTAAAAACTACACATCAGTATATTTTATCTAATTGTGTTACAGTTGAACCGTTCATGGAGTGAGTTCATTAAATTATTAAGAAATATGCATGCACACTGTTAGATGTATGTACACATGACTTATGTACTTGTTAGCAGGGAACACATTCGCCACGTGAAAAAAATGAATGCACATATAAGACATTGGGAAATCAGTAATATTCATATGAACACTTTTAGTGATTGGTTTAAGAAGCATGTAAGTCTATAAAATTAATTTCATTTAATAGTGTTTGAGCATTGTATTAATAACTCAATTCATAATGTACACAGATTGAAGAGAAGGCCAAATCAAAAAATTTACCATCAATTCTACTAACTCTGGCTCGGGGACCACGAAATATGGCAAACAAATACAATGGATATGTAACAAATGGATATCGATTTCGAACCAAGGAGGGGGAACATGGTAAAAAAACCCAGAATAGTGGGATAATGGTAAATGCCCAGACAGAATTTTTTTCCAGTTCTAAGGACAAAAATCCTAAATTGGGTCGAGTTTCCTACTATGGGGTACTCCGAGAGATTTTTGAGATTAGTTACTATGAGCAACTGAAAGTTGTACTATTCAAAGGTGATTGGGTCAATGCAAACAAGGGCGTAAAAAAAGATGAAAATAAATTTACAATTGTCAAATTGAAACTCATTGACTTAATTGAAAATCCATTTGTATTGGCCTCTCAAGTGCAACAAGTCTTTTATCTGACTGGCATCAATCACCGTGGGTGGAGCTTTGTCGTGCAGACGACACCATGTGATACTTATGACATGGATGAGAAGCTTACTGAAAATTTCATGGATGGGACATGCGTACCTGAAGATTCTCATGCCGATGATTGGGAATCTATTTTTAGCGATGTTTCTAATGGATCTGATTTGGTTAGAGAAGATATGGAGGGTTCACCATTTTACGATGGAAAAAATGATGAGCAACTTGATTGAGATCATTGTGATCTATCATATGTAGTTTTTAATATTTTGTATCTTGATGTAGCGTTATAAGAATTTCATTTTATTCATTTATTATTAATTATCAATACCATTGTTCTTCTTTTAATATACATACTATTTCTCTTAAAATTTGCAAACTTTTTTTTATTCTCAATAATCGAATCAGCAACTATTTTATAATGTTTATATCAGGTAGCCCCTACAACCATTATTATTTAACTATATTTTTATGGTTATAGTTTTTTTATTAATATTTGTTATGCATTATATTTTCAGGATGTTGAAAAGACGTTCACAATTGTTGTCTGCACGAGAAACTGATGATGTAAACAATGGAGTAATTAAACGAAAATTGGTGGGTACGGTGACATATAATTTATCTATTATCATTTTGTACTTATAGTTGTAAGATTTTGTCTTAATATTTGTCTTTGTAGGAATGTCTAAATGATTGCAAATGAATGGCGGCTATCTTGGTTCAGTTAATGCTGATTTGGGAATGAATGGAGGTTATCTTGGTTCTGTTAATCCTGATTTGGGAATGAAAGGAGGATATCTTGGTTCAGTTAATGCTGATCTTGGAAGTTCTAAAGCTGATTTGAGTAATAAAACTAATAGAAAGGTTGGTGCATCATCTGTTTTCATCAGCAAAAATGCTGAAGTACACATCAGACCACTTGTCTCAATGATAAATCATGATGTTCCAATCGGTGGAAGGATGTCTCTATTAAACAACCATATGAGAACTGGTCATTGTGTTGATAATGCCAATATAAATCATGAGGTTGGAGTTGATCATAGAAATTCTTTGACAAATAATAGCATGAGAGTTGGTCATTTTGTTCATAAGGCTAATTCTTTGGCAAGCAATGGTACCAGAGTTGGTCATTCAGTTGATACATCCAATATCAATTATGAGGTTGGAGCTGGTCATAGGGATTCTTTGACAAATAATGACATGAGAGTTGATCATTCTGTTCATAATAGCAATATAGATCATGAGGTCGAAACCAATCATGTAATTGATGAGGACTTCGAATTGGTTGATGAAGAAACTACTGCTAATCATGATGAAGGTACATAAGTTTCTAATCAACAATTTACACCAATTAGGTATTACCTCATATTTTAGCATTTATATGTATATTTTAAAAATAATTGTCTGATATTGTTTTAAATTTTTAGGTGGTGTTGTGTATAATAAAAAATGAGGCTATTATAAGTGTCTTCGATTATGGAGTAAGACAGGGGATGCAAAATTACCAATCGCATTGGATGAAAATGGAGAACCAATTGGACCTCATCAAAATGACTTGTCTTCTTTTCTCGGAACATTTGCTAGAAATTCACAACTGGCACCTTTGGATTACTTGGATTGGCGACAAGTACCAGCTGGAAAGAAAATTGAAATATGGAATTATGTCTTGGTAATATATTTAGTAAAATGTTATTGAAGCGTACATTTATTATATTCATTCTATTTTTCATTTAATAGAAGAAATTTACTATCGACCCAAAGGGAAATAAATTGGTTCTACGCACAATTAGGGATTGTTGGAGAAACTTCAAATCTGAAATCAAAAGAAAATGTTATATGCACCACAAAGACAAAACAGACAGACTTAATGATTGTCCTTCCCATGTTGACCCATTGCAGTGGGCTTTTTTTGTGAATTTCTGGGACTCTAATGACAGAAAGGTAAGATAATTAGTTATATATTATGTCTTTTCTTAGTTTTCATTGTTGATAAGGTTAATGTTCATGAACTGTAGTTACGGAGTGCAAAGAATAGTATGAGTAGAAAGTTTGTACCACACGACATACATCGGGGTCGATGCCCTATGCTTGTGTGAGAGCAAATGTGAGTGATTTGCCACATAATGATAATAATATCAAAACACATTCACACTCTACTTATACTCTATTTGTGTGTTAATAACAGTTGCAACAAAAGAATAAAGGGGGTCTCGTTAGTCGTTTGCTTTTGTTTGTTGCTACCCATAAGAAGAAAGACGGTACTCCTGTAGATGCAAAATTAGCTGAACTAATTGTAAGTATAAAATTATTCATGACATATTTGACTTTATTTTCTCAATTTTTTATCATCATTATGGTTACTATTGTAGGACAAGTTACAATCAGTAGTTGAAAACAATGATACAAATCTTGATGAAGATGAAATTACTGATCAAATATTGGGTGCAAAGAAGGCTTGTGTGAACCATGAGACTAATGAGTTTAGTCAGGCATATGTGGAGGGTTTTGAAGGTACAGTCAAAGACCTACAGCACATATGTGAGTCACAAAAAATAGAATTTTCAGATCTTAAAAAAGACAAGAACATCTCGAAGCAATAATTTTGGGAAATTCAAGCGGGAGTGTTCCATTTCAAGCAAATCAAGTAATTATTGAAATTTTTAGTAATAATTATAAGTTATGATTTTATTAATTTGATAAGTGTTTTGTATTGTAGAATATGGAAACAACCAAGAATGAAGGAACACCCATGCCACAAAAGTCATGTAGCGGAACCACCATTATAGAAAGACAGGTTACTAAACAAAAAAAACTCCTAATAACTTTGATTCTTGATATGTAAAATTTTACATTGTAATTCATATAACTTATAGGTCATGAGGTTGTTAAGTTTCGATGATGGAACGTCAATTGTAGCTCAAGGACAAGTGATAGGCGTGAATCCTGACCTTGTAATAGGAGGAGGAAAGTTAGGGTCTACATTTGTTGTTGTTTGCATTGGTGTGGCAATTAAACCTGAAGAGCAACTGGTTAGACCATTTGACAATTATCAAATCATTGAAGATGCAATCGGGTCAATAATAGCTTGGCCAAAGAAACTACTCATTGTTCGGTATTTTTTTTTTCTTTCAATGTGCTATAAGTGTAACATGTCTATATAATGGTTTTAGATAATTATTTTTGTTATTGTAGGTAAAATGCTTGGAGCGAGGCAATCGAGGCAAATAATAAAAGTTCCTTCAGAATTCTCTAGATGCTATTTTTCCTCTTTTCTATAGGTTTAGAATAAAGTTTTGGTTTGATTTAAAGGTTGTCAATTCATTCGATATAGAAAGGATTGTCATCTGAACCACCATTACAACATTGTTTTCCATTTCTCTTGCTACATAAGATCGTGATATGAATATTCTATAGTATTGGTTAACATTTAGACCTCTTTTATGGCAAAGAATGATTTATTATTTGGTTTTCCTGATATAAGTTGTTTCTCTCTTAATGCTTCTATCAGGGAACTTCATTGCACTAACTTTCTTTAGTAACATATGGATTTGAAAATGTATCATTTATGACATTTCTAAGGCCATACCAAATTGTACAGTGATACTTCGCTCTTAGTTTTAACACAGCAACACCTTCCTTTCTTATGTGGATCTTATTTTTAGTGGATTCAATATCCCAATGCATTAGTTTTCCTTGTTCTTTCTGTAAGGCTTTCCCATATTCGAAGATGTATTCCAGTGCATAAATAACTGTCGATTGAAAGTATTCATCCTGCCATGAATATTGTATTTTAATGCTTAACCTGATGCCTGTGACCTATAAAACTAAAATTAATCCTCAACTTTGTTAATTGTTAAGCATGTGGATCTAAAAGATTGCAATATCATCTTCAAGTTAACATCACTCAAAGGTAATGCGTACATGAACGAATTTAAAATATTAATGGAACAACTCCTAGTGTTTACCTCCCCTATTTTTGTATTATTATGAAACAATAATATATATATATATTTATTTCAGTTATCATACATTTTTTGATTTATCCTTGCTCATTTCCTAAATAGTTTATAAACCATGCTATTTCTACCTATTTAAACCAGAAAAAAAAAGATGATGTTTTCCTGTTCTGTTAAATGTTTTGCCAACTTCGTTATATGTTCTCATCATTTCTTAACTTGATATCTAGCTTGGAAACCTCCTAATAGACAAGATCATGAATTCCAATGAACCTACATTATGGGTAAAGAAGTTTTCACAAGAAGTAACATTTTTCCTCTATATTGCAAAGTATCCGGTCCTTTTTCACCAAGTTCTTATAAAACCACTCTAGTCGGGTTTTTTTTGCTTGAATTCAATGTGAAATTCACTCAATAAGATGTTGAGCTAATAGTTCTTGAAATTTATGGTCTATATTTGTCTCCTTTTTTCTACTGCATGGTTAAACCTTCATGTTGCCATGGTGTTTGAGTAGAACCAATTTTTATGCTATTCGTTGCCCTTTTTGTTCAAAGTTTCTTTGTGACATGCTATTTCTCTCTTTTGGCTGCTAGATAAATAAATGAATGAATACTCTCCAATCTGAGCTTGCTTACCCAAAATGGGAATAGATGAAAGGGTCTATGTTCCATTGGAAAATAAGAGTGCAATCCGAGGTGAATTCCATCTTCTCCAGATAAGTTGTGCAACTATGCCGCTGGGCCATCAATACACAAGTTGAAGTATCCAAGATGGATAAATTGTGGTGTAGATTAGTCCCTCAAATAAATTATTCAAGTTGGTTGATCTGTACTATTGTGGATCAAGCTATTATTGAGCTATTATCTGCTAAGTTTTGATGCAGGTTTCTTTTTGATGGTTGTGTAGATCTGTTATGGTCAGAGGGATCGTTCAAGGTCAGAGTTAGCATAGGTCAGATTCTTTTTTCAATTGAAAATATTTATAACTAGGAGTTAATAGGTATTATAAAGAACACCTCTACAATGTGTTTCATGGGATTTTTATTGACATATTTCTTAATTTTACATGTGAAAAATTATAGTATTGCATGCATTTTTCTTTACCAATATATCATCACTTAACTATTTCTTATGTAATATGTTATTTTGTTGTAGGAATTTCGAGCTTAACATCACACCAACTATATCAACTCTTCTAGGTCTATATCTCTTATATCAAGGGGTCATTTATTCAGATGATGAAGATTCAATGGTAAAATTAAGGCAACTCTTTCATTACCAGATGAAAGTTGTCCTTATTGCATTTGTTGAAAACTAACATGCTCTTAAACACTCGTTCTACTCTAGATGAGTATCTTATGAAATTAAACATGTCCCATGGTCTGATATGACATAGCTAGTTGTTTATGTGTAATATTTCTTGTAGATCTACTTATTTCATTAACATATCTAGAAGAAGGTGTATTAGGGGTATTATGGTGTTCTGAATCATAAAAGTTGGTATAAACATGTTTACTTGTATATATCTACTTTTTTTCCATTGTGCTCACCATGATGCTCTAAGGGCCAAGCCCACTTATCGTTGTCAGCCAACTGATCAAGCATTGATTAATTCAACTACAATTTCTTAGTTTTTATTTACATCATAAATATTGTGGATATCTTCGTAAGTATTTGGCTCAATTATCTCATTCGTCAACTTCAAATTTTCTTATTGGTGGCTTCTCTTTCTTATTTTGGCTTCTATTTTGTAGTGAAATAGATTTATATTGGTTTAACTCTTTTTGACTCCCTCTTTTCAATTCATTGCACATTGTCTTAATAGAGCAGAGCATGTGTTGCATTTGTTGTCAGCACTTGTACTGAATCCTTTTGTAATGTTCATGGATCAGCCTATCTCTAGGCTTGATGCAAGGGCAGTATCCTTTTCTTTAGTCCACAAGATCGCCTCCTCTTTAGAGGTAAGCACTATAATCATTAAGATTAGGGTCTTTTTTCTTGCACTAGTCAAGATCTATGCAATCTGTAGAACTGGAGGTTAGTCCTCCTCCCAATCCTTTTCCTCCTTCCGCTCCCCCTCTTCACATTAACACATACCTCCTTTTAGTAATTCTATTTACAGGGATCCTAATGTCTCTTGACCTGCAGTAGTACAATCAGTTGGCAGTAGTCATCAACCAATTGGAATAAGTTCAAAGTCGATGTTGCAATGAATCCTCACTTGAACCAAGCTGTTGTGGAATTGGTTCTACATAATGATGATAAGACCTTCTTAGGGTGGAAAGACATGATGACACATGCTATTGATACTATAGTTCGAGATAAAGTACCTAGAGAAGAAGGTCTCTACCATTCATGAGGCTAGCACTACAATACTATGAGTGTGTACAACAGATACTGTAACATTTTTCATGCCACATTCATTCCACATTGTTGACAATGCATGAAAATGAAGGTTTGATTTGTGTAGTACTATATGCTGATTATGTTTCTACTTGTTTTTAACTTTGAATAGTATACTACAAACATTTAGTATATTTGTGTTTTAAGATGATGATCTTCTATTTTCATGTAGGAAATCATCATTAATAATCCACAACACAACATACATATCGATCCTAGTGAAGGTCCAATCAGTAAAGGGAGCTAAGCATATGAATCAAGCATTAGCATTCTACAACATAACTAGAGCAGCCTTTCAGTCTCAGGGGCATGAGGAATTGCTTCATTAATACTTTGCATTGCATACATCATCTTCAGAACTATGTGCTCCACTCATTTAGGTTAGATGGAATAATGTAACCATGCTCTCAATAATATGTTCTGCTGAATTTCAAAGTTTGTCTACATATGAATGATCAAGTTGTCAAGTATCGATGTCTCACTGTAGATACTGTGTTATTTATTCTCTTGGATATGCTAAATCCATATGATCATCAATGTTTTCTTTTATGCATTTTGTTCCTTTTCCTATGAATTTCTCAACTGTTCCTTTTCCTGTGAATATTTAACTATTCCTTTTGTACAACCCTGATGCATTATATATTTTGATTGAAAACATGGTTTTGGATTCATTATCTGGACAAGGCCAAGGAGGGTTCAAGAACAAGAAATCACAGGACTAAACGGGAGACTTTAACCTATCAAGCGATCCTCTTATGATCAAGACATGTACAACCATTCTCTATGAAACATAACAGTTGACAAAACATTGATAGGTATGCTCAACTAATGCATCCACAATCTTGTTTCCATCTCATTTTTGTAACTGAAAGTTAGGTTTGAAATGCCTCGTCTTTCCATGTGCATGTGTTTTGTGATAGATCATGCATCCTCAAGGAGAACCATTGTCCATGGTTCTTTGAATCTTTTTCAAAATCATTTTATCCACTGCTCATGTATCCAAAAACAGAAGAAGGAATTAGAATATGATGAGGGTATTGACATCATTTTATCCACTGCTCATGTATCCAGAAACAAAAGAAGGAATGGTCGATGGAGCTATGTTTGTGATATTTTCTAGGAAGGGATAAGGAGACACACTTCCCTAAACTGATTGTGTGAGTAGTACACATCTTGAACCTTGTTTCTTCTAATTTCAGTAGTTAAATGATAGTACGTGAGCTTTCAGAAAAAGTTGTACATAATCTTTGATCTGCACGATACTACTACAAATTTGTGAGTAGCAGGGATATTGGGTCCTTCTTAGTACCCGTGTTGAACCATGTTTCTTCCGAATTGAGTAGTTGAATGAGAGTATGTGAGCTTTCAGAAAAAGCTTTCTAAATAATCTTTAGTCTGCAAGATACTACTACAAATGTGTGGGTAATCAAGGCACTCTTAGGATTTCCCTTCAGATTCTCAATAGTTGATTTATGGAAATTTAATATTTTGAAAATTTACTGAAAATAATATTACAAGAGAAGGTTTAGATAATATTACTGAAGATAATATTACTGAAGATAATATTACAATAGCTGATGCCAATTCTCCCTACTCAACCCCCTTAAATTTGACTCCATATTGATAGGATATGAGTCCTAGATAACAGATATAGTTTCTAAAGATTTCTGCACTAGAATTAGAGGGTTCACGAAGATAAGGGCATGCATTCTGATATTCTCTAAACGATTATTCAAAATGAATTACTTGGCATGTTATAGAGATAATTGAAGTTGATTTTTGTTTTTTGGTTCACCTCCAACCACAAAACTAAAACTGCTACATTGGTATGCCACGTTGGCCATTGATCATTAGATGTACGATGTTGAAGATGGAACATTTCATGTTATTCAGACCAGAGTGCTCATAAGTACCATTGAGTTTTAGCTAGCAATTGCCTCCTTAACATTACCATTGAAGGTGATTCTACTTCAATTTAATTCCTAATGCATTGCACTAGCCTTTGATTACCTACACCACGTATGACAGGCCTTTGTAACATTACCAGGACATACTGGGGGTAGGATGCTCTTATTCCTTTAGGATTCCAACACAGACAAGTATCTATTTGACTTGATACACTTAAGACTGGGTGTTCTCGTTATATGAATTGCATAGTTAAAATTGGAAAATTTTTTGCTTGAATGTAGATATTTTTAATTACAATATTGTTAGTATACATTATCACATGTAGAAATTGCAAGAGTGTGAGTTGAGTTGATTAAACAATTAGTTAGCAGTTCTAGAAGCATTTGAACTATACTAGCCTGAGAAAATATTTTGAACCATCAAGACGCCTGCACTACAAGAAGAACATGATCTGGATCATTTCTTTGACCAGTCATTGTGTCCAGCTAAATTCTGGATTCAATAAGGTTTCTATTAAATTGATTTTCTTGTGTATTATAAGAGGAAGTATATGTTAGTCATATTTTACAAGAGGAACACTTGATTATGACTAACATTATCTTTTTTTATATAGAATGTGGATAGTCAATACAACTACTTGTGCGACTACTACTCCAAGATGTATACCCGAACATTATGGGTAAGGATGGGCAAGGTGAAATGAATTTATTATTTTTCCTTGATTATCATTGGGCTATGCCCATCTAGTTTCATTTGGTGTTAACATCAAGTTATGTAATGCACATGAATGGAGTTCCCTTAATAGATCGATATGAAACAAGTTGTCCTTTGAAGCAAATGCTTATATTATTAAGTCACTTGATCTTGATCTTGGTCAGTTCATCCTCTTCCTCTAGTTTCCTGAGATAGTTTTAATGTAGTTGATCTTGTGATGCCATGTACTTTCTCCTCTTGTTACACCATGTCCATATGTGACTGTAGTTGTATATATGGTCCACAAATCTTATTGGCGTGTTTGCATTGGTCTCTTTTATGCAGTATTATCGACGTTGAATGGGTATATTAACAAGAAGCACATAAGTTTTGATGTTCTGCACATAATCTTATTCACTTCAAAGTTACAGCTCAATAAAACTGCAATATTATCCATCTAAGTTAGAATGCAATATATTTCCATTCAGAACAGTAAATAATGGGTCCTTAATCAATATTGACCTAGTCAAATTATTAGATTGTTTGTATTACAAACCTATTTATTTATATTCATTGTGAGATTTATAGTTGTCAAATTTGAACACCTACTCATATATATTATGAAAATAGGAGCAATGGAACTATTCACTTTCCAGTTTGACTTCCTGTGGTTACATGTCATAGTCCACATGTTAGTGAAGGCGTGGTCTCAATGTGGAAAATTTGTTGATCTAAAGCTTGGATGTATATTTTTCATGTTTTGACCCAAAATTCCTCAATATTATCGACTATGTTTCTCATAAACACCTCTGTAAACTTATTTTATACATGTTTGCCCCGGGATTGTATCCTATTTGTATATATCATCACATGCTCCTAGAAAATGCATGTAGCAATCATGTATGTTGTTTGCAGTTCTAATTTTCTATTTCAGTTTGGATTTGAGATCAAAATTGTCTTATTATTAATTTCATTCTCTTCAATATTATGTCTTGGCATCTTGCAGTCATTTATGCCTCCTAGGCTATAATATGCTAAACGTTCAGTACGATGGATTTCCAAGTGATGGCGCACGCTGACTGATTGTCTACCTCGGTTTGTATCTATTTATAATAAGTCTTCAGTTGAATGGTGTGATTCACTAGATTTGTCCCAACTCTGTGGACATGCAATTATAAGTATTAATACAATAATAGTTGTAGTCTTCAACAGTACGGTCATCCCATTTAGCATAGACCAGCAAACTAGATACATACATCATGTTTCTCGACAACCAGATCCATGAAATGACTCATGCAGCTCTCGTAAGAGCTACATACTCTAGACTTTCTAGTTCATTTTTACCAATGAAACTGCCAAGAAGAAAACTACAGATACAATTAATATATGTTCCCTTAATCAGTATCGTTACAGAGTTTGGAGAACAATTGGTTCTTCATGAATCAACTCCAAGTTCCTATGTATTACGAGTTGACCATGTCTCAGATGACACTCGTTATAATCATAGATAGATTTTGTATTTTCTGTGGTTTACTTAATATTTTTCTCAATGCATAGCCACATTAGCTTATGGAATTAGGAATACAAAGTGAACAAGTATTAGTGAGATACATTTATAGACTTGCAAACTCTTATTCTCTCCTTGTTTTTTGTTGCAAGGGAACTAATGTGCAAAGATATTGTGCATATCTTTTTGGTTGGATGATTTTAGTGTTTGAGCATGTTTTGGTATAAGATGAACTGCTCGGTAGGTGATGAGTGAAGTATGAAGGTAATTCATTGAGAGTTTACAAATATTGGTGCGTATCACTATTCCTTATCGAGGTTGCAGATATATCTTGTCTTTGTACTTCATTTATCACATTTCCTATGTATTCATGATTTGATTAATACATCAATGGCTTTTTGAATAACCATCAAAAAGTTATTTCTCCTTGCACAAAATCTACAGTCTGCACAAAACTTGCAAAGATAGTTTCTGGATTTTGGATTCACCTATGAAATCTCCCATTATATGGTTCATTTCATCACACAAGCCTCATGCAATGGTATTTATTGGTATCCTAATGTTTTCAATATGAGTGGTTGGATTCATCTCTTATTCACATTATTAGGTAGTCTATTAATTACCATGTTGGTGATTTCTGACGTGAATCACTTTCTGTTTGTTGCAGTCCTACTCAGTCTTGTACTCAACAACTTACAATCTCACCAAACTATAATTGTATGATTGTGTCTGATTATTCAAAAAGGATCATCAGCTATAGCTCAAGTATTTTGATCCTCTAACTTGATTAGTCTAATTCATCACCATGCTCACTACTATGATGTTATGCACTTCTTATATGCTACTGTCCATCTCATACTTGATGATCGTTCATTTGAAGATTAATGCTAAGTGTGTAGGCATATGCACTATACTCTATGTTGAGAATCCTTTATCCATGCTAACGATCTCCCAAGTTCAAACTATTAGACTATGAATGGATGTGTCCCATCAGTGCCATGGGCAGTCACAAAGCCATCAATAGTTGCAATTGTTAGGTCTTGGGAATGCCCTTAATCTCCAAGTATATAGTTGATGTTAGGAATCGGTTACCCATGTTAGAAATGATATACTCTCTGTTTAAACCTACAGATACTAATGGGGGTAAGGATCTTCTCAGGGATATTTGGTGGATCTCTATAAAAGTACCAAGCGTAGGAAGCTTGGGTAGATTATCATATTTAGGGCTATATCTGAGGTCCTTCCTCAATCTTCTTTGCCATTTACCTTAGTAAAAGCACCGCTGTGACTTTTTGATGTTAGAACTACAAGATGAGGACAGGCTAATAAATAAAGCCTCCTATTATTGGCAAAAAAATTATAATTATGCAATATCCATACTTTCTGGATAATGTCTCATCATAGATTCTGAATTTGATTAAATTTTGGGTTATCATAACTACTGGTACTTTAATAACTTTTTGATCATGTATTGATATTTTGTTACAAGATTTGATAATTTTTCCCTAGACAAAATGTTCTATATTATTATTGTTGTATTACAATACCTGATAAATAGTTATAATCTTTCTTATGCAGCAAAGAACTCGAAGATAATAGTTTAGTTACTTGAAAATATTGCCAAAATTAGATAACAAAAGCTTTGAACTCAGCTGGCAAAATGCAAAACATCAGTCACATAGAGCAGAACTCTTCTTATTCAACATCTGCTTGTCCTCATTTTGGTCTTCAGTTGCTCTGTTCTAAAGTTCTCATCACAACCCAACAAACCATACATTGATCATGGGCTGCGGTTGAGTCTCATTGGATATAATACATACACAGCAAAGCCACACTTAATTAACTATATTAATCATACTTTAATAATTTACTAGGTTAAGTATAGGAATGTATGGTGGATCATCAAAAATTTATATTGTAAGATATTTCAGGTCAACAATACAGAATCAGTTGTAGAATTACAGACCAATCTACCTAGAAAACCACAGGTTGAACACTGGTAATGATAGAATCACATAGAAAAAACTATATCTTCCTAGATTTGCATAATAAGCATATCTTTTTATTAGCATCATGATACAATGTATTTATGTATGGTTCCATTGCATACAGCTTTATAATTTCAAAGCCACTCAGATTTCTTCAGTGAAGGTCTATAAAGAGTGAGTTGTTCAGTATCATTCAAATCATCCAAATTCTGATGTAGGATACAAAAGGATATTTGTAATTTATCTGTGGAAAAATTTTGGTACAATAATTCACCTATTCTACATAGGACTACAATTTCTTAGTGGCATTCTTATTTATACTTCCATATGTGCAAGGTTCTGATGTTTTGCCTATATTACCAATTGCCAATTAATCAGGAAAGCTAGTGTGTCACACCAACAAATATATCCGCTAAGATGAGGTTAGCCTATGTTTATTGTCTATATTTGGAATGTTTACCTATGTTTCTAGAAAACCAATTATCTGTTGTTAATTTAGTCATACTTGATTTTCCAATGAACTGAAAACTTTTTCTATTAACTAATATATGGTACTACAAATTTTTTTTGGGTGGGTAAACCAGTAGTTTGCTGCACTTCTTAGCAATTAAGTAGGGAATTTGCATTAAGTATTCACCTGAGCACCCACTAACTTGTCGTCCCAGCTCAACACTCCCTTATCCAGATTGCCCTAAAAAGCTTCAACAAGCTTGGCAAGTTCAGGACTAGTCACGAGCGAAAGATAAGAATTATTTCTGGTCGAAAAATAAAGCCAAGCTCCACCCCACACAAACTCATCCCAATAGCTTGAGGAGTTATAGAAAAGGACAACATTAGCCCCATCGCTATACCTTCCCTTATGCTGCCTGGCAAATTTCGACAATGTCTCACCACCGTGGATTAGCTTCTCAGAGTAAACCTTGTTATCCTTGAAGAAAATGGATGCGGCGGCCAATGCAGCAACCATTTCTGCAGCAAGATTAGAGCATCTAGTGCATTCAACAACAGGTCGAGAATATGTCCTCTGGTTTCATCCAGCAGTAATGGTGGACCAGACCAAGCCCTAAAATGGTAAAAAATCTACACTAAACAAATCATCTCTTGTCATCAACCTTTCTTTATGTAATTAACTATTGCAGGTTCAGATTTTATCCATGCTTAAAGATTGTACTACTTTGAGGAAAGATCAGGAATGACGGAGATTGCGAGTAAGGTGCAACTTAAAAATAAATGAAATAATTATTCTATTCAATGACTACAATTTTGATACATATATGATGCAGGATAAAAAAGGCCTCAATTTCAACTTATTGCTAAACAAGAATCCCATTTTGGGTCTAGATTAAGTCCAACAAAACAAAGTACAAAGAATATTCCAAGGACATCTATGGATGGTCCAAGTTGTAATAGAAAGATGTCACTATGAGGGGTGATGCTACAATCTTCAAATCAAGACTTCTTCCATTAAACAAAATCGAGCCACTCATCAAGGAAATTGGATGAAGGGCCAACGTGTCACAAGGTCACAACTTTGTGCAATACAAGAACACATGCTATCGCCAGCTCATTAAACAAAAGGAGAAGACAACAATGATTCTAAAACTGGTCGAGAAAGATACATACTCTTTTTCCAAGATGTGTGTAGACCTCACCGAATTTATAAGTATATGTATATCCTTTTCTTTGTACACATTATGTAATAGGGGCAAGGTATACATCCTCCCCATGTACATTTGACATTTTAATATAAATGAAAGTAAGTTTTTTGGCAAAAATAGCATAACTTGGTCTAACTACTACAAATTTGTTACTAAAATAGCTTCTGGACTAATTACACAATATATGAATAATCAAACTATATGTATATGTATATGTGGCACTACATATGTAGCTAGTGCATAATCCAACTACATATATATGTGTGCAGTAGATGTTGCCTTTCCCTACACATTAACTACATATAATTTGTATTAACTCAATATTTTTGCTACATACTTACTATATATACAATTGTAGACATACATTTAGCTATAATTATACCTATATTTAAATATGTAAGGACAATATCTAGCTACGCTTCTGGATACATATGAATTTGTAGCGAATGGATTATCTAACTACATATTTGAAAAATATAGTTAAAGGCTTTAGCTATACGAGCATATACTATAATTTATATGTGTAAAGAAATATGTAGTCAAAGCCTTTCTCTACAAAATATGGGGTTTTCATTACAATTTTTTTATAATTAAAGACCCTTTTTTGTAATGAATATTACTTTACATACTTGATATGAACACCTAAACTAGGTCTCAAGATGAAATCATTAACTGGTGTCATTGTATTTCCTTTCTTATTCTAATTTGGTTGTCATCTGATGACATCGAACTAAATATGCAATTTATCTAACTTAGCAGATATTATGAAATCTAGACCAAATTGCAAAAGATCCTCTCTACATATTTTTTCCCTAATATCCAAGTATCATGGAAATTTTATGGAGCCTTAATGTAATAATAAATAAATCATATCTTGATCTCATCAATAACTTCATCATAAACTTTCTAAGTTCAAAGACATTTGTGGCTAGGGAGGGGAGATAGAGGGCTGAGAGAAGGAGAGTGGACTTTGTGGGGTGGCAGGTTATTGGGTGACGATGTTTGTCACGTGCAAGGGGGAAAGCACAGAAGGGGAATATATGATGATGTTTGTGTTTAGGCTCAAGGGGGAAAGCATGGGAGGGAAATATTCAACGATATTTGTTGGGTGATGATGTTTGTGGGATACTTGACTGGGACCGACATATGAAAGGAAAAGGGTGGGAAATGTGAGTTCCTAGGGTTGTTCACTTATAGAAAGGAGGTAATGGACAAGCAGGGTTCTAGGTAGCCATGAGATACAAAATATAGGTAAAGGTTGTGTGGGTGGATGAAGAGAAGGGTAGAAGAAGGCTGAACGGCCTATTTTGAGATTCACACGGAGCATGAGGGGTGGGCGGCGTTAGTGGGAGTCAGGATTGGGTTAACGTCTTAACATGGAGTAGGTTGGATTTGAGTGATGACGATGGAAGTAGAAGATGAAGGTCAGTGCAATAGAATCAGAAGGAGAGATAAAAAAATTAAAGTTTGACCTAATATAATTTCTCTATTGAAGCTTTTTTATGATACCTTTGATTAATATTACTTTACATACTTGATATGAAGACCTAAACTAGGTCTCGAGATGAAATCATTAACTGGTGTCATTGTATTTCCTTTCTTATTCTACTTTGGTTGTCACCTCATGACATCGAATTAATTATGTAATTTCTGTTACTTAGCAGATATTACGAAATCTGGACCAAATTGCAAAAGATCCTTTCTACATGTTTTTTCCCTTATATCCAAGTATCATGGAAATTTGATGGAGCCTTATTGTAATCATAAATAAATCATATCTCGATCTCATTAATAACTTAATCATATACTTGCTAAGTTTGAAGACATTTGTGGCTATGGAGGAGAGGTAGAGGGCTGAGAGAAGGAGAGTGGACTTCACAAGTTGGCATGTTATTGGGTAATGATGTTTGTCATGCGCAAGGGGGAAAGCACAGAAGGGGAATATATGATGATGTTTGTGTTTAAGCGCAAGGGGGAAAGCATGGGAGGGAAATATTCGATGATATTTGATGGGTGATGATGTTTGTGGAATACTTGAGTGGGACCAACAGATGAAATGAAAAGGGTGGTAAATGTGAGTTCCTAGGGTTGTTCACTTATAGAAAGGAGGTAATGGATGAGCGAGGTTCTAGGTAGCCATGAGACACAAAATATAGGTAAAGGTTGTTAGGGTGGATGAAGAGAAGGGTAGAAGAAGGCTGAACGACCTATTTTAAGATTCACACGGAGCATGAGGGGTGGGCGGTGTTAGTGGGAATCAGGATCGGGTTGAAGTCTTGACATGGAGTAGGTTGGATCTGAGTGATGACGATGGAAGTGGATGATGAAGGTCAGCGCAACATAATCAAAAGGAGCGATAAAACATTAAAGGTTGACCTAATATAATTTCTCTATTGAAGCTTCGTTATGATACCTTTGATCAATATTACTTTACATACTTGATATGAAGACCTAAACTAGGTCTCGAGATGAAATCATTAACTGGTGTCATTGTATTTCCTTTCTTATTCTACTTTGGTTGTCATCTCATGATATCGAACTAAATATGGAATTTCTCTAACTTAGGTGATATTATGAAATTGGGATCGAATTGCAAAAGATCCTCTCTACATGCTTTTTCTATTATATCCAAGTATCATGAAAATTTGATGGAACCTTATTGTAATCATAAATAAATCATATCTTGATCTCATCAATAACTTAATCATGTACATGCTGAGTTGCAAGACATTTGTGGCTAGGGAGAGGAGGTAGAGGGTTGAGAGAAGGAGAGTGGACTTTGCAGGTTGGTAGGTTATTGGGTGACGATGTTTGTCATGCTTAAGGGGGAAAGCACAGAAGGGGAATATATGATTATGTTTGTGTTTAGGCGCAAGGGGGAAAGAATGGGAGGGAAATATTCGATGATATTTGATGGGTGATGATGTTTGTGGGATACTTGACTGGGACCAAGAGATGAAAGGATAAGGGTGGGAAATGTGAGTTCCTAGGGCTGTTCACTTACAAAATGGAGGTAATGGACGAGCGGGGTTCTAGGTAGCCATGAGACACAAAATATAGGTAAATGTTATGTGGGTGGATGAAGAGAAGGGTAGAAGAAGGATGCACGACCAATTTTGAGATTCACACGGAGCATGAGGGGTGGGCGGCGTTAGTGGGAGACAGGATTGGGTTGAAGTCTTAACATGGAGTAGGTTGGATCTGAGTGACGATGATGGAAGCAGAAGATGAAGATCAGTGCAATAGAATCAGAAGGAGAGATAAAAACATTAAAGTTTGACCTAATATAATTTCTCTATTGAAGCTTCGTTATGATACCTTTAATCAATATTACTTTACATACTTGATATGAAGACCTAAACTAGGTCTTGAGATGAAATCATTAACTGGTGTCATTGTATTTCCTTTCTTATTCTACTTTGGTTGTCACCTCATGACATCGAACTAAATATGGAATTTCTCTAACTTAGCTGATATTACGAATTCCGAATCAAATTGCAAAAGATCCTCTCTACATGTTTTTTCTATTATATCCATGTATCATGAAAATTTGATGGAACCTTATTCTAATCATAAATAAATTGTATCTTGATCTCATCAATAACTTAATCATGTACATGCTAAGTTGCAAGACATTTGTGGCTAGTGAGAGGAGGCAGAGGGTTGAGAGAAGGAGAGTGGACTTTGCGGGTTGGTAGGTTATTGGGTGACAATGTTTGTCATGCACAAGGGGGAAAACACAGAAGGGGAATATATGATGATGTTTGCATTTAGGCGCAAGGGGGAAAGCATGGGAGTGAAATATTTGATCGATATTTGATGGGTGATGATGTTTGTGGGATACTTGACTGGGACCAACCGATGAAAGGAAAAGGGTGGGAAATGTGAGTTCCTAGGGCTATTCACTTATAGAAAGGAGGTAATGGACGAGTGGGGTTCTAGGTAGCTATGCGACACAAAATATAGGCAAAGGTTGTGTGGGTGTGTGGGTGGGCGGCGTTAGTGGGAGTCAGGATCGGGTTGAAGTCTTAACATGGAGTAGGTTGGATCTGAGTGACGACGATGGAAGCGGAAGATGAAGGTCAGCGCAACAGAATCAGAAGGAGAGATAAAAACGTGATTTTGAAGAGATACGGTTGTTACTTTGTACGGGAAGATAACCAAGTATGAAAGATAGGATTTAGGATTTTGGCTCTGGTGCAACGGGGGGGGGGGGGGGGGGTTGAAGAAGATAATTAAAAACGAATTGAGAAATTTGTATTTTAATTCATATTCAACCGCCTGAGATATGACCCAATACCAGTATTTAATGAAACTCTAGACCCGAAGTAATTGCATATATTATCCAACGAAACATAAAGTTAATAAATAAATTAAGTAATAAGTGCATTTAATGCACTGGTCCCTAATAACAAAACAAAAAGAAATATAAATATAATAATGACACTCACACGAGGGTTTGAGATTAAGCGAGTTGCTTAGCATAGAAGCATCAGTCTGAACGAGTTTTGTACAATCAGCTACAAGCCGACAAAAGTGATAGTCAATTTCCCCTAACCAATGAATGGCGGCATAGATAGCGGGACAGGGATGGGGTTTTCATTTAAACTAGTCAACGCACACGTGCAGATGCACGTGACATATAAAATTTGTTGGAAATGTGCGGGGAGAAGACTCGTCCGTGAAAGAGTCCCTACGGTAAAGATATTTATGTTGGTTGTTTGAAAAAAGAATCAAAGAACCGTTTTTGTGCGATGGAGAGAGAAATACAAAATTAAAGATAATAAAAGTTAATAAAAAAGTGTGAGAATAAATATTTGTAGGAGTAAAATTTTTTGAAAAAAAGGAGAGAACAAAATGAAGTTAATAGAAGAGTGTGAGAATAAATATTTGTAGGACTAAAATTCCTTGAAAAAAAAAGAGAGAATAGAGTGAATTAAAGAGAACGCAGCATCAAACTCGCTTTTTTATAGTAATATAGATATAGTGTGACCTTTGACTAGGTATCGTCGGAAACGAATGCTGGATGCACGAAGTGACAGGCCGAAGTAATATAATTCCCCATGAAGGAGCGGCGGACGGACGCGGACGTCGGCTGCTCCTCCGCTTGCGACGTACGTACGTCGTACAAGCATGCGTTATGCGATACACTATCCGCCGTATGTATGTGTCGGCATCGTGGTGAACATAAATTCATGCCTGCTGAGAGAGCGACGCCAACCTATCGACCTTAATTAGATGATCAATGCTACCTTTTAAAGTACAGCTGTCAGCCGTTAATCTCCCATTGACACACACTCTAAAACCCTTTAATTCTCCACCCAACATCCCAACCATGTTTTTAAACCCCCAATCGATGGCGACGGGTACAGTTGCATCACGACCATATCATATATATATCCGCAGTTGTCGATTTGACGGCCGTAGATATGGTCGTGGGGCCTCACAACCACGACGGACACCGGTCGGGACGGAGCGACGTAGAATGAAAGCTGCTGGTCGGCAACAGCCGCGTTCCATATGATTCGCCATGGATCCGGAGAAGAATCTATGAATCGACCACCGAAAAACCACCATTCCTAGCTAGCAAGCTGCAGCTTAACTAGCTTCTTAGTCTTACCTCACCGTCCACAGCCTGTGTCCCTCTGGGTAGCTCGATGTTGCACTAGCTGTAGCCTGTAGGCTGTAGCCCAACATCACCTTCCTCTTGCTACTACCACCCAAAATAACCTGCCAGCTTGCAGGACACACTTGGAGGCACGTCGGCGATATTTGGGAAAAAAACCAATTTAGCACATTTTTATAAAAATATTTACCAATATAGCTCACTTTGTAAAATATTTCCCAAAATAGCATACTTTGTGTGAAACCCACCACTTTTAGTGGCGTTTTATATGCGAAATTGAAAAGTGTCACAATAATTGAGAAAAAAAAATGAAAAACGCCACATGAAGTGGCGTTTTCCGTTTGCACTCAAATTGAGTTTAGTGCAAATAGAAAACGTCACTTCATGTGGCGTTTTTCAAATTTTTTTATTTAAGAATAGACATGTCAATTATTGTGGTACTTTTCAGTTCTGGTTATATATTAAATCGTCACACAAAGTGACAATTTTAAAACCAAAGTGTGTTACTTTGTGAAATATTTTGTAAAGTGTGCTATGTTAGTAAATATTTTTATAAAAGTATGCTAAATTGGTTTTTTTCCATGTTATTTCACCACTCACTGTGTTCGTTCTTTATTTCACCACTTTTCCTCCCCCGCGTCAAACTATCACATCCTAAGTGACGATGACGCCACAAACGACTAGATGAATTAGCAAAAGCAGCGAAAACCACTGTATACGACTTCTAATCACATCCACTCGCCATCACTTGGGCGGTGGTGTAGTGGGATAAGATATCACGGGAGGTAGCCCTAAGTAGGTGCATGTAGTAATGGAACAGACGCGTAAGGGCTGGCCGGTAGCTTCGGATCCGCCGGGTACGTAACGGTGCACGCTTGGCAGCTTGCGGGTAAAAGCCCGATCGCCCGCGACCGGGCAAGACAAGTGGCGCGCCACCCAACCGCAGCCGGCGGGACACTGGAATTACGGTCCGCTCGCTGCCTTCTAGCTGTGCGTGGTAGCTTTGCGTGCTGGCTCCCATCAAATCTTTCCCGCGTAAAAATCGCATCAGCATGGCTGGTGTAGGGGTATGCAGCCGCATACTTAACCTATGTTTCGCCGGATTCTTTATTCACATGAATGAAGCCGTCTTTGTTCAAAGTCAACAAACTATAATAAATCCGTAGTGTGTTTTTTGACGAGATAAAACTCATCAAAATCAATGAGGGAGATCTAGAGATAAAAAGGAGGGATGAGGGGGAGTTGGCCATGAAGTGGCACTAGCTGGCTGGGAGTCTAGGAGATGGCATCTTGCTTGGAAGTTGGGAAGGAGAGTGGTATCAGTGGATGATAGAGTTAAGAGATGTTACATCTACATGGTTTCAAATTGTGAGTGATGTAGTGAGGGAGGCATGGAGACGAAGGATCACTTGTTGCTTTAAGGAAGGTATGGAAGGTGACATATGATATATTGGAGGTTAGGTGTTAAATATAATATGTGTATTCCATTTACCTATATTGGTTAAACTCAATAAAGGTGCAAAAAGTACATAAAGAGGGTGGAGGAAAAATAGTTTATTGTTTTGTACAAATTAGGAATAGGATGAGGAAATTATCTTCATTTTCTATCTTCTTTCTTATAGAAAATGATAATTGACTAATTAATTAAGAGATTGTTAAATAATATATTCCAAATTTAATAGGGACTCGTTGATTTTCTTATAAATTGGAAACAAACATTTTCCTTTTTAATTGGAACGAGACTCCTTATTTTCCTTATTAATTGGAAAGAGACATTTTCTTTCTTAATTAGAAAGAGACTCTTGTTTTCCTTATTAATTACAAATACATGTTTTAATTCTTAATTGAATTGTGACTCCTTGTTTTCCTTCTTAACTAGAAAGAGACTCCTTGTTTTCTATTTTACATCTAAAAGAGTGACCGTGGTCGTGTATTAGAACAGAATAAGACGTGGAGTGTTAAAAGTGTTATATATATGTCTCTGGACATTAGGGTTAAACACACACAAAAAAATAAAATTTGAAGAATGGTTGTTGTCGTTCACGTGTGAGAAAACCCTTACCCATAAACTTTCCTTGCTGTGTCATCACTGCAAGGTGACTCATGGAGATTCTACTCCTATTTGAATCCATTTCGTCCTTCCTTATATCCTAGACATGATTTTTAAAGTGGGGGTACTTGCGATTGTTGGGCTTTACTGCAACTGCACCTTGTCTATCGTTAATGACGTTCTTATGCTATAGGTTTATGATCTGATCAACTAGAAGAACGATGTTTATCTGAGAGGATAGTGAGTCTCTGATTTCTTTAAATATTATATCTTGTTTTCAATGAATGATCTGATCTAGAGTTCCTACTATGTTTATTTTTCATTCTTGTGCTCTATTTGTCCTATGCATCTCTTATCTGGATCTGGCCTGAAAGTTAATTAATGTTGCAATTGTTACTGCTGCATGTAAAGACATAAAATTTAACATCGAACCATTTTAAAGAAATCATGTTTTTGTCGTTATTAACAATGGATGACCATGGTTTTGGCACTAAAATTGACACGTCGAATATTCCAAAAAATTACTCATACTAACATTTTCCATCGGCCAAGCAGTAGGCAGATTTGGCTGAATATGGTGGGTTATGCTCAGTTTTTAAAAGTGGATGAGCCCAAACCAGACATGTTGTCCCTGACAATGCAAAGTTGATTACAAATTGGATGAAGGATGATAAGACGTCTTGAGGAATAATCTTATTTGCTTTAAAGATTGAATTGTATGAATTATACTCTAAGGCTAAGATCTAGAAGAAACTAAAGAACAAATCATGTTGAACATATGTAGGTTGACCACTGGAACAATGTCTTTCCTTGAAATAAGGCAAAGGAAGCTGCCAAATCTGGAACTGAGGAGGTTGTAGTCAACATGATGACTATATCCTTCAACCTCAATGGTAGGTATGTGTCTATTGACCCTAAAATCATTTCAATTTTTGAACCACTTTATTGGATCATTGACATTGGGGCTAAGGTACATGTTTGTAATGACAATTATGTGTTTGTGTTTATCAAGCCTCAAGACCGTGATTTGTAACTTTGGGTGACTCAAGCTCTATATAAGTCAAAGGAGAAGGATGTGTGGACTTGAAGTTCACTTTGGGGAAGGTTCTGATAGTTCATAGTGTAAGACATTTTCCATCCTTTCGGTGCAATATCCTTAGTGGCACAATTTTTGTTAGGGGTAGTTTTAAAATTAGTTGCAAATGTAATAAGACAAATATAACACACATTCATACATGTTTATTTTTTTTTAAAAAGGGGTATTTATGAGACATGAATAACCTCATTAAGATTCTTGTTGAACTTATTTCAAATTTAGTTTTGAATTTGAATATAAGTAGTTTTGTTTACATGAATTCTTTATCTATCAAAGAAAGACATAGTATTTTAGGATATGTTAATTTTGGATCAATGAAATGAATGATGAGTCTAGATTTAATTTCTAAATATGGCATTAATATTAGTAGATTTGAAATTTGTGTGCAAGCTAAACTACCTACAAAGTCTTTTCATTACACAAATAGGAATATGGAAATCCTTGATTTAGTGGACATTGATATCTGCATGTTTAATGTGATTGTGAAACATACTGAATTTGGAATGTAATCTCCATGTAACCCTTTTCCTTAAGTTTTCTTCTCATTTCTCTCCTTTATTTCCTTGTTGATGAATTAGTAGAATTTATTGTGGTTTGGTGAACATTTATTCAATAATTATACCAATGGAAGGGTTTATGCACAAATATCTTAGTGAAAGCTTACTTAAGAATCTAAAATGTAAAATTGTCACTTAAGTGGAAAAATGGTAAATAAATTTGTGCTAGAAGTGTAAGGCTCCAAACCTTTCTTAATGTGTTGAATAAGATTAATTACCATAATTAAGTGCTAAAAACCTTAATCTAACATTGTTAGGTATTTTAAAATCAATGTGACAACTGAGGCCGTGATAGGTGCAAGTAGTGCTCCCACTACCATCCTCCTAGAGGTTCCTAGCCAATAACACCCCTTCTCAAAGAGATGATCGACCAACACCTACCTATAGTGAGTGCAGATAGGTTGGACATATTCAACCTTTCTATTCCTAATTTCAGCAAGGATAGACTCCAGCCCAGCAACTGGCCCTGTAGTTGAAACAACAACCACAACAACAACGAAAAAATTTGCCTCCAGAGAGCAACAATCAGAAACCAACGACGACCGCCTTTGGAGTGGCAAAATGGAAGTTTGTTTGCTCTGAATACTGAAGAAGTTGGAGGGGACAATGGAGTCATTGAAGGTGCCTTAGATATCAACATGCATCTTATTAAGGCACTTTTTGATTCTGGCTCTTTGAACACCTTCATGTCTTTTTAGCTTGCTTCCATGTTAGAGTTAGAATCTGGATACATGGTCTATGTGTTAGATGTAAAAACACCTAGTGGTAGGATCTGCACTTCTTATCTCAAACTCCCTTCCTTAGGCCTTTGTATATCAGGAAATATGTTTCCTTTAGACTTTATCCTGCTCGACATGTCTTCCTTTGATGTTAGGCATGGATTGGTTGAAGAAGCATGATGCAACCTTATTCTGCCAGGAAAAGAAAGTTAGCTTGTTGCATCTTGATGGAGAGAGTCTATGTATCAAAAGTAGGAAGTGAGAGGATCGACAATTCATCATCTCTGCCATCAAAGCCAAAAAACTTGTCTCACAATGGTGTAGAGCATACTTAGCATCTATAGTTCCTGATGCCACACCTTCTTCTCTAGATCATATAGATGTGGTGAAGGACTTTCCTATTGTGTTTCTTGAGGATTTTCTCAGACTATCACCAACTCAAGAGGTGAAAATTTCCATTGAGCTTATGCCCGTGATTTTTCCGATCTCATAGCCGCCTTATCGCTTGGCTCCTATTGAAATTGTTGAGCATAAGAAGTAGCTTCAGGCACTTCTTGACATGGGTTTTATCTGCCCCAACATCTCACCTTAGGGAGCCCCTGTCTTGTTAGCGAAGAAGAAGGACTGTTCGTTATGGATGTGCATAGACTATCGCATGCTCAACCAAGTGAGGGCGAAGAACCATTATCCCTTACCTCACATCGATGACTTGTTTGATCAGCTGAAGTCATCCATCATGTTTTTGAAGATGGACCTATGAAGTGGCTACTACCAGATGTGTGTGAAGGATGAGGATGTATTGAAGGCAATGTTTAGAACTTGCTATGGGCATTATGAGTTCCTCATCCTGCCTTTCTTTACTAATGCCCCTACTACTTTCATGGCCCTGATGAATCAAATATTCCACCCTTATCTTGATTAGTTTGTGGTGATGTTCATTGGTGATGTTTTGGTTTACTTCGATATGGAAGAACGACATTGTATTGGTCACCATGTATTCACATTACATTATTTACATCTAGATTCGCTCCTAAACTAGGGTTTAGGATTATCTCATGTTTGGATCCGAGATTAGGGTCACAAACCCTAACTCCTCACGTTATGGTTTCTAAGATTACTAATTCCATTATGCATATTAGGTGAAACCCTAATTGTCAACTTAAGCATATTAAACTATTCATGACATCTAGGTTACACTATCAGCATTAGATCATAGCAAGATCTTGACATTGATTTTAACACCCTAAACAACACGAATACGATTACTAATCTAGAGTCATCCATTATTCATCATTATCAAGGTCTTACTCATTATACATGCCAAGATCAAGTGGTAGCCTAATATGAACGAATCTATTCAATTAAGCATTAAATTAAGCAAAGTCTAGGTTCTCCTCATCACATTAACATATGTATTTTACATACTTTTAGAACAGGAATCATAGTCAGGTTCTGATAATATTTTACTTGTATTCCTCTCATTTCGATGATCAATTTTCATGTATTATATGTCCCCATCTGAGCATCCTAGTAATTACTACGATTTTTACAAGATAAAATAGTATCGTCCAATTATCGCATGCCACGTCATTAAAAATGAATATAACCATACCTTTATTCAGGCCAGCTAAAAACACAGGAAAAGACGTCCGTGTCCTTCACTTTGCACACATGTCAGGGGGGTATTTGGGTCTTCTGACTCCAACCCTTCCCTTTCCTCGCGCTGGGTCGCGCTTCTGTCCGCACGCCGCACGGAAGCGGTCGTGTCCTCACCTCTGCCAGTGTCGCGATGAGGTTGCCCAACCTCTCGGTTAATGGGGTGTCAACTGCACAACCTCCCTCCTTTATGCCGCTACCCCTCCATGCCTCTCTTCTTAACCGTTCTCTCCTACCCTGACCTCCCTGTCCGGCTGTGTGGTGCCACCGCTCTGGCGCAACAGCGGTGCCGGCCTCCCCCCCTCATCGTCCTTGTCCCGACTACCATCCCGACCACCTCCTCTAGCCAAAACTGGCTTCACAGATCCCTCCCTCGCATAGGGTGCGACGCCTGCCCAGGTTCGTGCAACCCTGTAGCCAGAGCACTGCCGCCTTAGGCACGTCTCTCCTCCCTTGTCCTCTTCCTCTGGCTTGTACACACCAGGCCCGAGGCCACGCTTGGACCTGCAGTGATGCCCGCCGCTGCCTTGGTCTCCACGAGTCACCAACGATTGCAGCCACCGCCCTTCGACTGCTAAGGCCCGACTACCCAACCACCTCCTTGGTGTTGCTGTAGGCTGGCTACGTTAGGCACCTCCTCTGTGCCAAGGGGTCTAGGCGGCGTATGACCAGGGTCCCCTCCACTCGAGGGTTGCGCTCAAAGAAGAAAGGAGGTCAAGTGTGTGGAGGATGAAACGATGGTGTGCTAGCTTCTTCACCAGTCATAGGACTGCCAGAATCTGTCTCGGTCTCCTTACAGTAGGTTTGGTGAGTTTGTGGGAGACGACTTCGAAGGCAGCCCTTGCAAGAGGAATCCTAGGGTTAGGGGAGAAGAAACGATGGGAAGGGAGTATCTCCCCACGAGGGTGCAACCCTACGTGATTATATA
Organism: Alisma plantago-aquatica; assembly: GCA_963693085.1. Classification (NCBI taxonomy): domain Eukaryota; kingdom Viridiplantae; phylum Streptophyta; class Magnoliopsida; order Alismatales; family Alismataceae; genus Alisma; species Alisma plantago-aquatica. The sequence goes on along the minus strand of OY856410.1, from coordinate 454,738,603 downwards.
CTACTCTCACTGAGATGTTTCAAGAGTCCCAATAGGTGGTAAACACTTATGGCAACATGCCTCCCAAAGGCTATCTAGCCCTTTCCTATTATAATTATAATAAGACTCGCAATATTCACTACCTTTCCTTATGTACTTCAAAGATATCTTCTTTATTTGATAATTGACACCATTTAATATTATGGAAACACAAAGAATAATCTTAAGAAAGAATCTATTTCTTCTTTTTCTTTAAAACAAGTTTCCTATTTTCTTTAGGAAACTTACATATCGTTTCATTATTTGGCTTTCAAGATAAAGGTGGATAATCCTTCAATTAATTATCCAAGCTACATATTATATTGGATTATCTGAGAAATCCTCTCTTTATTTTATATTGTAATTATCCTTCAACATACCGAAAAGGTTACCCAAGGTAACACTATTTGTGTCCCAACCATTGTGTTTCCAATAATGGATAGATAAGTATTCTTTTAATTATTTAACACATTATTAGCTTTATTCTCCTTTGGAATTCATTTATCAATATCAAAAGTCATTACTATTTATTAATGCATGAATTCCTTTTATCTATTTGTCTTATGCCAAAAGCACTTATGCGACAAGGACAATTAACATTATTAAATCATTAAGGAATTATGCATCATATTTTATAGTTCAATTTTTTTACCAAAATTTGAGGATATTACACTAGGCTTGCCTTCTAGGCCTTCAATTGATTCGGAGCAGGTGTGTTTTGAAAAACCCCCTTTCTGCCCAGTTTTGATCATTTTGATCATTAGGCAAGTCCTCTTCTTTGTTACGCATGTTTTCTCTACGATTGGTTTCGCTTCTGGCTACTGGTCCTTTTTCCACGATTTCATTTTGAGTTGCTTTGTTCTTTCGCTGAGTTGTAGTGTTGCACCTTACTCAGTCATGGCGGAAAACCTTTATCAGGCTACAAGTGGCCGTTGTGACTGTGTTAAGATACGGCAGAACCGCTAGCTCCTCCAGAACTTGATGCAATCATCAATTCCATGGAGTTTTGGTTGATCGTGTTTTGGTAATCGAAGTGTTCCTTATTTTGGTTCCCGATCTGTGAAGAATAAAGTCGCTGACAGATTCCCCGATTCACCCTTTTGCCTTCTTTTGCTTTTCATTTTTCATCCAAGGTTGTTTTGGTCTTTTCACATTCCCTTTTTGTTTCACGCGTTGGGCCCTTGCCTCGTTGAGGTTGTTGAGTGACTGGCTGAGTTGGTGAACTCTGATTGGGCCAACTCGGACCGAACGTCCTCTCTCTCACCCTCTCTTGTTGCTCTCTGCTTACGTGGATTTACCTGACTGGCCGATATTGTAAAATCAATAACTAATTATCTGCTGATCAGAAAAATGTGGACAAATACTCGTTGGATTCAAAAAAAGAAGGGCTTTTTAGTGGTTTATGTTTTGATAACTAAATCTAAGGTTTAATAACAGGTGTTTTAATGGATCTAATTAATGATGAATTAACTTGTATAAATCATAACTAATAATTTATAAGTCAGATATATATAATAAAATATGTTTTGGAATCCTAATGATATATACTAAAAAGTGGCATGGTTTTCATAACCCAATTCGCATGAAAACAAAAAGGTGATTTTTTAGGGTTTATGAAATCTATGTAAATCTAACCCTAATCCCATATTTGTGCTTAATAGGTTCTTTGGATGCCTAGGCTTGGACCTAGATGTGACTTTGGACTTTGAACTCTGAAGTTGAGGTATGTTGTATCGCCTATTACTTCATGTTGAGAAATTCACCTATATTTTGTCTTTCTCTTAGTCCTATGGACAATAGCCTATACACATTGCTCTTATCTTTTGTTATCATGGTTCATGTGAACTATCTTGGTTGTGACCTTGGATATTCTTCTGGCTGCTACCTTATGATATGGTACATGATGATCTTGATAATGGTATCTACCCACTGTGATATGGACATTTATTTGTGGATGCATTTGTTGTCCATTGTGTGATATGGCAACATTGTATAATTCTGACTATACTTTTCTACTTGCCTCTACATTAACATGCTATGTGATTCAGTAGCACTAGAGTAGTATAAATGCATTGGTTTTGTCTCATTATGATGGTAACACTATGATATTTTGGATGGTGGATGTGTGATTCCCCATGCCAGGGCAGGATGTGTGATTCCTGGACCATATTATATATATTTGGGTGGTGGATGTGTCATTCCCCATGCTAGGGCAAGATGTGTGATTCTTGGCCCATGTATCACCAGGTTCAAGGTGTGTGATTCTTGGCCACCATTGTTATCTATATTGTTCTAGGGCTATGTTTATTTCACATGCATGCATGATATTGATTATGGAGTGTGTGCCCTACTTGTGCTTCATTTCCCACCATGGTAGTGGATGTATATATGGCACATTCTTTTTATGTTGTTTTATGGCAAGTATCTTATTTCATGATGATGATGATTCTTTCCTTTGATGCCCTCTTTTGGGGTAGTCCTTATCTCTTGTATGGGAAGCCTTTTATTTTTATGTCCCTTATTTTTTATAAATTGCAAAATTTGCTTTTTAGTATGCACATACTAGCCTTTGCTGATGTCTCCTATTGTTTCTCTTTTGCTGGGGTATGCTTCCAACCCCAGGTGGAGGACATGGATGGCTTAACATGTGGACCCAGACTTAGATTATGAAGTTAAAGCTTGGAGACAATCTTGAGGTAGTTTATATTTCCTCTACATTAATCCTTATGATGTAAGTTTTAACCCTTCATTTTATAATTGAATATAGTCATGTTTTTATTCCACTGCTATACTTTGGTCTTTTATTACCATTATACAAAGATTTGAAAATTTTACACCCACTCCAACATACCTTTTGAGTGTGTTTGGACTGGAGGTTTTATTGTTCAAATTTTTAGTAAGGAGCTGATTTCACTTCTTTATAGCATGGTATTAGAGCCCATGGTAGTCGGAATCTGACTATTTTAATTTTGTCTCCCTATAGAACCCTTGACTTAGTTAGTTACCTCTAAGTGAGATGTTGACCCTAGATTTGATCAATGATGATCTTTTTATGCAAAAAGGTTTTGTTTGAGGATAAGATTAGGTTATGAGGAAATATTCATATGGAAATATTGTGACTTGGTTTTCGCAATTGATTTTCGATCCACATTTTGTTTCACCTCAAAAAGTTTTCATCGCCAAAAATTATTTTCAATTATACTACTATATGTACAAAAGTTTTCTTTGATTTAATCAATGTTTTCTTGAACTAAGTCACAATGAAGAGAAACTCTAGTTTGAGTAGAATCTAACCCTAGTTTGTGATTAGGATTGATATAATGGTGTAGTTGACCTACCCTATGACTTTTTGGATGTTCATACAGGGTTGATAGGTTAGAGACACGAGGACCTCAATCTCAATCCTAGATGGTGACTTTAGTTGGATACATGAGTAATATAAATCTCTAAAACTTTCACAACTAAGAGATGTGGGTAGCTCTAAAAAGTTGTTTAGTTTGACTTGTTAGGTTGAACCCTTTAAGGGGTGGAGATTAGTTAGTTTTTGATGTTTGGATCAATAGATTTCGAGGACAATATCCTTTTAAGGGGTGGAGTGCTGTAACATATCGGATCTTGGACCCTACCCTAGAACTGTGACCTTTTGGGTTTGACCATACAAGGTTAAGGTTAGAGTGATCCTAAATATCTAATGCGTGAATAATGTAATATAATACGCCATATAACTCATTTGGTGATAATAAGATGATAAATAACTTAATTGGATGCATAATGAAAATAATGGGACTCTAATGGGATAGATGACAAAACCCATGTAAGAAAGTCTTAAAAGTGAGAGAAATTGCTTAAACTCCAAATTCATAATCTATACATAAAAATAAGTTTACATGTCAATTTTCATCTAATTTGGACAATCTTGAAATAATATGGTAAGTTAAGAGAGAGAAATTGCTTAAAAATGTAATTAATAAATAAATATAATTCATGACTCTAAAAGAGGAAAATAATCTTAGATTCGTAATCTACATAATAAATATAGTCTTTGGATGAATTTTCATCCTATTTGGAGAGAGTTTGCTTAAAAGGTATGTTTAAGAGAGAGAAAGTTGATAAAAGGCATTAATGCTCAATAATATGAAATATAATTCTAAAAGTTGGAAATAAAGGAAAATTCATTTCCAACACACTTAATTTAACTTGTGGATGAAGTTTCACCTAATTTGGATAATCCATGTGTCATTAATGCATCAGGAAAGAGAAACAAAGAATATATTAAATAATGCATCTAAAGATTTCAAAAGTGAAATATAATTGGATAATTGGAATAAACACGTTTAAGTTAACTTGTGCACAAAGTTTGGTTTAATTTGGATAAGAATAGGACCCCTAAATAAGGAAAGAGAAATATGTGCTTTAATTGGTTTTAACTTTAGTCCTAAATCGATTAAGCTACGATTTTCCTTTGTTTTTCCTTTTTCTCAGCCCGATCAGACGGCTGGCTCTTTCCCTTTAATATCATGGATTTCACAGACGAATTCTGTATTCTCCCTCTTGTCCGACTCCCAGTTAGAGTAGAGCTACAATTTATGACATCTCCTCCTCCCGCTACATCTCTCTTCGCTTTGTCTCTGCCTGCGAGGATACCACTGTCACCTTCCTCTTTCTCTTACAAACCCAACCACCCTAAACTCTATGGGATTCCACCCCCTATATAACCCTAACTAGCATAGCCGCTGTTTGTTCCTCTATTTTATGAACCGGCGGTGATCCTTGCTTCTTTATGCCTGTTCTTGTGCTTGTTGTGGTCTTTATACCTTCACGAGGATCCCTGGGATTACCTTCTCACCCTCTTTGGGTGTCTTTTGGCCCCAACCACCTCTCCCTTACTCCAGCTACCTCCGACGGTCACCTTTCTCTCAGTGGCGAAGCAGGAACCTTTGGTTCCCTTTCCAGGTGCCCAGATGATTTCGTCAGTGGCTAGGCTTGCCTTCTAGGCCTTCAATTGATTCGGAGCAGGTGCGTTTTGGAAAACCCCCTTTCTGCCCAGTTTTGATCATTTTGATCATTAGGCGAGTCCTCTTCTTTGTTGCACATGTTTTCTCTACGATTGGTTTTGCTTCTGGCTACTGGTCCTTTCTCCACGGTTTCATTTTGAGTTGTTTTGTTCTTTCGCTGAGTTGTAGTGTTGCACCTTACTCAGTCATGGTGGAAAGCCTTTATCAGGCTACAAGTGGTCGTTGTGACTGTGATAAGATACGGCAGAACCGCTAGCACCTCCCGAACTTGATGCAATCATCAATTCCATGGAGTTTTGGTTGATCGTTTTTTGGTAATCGAAATGTTCCCTGTTTTGGTTCCCGATCTGTGAAGAACAAAGTCACTGACAGATTCCCCGATTCACAATTTTGCCTTCTTTTTCTTTTGATTTTTCGTCCAGGGTTGTTTTGGTCTTTTCACATTCCCTTTTTGTTTCATGCGTTGGGCCCTTGCCTCACTGAGGTTGTTGAGTGGTTGGCTGAGTTGGTGAACTCTGATTGGGCCAACTCGGACCGAACGTCCTCTCTCTCCCTCTCTTGATGCTCTCTTCTTACGTGGATTTACCTGACTGGTCGATATTGTAAAATCAATAACTAATTGTCTGCTGATCAGAAAAATGTGGACAAATACTCATTAGATTAAAAAAAAGGTCTTTTTAATGGTTTATGTTTTGATAACTAAATCTAAGATTTAATAATATGTGTTTTAATGTATCTAATTAATGATGAATTAACTTGTAAAAATCATAACTAATAATTTATAAGTCAGATATATATAATAAAATATGTTTTGGAATCCTAATGATATATACTAAAAAGTTGCATGGTTTTCATAACCCAATTCACATGAAGATAAAAAGGTGGTTTTAGGGTTTATGAAATATAACCCTAATCCCACATATGTGCTTAATAGGTTCTTTGGATGCCTAGGCTTGGACCTAGATGTGACTTTGGACTTTGAACTCTGAAGTTGAGGTATCTTGTATCCCCTATTACTTCATGTTGAGAAATTCACCTATATTTTTTCTTTCTCTTGGTCATATGGACAATAGCCTATACACATTGCTCTTATCTCTTGTTATCATGGTTCATGTGAACTATCTTGATTGTGACCTTGGATATTCTTTTGGATGCTACCTTGTGATATGGTACATGATGATTTTGATAATGGTATCTACCCACTATGATGTGGATGTTTATTTATGGATGCATGAGTTGTCCATTGTGTGATATGGAAACATTGTATATTTCTGACTATACTTTTCTACTTGCCTCTACATTAACATGCTATGTGATTCAGTAGCACTAGAGTAGTATAAATGCATTGGTTTTGTCTCATTATGATGGCAACACTATGATATTTTGGATGGTGGATGTGTGATTCCCCATGCTAGGGTAGGATGTGTGATTCCTAGACCATATTATGTATACTTGGGTGGTGAATGTGTGATTCCCCATGCTAGGGCAAGATGTGTGATTCTTACCCATGTCTCACCAGGTTCAAGATGTGTGATTCTTGGCCACCATTGTTATCTATATTGTTCTAGGGCTATGTTTATCTCACATGCATGCAGGATATTGATTATGAGGTGTGTGCCCTAATTGTGCTTCATTTCCCACCATGGTAGTGGATGTATATATAGCACATTCTTTTGATGTTGTTTTATGGAAAGTATCTTATTTCATGATGATGATGATTCTTTCCTTTGATGCCCTCTTTTGGGGTAGTCCTTATCTCTTGTATGGGAAGCCTTTTATTTTGATATCCCTTATTCTTTATAAATTATAAAATTTGTTTTTTAGTATGCACATATCAGCCTTTACTGATGTCTCCTGTTGTTTCTCTTTTGCTAGGGTATGCTTCCAACCCTAGGTGGAGAACATGGATGGATTGACATGTGGACCCAGACTTAGATTATGAAGTTAAAGCTTGGAGATAATCTTGAGCTGGTTTAGATTTCCTCTATATAAATCCTCGTGATGTAAGTTTGTAACCCTTCATTTTATAATTGAATATAGTCATGTTTTTATTCCGCTTCTATACTTTGTTTTTTTTGTTACCATTATATAAATATTTGAAAATTTTACACCCACTCCAACATACCTTTTGAGTGTGTTTGGACTGTAGGTTTTATTGTTCAAAGTTTTAGTAAGGAGGTGATTTCACTTCTTTACATGATGGTAGTTTAATTTGATGTTTTAAATCTAATTAGAAGGTTTAATCATACTTTGATTCGCATAATTAGGGTTCAAGAATTGGGAACTTTAATTGGCCAAAATTAGGTTTTGATGGCATATGAATACATAATTTGATAATTATAGTGGTGCACTAGATGATTTTTTATATTTTATCTACAACTCTGATTTCGTTGGAATTTGGATGTGATATGGAAAACTCAATTATAAGTGCAATTGTAAAATATTCAAATTTTTGTGTTTCTTCATACATGTATGCTATTCGAGTTACAAACTCAACCGACCATTCATTCAGATTGAAATATAGAAGTGTGGTAGTTGAATTTTATATTTTTATTAGTACATACAATTGATCTAAAATTTTAACTATAATTGGGAAAATCTATTATAGACATAATTTTAAATTTTTATAATTTTTTGGATGATGTTTAATCTCTATAGAAGGGGGTGTCGGTCAAGTTCTGCCCAGGACAAACTCGGCCGACCATGTTGCAGACTGCAATATAGCAGTCTAGTATTTGATTTGTATTTATTTATTGGTAACTCCAAATGATATGAGATTTTAACTATATCTTAATAATTTTTGGACTATGTTTGAGTTCTGAAGAGTGTGGTATCAGTCGAGTTTATAACTCAGCTGACCGACCAGTCTAAGCAAAATAAAAATACAATGAAGGGATTGTTTGCAATTGTTCTAAGCACCTCATCTATATGACTAACCTAACACACAAGTAGCTCTCATAAATCTTCATTCCTATCCAAGAAACAAAATTATATAGAGAGAGAGGAGATTTAGGGTTTTGAGAAAAGAAAGTGGTGGAGATGTTGACCTAGGGTTTCTCTATCCGAGATATGATGAAATCAAGTAAGTTTAGCTTCTTTGCATAGCCTTTTATGGTGAATATTCTCGCATTTGTCAAGATTCCATCCGTCCTTTGATTTGATTCGAGATCACATCAAATCATCCCTTTTCTCACTCTCTCTCCCAATCACTTTTTCTAGGGTTTTCGAGTTGAGAGGAGGAAGAAATGGATTTGATTTCTAGAGTTTGATTGGTTTTCTGAAAATTCAGAATTGGACCTACGTTTTTAAGGTGCTTTCCACCTTAGGTGAGTGTTTTTCTCCCTCCTAAGATATTTATTCATGTTGAAAGCCTAATTCTTTCTGACTAAAATAATCAAAAACCTTGCTTGTATATGTATGTGATAGGATATTGATTTGGGAAAGATATTAGGGTATCAACTTCTACTGATTTTGATTATTTTCTTATTTATTGGAACCTTTTTAGTTCCTGATATATTGATTGAGGATCCATGGAGAATCCTAAGGATAGATTACTATGCTAATTCATGTGAATATTGTTTAAAAATTAACCCAACAGCCAATATGCTTAGGAATTGAACTAACATGTATGGAATCATATTTGAATTGTATTAGAATGAATTATACACATGTTTTGTTGAGTCTTACTAAAATTGAATATGATATATACATAATGATCAGTATGAGGTGCCAACATTCCCTGTTTAGGGTTTGTGTTGAAGGATTGAATCAAATGAGTCAATTAATCAATGTATACCTATGATTGATGGATGAAATATGTGAAAATGGAAACTGGGTTTTCCATGTGTGTGAATAACCCTAATGAACCTCTGTGACTATGATGATATTACTAAGTGAAATAATTCTTATGGTGTTCTGAAGTACGGTTAACTTCTTAAAAACCCTAGATGTTTAGTATTAAGATGAGTATGAGTGATAAAGCAAGAATTTGTATATAACGTTGTAAATGGGATGAAATAGTGAATTGCACGTATTAATACTTCACTTGAAGATGATGAGTCTTACTAATAAGATTTAAGGCTAATTCATATGTTTTAGTATGACATTGGATATTATGAGTAAACCTTCACATGGATGTGGGTCCTTTTATACAAGCTACATAATAATGAATTGTAAAGGATGATTAAAGACTATGATGTAGGAAGATGTAACTTAAACCATTCTTTTAAGCTAAAATGAGTAGTATAATAAAGGATGACCATTGCTGATTATGGGAATGGCATTAGAAGTCAATGACATGGTACACTGATCTAAATATAAGAAACTATATGAATAAAAATGTATTGAATGGTGATGGCAAGTTAAGGATGAAACTAAAGAAATTATTATGACAAAGTCTTTAATCTTTTATTTTAATTACGTGGCTTAACCCAAATTGAGTGAAATATACTAAAACTGGACTTTGATGGATGTCAATGAGAAGAGAAGCAATGTATATCTAGTGAATTTAAAAATGATTAGTCCCAATAATGCAATGTAGATGAAATGAAAGAAGTTGATACTAATGAATATAAAATGAAGGAAAACTATGGGAATTAATAGAAAAATCTAAGAACCTAACACTAACCCTAAAATGATGAGCTAGATGATGCTAATGAATAATGATCCCAAATGAGACATTAAGGAATGCATATAACTGTAGTTGAATTCAACTAAAGATATGGTTCAAGCATTTGAACTGAATTATAAGAATGTGTTCAAGGATTCTGATTGTTTGATAGAATTCTTGTACCCTAATAATGGAATATTTTGATGAACTTCAAATGATATTTTATATGTGTTGATGAGTAACCTTAATTGAAGAATGTAAAATAAAGGAAAAAGATAACTAAGTGTGTTATGCATGTACATGCATCAAATTTGTTTGAATCTATTGATACTAGATGGAATTAGTATTTGTTGTATAACAAATCTATTCTAAGTATGACAAATTATATAAGATACCTATATGCTTTTACAGTTGCTAGCTCTTATGTCTCTGTGAATATTTGTTGAGAATTGTGACATAGAATGAACTGATAAGAAGTATGTTGAGATTGAATTTAACATGTACTACTTACATTTGAGAAACCTTGTTGAGTGTAATGTTGCATAATGAGATAATGTCTAGGGTTGGAAGCCCACCGATAATGATAAAACCCTAATGGGGTAAATGTTTCACAATGAGATTAGGTCTCGGTCTGAAAGCCCACTAATGATAATTGTTATGAGATGATGTAGAAAATGGAAATAATCATATGTGTTACAATTTACAGATTTATCATGCTTCTTGCTTTGATCATTGTCTTTTTGATAAACCTAATCGATTTCATGTTATTCTAGTTATGCGAGAATACACACATATGATACATGATGTTTTGAGTTCTTTTAAGATGTGTAAAAGATATTCATAATAAATGAAATGATGAAACATCTAGTTAGGTTCCCTGAACACAGTGAGTTTCCCCCACTACAAAAAATTTGGCTTTTGTTGAAGAACATTTGTGAGAAACCAAAAATCATGAATAATGATGTCCATTTGTGAGGGCTCATCCTTCAAATATGGGACCAAATCCCTCAACCATGTTCTTGACATCGTTAGGCATTTTATGTGAACATTGGTCCCTCAAAAATACATTTCTTACGAATCACCCCCTCAAAAACTCCATGCCAAATGTTCCCTCCATCTCATAATCCTTCCCTCCATTCTGAAACACTGATTCGTCTATCAAAATTCATGAAAAAAATCACCCAGTCCCGGCGGGCGCTCCTTTCCCCCTCATTTCCTCCGCACTCCTCCACTGAACCCTCCCCCTCCCGATTCTCTCATCGGTTCCTCCTCACTCCTCTACTGAACCCTCCCCCTCCCGATTCTCTCATCGGTTCCTCCGCATTGGGTCATCCTTGACGCCAATCGCCCTGCTCGGTTGCTGCCGTTCATCCTTCGCATTGGGCTCATCCTTCATAACTCCTTGCCGCCATTGACGGTTGCTGCCCTCCGCCATTGACGGTTGCTGCCCTCCGCATTGGTCGTTGCTGCTACACAGTCACCGTGCTTGATTGCCGCCGATCACCCTGCTCGACCATTGGTCGTTTCTGCTACGCTGCTTGCTTCTTTGGCCACTGGAATCCTCTCTAGGTTCGTATCTTTTTCTCTTTTTCTCATTTGGGAGAGCACTAGCCCCCACTTCGACCCCTGATAGCCAAGATTGGTTCTTCCTCCAATGGGCTTCCAGTTCATACCTCATGTGTCTGCCTCATCTCCCCCCAATGTGATCTGCATAGGATTAGCTGGGTTTACTTAGTAAAAATACTAACCATCTAGTATTCATATGAGTTATCTCCCCCTCCCCTAAGGGTTAACGTTCACACGTATAAGAAACATATCACAATGTTGAAAAACTTTGACTATCCTCAGTTGCATGGAGATGGTCATACAACAGTAATAGAGAGTAGTCAGGGGCGTGTTCAATATTTGGAAGCAAGGAAATAGCTCCTTGGGAGTAGCTACCATAACTAAATGGAAGGGAATCAAAGTTGTGATGTACACAAATTCCTAGGCTATGCATCTATAGTATAGCATCCTCATAATGATTTTCTATCATACAACTTTGTGTTTTGTCAATAAGAAAAGAATAATTTACTGATGTGATTGAGTAGATATATTATTTGATTGAATATTGTCTTTCTTGAATATGTACAATATCTATTAATTGTACAAACTCGAATTTATGTATAATACCTACCATGTAATACAAGTCATACTTGATCAAATATTACTCATATATAATTGTTGAGGCTCAAGCTTGGTTCAAAGCAATACACATGTGTGCATGTATGTTTAATTTTGCTACTCTATTCTATTCTATATGAACAAGTGTTCGCATGACACACATATATATGGGTCAGAGCCAAATTAGTTGATAATGAATGTATTAATAATATTCCTAGTTTCTTTGAAGACAGTATGAAGGAAATAAGCAATACCTCCTTTAAATCTATTATATGTATCCTTTACTATATCTGGTGGTATAGAAATAAGGTGATTTTTGAGGAATGGCTAGTCAATGTGAGTGTGCTATAGTCTATTATCCATAATGAGATAAAAGTGCTTCTTTACTAAACGAGCCATGTGTTCTTTTTTCTGGAATTGCTATGCTTGTGCTTATTTTCTAAAGATGAAGAAGGGTTCCATCTGATGTTACTGGTTTATTGATGTAGTGGTGATCAAGATGGTTGTATGTGTTCTACAATGTTGGAGTTTCCATACTAAGTTAAAAGTGCTTCTTTTCTAAGGGGGTTCCGTCTCCCTTTTTTGGAGATTCCTACTTGTCCTTATGTTCATAAGATAAAGTAGAGCTTCTATCTGGTGTTTTTTAGTCTATTGATCCAGTGATGATCAAGATGGTTGCTTGTAAACTGTTGTGCTGAAATGACCTTTCTTTTGAAGAGCAGTTCTAGAGGTGACCAAAGCATCATTCTGATTAAAAACCCTTACATTTAAACCCATTCCTATAAACACATTTCTTATTGGGTGAAAATGGTAGATTGCTTTGGTGGCTGCATTAACTTGCTTCACAAGTGAGGCAAAGCTTGGGGAGTTACATTCTTCTCTTCTAACTCAGCATTGTTGGCTTTTCTTTTCCCATAGTCAATTTTCTTAGGAAAGATCTTGTCAAACATGTATGATGGAATCACCAACATGGGATTATATTTTTATCTTCCTCCATGCCAACATGGTCTAGATAGTTGACTCTCATGGAAATAATATTGTCATGGGGGTTCACTTGATTTTTCATGTATTTTCATTCTCATGTGGACACTCTATAGAGTATCAACAAGAGTTCTAGGATTCTTTTGTTGATACTTCACACATTTCATTTAAGTCTCATCCATCTTTTGAAGGGGAAGTGGTTAACCTTGTTACCCCTCCCAACTCTGTTGAGAAAAATAACTTAGAACCTTCCTTTGAGTTTCTAAAATGTAATAAGAAGAATACGTCCAGAGGTAGAGGGAGAAAGGGGTCAACTGAGGATAACAATGCTACTTTATCCAATAAGTTTGATAACTTAGCAATTGTTTATCCAATAAATTTGGGTAGTTATAGTGGATTTCTCATCACACTACTCATTGTATTGGGAGAGTTTTTGTTTTGTGGAATGGTATCTAATGCTCTGTTGAAAAGCTTTTTTAATATGATAAATTAATACATACTAGAATCACTACTGGGGATAAAAGATTTCTTCTTACTGCTATTTATGGTCACTTGTACGAGTGCTGTTCTGTTTTCTCACTGCGTTGTTTTTGAATGTTTTGTTTTTGGTACTAAGTATAATATAGCCTGGTGTTTTTGCATTTTGCAGAGGCACACTAAGTCATTGTCAACATTTCAGAAGTCTAGGCAGAAGCCTCAAGAAAGAATGGGTGTTCTTAGTAATGTGGGTTCCTCCTTGTTCCCTTAATTGTTAAAACAACATTTGTATATATGTCTTTTTTCCTTTACCCCCTCCATCTAAAATAATACCCTTTCTGTAACATGTGGTTGTGATGCAGGCCCTAAAAGCCAATAACTATAGTAATGATCCTCTGCTAAGTGCAGCTCTGTACTTGGAGATTAATTAAAGGCTGACTGCCCAGGGCTCCCATGGGATACATCCATTCCTGAAATAATAGTTGGCACTTTGGAGATCTTTGGCATGGATGGAGGATGCTCAGCTGTGGTGAACTTCTCTGCGGGCTTATTTAGGATCTCATTTGCTGTGGAAACATGAAGGGCGTTGTAAGTAAAATCTTTTAATGTATTTCGTTTAAATTAGTTAAACGAAATACATAAATTTTTTTTACTGACAACGCACTTAATGTTTCCACAGCGAATGAGATCCTGAATAAGAATGCAGAGAAGTTCACCACAACTGAGCATCTTCCATCCATGCCAAAGTTCTCCTAAGAGCCAACTATTATATTAGGAATGGATGTGTCCCATGGGAGCCCTGTGCAGTCGGCCTTTAATTAATCTCCAGGTACAGAGCTGCAGTTAGCAGAGGATCATTACCATAGTTATTGGCTTTTAGGGCCTGCATCATAACCACATGTTAAAGAAAGGGTATTTTAGATGGAGGGGGTAAAGGAAAAAAGGCAAATATACAAATGTTGTTTTAACAATAAAGGGAACAAGGAGGAACCCACATTACTAAGACAAATATACAAATGTTGTTTTAACAAATGTTGTTTTCAAAGACTCCTTTTGTTGAATGCATGTCTGAAGCTTTCCATGGGCATGATAGACATTCTATTGATGCTAAGTGTGCACAAAGATGGTATGCTACTAACTTATAATGATACATATCATACAAGTGAACCAGAAGTTACCATCATTATTTCTGCCCATGCTTTAGTGCTTCTATGCCCATCATTTGATTTTTAAAGATACCAAACTTATTTACATATCATTTTAGTTTCCATTGGAGACTAGAACTTTGTAATTCTACTATGTCCACCAATCAAAATTTTTGGTCCTCTTCCTTTTCACTTCCTACTTCTATCTGTGATGAAGTGGAAATAACTATTATAAATTTTTGGTGGGGATAGTGTGAAGGCAAGAATGATGTCCATCTTATTAAGTGGGATGATGTAACCAAGGTAAAGGATGAAGGTGGTATGTCTATAAAAAAAGTCAAAGATGTTTGTAAGGTTGCTATGATCTTAAATATCTGGATAGTAGCTTCAAAGAAAGGTAGTCTATGGATCAAATTGATCCATGAGAAATATCTTCTTAAGGATTCTATCTAAAATATTGATATCTATGGTCAACTTTCTTGGTATTTAATTCAGATGATCATACATCTGAATTTAAAATCCTATTACAAAAGATTGCTAGAAACAACATCTCAGTGATGAACAACCTAAAAAAAGAGAGTTTTTCTATACTTCTATATGTTTGCTGTGTAGAAGTTCTAATGAATTTATCATTCATTTATTCTTTAATTGCCATGTAGCTGATTTCATCGGGGTAAGGTTGTTGAGTGTAAACTCACTGATAGGATTCCCCTGTCATGAAGATTGGACTCATGATATAAAATATTTAAGGTATACTGTCTTGTCTAAGATCAGGTTGTTGTTTCCTAAGGGAGATGCTGGGTCTACTTTCTGAATCCTTTTGGTGATCTTATGATATGAAGTGATGTCTTGATGATCTATTTTCTTGAAGATTTTGTGATTGGATTGTCTCTTGGCCCTGTTATATAGTCTCTCTATTTGGGATGGATGGGTACCTATGCTACTGCAGTTCTTGAAGGATTTTTCTTGTTCTTTTGAAGCTCAACTCTGGGGATGCATATGAAGAATGTTTAGTGATCAACAAAAGTTTCTTCTGCCTCTTTTTTTGCTTCTTGTATATTGATAGACTTCATGTATGTCTTCTCCCTTCCCTCCCCTTTTATCTTTTTCCTTTTCATGTTGTATATTCGAACCCCTTTTGCTGCAATTGTTGCAAAAAAATCAGTCCTTTTATACTACTGTTTCTTTGATTTTTTTCTATTTCCTCTTGTGTCTCCTATTCTAGCTTCTTTTCTTTTCTTTTTTTGCAATTTCTCCTTCATTTCCTGTTCTTGCTATTGCATCTAAATTTTTGTTACTTCTATGTCTCCTCTTATTGCTATTTCCTTGTTACTCATATCAGAAATTCAGATTCTTACTCAAACCTAGACTACTAGTACCACTTCTATTTGCAAGTTTTCTTCTACTTTTTCTTACTTATTCTTGCTCCTACATGACTACATCTCAAACAGCTGTTGCTGTTTGCATGTATTTGTTAAAGCTTCATGATCTCTTCTTATATTTTCCTAACAGTTGTTTCCTAACATCTCAAACAGCTGTGCTTAACTTATTATATATTTTCCTTCATGTAGATGGATTTTCTAATAGATCAGAGTTGGATGTATATTGGGAATAGAGTGTGAAGTGATGTATTCAAGGCAGGGTTACAGAAGTTCATTGAGTTTGCTCTTATCCATCAGAGACCAACTAGACAGGGGAAATTAATATGTCCTTGCAAGGTATGTTTGAACAAATACCTTAAAACAGAGGAGGAGGTATTCTCACATGTACTACAAAAAGGATTTGTGCATAGCTATGATGTTTGGACGTTTCATGGGGAGGTGATTGGTAAGAGCAATCTTGTTGTGGCACCAAACATGCCTAGCACCGACAATATGCATCAGATGCTGGATGATTTGTTTGGTATGGGTGACACAACAAATGACCACTCTACTGAAGCTACAGAGGAACCTGCAAATGTAGATGCACAAAGATTTTACAAGCTACTAAAAGAGGCGGATCAACCACTCTATAGAGGTTGCACAAGTCGTTCTAAGCTATTGTATTTGGTTGCCTTGCTATTTCTGAAGGAGGAATATGGATGGTCCAATGATTCTTTCACAAAGTTGTTACAGTTGATTATTTCAGGATTTCCAGAAGAAAATTGTCTATTCCCGGAGACTTACTATGAAGCAAATGCGATCGTGAAGGATTTACGACTTGATCATTCTACTATAGACGTATGTACAAATAATTGCATACTTTTTCGCAAAGATGCAGCTTCAAAAGAAAATTGTGATACTTGTGGTGCTTCAAGATGGAATGAAAAGCAATACAAAACAAAGGGAAAGAAGGTAGCTGCTAAGTTCATGTATCACTTCCCTTTGATGCCTCGATTAGAGAGGCTCTATATGTGTGATGGAGTGGATTTTTGAAATCCATAAATCTCTAATAACATATTAGAATCCATATCTTGAGTTACGATGAGAATTCCAAGTGTTTTGGTAAAGTGGAAATGTTGAATGAGATTTTTTATAATGATTAAGACCTATCTTTGTATGCCTTTTTGATGAATTTAATTGAGTGTCCAACAGATGATTTTTGTCACCAAATTTGAATAGAAGATAGCTCGAGAGGTATCGAAGCTATGGTTAAAATTTGGTTGCAATTGGACGTTCCTAGAGGAAGTTATTGAGGTTTGAAATTGGGTGATTTAATATGTATATTTGTTGTTCTTAGACCTAAGTTTGGGGCTTGATGGATGTGTCACGCGCCTGGTTTAGTTTTAGATGCGTGGCCCTTTTCTAGCCGTCAGATTGCTGATCTTAGGGTCATGAGCACCGCAAAGGAGAGGCCGTGGATCGGCTTAAGTGTGGGTCGGCTCCTGACCCTTGGATGTCATCCGACGGTGGACAGACTTTCCCCTACATCCGATCGACCAGGAGATCATGGAGCAGTCCACGATGCCGCGTTCCAGGCATCCCCACATCATGTTCGTGGCCTAGAAAGGAACGAGGAGTGGGCAGTTCTCTTCGCCTTGACCAGACCCACATCCAGACCCCTCAAGTTTGTCCTTTGGGCGACGGTAGAGGGAGAACGATCCCTCCCTTTTGGCAGCCTCTCCACCGCAGGTTGCAGGTGGGAAGCGGAGGTGTGAGATGGAGGTAGTGAGGGAACTGGAGGAAGATGAAGAAGGGTAAAGCCAGGACGAGCTAAAAGGAGTTCAATCCAGACGTCCCTGTGGGCTGCCGAGGTGGATTTGATATTAGACAGTTTGGATCTCATCGGAGATGGAGCAAGAGCTCGGGGACATGCGTGGAGTGTTTGTCTTCGAGAGAGGAGATCTCAGAGGAGTTCCTCGAGGTGTTGCGCAGGCTTCGGGAGCTTCGGATCGAAGCGAGGAGGAGCGGAGGCGTTTTGCCCCTTTGCTCCACCGCAGCCAAGGATGGCGGCGGCGCTCCCACCTAAATGGAGCATCAGAGGTTGAGCAACCAAGATGAGTGGCCGGCGGCGTTGAGGGAAAGACTCTGAAGCTTGGGCCGGGGTAGGTCTTTCACAAGGAGGAGGCGACGCTTGTTGTTTGCTCGCCGGAGCTGAGCTCTGCGGCGGCACTCTGTGGAAATAGAGTCCACGCTGAACGCGAGGACCAGAGGGAGGAGCGGTCGGGTCCTCGGATCCTCAGACCCATGGATCCACCGCTAGATCCGGATCGCGAACCAGCCAGCAGACAGGAGAGACCGGCCCTCCAACCTGAACCGGGTTCAGACGAATCAGACCAGGCGGGTCGCCCAGGCCAGTGAAGTAGCCGTGCCACGTGGCAGCGGCCTATTGGCCAGAACAAGGTATATATCATAGATCTTAGATAAATCATAGTAAATCATAGGAATGTCAGAAAAATGCAAACAATATACCAAAATTCTCAGAAAAATGCGTAGAATGCAATGAAAGCATAATAACAGTCTTTTGATGCTTAAATGTCAGTGATATCTTGTAGGATGTATAATGGTGTTTTCATGTAAAATAAATAATAAATGATGACATAAAATTATGTAAAAATGTCAGTAACTCCATAATAATGTTTATAATGCACCTGATGTCAAGGATGATCCTTTTGATGCACGAAATTATATAATATGCTCACTATGGATAATTAGGGATAATAACCCTAAAGAAAATGTAGAAAATACATTAATGCTCAATAAATGATGAGATTTACAGAATATCCTCATATCTGTAATTGGAAGATAATATATAAATATGAGATCAAGATGACGCATAGAATTCATGTTATATGAAGTTGACCTTTAATACATGGTTTAAACCCCTAATCTAGGTTAATGATGTAACCTAGGGCTAATTAAAGTGCACAAAAATACTATGGGAGATAATGTTTGGATAATGAATCATAATCTGGAATATGACATCAGTGAGAAAATCATAAGACTAGAATACAAGTAATGATGCACATATCCTAATGATTAAGTCAAACCCTAATGAACATGTGTAGGGTTAAGATGAGATGTAAGATGATAAGAACCTGATGATAGTATATGGTCTTGTTTGATCAGGTTTGACATAGATATAGAGGACATCAGCAATATGCTTTAGAATGATCTATCTCTTGATCAAGGTATGCTATTACCTCTTACTTGGCTTATTATACAATATGCTTGTGTTATATGTGTAGTAAAATACTTGGCATATGGTATTGATTGAAATGATTGTTCTTGTATGATATGTTGCATGATTCTCCATACTTACTGCTATGAACACATCAAACATAATATATCTGTTCCATTATATGAAAGCACTAACTCTTTGGTAGTGTGCTTGGAAGTGACCTAACTCTTTGGTAGTGGTCACATTGTACATATGACCTAACTCTTTGGTAGTGGTCTGACCTAACTCTTTGGTAGTGGTCACCTTGTACAAATGATCTAACTCTTTGGTAGTGATCATAAAGGCCTTGATATATAATGGAAAATGTGCTTAAAATATGTGTTCTCTTTTGTTAATGAATATCCTTGTGCAAGTATATGCTTTTCTTATATTCTTCTGTTACTGCCAAGTATATTAGTTTTATCTTATTGCCAAGATATGATGAGAGGTATATAAAAAGACACGTAGGCGTACTCAGTACAATATTCATGAAATATTGTGCTGACGTGTACCGCATGTAATCTTTTGTTTAGGTTTTGGTTATGCTCTTGAAGATCCAGGATAGTGAGAGTTGTGTGGCGAGCTGATGTACAGGTGGACCTGTTGTCTTAAGATCCTGTAGTTTAGATGTAGTACATGTATATGTAGAAGTTTACCTTTCAATATGTAATATCAAATGTTGTAACAATTCATGTTGTAATTATATGTTGAATGGTGAACATGTGTGTATGGTTTTATTATTGTTCATGTGCATGTGCTACTGATTGTTTTCTTTCTGACTTCCTCTGATTTTCTTCTTCTTAGCCTCATGTGGGATGTTTGAATTGGGATTCTCGCTGAGGTGAGGGTTTCAATTTGGACGTCTCACATCAGATTAAGTTTTAGAAAATCCGGGGACGTCACAGGTGGTATCAGAGCATGAACAATAGCAAAGCTTAACATTTTCTCATTATGCAACTCAAAACTAAAGAACTTTGAACTTAATAATCTTTTAGGGTTAGATTAGTTGTCTTTTAGAGACTAGATCTGACCTAGCCTCTAGGTTAGCACCTAGATGTCCGAGAACTAGGTCTAGACTAGTGCTTGTTGAGTAGCAAGTCCTTAGATGTCGTTCTTTCCTTGTAGTGCAACGGTATGGGACGTTGCACTATTTGGAAATGGCGTGCATAAAAGGAAGAGAAACCCTAGACATATGGCGCTCGTTGTCTAGAGTAGCTACACTAGTCTACACCATGTTCTCACCCTTTTCACTAGTTTTCATGACACTGGACTCTCTACTATGTGTGGGACACTCGTTTTCAGGATTTGGTTTTGGATTCCAACCGGATCGATCTGTGATAGTTTTCTCTGACGCTTGTTTTATCGGAGAAAAACTATATAATATTTTATTACATATATGTATTACAAAAATGTGTCCCCACACATGTACGAGTAGGAGGTGGTCATGTAACCTATGTGAAAGTGAATGACATCAGTCTAGAAGAGAGAGTAGTCTAGATTAGATGTCTAGAGCCTTGTTGGTATATATGATAGACGAAATAGATGATATAAGTTTTGATGATATGATGTAAGTCTTATATAGATGATATAAGGTAGTTTATGATGATATGTGTTTGTCTTTGAGGACCCAAGTTTAGTTTGAGGATGCAAGATGAGTTTTGATGATGCAAGTAACTAGGATTTTATGAGATAAGATCAGTTAAGCTAAGATAGGTTGTGAGTCAGCATGAGCCTCAAGCTCTTTCACAAAGGAGGGTCTCTAGTGTTAGGACCAGTTTTGGGGTTAACTCCAGAGAGAGTGAGACCCATTGGGAGAAGGTCAGAGAACCTAAACTCCAAGATATGAAATTATGAGATATGTGATATGATATGTCCTAAACTAGACTACTCCTGAGTGATTGAGTTGAGTATCTTTATGCATGATTTCTATAGCCTTCTTGAACCCTAGATGTCCTTGGGAGGACCAAACCCTAGATACAGAGAGAGGCTAACTATATATACACATGTGAATAAGGGAACATGAGAACCTGCCATCTGGGTGAGGGAGAGAGCCCAAGACCCTGGAGGAGGTAGCTATGTTAGTTTCTGTGGAGCCTCATGCTCGGGTTGGTAGTTTCCCGTATAGGAATCTAGTAGTTGCCTGTATAAGAGAGTTTTGGGTAAGCATGTTTCATGGATAGAGACCTATGAAGAGTATGCCATAGCATGTTTTGGTTTGTCCTTAAGTGGCTAGAGCTATGAAGCTATCTCTAGTGCCAATGAGGTAATCCGATAACCCTAGATCACAGAGAAAAGATAAAGTATATATGTATGAGATACTCATAGGGCTGAGTTAGCTCAGAGAGACTGAGCACGATACTACCCTCATGATATGGGTTAGAGGAACCTCTTTTGTCCTTAGTAAAGTTTTGATATAATATTAGGTTGCCTAGCACAACCATGATAGAATATATGTAAGGATGTAATCTAATCTTGATATATGATATATAGACATGATATGATGAAAACCTAGGGATGGTTAATAGATAAGTATGCATAAATGGCTAACCATATACAGGAATAATAATGATAATGTGATATTGTTGGCTAATCTTGTGAAGAAATCACTAGTAAATGTTGTAAATTATTATGAGCTATGAAATAAGATCATATGAATGAATCAAGTTACATGAGGTATTAATCTTAGTGCTTAATAAAGATGAAAAATGTAATTATAATGTTAGCACAACATAAAGATTGTGACACCTCGATACGATCTGGATGGATAAGGTGGGTTAACTATAGTAAATGCCCTCCTAAAAGGCATATGTTCATGTTGAACATGTTCTAATATTTATCTCAATAAAATGTAGATGACACCTTGATGTACGAGTTAACCTTAGTTAACTCCTTTAGAACATGGAAATATGAAGTTGAATAATAATGCATGGATAAAGATAAGGATACAATCCTAACATATGGGATATGTCATGATGTAACCTAAGTTTCTAAACCTTGAATTTAACCTTGTATGGAGTGTTTGTGTACCTAGATGGTTGTAAAACCCCCAGATAGTGCTTTGGATACATGGTTCAAGGTAACCTTTGTGGATATGATACACATAGTATAGTGCCTTATATGTGGATCAAGACAAGTTAGTTTTTCCTTGAAGTATGAGTATGGGTGACTTTCGAGGATGAAAGTTCTTTTAAGATGTATATGATGTGACGAAGTGGATTTTTTTGGCTTAATTTCGAGGACGAAATATATTTTAAGGTGTGTAGGATGTGATGGAGTGGATTTTTGAAATCCATAAATCTCTAATAACATATTAGAATCCATATCTTGAGTTACGATGAGAATTCCAAGTGTTTTGGTAAAGTGGAAATGTTGAATGAGATTTTTTATAATGATTAAGACCTATCTTTGTATGCCTTTTTGATGAATTTAATTTAGTGTCCAACAGATGAGTTTTGTCACCACATTTGAATAGAAGATAGCTCGAGAGGTATCGAAGCTATGGTTAAAATTTGGTTGCAATTGGACATTCCTAGAGGAAGTTATTGAGGTTTGAAATTGGGCGATTTAATATGTATATTTGTTGTTCTTAGACCTAAGTTTGGGGCTTGATGGATGTGTCACACGCCTGGTTTAGTTTTAGATGCGTGGCCCTTTTCTAGCCGTCAGATTGCTGATCTTAGGGTCATGAGCACCGCAAAGGAGAGGCTGTGGATTGGCTTAAGTGTGGGTCGGCTCCTGACCCTTGGATGTCATCCGACGGTGGACAGACTTTCCCCTACCTCCGATCGACCAGGAGATCGTGGAGCAGTCCACGATGCCGCGTTCCAGGCATCCCCACATCATGTTCGTGGCCTAGAAAGGAACGAGGAGTGGGCAGTTCTCTTCGCCTTGACCAGACCCACATCCAGACCCCTCAAGTTTGTCCTTTGGGCGACGGTAGAGGGAGAACGATCCCTCCCTTTTGGCAGCCTCTCCACCGCAGGTTGCAGGTGGGAAGCGGAGGTGTGAGATGGAGGTAGTGAGGGAACTGGAGGAAGATGAAGAAGGGTAAAGCCAGGACGAGCTAAAAGGAGTTCAATCCAGACGTCCCTGTGGGCTGTCGAGGTGGATTTGATATTAGACAGTTTGGATCTCATCGGAGATGGAGCAAGAGCTCGGGGACATGCGTGGAGTGTTTGTCTTCGAGAGAGGAGATCTCAGAGGAGTTCCTCGAGGTGTTGCGCAGGCTTCGGGAGCTTCGGATCGAAGCGAGGAGGAGCGGAGGCATTTTGCCCCTTTGCTCCACTGCAGCCAAGGATGGCGGCGGCGCTCCCACCTAAATGGAGCATCAGAGGTTGAGCAACCAAGATGAGTGGCCGGCGGCGTTGAGGGAAAGACTCTGAAGCTTGGGCCAGGGTAGGTCTTTCACGAGGAGGAGGCGACGCTTGTTGTTTGCTCACCGGAGCTGAGCTCTGCGGCGGCGCTCTGTGGAAACAGAGTCCACGCTGAACGCGAGGACCAGAGGGAGGAGCGGTCGGGTCCTCGGATCCTCAGACCCATGGATCCACCGCTAGATCCGGATCGCGAACCAGCCAGCAGACAGGAGAGATCGGCCCTCCAACCTGAACCGGGTTTAGACGAATCAGACCAGGCGGGTCGCCCAGGCCAGTGAAGTAGCCGTGCCACGTGGCAGCGGCCTATTGGCCAGAACAAGGTATATATCATAGATCTTAGATAAATCATAGTAAATCATAGGAATGTCAGAAAAATGCAAACAATATACCAAAATTCTCAGAAAAATGCGTAGAATGCAATGAAAGCATAATAACAGTCTTTTGATGCTTAAATGTCAGTGATATCTTGTAGGATGTATAATGGTGTTTTCATGTAAAATAAATAATAAATGATGACATAAAATTATGTAAAAATGTCAGTAACTCCATAATAATGTTTATAATGCACCTGATGTCAAGGATGATCCTTTTGATGCACGAAATTATATAATATGCTCACTATGGATAATTAGGGCTAATAACCCTAAAGAAAATGTAGAAAATACATTCATGCTCAATAAATGATGAGATTTACAGAATATCCTCATATCTGTAATTGGAAGATAATATATAAATATGAGATCAAGATGACGCATAGAATTCATGTTATATGAAGTTGACCTTTAATACATGGTTTAAACCCCTAATCTAGGTTAATGATGTAACCTAGGGCTAATTAAAGTGCACAAAAATACTATGGGAAATAATGTTTGGATAATGAATCATAATCTGGAATATGACATCAGTGAGACAATCATAAGACTAGAATACAAGTAATGATGCACATATCCTAATGATAAAGTCAAACCCTAATGAACATGTGTAGGGTTAAGATGAGATGTAAGATGATAAGAACCTGATGATAGTATATGGTCTTGTTTGATCAGGTTTGACATAGATATAGAGGACATCGGGAATATTCTTTAGAATGATCTATCTCTTGATCAATATGCTTTAGAATATTATACAATATGCTTGTGTTATATGTGTAGTAAAATACTTGGCATATGGTATTGATTGAAATGATTGTTCTTGTATGATATGTTGCATGATTCTCCATACTTACTGCT
Source organism: Alisma plantago-aquatica (assembly GCA_963693085.1). NCBI lineage: Eukaryota > Viridiplantae > Streptophyta > Magnoliopsida > Alismatales > Alismataceae > Alisma > Alisma plantago-aquatica. The sequence goes on along the minus strand of OY856410.1, from coordinate 454,713,955 downwards.
ATGAACACATCAAACATAATATATCTGTTCCATTATATGAAAGCACTAACTCTTTGGTAGTGTGCTTGGAAGTGACCTAACTCTTTGGTAGTGGTCACATTGTACATATGACCTAACTCTTTGGTAGTGGTCTGACCTAACTCTTTGGTAGTGGTCACCTTGTACAAATGATCTAACTCTTTGGTAGTGATCATAAAGGCCTTGATATATAATGGAAAATGTGCTTAAAATATGTGTTCTCTTTTGTTAATGAATATCCTTGTGCAAGTATATGCTTTTCTTATATTCTTCTGTTACTGCCAAGTATATTAGTTTTATCTTATTGCCAAGATATGATGAGAGGTATATAAAAAGACACGTAGGCGTACTCAGTACAATATTCATGAAATATTGTGCTGACGTGTACCGCATGTAATCTTTTGTTTAGGTTTTGGTTATGCTCTTGAAGATCCAGGATAGTGAGAGTTGTGTGGCGAGCTGATGTACAGGTGGACCTGTTGTCTTAAGATCCTGTAGTTTAGATGTAGTACATGTATATGTAGAAGTTTACCTTTCAATATGTAATATCAAATGTTGTAACAATTCATGTTGTAATTATATGTTGAATGGTGAACATGTGTGTATGGTTTTATTATTGTTCATGTGCATGTGCTACTGATTGTTTTCTTTCTGACTTCCTCTGATTTTCTTCTTCTTAGCCTCATGTGGGATGTTTGAATTGGGATTCTCGCTGAGGTGAGGGTTTCAATTTGGTCATCTCACATCAGATTAAGTTTTAGAAAATCTGGGGACGTCACAATATGTCTTCATCTATTACTAAAGATATGATTTGGCCATCAGAAGTAAAAGGCATAGATGGTCGTATTCATCATCCTTCAGATACACCAGAATGGTTGTCTATTGATGCCAGGTATCCAGACTTTGCTGCTGAACCATGCAATATTAGATTGGCATTAGCAACAGATGGATTTAATGCATTTGGCAATATGAGTGCATCACATAGCATCTGGACAGTGTTGGTGACACCTCTCAATCTTCCGCCTTCGCTTCTTATGAAAGAACAATTTATTATGATGTCCCTATTAATCCCAGGTCCACATATGGTTAGCAATGACCTTGATGTATACTTGGAGCCATTAATTGAGGAGTTGCAACTACTTTGGGAGCTTGGAGTCAAAGTTTATGATGCATATAGCAAAAGGAACTTCACAATGCTGGCAATGATTTTATGGACCATTAATGATTTCCCAGCATATGGTGACTTATCTGGTTGGAGCACTAAAGGTAAGAAAGATTTGGGATGTCCTTGTTGTAATGTGGAGACTGTATCAAAATGGTTACAGTATGGGAAAAAGCAATGCTATGGTTTCCATCGACATTTTCTTCCAATGAATCATCCATATAGACGTGATAGGAAAAATTTTGATGGTGAAAAAGATTTTCGACTTCCACCTAAGCCACTATCTGGAGAAGATATACTGAGGCAATTTGATGGATATGAAAATATCACATTTGGAAAAATGAATAAGCGCAAGAGGCTTGGAGATCAAATTCAACCATTACCTCCTGGTTGGAATAAGATAAGCATCTTTTTTTAGCTACCTTATTGGAAGTATTTATCTGTTAGACACAATCTGGATGTGATGCACATAGAAAAGAATGTGTGCGAGAATATTTTAAACACATTATTGGGTGATTCTAAGAAAAGTAAAGACAACTTACAAGCTCGTCAAGATATGAAGAAAATGCACATTCGAAGAGATTTATGGCCAATAGATGCAGGTGACCACTATTACTTGCCTCCAGCATCTTACACCATGACTAATGCGCAGAAAGATAAGTTCCTGTATGTGTTAGAAAAGTTGAAAGTTCCTGATGGCTATTCTTCTAACATATCTAGGTGTGTTAGCAAATCTGATAGAAAACTTGTTGGGCTGAAAAGTCATGATTGCCATGTTCTTATGCATAAACTTCTACCTGTTGCCTTGAGACATTGCATAAGCTTAGACGTGTACAAGCCTATTGCTAATTTGTGCTCATTTTTCAACTAGCTTTGCTCTAACATTATTGATGTGGAGGAATTCAAAGAACTGGAACAAGAAATTGCTATCAATCTTTGCTGGTTGGAGAGAATCTTCCCTCCTTCTTTCTTCACCATCATGATGCATTTGCCCATTCATTTAGCTTATGAAGCCAGGCAAGCCGGATCTGTCCGAACTAGGTGGATGTACCCAATAGAGAGATACTTGAAGAAATTGAAGAAGTATGTAAGAAACAAAGCTAAACCGGCTAGTTGTATTGCTAGTGGCTATTTAGCTGAAGAAAGTTTGAAATTTTGTGCTAGGTACTTGCATAATTTTGAGACAAAACTGAACCACACTCCTCATAATGTTGATGGATCTCCAATTAGAGTTGGAGTGTCAACAAATTTTGACATCCACACTTTGGAACAAGCCCATCGTTATGTCCTTTTCAATAAAGAGGAATTGGATGTTTACAAAAGGTAAGATTTAATTACATCCTAAAATTCTTGCTGATATTTGTATTTTTGTTGTACATTAATTTAGACACTTCTTATAAAGCAGTGAACACGTGTATTCTTCAAGATATGGAACCCAACATTGCCCCACGGACCCTAGAAACAAAACATGCTAAGGAGTTTTCTAAGTGGTTGAAAGAGCATGTAAGTCTCAAACATAAATATTGTTGTCACTCTTAATGTTCAAGTTAGTGTAGATTACATTAATGTTTTACTTTTTTATGAAGGTAATGCAAATGCGAGAGATTAGGCCGAACAGTATTAGCGATGATTTGAGATGGTTATCCCAAGGCCCTTGTGCTGAGGGAATGTCTTATGAAGGATTTTCGGTCAATGGATATCATTTCTGTTCAAAGCACATTGAAAGTACATGTATTACACAAAATAGTGGAGTGTATTTGTGTGCTGACACTTCAAGTTATTCAAGTGGTAGAGATCGAAATCCTATAAATGCTGAAGTCACGTACTATGGCTACTTAGAGGAGGTTATTGAGCTAACTTATGGTCCAGGAATCAAAGTTTTGTTGTTCAGATGTTCTTGGTATGATGAAAGAACTTCTAATGGGTTGCGAATTGATGAATACGGGTTCACACAAATCAACACTTCAAGGATAAAAAAAGGAGGAACCATTTATCCTGGCTTCTCAAGCACTGCAATGCTTTTATGTGAAGGATCCTAATGCTGATGATTGGTGCACAGTGCTAAAGCATCCTCCTAAAGATTATTCTGAAGTACCTCTTATTGAGAATTGTTTGACTGGTTTACAATTTGAAGCTATTGATGGTGGTGTAACTAGTGATGTGTCTTGGATGAGGAGTGACACCAAGGGATCTTTTGTTGATAGAACTAAAAAAAAGAATGATGGGGCTAATGTTTAGTTCATTAATCTGTCTGTTTTCATCACATGTAACTAGTGATGTGTTTTGGATGAGGAGTGACACCGAGGGATATTTTGTTTGCAAGTCTAGAATAATTTACTTGGGGAATATATTCTATTGCATTTTTTTTGGCAAACTGTTACTATATGGCATTTTCTTTGCAATTTATTTAGTCTAGTTTCATATACCAGCAAGTAGGACATCATTATTCTTTTTTGGGATATGAAACCAAGGTACTCTACAAGTTATATGTTTTTCAAATGCTGAATATTCATATGTTGGTGTCTCATATTCTCCGCAATTTATTTGTTTTTCAAATGTTGCTACTACTTTTGTTACTGACATTTCTGCACTAATAATCTAATTTTTTTTCTTTTCAGTTGAAGGATGGTAGGAAGAAGAATCACTAGATCTAGTTGTAACAACACACAGGAGTTGCAACCTATTGTTGTCCCTCCATCCACAATTGTAGAAAATTGTGAGGATGAACCTACTCTACTGTCCAACAATATTGAAAATGATGTAACAACTGAAGAAAATGTTGAGGATGAATAGGAGAATAGGAAGTATGGACGTGGGCCTGCAAGTGAGCAAAGCCTATTTCCTAAGCAAGGGCAGCCACGTCACAAGGTCCAATGGGATTATGAAGGAAATGCTATTGGGGAGAATGGTGCCAAATTGAATCGTTATTGTCATATGCTAGCAAGGAAACCACACATATGGCATCTAGACTTGAAGTGGAACGAACAACCAGAACAAGCTTTTGCAGATAGAAAATCAATTATTGAGGTAATCTTTTTCATAAAAAGACCAACAAATTGTATGATTGTTATATCTAAAGTAATATTTTCTATGTTTTTGTAGAAATACTTCGATTTAGGCAGTCACCCTAATGCATGGAATCACATTGATGAACACATTAGCAAAGGGATATCAGTGTGGAGGGCACGTGTAAAGAAAGATTACTATGAAAAGTACAAGATTGAACCAGAATTGATGATGAAGAAAGTTGAGAAAAATGCTTCCATAGATATGGACCAGTTTAAAAATCTTGTTAAAGAATGGGGAACCGAGAAGTCTAAGATACAATGGTTTCATATAACTTGCATGTATACCTATCTAATTTTTCTAATTATATGTTTCTTATGGTTTAGAAAATTTCCGAGATCAACAAGGCAAACAGAGCAAAAAAAGTGATGGATCATACCACAGGATCAAAGCCATGGAGTTGTTATCGGGCAGAAATGGTATTAATAATGGACACTTGTCTTTCTTAGTAGGAGTTGAACATATAACATGGACAATTATTATGTTATCTATCATGTGTAGGTCAGTGAAGATCAACCCGTTGTGCCTCTTAACAAATTTTTGGAAAAAGTTTACGAGAAAAGCCCACAAGTGGTTAGAAAATGGATATTTGCTTTCCTATGATGTCTACAAAGCTACATATGCTTAGATATCTCAATTTAAGCTTTCCTTTTATGATGCTTTCTAATTACAGCTTGAAATCTCTGATATCGTGGAAAACCAAGTAGCAAACCAAGAAGAAATAGATCCCAAATGTGTTGATAATCTAACATGTGCTGCTTATTTGCATGTTTTAAATCCTTCCAAAAAGGCTAGGATTCGAGGTGTTGGAATTGGGCACAAAGAGATAGGACATATGGGAAAAGCTACCCGTATAAGATATGAAATGCTTCTTGAGGAAAGCAATGCAAAGGATGTATGTTGGATTATAACTAAACTTGAACTATTAGTTACAACTAGTCTATTAGATCGATGTTTGTAATTTGTTTTCTATTTCAGGATAAACTTAAAGAACTTGAAGAAACAGTAAATGGATTGAAGAACTCCGTCTCCCAATTAATGACTTGGTATAATCAATCACAGGTAACTCAGATTCACTTGTCTATGTCAATGTAATATATAATTTTTTTTTGACATTGTTGATGTATTTGTTATAGGATGGCGGTATTAATGTTGATTGTGCAGCTGAATATACCAATCAGAATACTATAGGTGTCTTACACATGCAAAGTGTCACAAATAGGTCAGATGTGGGTTCTTTTCACATACAAGACAATACAAGTAATGGTGCAGATGTAGGCATGTTTCCCAGGCAAAATAATTCAAGTGGGGATGGCTTAGGAAGACTTTCTAGACAAATCAATTCAAGCAATTCAAGGGAGACTGGAGTAGGCATGCTTTCCATACAAGGCAATTCAAGGGAGAATGGAGTAGGCAGGCTTTCCATACAAGGCAATGGACATCCACTAAGATTTCAGCCACATGTACCTCATAACAACTATAGATTATTTTCAATATTCATACACATAAGAATATTAACATGTACACTTTATTAAAGGCTGCAGTTGAAAGTTGGTGCCCTTCTTGTGGTAATAATCGACACAGTCATCCTCAAATGCAGAACACACCAAGCAAATCTTCATCGGTGTCTTTCACACCAAGAACTCATCGTTTAAATCAGGTATTCAATACGTGCTTGATTAAACTTCTAGTGATCTGAATGACATGATTTTAAAAAAACGGAAGGCTTTACATTTTTCATGTGTTTAAGATATATTCAGTATTGTATATGTTTTTCCTTCCTGTGACATATTTGAATTTGTCACAAGACATCCAGAGTTTCAGATTACAGTTTGTATTTTTTAAGTTTTTAGTTGTTTTGTGTGAATGGACTTTATAGAGTTCAAATTTTATGTTTATGTTTTTATAGAGTTCTGTTGTACAATTCATGTTTACAACTAGTGTTGGTTATGTCGTTTCCAATTAGTAGGGTACTAGTACTTGAATTTGTCACTGACTTAAATCTGCATTAGTAGGGTATTAACATAACCAGTGTTGGTTATGTTGTTTTCTATCTCTCATGAGTTCAAGCATCAATTTGTGTAGCAACTGGATTGAAGCAAAGTGCTTTCTTCAGCTCATTTGATTCAGATGAAAATGGGAGAATATTACTACTTTCAAATGACATACTAGTAGCTAGGATGACTTCAGTTTGGAATTTCACGAATATCCTTACTACTAAATCTTAAGCCATTCTATCATCTTGATCTTTCTTTGGCTTGCGAAAAGTAGCTCAAAAAAAGATATTCTGATGGATTTTTAAAATGATTTCTAAAACGTAGGCATGTTGATAATGCTATCTACAAGCTGCATGTTTCATTACTATTAAAATGATTTAGGTATATTCTGGCAGGTCAGCCAATTTTCAGTGTAATAGATCATTGTGATCTTCTTGATCAATATGTTGGCTTGCTAAATGAGTTCAAGAACGACATATTCTGAGGGATATTTAGATGAGCTCTAAATCTTAGGCGTGTTGATTATGTTATCTACAAGCTGCATCATTCTTTACAATTAGAATGGTATAGGGACATTCATCTCCAGACCTTTTAGTTGCATACTGTTTTTCTGTTGGATGGCATGTTTTTCACTAGAAACGACCAGCAGTAATTTATTAATTCAATTTTATCCGGCACCAAGTTTATTCAATGATCATGAAAGATTTTATTTTTTCTTACGATGGCTGGTTCTATTCTATTTTTATGCTGTCTTGAAGCTGCTGTTGACCTCTTTCCTAGTTGTTTGTTGCTGGTTCAGATCTGGGCTGGAATGGCAGGGATCTATAGTTGGTTCTTGTTTCTTTTGTTCCTTTGGTTTCTGGCTGCCTGGCGTTGGTGGCTGTGCTCTCTTTGCTTTGTGTTGTGTAGTCTTGAGTGCTGCTTGTTGTTGACGGCTGGGGCAGGGTAGGTGCTGCCATTGTGATTCTTTCGAAGTGTTGATGATCTACAGTATATGTTGGTCAGCTTGTTCTGCTGTTTTGTGCCTGAGTTGTTGGCTCTACTGTGTTGGTTGAGTCCTTTGATGGTGGCTGATGTGTTGGTTGATCCTCTGTGCTCCCCTCTTACTTTTATAGAGATGGTCGAGTCTGGTTGTGTGGTCCGGTAGCCTGCTAAGGCAGTTGTTCACTTACATTTATCTCTACTTCGCACTCACTCTGATTCCTTTTGGTATTTATATTGATAGGGTAGAATTACTTTTAATGATGGATTTCGACAGACAATGCACCTTGGAGTAGACCAAAACCGAAATATAAGGGTAAGTTGTTTGTTGTACTATAATTTATGTATAAACTTTAAATTCTATTAATATAATGATTTGTCATTTTTAGGAGAAGAATATTCAAGTACCTAACCGTATGAGGCATGGCATTGATGAAGAGCAGCACACCATTTGAAGGAATATGGAGACATTATAGATCTTAAGATCTTCTAGCATGATATGTTCATTGTCATCAATCTCAAAATTTTGAACCATATGTACTCTTTATTTATATCAATGTTGAGCACGCAATGTATGGATAATATTTTGCTTCAATAACAAAATTTGGTTTGAGGTGATTTAACATTTTTATGTGTCATTTTGGTGTTGAATCTTCTGATGATGTCATGTGAAATAGTATAAAATTTTTGCTTGAGGTTATGTATACAATGTTTTCATTTAAAATTTGATATTCACTATAGTAACAATTAATTATCATTTAATAAATCATTCAATAATCAATAACAAAATCATTTACAGTAGTCCCTCATAAATATATTAATGAAGGTCCAGATTGACCATCAAAATTGCATTGATGACGACCACATAGCCCCTCAAAAATAATATTAATGAAGGCATTATCCTTCAAAAATATATTCTCCAGGACCATCAAGTCCCTCAAAAATGTATTTATGAGAACTAAATAGTCCCTCAAAAATGTATTTATGAAGGCTAGATAGTCCCTCAAAAATGTATTTATGAAGGCTAAATAGTCCCTCAATATAACATTCTTGAGGGTCAGTTGGTCCGTGACAATTGTATTCACGAGGGCCACTGGTATTTGTTACGTGAGTTCTCTTCACGGACCATTTGTGAGGGCCATACCCACAACCGTCCCTATTTCTGAGGGCCTGTAGAGAGGGGTTTGTGACAGGACTCTCCCGTGAATAATGGCCCAATTTTTAGTAGTGCCCCGAGGACCACATTGGGGATATAAAACGAATCTCCTTGTAGTAATTGATGAATTATGTGAAGGATTTCTAGAGTGTGGATCGAGACCTTAAAGGTTAAACCACCAGGATTCAAGAGTGAGTCATCTAGAGTGGCTCTAGCCCTAAATCCTTGTTGTGAAAGTCTATATCCAGATGGAATAGACTCTGATGAAATGAAATATGTGAAATGTCAAAATGAAAAATATGAGAAATGATGTGATATGTGATATATTGTTTTTTGATTCCTATATCATGTGACCGAGATGCGGATGTGATCCTATTTAGGAAACCCTAAGGTAGCCAAGGTCTGTTGTTGTGACCTCCCCATATTTTCTAAAACTTAATCTAATGTGTGATGTCCAACTTGAAACCTCACCTCAATGAGACTACAATTTAAACACCCCAAACTAGGCTAAGAAGAAGAAAATCAGAGGAAGTCAGCAGGAAACAACAATAGCACATGTACATGAACAATAATAAAACCATACAACACATGTTCACCATTCAACATATAATTACAATACAAATTGTTAGATCATTTGATTTTACATATTGAACAACAAACTTCTACATATACATGTACTACCACTAAATAACTAGATCTTAAGACAACAGGTCCACCTGTACATCCGTTCACCAAACAACTCACAACTATCCTAGTTCTTCAAGATCATATGTCCACAACCTAAAAAAAAGATTACATGTGGTACATGCAAGCACAATATTCAAGAGTACTATACTGAGTACACCTATGTAACTTTTTATATATGTCGCATTACTAATCTTGGAAATAAGATAAAACTAATACTTGGCAGTCATTAACAAATAAAAGAAAAAGTATATACTTGCACAAGGATGTTCATTAACAAAAGATAACACATATTTTAAGCACAATTTTCATTATATCATCCATGAATTTACTACCTAAGAGTTGAATGCAATAAAGACTTAACAATCATTTCATCCAATATCATATTGCAAGTGTTCGCTACACATATAAAGTAAGAATATGGTATAATAAGCCAAGTAAGAGGTAATGGCGTACCTTGAAAAGAGATATTGTAAACTACATTCCTCATCTCAACTCTAATCTTGGTCAAACCCTGATTAAGACAAGATCACATTCTATCATCAGATTCTTATCCTCTCAACCCTAGTTATGATTCATTAGGGTTTTATCCAGTGATTCGGACATTCCCATCATTATTTCTTGTCTTACTCTTCTTGTTTTCCGGGGTTGACGTTACTGGTCTTGGATTACAGATTGACATATAGAATCTAATAATTTGATTGTACATATGATTATGTGCACTTATTAATAGTAGATTACATGTATTAATCCAAGCTAGGGTTTTCCATCATTTTAGGATCATTTAACATGTAACATGATTTATATGCATAGTTATGATCTCAGAATTACATATTAGCTTCCAATAACTGATATAGGCTAACTCTAAAATTTTTAAGATTTCTTTAGCATATTCGTAATTATTTCACATGAATTAGGGTTATTAGCCCTAATTAGCCACATTAAACAAATTACATGATTTTGGTTTGAAACATCATGATATTTGACATCATATGGATTATATATCATATTTTAGAGATATTTGATGCATTTTCATAATTTTAGGCTATCATGTACTAATTATTATTCATGAAACAAGTGTACAACATATTACATGACATCATCTTCATTTATACATCAAAAGAATGATATTATACTTCCATGTCGTAGTACTTATTTTTCTGATCATTTTGGTAACTTATTTGTATTGTTTGGACAATGAATCTATTTATTATGCATTTTCTAGTAAATGAATATTTTTCGGATTTTCATTACCTTTGGGACAATCTCTTCACGCCACGTGGCTCCTTGCATTAATGATCAGAGGGTGCTTCAGCCAATCGGTTTAGGGTTCCTGGACCCAGTTTGGAGCTGGTTGACTGGGAGTCAGACTGGTCCTCTCCCTCTTCTCTCTCTCGCCCTCACGAGTCTGCTAGGACTTAGTTCTACAGGGCACCTCCACAAGCTTGATCTCCAGTGAGGAATCAAAAGAGAACTAGCATTCCTCGATTGCTCCAAGGACCACCAAAAACTCTGACATCATCCTCTGCACCTCCACAACTTCTAGGTTTTAGTTCCTCATCTCCAGATCCTAGCGTCCACAAGCTCGTCGCCATGAAGCTCTTCTACATTGGAGAAAAAGAGGGATCTTGCCTCTGGACCCTTTGTTGACCCCTTACTGGTTTGAGTAGCTCTAGGTGACTACCAGAGACTGAAGAAAACTCATATGTGGTATTTAAATAGCATGACACACCACCCCTAGCTCCGAGCTTGTCTCCTACCATCCTTGGCTTTGGAAGTCCTAGAAGCTGCCATCAGACAACACGAAACTTGTGCGATCAACTCCCTAAGACTCGCTCTTGGTTTCCCATATTCATATTTCTCAAAGTTTCATCTCTATCTCTCTATTTTCTCCCCCATATTTCATCCTCCACCTGCATGCCGCAAAGGCGATGCAGTAAGAAATGGGTGCTCGTTCTCCCTCATGTCTTACCCACTAACCATGAATGAGGGGTCCAACTTCTTATCTCAACGAGCCAATATTAATTGATCGACCATCATCTACTCTCATCCCACATTCTCAACCCAAGATGGTGTGCTTAGACACCACCAATGATCAATTCAACAACCATTTGGTCGAGGACATAATCCTGATCGTTAGTCCCTCATGTGTGACTCATATGAAGCTTGCACTTAAGTGAATCTATGGCTCCTCTTATTCAAAGGCCAAGGCTACTAGATCTCTAATCTAAGGCTACAAAATGTCCACACAACCTATTCTAAGATGCATGGGCATGACGCAACCTAACCTAGGCTCAAGCTATTAATCTTAGGTCTAATAAACACCAAATAATGCACATCATTACAAACTTCAAAAAAAAATAACTAGGCATATTAGATCAATTCATGCAATATGGTTACCTTTCCAGGTCATGGAGCATTAAGGTACATGGGGAATTTGGAGCTAGAGTATGATAATTCTACTGATTTAAAGTCATCATGATATCATGGATAACATTCGAGTACAACATTAGGGTGTCAAAGATTAACATGTACAATTAGAACAAGTTAGGTTTCATAGGGTAAATAAATCCCTCTACAATACTCCAATTGCCACCAAATTTTAACCATAGATCTATCATCACTCAAGATACATTATAAACAAATTTGGTTACAAAAAGAATCTATTTGACTTGTCAACTAAATTCCTCAAAGGACATTAAATATAGGGATCTTAGTCATGATATAAATATCATTTGACATCCAAACTTTGAGAAAACACTTGGGACTCTAAAAAAAACTCAACATGAATGAATTCACTTATATCATTTGGCACTTAACTATTCTAAAACTCCACTCCATCACATCCTACACACCTTAAAAGGAATTTCATCCTCAAAATTATGCCAAAATCTAGTCTTTTACATCACATACATCTTAAAAGAAATTTCATCCTCCAAATTAAGCCATCCTATTATTTCAAGGAAAAACCGAAAGATATTCATCCATATGTAGGAAATCACACTAAGTGCAACATATCCAAACCACTATTAGGAGGTTTCAAAACATCTAAGGTGAATCACCCCTTCATAAAAGATTGAAAGAATGGCTTAGAAACTCTAAATATGTCATTACATATCTCATATGTTAGGATTGCATCCTTATCTTTACCCATGCATTAGGGTTCCCACATCATATTACCATGTTTTAAGGGAGTTAACTAGAGTTAGCCCATTATATCAAGGTGTCATCAACATTTTATTGAGCTAATTGTTAGAACATGTTCAACATTAACATATGCCTTTTAGGAGGGAATTAACAATAATTAACCCACTTTATACATCTAGATCATATCAAGGTGTCATAATCGTTATGTTGTGCTAATTATCAAACTATATTTGTCATCTTTATTAGGTACTAAGATTACACCTCATGTAACATGTTTCATTCATTTGATCTTATTTCATTGCTCATAACAAATTGCAACATGTACTAGCGATTTCATCCCATGATTGACCAATAGTATCAAATTATTATCATTATTCATGTATATGGTTAACCATTATTCATTGATGTCTATTAAACCATTTATAGATTTCCTTCATGTCATGTCGATATGTTAAATCTCAGCATCTAATCACTTTCTTATCTATGTCATATCATGGTTGTATTAAACCAACTTATATGAGTGGCTCCTCCAACATATATCAAAACTCCATATAGTCCAATTGAGGTTCTCCTAACCCATATTATGTGGGTAGTGCCACGCTCAGTCCCTCTAAGCTAACTCAACTCTATGAGTATCTCATATGCATATACTTTATCTTTCCTCTCTTAGTCTAGGGTTCTCAGATTATCTCATTGGCACTAGTGATAGATTTACAAGCTCTAGCCACATAAATACAAACCAAAACATGATATGATATTCTCTTCATAGCTTATATACCCATGATACATGCCTACTTAAAACGTTCTTATGTACAACACTAGAGTCCTACAAGGAACCACCAACCCGATCATGCGACTTCTCAACATACTAACATCATTTACCTCCTCTATGGTCTTCAGACTCTCCCTCCCTCACCTAGATGGTAGGTGCTCATAACCTTGTTCACATATGCACATATAACCAACCTCTCTCTGACTCTCAGGTTTGGTTCTCTCAAGGACATCTAGGATTCAAGACAACTATAAGAATCATACATAAAACAACTCAACTCAATCACTGTGACAATGTGAGTTTTCCTCTTCTCTATTATTTAATTTATATTTTCACCTTTATAATGATCATTCATAATCTCTTTTGACTCCTTGATCAATATAGATACCCAAAATAAAATTCCTTTGTTTTCTATGAATTTCATGCACTCTTGGGCACCTTAATTAGCTTAACACACCTCTTTGTTCAAATACTTGAGTTTGACTGGTTAACTTTATCTTTTAGTCTCCAAACTTGTACACATTATTCTATACTTCATACTAAAGATATGGTTCAAAATTTGAGATCATTTGGACCTTCCCATGAGTTTATACGATTTTTCTAAGATTTTAGCCTTTTCCTAGTTTTTAGCCTTTTTCTACCTTTTTCCTCCTTTGCCCTTGCTGGGCCCGACCCATCCTGTGCCTTGGGTGCCGCTGGGCAAGGCGGATCGACCCATAAGCCTTGGATCTCAATCCATTGGTGCTGGGGTCATCCCCTACCTTGCGCCTAGTATGGCAGGTACACGATGGACTAGCCACCCTAGTTCCTAACCCGATCAAGCAAACCTGATCGGTTGCGCCCATTAACTCGACCGAATGATCCCTCACCCCTCTCGAAGCTTCCACATGGATCAGTGCTGTGAAATCATTGTTTGGAGGCCAAGTGAACAAGCTTACTCCATAGGGTGTGACACCCTCTCCTTAACCCTAACCCTAGCCCCCAAACATCTATATAAGACCCCCTTTGAGGTCGGCCCGCCACCACAAAGACGATCTGCACTCTATCCCCTCGTGCCGAGCCCTCCCTCTCTCACTCCCTTTTTCTCTAGCCACCGCACCGCTACGGAGCAACCCTGCTCGTGGGTGGGTTCTATTGTTGGGGCGAGCAACAGCAGCCCTAGTATTTGGAGTCCACGCTGATCCTCATCAAGGATCAACGGCCGTGCATCCCCACGCGATCCCCTCTTCTTTTTCTTCCCTGTCAGCACGTGCCTGGGAACGTAGATCCTCCCTGCCGCTGATCTTCTTCGTGGGTTAACGGTTGACCAAGGATCAACAGCCCTCCATTTTTCAGTATTTTTCCCTCTCTGCCCAAAATTCCAGAAAATAGCCTAAACTTGCAAAAATGCTATCTTGAGATTCCTAGGTCCAAATATATCGAATGTATAGTCCATTTTTATAAAAAAAATTAGCCTGATTTAATAAAAATGGTTTCAGAACATGTTTCGTATCTTTGTTCTCTATTTTGATGCAAATACCTTTGAATAACCCTCTTGAGCATAAAATGAACAACTTTCTTGAATTTATGATCCTAATCTAGTTCATGATCAAACATGCAATCATACTCTGATGTTTAGTCTCAAACCTATCATTATGATCCAAAAACTTGATTAATGGCTTGGATTTTGATGATATAATTAAGGTTAACTAATATGATTCCTAAAAAGCACCCAAGTGGATCATTCATTCTTGATATATGCTTGATGCTTGATTAAATGTTGAAATATTGATATAATGGATGATGTACCCAAGGGTTGTAATAGGAATGCAAAACCCTAATCTTGCATACATGGTTCTTGCATATTATGATCTTGACCCTCAAATCTATATCTTGTTTAATCTAGGATCTACTTGAGACCTTGACCCTTTCACTCTTGGACCTTTACTCAATTAACACTCAAAAAGGTACAGTATGATACTACTCCTCCTTGGTTGTAATGGTGATACTTTTAGGTATCTCTTGACATATGCTTGGCTAGTTATTTGGATGAACTATTGTTCCCTATGAATATTATTCCGTTTTTCTTCTATATTATTTTTTTAGAAACATGAAACCCTAAATCACAATACCCATTATGACTGCCCGTATATTGATGTTGATAATGATGTTGGAAAAGTTCATAATGTTGATATTGAATATAAGAAAAACTCCCTTTTTGGAAGGTGGGATTTTGTACTTTGATCTCCTATCTCATATGGTGAGAAGGAGCTTGGTGACCTCCCCATCGCATTGGGTAGTAGAGTCACCTAAACTAATATAAGCATGCTTCTTGAATTATAGCATAATGGGAAATTCGTAATAAAATTCATGTTGAATAACATTTTGGTTTTTGAAAGATCGTTCGATAATGTTTGAAACATAAGTCCTGCCAAGCATACTAGTTTTCTTATAAGTTTCTTTACTTGTTTTTATATAGTGTACCGTGCAATTGCATTGACATTGTGTTTTGATTTTCTTGATTTTAGGTAATGCAAGGAACTAGATTCATCTACTCATTTATCCACTGCAATAAAGACTACTACATCACTTATGGACTCTTAATGGGAGCTAATTTTAAAGGGATGTAGTTGTAGGCTAGTTCTTATCTTTTTCTCTTTCCTGTTGCCTACAGGCCTTATGTACTAAACATTTTGGTTCATTTTAATAAAGAAGGATGTTATTTCATTTTTGCATATTATCTGTGTGTGATTTTTGGACCACTCAGGGACGGGCGCTCTCATCCCTCTAACACTGCCCTTTTGGATAGTGGGATTGGGATTAGGGTAAGAACAGATCTGTGACAGTTGGTATTAGAGCCATAACACACTTCATATGCATTAGTGAAATGATATTCTTAATCGATGAACCAAGGAAGCCCTAAAATTCACTATGGTGAAAACGGAGGTGTCTAGAAAGAGCACAAAGGGGGTTCTGGCATAATTCCTCCTATCTGTCTTCATGGTGGTTGAGGTTCCTCCTGCTCCACCTGGCCTTAGTTGATCCAGAAATGGATGGAAGGACTTCCTATAACCCTAGAGAGTCTTCTAGCATCTTATCTCTTCTTTAAGGATTTCCCAAGCCACCTATTAGGAGGAAGTAGGATGACTCCTCATCTTCTCGTTCTTCTTAAGGTGTCATGACTTGATCTTCATACTCTCTCTATTTTTGGGTAAATTAAGGACGGGAACAACTAAAATTCGAAAATAAATTGAGAAAACTTGTTGCAATGATCTATCATATTCTTGCTTTGAAAGTTATAAACAAGAAAACTTATATCAATTGAACTCTTGCAGATGGCCCCAAAAACTAGGAATAACAGGGACGGTGAAGGGACCTCTGGTACTAAAGACAAGGGGAAGAAGCCCCGCATGGATGATGATGAAGATGTCAGTTCTGCCAATAAGACCAACAATATGGGGGAATGGGAACTAAAACAAAAGGCCATTATGGATGCCCTCCATGACCTAGTTGTCCGTACAACATCCCTTGTGCCAACCCATAACACAAAACCCATCACTATCCAGGATTTTCTGAAACTCAACCCTGAAACCTTCTATGGGGAAGACAAAGATGATGTCCTAGACAAGGATGATGCCTAGTTAGTGTCCATGGAGAATACTTTTAGGGTTTTGAGGTGCCCTGAACAAGACAAGGTTGGTTTTGCCACCTACTAGTTGAAGGGAGCGGTCAAATTGTGGTGGGAGAATTATATCCAGTCACAATAGGTCATCCCTGTCAACTGGGAAGCCTTCAAACCCATTTTCACCAACCGTTTCCAACTCACATCTGATAGAAAGGAGAAAAAAAACAATTCCTCACCCTTACCCAAGGAACTAACACAGTGGCTGAATACAGCTGACAGTTCTGCCTGCTGGAGAGGCATGTCACCAACCTTACCGAAGAACAAAAACTGGACCGCTACATTTATGGGCTTTTCCTTACCCTAAAAGCTTTTGTATCCTCATCCAAACCCACCAATTTTCAAGATGCCTATGACCATGCCTTGTCCATGGAGAGAACCCTTGGGATGGGATACAGGAAACCATTACCTACCCTTGCCTATCTAGGCCTGACTAAAGTTGTACCTGCAAAACCCGAACAGAAGGGAAAACCCCATATTAGTGGCAATAAGAACAAGAACCGGAAGAAGAACCAGAGGAATCCTCCTACCCAAGGCCAAAACCAGAATTACAACCGTGGTCCTACACAAAACTAGAATCATGGCCAAAACAGGGGTCCAGGCCGGAATGCCAATATTCCTCATTGTTGTAACTGTGGTAACTTCCACCCTGGCCAGTGCAAGTATCCGTCCCTGGTCTGCCATTACTGCAAACAGGAGGGTCACTTTAGAGACAACTGCCCCCACCCGCCTCCAACATGGGCCAGGAAAGGTGAACATTGACAGGCCCGTGTCTTTGCTGTGAATGCAGATGAGGCAAAGGCCAATGAAAACAAACTCATGGAAGGTACCTTTTAAATTCAAGAGTATTTCCAGAACTTTATATCATGATTATCTTGTACATAGTCCTTACACAAAATATATGTATACGTAGGTATGATGCAAATCTCTGACCATTTTGTTGTTACTCTTTCTGACTCCAGGTCAACAAACACTTTCGTGTCTAAGAATCTTGCCTTTATGTTGAATCTTGAAACAAGGGACTTAGGGTACGTACTTGATGTAACTACCCCAAGTGAGAAGATGAAAGTCTCCTACTATATTGTCGAGAAAGTCCCTCTATCTTATGCTGGACGTAGTTTTGAGTCAGATTTCATAATCTTAGACATGGAAGACTTTGACCTTATTTTAGGGATGGATTGGCTCCATAAAAATCATGCCCTAATCGACTGTCGTGCCAAAAAAGTCATTATTTCCAAAACCAACCTCCCTATTCTTGTAATTCCTGGAAGGAAAGATCGAAATCAAAACGTTGTCATTTCTCTGATTAAAGCCCAAAACTTGATAGCTAAAGGGTGCAAAAGCATACCTAGAAACTGTAACCATAGTCAACCCTGATATGAGTGCCCTAGAAAACATTGATATAGTACGAGAGTACCCGAGTGTCTTTCCTGAGTAGCTCCCTGGGCTACCACCAGATCGTGATGTTGAGTTTTCTATTGATTTAGCACCTGGTACCACACCTATTTCTCAGGCACCCTATCAGATGGCTCCTACTAAATTGACTGAGTTGAAAAAGCAGTTGCAGGAATTGCTTGACAAGGGTTTCATCCGCCCTAGTACCTCTCCTTGGGGAGCCCCCATTTTATTTGTCAAGAAAAAGGATGGTTCCCTTCGCATGCATATTGACTATCGTCTGATCAATCAAGCTACTATGAAAAACAAGTATCCGCTGCCCAGAAGTGATGACCTTTTTGATCAACTCCGTTCTGCCCATGTCTTTTCAAAAATTGATCTCCGTTCTGGTTACCACCAACTCAAAGTTAAGGATGAAGACATTCCTAAAAAAGCCTTTCAAACCCAATACAGGCATTATGAATTCCTTGTCATGCCTTTTGGGTTGACTAACGCCCCTGGTTTGTTTATGAACTTGATGAATAGTGTCTTCCAACCTTTCCTCGATGAGTTTGTAGTGATCTTCATTGATGACATATTGATATATTCAACTGATGCTGAATCACACCACATTCACCTTCGCAAAGTACTTGACATCCTCCAATCTCAGAAATTATATGCAAAGTTGTCAAAATGTGAATTTTGGATTTCTGAAGTCATGTTCTTAGGCCACATAATTTCTGGTGGGAAAATTTCTATTGACCCCGCCAAAGTCTCGGCTGTTCTTGAGTGGCAAGCCCCAAAGAATGTTTTAGAAATTCATAGTTTTCTGGGTCTTGCTGGCTATTATCGACATTTTATTCAAAATTCAGCAGGATTGCCTTGCCTCTCACTAATCTCACTAGGAAAGGAGAATAGTTTATCTGGTCAAAAGAGTGTGAGTCTAGTTTTTAAGAGCTAAAGACAATGCTGACAACTGCACCTATCTTGACTCTTCCCTCGGGAAATGATGGGTTCGTCATCTTCACTGATGCATCAAGATTCGGTCTGGGTTGTGTTCTCATGCAAGAGAGAAAAGTAGTTGCTTATGCCTCTCGATAACTGAAGCCAAATGATGTCGACTACCCAACCCATGACCTCGAGCTTGCCGCTATCATATATGCTTTGAAAATATGGCGACACTACTTGTATGGTGCCACCTTCGACATCCTCACCGACCACAAGAGTCTAAAATACATCTTGACACAGAAGGATCTCAATCTCATACAAAGGCATTGGCTCGAGTACCTAAAAGACTATGACTTCACCATTGCCTACCACCCTAGTAAGGCAAATGTGGTGGCCGATGCACTCACCAGGAAGCAGGCTAAATGTGTTGTTGTCTTTACTTCTGAATGGAGAAGCATGGAAGTCATGTCACCTTGAGCCCCGAGGCATATGGGCAACGTTCTCATATTGGCCAACGTCCATGTAAAACCGGACCTCCAGTCCGAAATCCTGTCAGCCCAAAAGAATAGAAAGAGCCTTGATGATATGACTAAGCTATTAGAGAAGCCCCAAACTCATCTGACAGTCGGTATGGATGGTGGAATCTGATAAAAATAGTGCATATGGGTCCCAGAAGATTCAGTCATAATAGAAATGGTTTTATGAGAAGCTCACGGGTTGAAATATACTATGCATCCTGGATCGACGAAGATGTACAAAGATCTGCAAAGGCACTTCTGGTGGAGGAATATGAAGACTGACATTGCTACTTTCACCTCCAAGTGTCTGACTTGCCAACAGATCAAGGTTGAACACCAAGGTCCAGGAGGTCTTCTACAACCTCTACCTATCCACGAGTGGAAATGGGATAACATCACCATGTATTTCATGGTGGGTCTACCCAGGACCAGGAAAGGGAGTGATGCCATTTGGGTTGTAGTTGATCGTCTGACTAAATCAGCCCATTTTATTCCAATCAAGACAACAACCAGGGCTCCTGAGTTAGCAGAACTTTATGTTCGAGAGATAGTTAGGCTGCATGGAATTCTTGTATCTATAGTATCAGATCATGATGCAAAATTTACTTCTCACTTGTGGCGACAAGTACAGGAAGATCTGGGAACTCAGCTGAATTTCAGCACAGCTTATCACCCACAAACTGACGGACAGTCTAAGAGGACAATCCAAGTTCTAGAAGACTTGCTGAGATCATGTGTCCTCGATTGGGGTGGTTATTGGGACCACTACCTTCCTCTCATTGAGTTTGCCTACAACAATAGCTACCAATCCAGTATAGGCATGCCTCCCTATGAAGCTCTGTATGGGAGACCGTGCAGATCCCCACTTTACAGGGATGAAGTAGGTGAAAGACGAATTCTAAAATCTGAGGAACTACAACTCTATTCTGACAACGTAAGCCTAATCAAGGAAAGGTTAAAAAGGACACAACATTGTCAGACGTCTTATGTTGATGCACATAGGACTGACACTCAGTTCTTAGTAGGTGATCATGATTTCCTGAAGATTCGACCAATTCGAGCCATTGCAAAGAACAAAGGCAAACTTAGCCCCAGATACGTGGGTCCATTCGAAATTTTGGATCGTATTGGGGAATGTGCTTACAGGTTGGCTCTACCTCCACAATATAGCATGATGCACAATGTCTTTCATGTGTCAAACCTAAAGCGGTATGTCAAAGACCCTAGCCATGTCCTCAATCATGAACCGCTTGAATTAAAGAACACCCTTGTGTACCAAGAAACTCCGGTCAAGATTCTTGATACTCACACCAAGGAACTCAGAAATAAGAAAATTGATATGGTTAAGGTGTTGTGCAAGAACCATGGGAGTGATGATGCAACTTGGGAGTTGAAGTCAGACATGGAGGAATGATTTCCTGACCTCTTCAAGGAAGTTTGAATTTTGGGGACAAAATTCTTTATATGGAGGGGAGGATGTGACAATGTGAGTTTTCCTCTTCTCTATTATTTAATTTATATTTTCACCTTTATAATGATCATTCATAATCTCTTTTGACTCCTTGATCAATATAGATACCTAAAATAAAATTCCTTTGTTTTCTATGAATTTCATGCACTCTTGGGCACCTTAATTAGCTTAACACACCTCTTTGTTCAAATACTTGATTTTGACTGGTTAAATTTATCTTTTAGTCTCCAAACTTGTACAAATTATTCTATACTTCATACTAAAGATATGAACCAAATTTGAGATCATTTGGACCTTCCCATGAGTTTATACAATTTTTCTAAGAGTTTAGCCTTTTCCTAATTTTTTTTAGCCTGTTTCCTCCTTTTCCCTTGCTGGGCCCGGCCCATCCTGTGCTTTGGGTGCCGCTGGGCAAGGCAGATCGACCCAGCAACCTTGGATCTCAATCCAACAGTGTTGGGGTCATCCCCTACCTTGCACCTAGTACGACAGGTACACGGTGGACTAGCCACCATGGTTCCTAACCCAATCAAGCAAACCTGATCGGTTGCGCCCATTAACTCGACTGAACGATCCCTCACCCCTCTCAAAGCTTCCACACAGATCAGCGCTGTGAAATCCTTGCTTGGAGGCCAAGTGAACAAGCTTACTCCACAGGGTGTGCCGCCCTCTCCTTAACCCTAACCCTAGCCCCCAAACATCTATATAAGACCCCATTTGAGGTCGGCCCGCCACCACGAAGACGATCGACACTCTATCCCCTTGCGCCGAGACCTCCCTCTCTCGCTCCCTTTTTCTCTAGCCACTGCACCACTGCAGAGCAACCCTGCTCGTGGGTGGGTTCTATTGTTGGGGCAAGCAGCAACAGCCCTAGGATTTGGAGTCCACACTGATCCTCATCAAGGATCAATGGTCGTGCATCCCCGCGCGAGCCCCTCTTCTTTTTCTTCCCCATGAGCATGTGCCTGGGAGCGTGGATCCTCCCTGCTGCTGATCTTCTTTGTGGGTCAACAGTTGACCAAGGATCGACGACCCTCCATTTTCTGGTATTTTGCCCACTCTGCCTAAAATTCCAGAAAATAGCCTCAACTTGCAAAAATGCTATCTTGAGATTCCTAGGTCCAAATATATCGAATGTATAGTCCATTTTTATCAGAAAAGTTAGCCTGATTTAATAAAAATGGTTTCAGAACCTATTTCATATCTCTGTTATCTATTTTGATGCAAATACCTTTGAATAACCCTCTTGAGCATAAAATGAACAACTTTCTTGAATTTATGATCCTAATCTAGTTCGTGATCAAACATGCAATCGTACTCTAATGTTTAGTCTCAAACCTATAATTATGATATAGAAACTTGATTAATGGCTTGGATGTTGATGATATAATTACGGTTAACTAATAAGATTCCTAAAAAGCACCCAAGTGGATCATTCATTCTTGATATATGCTTGATGCTTGATTAAATGTTGAAATATTGATATAATTGATGATCTACCCAAGGGTTGTAATAGGAATGCAAAACCCTAATCTTGCATACATGGTTCTTGCATATTATGATCTTGACCCTCAAATCTATATCTTGTTTAATCTAGGATCTACTTGAGACCTTGGCCTTTTCACTCTTGGACCTTTACTCGATTAGCACTAAAAAAGGTACGCTATTATACTACTCCTCCTTGGTTGTAATGGTGATACTTTTAGGTATCTCTTGACATATGCTTGGCTAGTTTTTTGGATGAACTATTGTTCCCTATGAATAGTCTTCCGTTTTTCTTCTATATTATATTTTGAGAAACATGAAACCCTAAATCACAATACCCATTATGACTGCCCGTATATTGATGTTGATAATGATGTTGGAAAAGTTGATAATGTTGATATTGAATATAAGCAAAACTCCCTTTTTGGTGGTGGGATTTTGCACTTTGATCTCCTATCTCATATGGTGAGAAGGATCTTGGTGACCTCCCCATCGTGTTGGGGTAGTTGAGTCACCTAAACTAATATAAGCATGCTTCTTGAATTACAACATAATGGGAAATTCGTAATAAAATTTGTGTTGAATATCATTTTGGTTTTCGAAAGATCGTTCGATAATGTTTGAAACATAAGTCCTGCCAAGCATACTAATTTTCTTATAAGTTGCTTTACTTGTTTTTATATAGCGTACCGTGTAATTGCATTGACATTGTGTCTTGATTTTCTCGATTTTAGGTAATGCAAGGAACTAGATTCATCTACTCATTTATCCACTGCAATAAAGACTTCTACATCACTTATGGACTATGCATGGGAGCTAATTGTAAAGGGATGTAGTGTAGGCTAGTTCTTATCTTTTTCTCTTTCCTGTTGCCTACATGCCTTATGTACTAAACATTTTGGTTCATTTTAATAAAGAAGGATGTTATTTCATTTTTGCATATTATTTGTGTGTGATTTTTGGGCCACTCAGGGGCGGGCGCTCTCATCCCTCTAACACTGCCCTTTTGGACAGTGGGATTGGGATTAAGGTAAGAACGGATCTGTGACAATCACTCAAGAGTATTCAAGTTTAGGACATATCATATCACTTATTTCTCATCATTTTCATACCTTGGAGTTTAGATTCTGTGACATTCTCCCTATGGGTCTCACTCTCCTTGGAGTTAACCCTAAAATTGGTCCTAACACTAGAGGTCCTTCTTTTTAAAAGAGCTTGAGGCTCTTGCTAATTCACATCATTGTCTTAACTTAAAATATCTTATCTCATAAAAGCCTAGTTACTTGTATCATCAAAACTGAACATAATTCCTCAAAGACAAACATATATCATCCTAAAATATCTTATCTCATATCTAAACATCTTAGGTCATCATCTAATCTTATTACATCTATTCCATTTATCATGTATTCTAACAAGGCTCTAGACATCTAATCTAGAACTACAATATCTTCTAGACTTATGTCATTCACTTTCAATTAGGTTGCATGACCACCTCTTACTCGTACATGTGTGGGGACACATGTTTGTAATACTTACATATATAATAAAATATTATATAGTTTTTCTCCAATAAAACAAATGTCAGAGAAATCTATTGAGGTTCAATCCGATTGGAATCAAAAACCAAATCTAGAAAATGAGTGTCCCACACATAGTAGAGAGTACAGTGTTATGAAAACTAGTCAAAAGGGTGAGAACATGGTTTAGACTAGTGTAGTTACTCTAGACAACGAGTTCCATATGTCTAGGCTTTCTCTTCCCTTGAAGTACATCACTTCTAAATAATGCAACATCCCATACTGCTACACTATAAGGAAAGAATGACATCTCAGGACTTGCTTTACAACAGGCACCTATCTAGACCTATTTCTCAGACATCCAGGTTCTAGTCTAGAGGCTAGGTCAGATGTAATCTCTAAAAGATGACTAACCTAACCCTAAGGATTTGTTTTTTATTCAAGGATCTTTAGTTTGAAGTTGCATAATGAGAAAATATCAGACTTTGCTATTGTTCATGCTCTGATACCACCTGTGATGTTCTCGAATTTTCTAAAACTTAAGCTAATATATGATTGTCCAAATTGAAACCTCACCTCAGAGAGACTACAATTTAAACTACCCACACTAGGCTAAGAAGAAAAAAATTAGAGGAAGTCAAAAGGAAATAACAGTAGCACATGTATATGAATAATAATAAAACCATACATCACACGTTCACTATTCAACATATAATTACAACATGAATTGTTACAACATTTCATATTACATATTGAACAACAAACTTCTACATATACATGTACTGCCACTAAACAACAAGATCTTAAGACAATAGGTCCACCTGTACATCAGCTCGCCACATAACTCAAAAGTATCTTGGTTCTTCCAGATCATATGTCTACAATGTAAAAAAAGATTACTCGTGGTACATGTTAGCACAATATCCAAGAATATTGTACTGAGTATGCCTACGTGTCTTTTAATATACCTCTCATTACTAATATTCACAATAAGATAAAACTAATACTTGTCAGTAATAAACAAATATAAGAAAAAGCATATACTTGCACAAAGATGTTCATTAACAAAAGAGAACACATATTTTAAGCACATTTTCCATTATATCATCCATGCATTTACTACCTGAGAGTTGCATGCATTAAGGCCTTTATGATCTACTACCAAAGAGTTGGATCATTTCACAATGTGATTTACTACCAAAGAGTTGGATCACTTCTAATTACTTTACTACCAAAGAGTTGAAGTACTTTACTTTCCTGCACTTTACTACCAAAGAGTTGAAGTGCTTGGATATAATGGAACAAATATATTATGTTACATGTGTTCATAGCGATAGGTATGGAAAATCAAGAAAGATATCATACAAGAACAATCATTTCATCCAATATCATATGCCAAGTGTTTACTACACATATAAAAACAAGCATATTGTAGAATAAGCCAAGTAAGATGTAATGATGTACCTTGAAAAGAGATATTCTAAACCAAATTCCTCATCTCAACTCTAACCTTGGTCAAACCCTAATTAAGACAAGATCACATACATCATCAGATTCTCTTCCTCTCAACCCTAGTTATGATTCATTAGGGTTTTACCTTGTCCTTAGCACATTCCCATCTTGATTTCTTGTCCTACTCTTCTTATTATCTGGGGTTGATGTTACTGGTTTTGGATTATAGATTCACATATAGAATCTGATAATTTGATTGTACATATGATTATGTGCACATATTAAAACTAGGTCACATGTATTAATCCAAGTCAGAGTTTTCCATCTTTTTAGGATCATTTAACATGTAACATGATTTATATGCATAGTTATGTTCTCAGTATTACATATTAGCTTCCAATTACTAATATAAGATTACTGTGAAATTTTCAAGATTTCTTGAGCATATTCATAATTATTTCACATTAATTAGGGTTATTATCCCTAATTAGACACATGAAACAAATTACATGATTTTAGGTTGAAACATCACCAAATTTGACATCATATGGATTATATATCATATTTTAGAGATACTGATGCATTTTCATAATTTTAGGCCATCATGTACTATTTATTATTCATGAAACAAGTGTATAAAATCTTACGTGATATCATCTACATATATGCATCAAAAGACTAACATTGTGGTTCCATGTTTTAGTACTTATTTTTTTGATCATTTTGGTAACTTGTTTGTATTTTTCTGACAACGAATCTATTTATTATGCATTTTCTAGTATCTAAATGTTTCTGGGATTTTCATTACCTTTAGGCCAATTGCTTAACACCACATGCCTCCTTGCATCAGCGATTAGAGGGTGCCTCATCTGGTCAATTTTGGGTGCCTGGACCCGATTCGAAGCTAGTTGATTGGGAATTAGACCGGTCCGCTCCCTCTTCTCTCTCTCACCCTTGTGAGTCCGTTGGGATTTAGTTTTATAGGGTGTTGCCACAAGCTTGATCTCCAGTGAGGAATCGAAAGAATCCTGGCATTCCTCTCGGCTCCTAGGACCACCAACATCTCCTACATCATCCTCTACACCTCCACGACTTCTAGGTTTTAGTTCCTCATCTCCAGATCCTAGCATCCACAAGCTCGCCGCCATGAAGCTCTTCCGTGGTGGAGCAAAAGAGGGATCTTACATCTGGACCCTTTCTTTACCCCTTTCCGAATTGAGTAGCTTTGGGTGACTACCAGAGACTAAAGAGAACTCATAGGTGGTGTTGAAACATCATGAATCATTACCCTTAGCTCCGAGTTCATCTCCTTCCATCATTGGCTTTGACGTCCCTACAACCAGCCATCAAACATCACAAAAGTTTTGCAATCAACTCCCTTAGCTTCTCTATTAGTTTCCCATCTTCATCTTGCTCGAAGTTTCATCTCTATCTCTCTATTTGCTCTCATATATCTCATCGGCCACCTGCTTGCCACAAAGGAGATGCAGTAAGAAATGGGTGCTCGTTCTCCCTCATGTCTTACCCACTAACCACAAATGAGGGGTCCAACTTCTTCTCTCAATGAGCCAAGATAACTGATCGGTCGTCATCTACTCTCTTCCTACATTCTCAACCCATGATGGTGTGCTTAGACACCACCAACAATAGTAACCATTGGGTAGAAGACATATTCCAGGCTGTTAGTCTCTCATGTGCGACTGATATGGAGCTTGCATTTAAGTGAATATGTGGCTCCTCCTCTTCAAAGGACACGACCAATGGATCTCCAATCTAAGGCTAGAAAATGTCCATGCAGTCCGTTCAAAGATCCATGGCTGTGACATAGCCTAACCTAGGCTGAAGCCATCAAACTTAGGTCTAATAAAAACCAAATAATGCACATCATTTCACAAACTTCAAATGTAAATAACTCCCTCTAGAACACTTCAATTGCCATGAAATTTTAACCATAGCTCTATCATCACTCAATATACATTATACTCAAATTTGGTGACAAAACCCAACTATTTGACATGTCAACTAAATTCCTCAAAGGACATTAAATGTAGGGATCTTAGTCATGATATAAATATCATTTGACATCCAAACTTTGAGAAAACACTTGGAACTCTCATAACAACTCAACACGCATGAATTGACTTATGTCATTTGACACTTATGGATTCTAGAAGTCCACTCCATCACATCCTACACACCTTAAAAGGAATTTCATCCTCAAAATTATGCTAAAATCTAGTCTTTTACATCATATACATCTTAAAAGAAATTTTGTCCTCATCCATCCTCTTACTTCAAGAAAAATCCAAAAGATCTTCATCCATATGCAGGACACCACTCTAAGTGTAACATATCAAAAAATAAAGCCCCATAATCATATCCAAATCACTATTAGGAGGTTTTAAAACATCTAAGGTGAATCATCCCTTCATAAAAGAATGAAACAACAACTTAGAAACTCTGAATATGTCATTACATATCTCATATGTTAGGGTTGCATACTTATCATTACCCATGAATTACGATTCCCACATCATATTACAATGTTCTAAAGGAGTTAACCAAAGTTAGCCCATTATATCAACATGTCATCAACATTTTATTGAGCTAATTGTTAGAACACCTTCAATATTAACATATGCCATTTAGGAGGGAATTAACTATAGTTAACCCACTTTATCCATCTAGATAATATCAAGGTGTCATAATCATTATTTTGTGTTAACTATCAAACTATATTTCTCATCTTTATTAAGCACTAAGATTACACCTCATGTAACATGTTTCTTTCATTTATTCTTATTTCATTGCTCACAATAAATTGCAACATTTACTTGTGATTTCATCACAAGATTAACCAAAATTATCATATTATCATCATTATTCATGTATATGGTTAACCATTATTCATTGATGTCTATTAAACCATTTCTAGACTTCCTTCATGTCATGTCCATATGTCAAATCTCAACATCAGTTCACTTTCTTATCTATGTCATATCATGGTTGTATTAAACCAACTTATATTAGTGGCTCCTCAAACATATATTAGAACTCCATCTAGTCCAATTGAGGTTCTCCTAACCCATATCATGAGGTTAGTGCCACACTCAGTCTCTCTAAGCTAACTAAGCTCTATGAGTATCTCATATGATATACTTTATCTTTCCTCTTTAGTCTAGGGTTCTCAGATTACCTCATTGGCACTAGTGATAGCTTTACAAGCTCTAGCCACATAAACACAAACCAAAACATGATATAACATTCTCTTCATAGCTTATCTACCCATGATACATGCCTACTCAAAACTTTCTTATGTACAACACTAGAGTCCTACAAGGAACCACCAACCTGAGCATGTGACTTCTCAACATACTAACATCATTTACCTCCTCTAGGGTCTTGGGACTCTGCCTCCCTCACCTAGATGGTAGGTACTCATAACCTTGTTCACATATGCACATATAACCAACCTCTCTCTAACTCTAGGGTTTGGTTCTCTCAAGGACATGTAGGGTTCAAGAAAACTATAGGAATCATGCATAAAGCACTAGTACATAAATGGCTTATAACGTCACATTTACAGGCATCAATTGTATCTGAGAAACTGATGCCTAAACCCTACAATGTCGGTTAACTACACAAACTGACATCTATATGTGAAGAGCGGCCAGACATGGGTATCACTTTTTATTTAGTGTTGGTTCCTCGATAAGCAACTGACGCCTAAGATCGACCACCAAATCTGAATTTTCTAGTGAAAAAAAATTCCTCCAAAATTTAACATACGCCGTCAGTTGTTAACAAATCAACCGACGATTCAAGGTTTTTCACATGACAAGAAATTGGGCCCATTTGTATTGTCAGATTTCTTGTACTAACCGATGTTGATGTATTTTCGCGCACTTCCCCCACAAAAATTTTCACCCCCTTTGGCATCGGTTGTCTACACCAACTGACGACTATGGTCATAATTCGAGAACATTTTGTTTTTGTTGGCATATGTAGATAGACGTTAGCTTTTCTATTTGAAACCGACGACTATAATTGAGAATAGGTGTCGGTGTGTTTGAGTTAACCGACACCTATTATTATAAGCATCGGTTGATTTTAATAACTGACGTGGATTGGTTACTTAACCATGCGAAGCAGATAGACTCTTCTTGCCCTTTATTCTCTCTCTCTGTTTCATTGCGTCCCGCTTAGGTCTCTGGCGATTTGCACAATTCTGCCACCACTTCGCCGTCACTGCTGCTGTGATCGCTGTCGCCGTCGCCGCCGCTACCACTGTGATGTCTACCACTGCTCCGACCATAGATCCTGCACTGCTCTGCTCCCTGCTCTCCAAGCCAGCCGCATCTCTCCTAGGCCTTCTTCCTCCTCTCTTCCTCTTCCCTCAAGGTACTTCTCTTGCTGATCGACCACCATTGGCTGGTCAGATTCACATTAATATTGCCAATAATGTAGGAAATGAATGCTAGATCCAATTATAGACATATTGTATATGGTTTTGATCAGAAAAATGCGTAGATTGTGAATAAAATATACTTAAAGCTCTATTATTATTCTTGTTACAAAGGTATATTTAGAAAATGAATATTAGATGATTATTCAAGAGTTAGTACATGAATAAAATATACTTAAAGCTCTTATACATCACTATATTTAAGGTTAGTCTGTCTACTAGAGTGTGGGGATTAACCATGTTTCCTGTAGTTTATAATATTACATTGTGAATTATTACATGTTTGAAACTATTGATTTCTTGATTTATTATTTGATAATGCTCTATAGATTAGGATTAACCATGTTTCCTATAGTTTATACACATTTATTATATATAAGAATGACAACGCATGTATTTGTTGGCCTAGAAACCCATCCAAGATTTACTCATTAGGAGTAAATCTTGGATAGTACCTGATTTGGGACTGTTCTTGAACACCTAATCTCACTTAGGATGTAAGTGTATAATGTGTATTGGGTTTTCAAGAAAATTTTGGTAGCATTTCCCCATTTGTTCTCTAAGTACATATGTACTTGGAGAACATCGGGGAAATGCTGCCGAAATTTTCTTGAAAACCCAATACACATTATACACTTACTAGTGAGATTAGGTGTTCAAGAATGGGATAGGTGGTACACATTTATTATATATAAGAATGACATCACATGTATTTGTTGGCCTAGAAACCCGTCTAAGATTTACTCATTAGGAGTAAATCTTGGATAGTCCCCAGTTTGGGACTGTTTTTAAACACCTAATCTCACTTAGGATGTTTTAACCATTAATTATATATAAGACCTAAACCCAAAAGTTTTAACCATAAACCCTAATCTTTTAACTCTAGACCCTAATCTTATTCTAATATATACTTGTTTTCTCTTTGATCATAGAATGGATAGGACATGGATGTCCATTCCAAATCGCTGCACCCCTGAGTTTATTTCTGGTCTTGACTAGTTTATTAGATTTGCTGAGGAACATAGGAAACAACCTGGAGATAGGTTCTACTATCCATGTAGGCATTGCGGTAACAACTTGAAAGTCAACACTGGTGACAAAATCAAAAGTCATGTCATGTGCAACGGGATTGTACAAGGCTATACATAATGGCACTGGCATGGAGAGATTTAAAACCTGAAATCAGTGGATGTCGATAGCAGTGCTTGTGTGGAAGAAGAAATTACCTTCAACGACATAGATGTAAACGAACCAGTTCCAGTAGACATCGTTGATGCGATGCTAGATAGTTTTGGGATAGAGCACACTGATCCACCTCCCATGTTTAGAAACATTGTGCATGATGCTGAGATACCGTTATACACAAGTTGTAAGTTTACGAAGCTGAGCGCTGTGTTGAGATTGTATAAAATGAAAGCTAACAATCGATGGAGTGAAAAAAGCTTCACATCATTGTTGTCTTTGTTGAAAGAAATTCTTCCTGAAGGAAACGAGCTTCCAATCTCAACATACCGGTTAAAGAAATTGTTGTGCCCAATGGGAATGGAGGCCAAGAAGATACACGCATGCCCGAATGATTGTGTATTATTTCAAAAGGACTATGTGGATTTGAAAAATTGTCTAAAATGTGGTGCATCAAGATATAAATTGATGATTTCAGGGGAGTCCAAAACTGGTTCTCCTACCAAGGTGATGTGGTATCTACCTATAATACCACAGTTTCAACGCTTGTTTGCCAATCCTATAGATGCGAAGAATTTGAGGTGGCATGCAGATGTTAAGAAAAATAATGATGGGATCATACGACATGCGTCTGATTCCCCACAGTGTAAGAAGATTGATTTATTGTACCCTGAATTCGGTGAAGAAGATAGGAATCTAAGACTTGGGCTTTATACAGATGGGATGAATGCATATGGTACATTGAGAAGCCAACATATCACTTGTCCAATTATGCTTGTTATATACAATCTTCCTCCCTAGTTGTGTATGAAAAATAAGTATGTTATGTTGTCGTCTTTGATATCAGGCCCTAAACAACCTAGAAATGATATCGACGTTTACCTTGAACCTATGATTGATGACTTGAAGAAGCTCTGGGGTGAAGGTGTGATGACCTATGATGCTTCACGAAGAGAGACATTTCATTTGCATGCTATGTTGTTTTGCAATGTGAATGACTTTCCAGCGTATGGGAATTTGTCTGGATATAGTGTCAAAGGATCTAAAGTGTGTCCTATATGTAAAGAGAACATTGATTCAATATGACTAAAACACGGCGGAAAGACTGTATATCTTGGTCATTGAAGGTTTCTTCTAAAATTTCATCTGTATCGTAGGTTGCGCAAAGCATTCAATGGATAAAATGAGGAACAAAGTGCACCTAAACCTATATCAGGGGAGGATGTTTATGAAAGAGTAAAAGACATTACCAATGAATTTGGTAAGAGATCACAATGTATGGCCACACAGAGTGACAAGTCTTTATTCAATAAGAAGTCAATATTTTGGGATCTTCCTTATTGGAGTTCTTTGACAGTCAGGCATTGTATCCATGTCATGCACGTTGAGAAAAATGTATGTGATAGCATCATCGGTACTCTGTTGAATACGCCAGGTAAGACTAAAGATGAGATAAAATCCAGAATGGACCTTTCGTGAAATGGGAATAAGGATAGAATTAACAGAAGTAGTTAGTAGCGATCGGAGAACATACTTACCTCCCGCTTGTTACACATTGTCTAGAAAGGAGATTATTGTTATGTTTAATTACTTACTAATTTTTGTTGATGGTGATTAGCAGGAGTTGCATGAGCAGAGGAAGGAAGGCAAGTTCATCCCTCAGGGCACAAGGGATGAATTGACAGTTTCTCTGGGTAACCAATATCATCCTGGACGTGTTAGAGGTGCAGGCGCTGGTGTGGGCATCAAAGCATTCTTTGGGCCATACCAGCGCAAACTTGTCCCAAAAGTGGGACTTTCACTAGCTGAGGTAACCTATTCTATTATTTTAGAATGCTATTGTGAAAGGGAATTCAATAATTAAAAGCTAGCGTTTCTTTTATCCATGTATAGGTAGATTCGTTAATTAATAGGAAAGTCGAGGAAGTACTTGATCAGAGACTCCATGAAGCAATTATCAAGTAACAGGCGTCTCAGGCTGCCACTCAGACAGTACCTGTGGTGGGCCACTCTTCTCCTACTGCTCGTACTGCAGAGGTTGTGAGTAATCCTATAGACCCACCACCTAGCACGTCCTCTGTAAGTATTTTCATGACATAATAGCTAGTCTGTTCAAGATGATATGTTTGTGTATATATGCATATAACATTCTTTACGTAAATTTGTAGGGGTGGAAGCCATGCCGACTAAAAAGTCAAGAATATATCGTTGCAGAGGCATCGACTTACCCACCCCTTAAAGGGTGCATAATTCATGGGTATCCAGTACTAGATGGTGTGGTACGTGTGAGCCCGATACATGTACTCCCCGGCTGGATAGATCTTCCATTGCCTCATGCACACCCAAATGCTGAAACACTTGGTGAGGCAGTAGGCGGAGTGATACTGTGGCCCGAAGCGGATGTCCTCTATACTGATATTGTATGATAAATTTCCATTACTTTAATTTGTTAGTGTGTACATATGAGTCAATTGATCTGAAATTATTTATACAGGTCAAAAAGATGAGACCCACTACATCTCTACCTCCACCTCCTCGACTACCAAGTTGGCTTCCACGGGACCTACACGTCTCGATAGGTCCTAATTGTAGGGGTGTGGCAGTATGGATCGGCGAACATGATACAAATTCCCCTATAATTGTTACTATTCCGGATGATGCTGCAGGTAAATCATACGATAACAATCTATTTATATACATTTAGCATACATATTAATGCACATGTAATACAAGTTCTGCATACATACATATTAATGCATAAGTATTAATGCAGGTCAATCATATGAAAACAAGATATTTATACAAGATATTTTGGACTTGTTTAGTTATGAATGGCTGAACACATCTATGATAGAGCTATATATATGGTGAGATCTTGTTTATACATCCATATACCTTGTTTTATATATTTTGATCTGGTTTTTATATATTAATGCATATGTAATACATGTTTTGCAGCCACTTACACAAGATATGTACAAATTTTGGGTTTTCCCATGTGGGATTTTTGGTTCCATCTTTGATTAGTCTTGTAGATACGTACCCTTCTTCAGTTATTTCATACTACTGTGATGCTTTTGAATATTTTGGTAAAAATAAAAAGACGGTGATAATAGCTTCATTCAATGTCGAGTAAATTTACTTTGCTTATAATTTGGACTTTAAGAAAATTATATTTTTATTGTGGATTTTGAGTTATTAATTTTTAACTTTCTTACCTGTAGTGGTAGGCATTGGGAGTTACTAGTTATTGTACCCAAGACATTCACTATCTATTATCTAGATCCTGCGGGGAATGAGTTGGATACATTATATGGACATGAAATCAAAAGGCCATTATTCTCATGAGAAATATTTCATGTTTTTATATCTGTTAACACCTGTTACTACATAACTATTTAATTATGCAATTTAATGGGTTACATTAACATATGTAGGGCTTTACAAGAGTACAAAAAAGATGGAGAAAATGTCCCTAGGAAAAAGGATCTGTCACTAATTTGGGAGAATGTGAAAGTAATATCCTGACTCCAATGTATATATTATTTATGTGAACTATGCTTATTTGTATTTTTGAATATTTTTTATGTTTCAATTTATAGTGTGCTACACAAGAAAACAGCTGGGCATGTGCCTACTATGTGATGCTATTTATGGACCTAATCATCAAACATGCCGTAATGGAAATCGATGAGATACAGTAGGTATTATACATAGTCTCATTAGATAATATGAAATATATCAATCTTATTATATATTATTAATTATATATATACATCATTATCTTTGCAGGTCTTTAAAACTGCTGACTTCAGCACATGTGGAAAGCATTTCGATGTACATGCTCCCTATACGAGAGATGAATTAGATGCTGTAAGAGTAGAATGGGCAAAAGCCCTACAAAGAGTGGGAATTTTTAGATATAATTTTATTGACAATGATGAATAAAGAATAACTTTGTTCTCATACTTGTTTTTATGTGAATGTGAATGAATTTTTATGAATCGTCATATGTGTGTGAAGATGATCAATACATAAATGTTTCTACATGTGTCTGAATGTGAAAAGAGATGAAATGAATGGAACTACATATTGCTACTGGTTTCTACATGTGTGTGATGAAAAAACAATATGAATTTAATGTGGTTATACATGTGTGTGAATCACATATATATAGTATTGTCCATCTTGTTAATTTTACAGGTTTGTGGCCTGTTGTTGGCTGATATCAATGGATGTCGTAAACCTACAGTTCAGAACTGAACTGCAAGTTCTCATCCTGCTGACCATCCATACAGCAGGCCTACAAACTGATAAGAAAAAAAAATCAAAACATAGGCGTCGATTATTTGAACAAAATCGACACTTAAGACATACATCAGCGGTTTTTGACCTAAAATCGACGTCTATGTGACCAGGTAACACGGTCGTGCTAGGAAGCACGACTGTGGTGGCAGACAGGGGATATGGTATCAGTTATTAGCACAAAACCGACGTCGGTTCAGATGATATGGTGTCGGTTATATATAAAAACTGACACCCATAGGCCTTTGCTAGCACGTTTTTTGGTGGCGGGAAGTATTTTGACGTTGGTTCTTTTAATAATCGACGTCTATAACAATTCTATAGTGTCAGTTTTAGTAAACAACTGACGCCTATAGTCCTTTTGTTGGCGCATTTTTGGTGGCGGGAAGCGTTTTGGCGTCAGTTGGGAACCGATGCCGAAGGGGTCCACCTTTAGTGGCGCCCACTTGGGTGTCACTTGGAATCTGACACTAAAAGCCCTCAATTAACTGGCGCTAAAGGCCTGTTATGTAGTAGTGAAGCAACTCAACTCAATCACTGAGGAGTATTCTAGTTTAGGACATATCATATCACATATTTCTCATCATTCTCATACCTTGGAGTTTAGGTTCTCTGACCTTCTCCCTATGGGTCTCACTCTCTCTAGAGTTAACCCTAAAATTGGTCCTAACACTAGAGGTCCTCCTTTCTAAAAGAGATTGAGGCTCATGCTGATTCACATCTTTGTCTTAACTTAGCATATCTTATCTCATAAAAGCCTAGTTACTTGCATCATCAAAACTGAACTTAAGTCCTCAAAGACAAACATATATCATCCTAAACTATATTATATCATATCTATACATCTTAGATGTTCATCTAATCTTATTCCATCTATTCGTCCAATAACATATTCCAATAAGGCTCTATACATCTACTCTAGAACTACTCTCTCTTCGAAACCTATGCCATTTACTTTTAGTTAGGTTGCATGATCCCCTCGTACTCGTACACATGTCAGGACACATTCTTGTAATACTTACATATATAATAAAATATTGTATAGTTTCTCTCTGATAAAACAAATGTTACAAAAAAATATCGAGGTTCAATCTGATTGGAATCAAAAACCAAATCCAGAAAACCAGTGTCCCACACATAGTAGAGAGTACATTGTCTTGAAAACAATTGAAAAGGGTGAGAACATGGTGTAGACTACTGTAGCTATTCTAGACAACGAGCACCATATGTCTAGGGTTTCTCTTCCTGTGATGTATGCCATTTAAAAATAATGCAACATCTCATACCGCACCATAAGGAAAACATGACATCTAATGACCTGCTATACAACAAGCACCAGACTAGACCTAGTTCTCAGGCATCTAGGTGCTAACCTAGTGGCTAGATCAGATTTAGTCTCTAAAATATGACTAACCTAACCCTAAGGATTTTTTTTAGTTTAAGGTTCTTTAGTTTCAAGTCGCATAATGAGTAAATGTCAGGCTTTGCTATTGTTCATGCTCTAATAGCACCAGTGACGTCCCCAGATTTTCTAAAACTTAATCTAATGTGTGATGTCCAAATTGAAACCTCTCCTCAGTGAGACTATTATTTAAACACCCAACACTAGGCTAAGAAAAAGAAAATCAAAGGAAGTCAGAAGGAAATAATCGTAGCACATGTACATGAACAATAACAAAACCATACATCGCATGTTTACCATTTAACATATAATTACAACATGAATTGTTACAACATTTGATATTACATATTGAACAGAAAACTTCTACATATACATGTACTACAACTAAAAAATAGGATCTTAAGACAACAAGTCCTCATGTACATCAGCTAGTCACACAACTCACAACTATCCTGGTTCTTCCTGATCATATGTCCACAACCTAAACAAAAGATTACATGTGGTACACGTCGTCACAATATTCAAGAATATTGTATTGAATATGCCTACGTGTCTTTTTATATACCTCTCATTACTAAGCCGGGTAATAAGATAAAACTAATACTTGGCCACAAGAATAAACAAATATAAGAAAAAGCATATACTTACACAAAGATGTTCATTAACAAAAGAGAACACATATTTTAAGCACATTTTCCATTATATCATCCATGTATTCACTACCTGAGAGTTGAATGCATTAATGCCTTTACAATCTACTACAAGAATTTGGATCATTTCACAATGTGATCTACTACCAAAGAGTTGGATCACTTCCATGTACTTTACCACCAAAGAGTTGAAGTACTTTACTTTCTAGTACATTACTGCCAAAGAGTTGAATTGCTTGGATATAATGGAACATATATATTATGTTTCATGTGTTCTTAGCGATAAGTATGGAAAATTACACAAGATATCATACAAGAACAATCATTTCATCCAACATCATATGCCAAGTGTTTACTACACATATAAAGCAAGCATATTGTTTAGTAAGCCAAGTAAGACTTAATGGTGTACCTTGAAAAGAGATATTCTAAACCACATTCCTCATATCAACTCTAACCTTGGTCAAACCCTGACTAAGACAAGATCACATACTATCATCTGATTCTCATCCTCTCAACCCTAGTTATGATTCATTAGGGTTTTATTCAATCATTAGGACATTCCCATCAATATTTCTTGTCTTACTCTTCTTTTTATTTGGGGTTGATGTTAGTGGTCGTGGATTACAGATTGACATATAGAATTTGATAATTTGATTGTACATATGATTATGTGCACATATTAACACTAGGTTACATGTATTAATCCAAGTTAGGGTTTTCCATCATTTTAGGATCATTTAACATGTAACATAATTTATATGCATAGTTATGATCTCAGAATTACATATTAGCTTCTAATTACTGATATAAGCTTATTTTGATATTTTTAGGATTTCTTGTGCATATTCATATTTATTGAACATTAATTAGGGTTATTAGCCCTAATTAGCCACATTAAACAAATTACATGATTTCGGGTTGAAGCATCACCATATTTGACATCATATGGATTATATGTCATATTTTAGAGATACTGATGCATTTTCATAATTTTAGGCCATCATGTACTATTTATTATTCATGATTCAAGTGTATAACATCTTACATGATATCATCTATATTTATGCATCAAAAGACTGATATTATGGTTCCATGTTGTAGTACTTATTTTTCTGATCATTTTGGTAACTTGTTTATATTTTTTGACAACAAATCTTTTATTATGCATTTTCTAGTATTTGAAAATTTCTGGGATTTTCATTACCTTTGGGTCAATCGCTTAACACCACATGGCTCCTTGCACTAATGATTAGAGGGTGCTTCAGCTGTATGGTTCAGGGTTCCTTGTCCCTATTCAGAGTTGGTTGACTAGGAGTCAGATCAGTCTGCTCCCTCTTCTTTCTCTCACCCTCACGAGTCTGTTGGGACTCATTTCTATAGGGCGCCACCGCAAGCTTGATCTCTGGCGAGGAATCAATACAGATTTGGCATTCATCGTCAGCTCCTAGGACCACCAATAGCTCCGATATCATCCTCCACACCTCTACAACTTCTAGGTTTCTGTTCCTCATCTCCAAATCCTAGTGTCCACAAGCTCGCTTCCATGAAGCTCTTCCGCGGTAGAGAAAAATAGGTATCTTGCCTTTGGACCCTTTCTTGACCCCTTTCCAGTTTGAGTAGCTCTGGGTGACTACTAGAGACCGAAGAAAACTCATAGGTGGTGTTGAAACCACATGAATCACTGCCCCTAGCTCTGAGCTCGTCTCCTGGCATCCTAGGCTTCAACGGCTTTGGAAGAAGCCATCAGACAAAATGAAACTTGTGCAATCAACTCCCTAAGCCTCACTCTTGGTTTCCCATCTTCATCTTTCTCAAAGTTTCATCTCTATCTCTCTATTTGCTCCCCTATATCTCATATTCCATGTGCTCTCCATAAAGGAGATGTAGTATGAAATGGGTGCTCATTCTCCCTCATGTCTTACCCACTAACCACGAATGAGGGGTCCAACTTCTTCTCTCAATGAGCCAAGATCAACGGATCAGCCATCATCTACTCTTGTACCACATTCTCAACCCATGACAATGTTGTTAGACACCACCAATGATCAAGTCAGTAACTGTTGGGTAGAAGACATAATCCTGGCCATTAGTCCCTCATGTGTGGCTGATATGGAGCCTGCACTTAAGTGAATCTATGGCTTCTCCTCTTCAAATGTCATGGCCATAGGGTCTCTGATCTATGGCTACAAAATGTCCACACAACCCATTCAAAGATCCATGGGCGTGACATAGCCTAATCTAGGTTCAAGCTATTAAACTAATGCACATCATTTCACAAACTTCAAACCTAAATAACTCCCTCTACAATACTCCAATGGACACCAAATTTTAACCATAGCTCTATCATCACTCAATCTATATTATACTAAAATTTTGTAACAAAACTGAGCTATTTTACTTGTCAACTAAATTCCTCAAAGTACATTAAATATAGAGATCTTCGTCATGATATAAATATCATTTGACATCCAATCTTTGAGAAAACACTTTGGAATCTCAAAACAGCTTAACATGAATGAATTCACTTATGTCAATTGACACTTAAGGATTTTCAAAAGTCCACTCCATCACATCCTACACACCTTAAAAGGAATTGTGTCCTTGAAATTATGCCAAAATCCAATCTTTTATAGTTGTTGATATCTTAGGGTGGCTGGCTAAACCCTAAGATAGAACGGTGAGTCATTGGCATGAGAATTAGGCATGGTGACTTCTAATGGGTGAGGTACAATCCAAGTAGTTTCAAGGTAAATTAATAAAAGATGACAAGCTGTGTAGAACATGATTTGATTGTTTGTTACATTCCTCGTATTGCTAGATGATAATTTTCTATTTTTGATTATGTTTCTTATTGTGGAAAATAATCATACAGGTTGTAGAGATTATCTATAACATATTCTGATCTATCTTGTTGACAAGTAGTAAATCTTTGGATTTAAATACCCACTCTGAAGATGACTTGGATTGCTTGTCATTTGATAGTATTGTTTGATAGACATGTCTTATGCGTACTTTCATTTCAGGACTACATGATATGTTCCTGGTCCGGCTGGTGGGGTATCCCAAAGATTATGTTATTGTTATAAATTGATTTAGAATGTTTAGATCTTGACTTGTTATTCATATTGAAGGATTGCTAATATGAACTAAGAAGTATCTACTATTTTATTCATAGACATGCTCTAAAATATATTTCAAAGTTGGACTTGGTTTTAGTGATTACCTTATCTGTTTGATTAGTCTACCATGTATATTGAGTTTGACTAGATGGTAGAACTATTGACTAGGCTTTTCATTATTTGCCAGTTTCTTTTAAATTCATTATACTTAATCTGATACTAATGCATGCACCTAGCTTGAGTGAGAGGTATTCACTGACTGGGGCTCTATATGAGTATCATGAGGTTGTTTCAAATGTGTTTAGGTATAATGCTATCTAGCGGAAAGGTCATGACAAAGAAGATATAAATAGAATAATCTAGATAAAGTATAATGTCCCTATACACTCTCATTCCCGAGATGGGTAGTATACAAAGTTTGTTGATTCGTGTACATGTATCTATTGTAAATTAAACCACACATGAGCCATGAGGTTTGATTCTAGTTTTGATGGAGTTGAATAAGATTTGTGTTATCTTATTGTGAGATCCTTTGTGTGACATTGGTTTGTGAAAATTGTGAAGAAAGAAAAATGAAAAATTTATGTGTGATTTTCGTATACTATTTTAATTGTCATTGTAGAGAATTCATTATTTTATTTCATAATTTTGGTTTAGGTTTAGGGATTATCTCTAATGGTGGGCATTTATGCTAATCCAAAGAGTGGTCTCAAAACCCTATGCCATGTACATTGATGCTTCCAAACAAGGGTTAGGGTGTGTCTTGATGCAAGAAGGTAGAGTGATCACCTATGCTTCCCTCTAATTGAAACCGAATGAAGAAAATTGGACTAAACATGATTTAGAGCAATCTACCATTGTTCATGCTCTAAAAGTCTGGCAACACTATCTCTATGAATTGAAGTCTAAAGTCTTCTTTGGCTGTAAAGGCTTGAGGTACTTGTTGACATAGAAAGATCTAAACCCGCGATAACGAAGGTGGATGGAGTATCTTAAGGACTATGACTTTACCATTACCTATCATCCCAATAAAGCAAATTTAGTTGCTGATGCTCTGAGTCGAAGAAAGATCTTGTATGTGATGCTATGAGTTGTTTATTGTGGAAGAATCTAAAACATGTTTATAGTTTGCAACTTCAACCTATTGATTTAGTGGATGAAGATAAGTTGTGTGTACACATGGATAGTTTTTCTATTACACCAACCTGGATTTTGGAGGTTGTAGCTACAGAGTTGGAGAGTTCTAATCTTGAGGAGATGAAGGCCTTAGAAAAGAAATCACAATTTGACTTCTCGATTGGAGTGGATGATGTTGTCCTCTTCTAATATAGGTTGTGGATTCTTGATGTTGGTAATCTAAGGAAGAAGATTCTAAGTGAAGCTCATGGTCTAAGTACATGATTCATCCTAGCACAACTAAAATGGACAAGGACCTACAGTGAAGCTTCACATGGAAGAATGTCTAACAGAAGAAACCAAGATGGTTAGACACTCAGTTTGTTAGTGAAAGGTCCCATGATCGAGCCTAGGCCATGAGATGAATATAATGGCCAATTTTAAATAAAACATGGAAGAATGTGAATAATGGCATATCTTTGTTTGTTATGAAATGTTTGACTTGTCAGCAAATCAAGATAGAGCATCAATGACCTAATGGTTTTCTTCATCCGCTTGAGATTCAGGAATGGAAATGGGAGAAGATTACCATGGACTTTGTTACTATCTTTCCTAAGTCCAAGAAAGGTTATGACGTTATTTGGGTGGTGATTGATCGACTCACAAAGTCTTCCCACTTCTTGCCTTTCAAATCCACTTACAAAGTTGTTGATATGGCTCAATTGTATGTTGAGTGGATAGTTCGTCTGCATGGAGTGCCTAAAGTGATAGTTTCTGACTGTAACCTGAATTTGCCTCCCAGTTATGGAGTCAGATTCAGGAAGAGATCGGACTAACCTACAATTTAGTACATCATATCATCTGCAAGTCGATGGTCAGTCAAAAAGGACAATGCAGATTCTGGAGGATTTGCATCATTCTTGTGTGATGGATTGGGGAGGTGCTTGGGATAGCTATTTGCCATTAGCTGAGTTTTCTTATGACAACAACTACCAAGATAGTATTTGTATGTCACCTTTTGAATCTCACTATGGTAGACCTTATCATTCACCTTTGCATTGGGATGATGTTGGTGAACACAGATGTTGTGCAGATGATGATAAATAAAGTTCAGCTGATTAAGAAGCATATAAAACCTACTTAAGTTCGACAGAAGATGTATGGTGACAAGATGATATCTGATGCTAGCTTCTTAGTTGGTGACTATGTGTTCTTGAAGATCAAGCTTATATGCTCTATTGCTAGATCTAAAGTTAAAGGCAAACTAAGTCCCTACTATGTTGGACCATTCTAGATCATGGATAAGGTTGGAGATTGTGCATACTGCTTAGCTCTTCCTCCTACCTATGATAAGATTCATAATGTGTTCCATGTCTCTGTGTTGAAGAATTATGTGAATAATCCTTATCAAGTGCCTACTATTGAGCCTTTGGAGATTCATGAGAATATGACATATGAGGGTCAACATGTGAAGATCCTAGACTTCTGAGTAAAGTAGCTGAAGAATAAGGAGATTGAGTTGGTGAAAGTTTTGTGGAATATAATGGTTTGGAAGAAACCACTTGGGAGTTGAGAGATGAAATGTTGCATACTCACCCTTCCTTTTTGTTTAAGATTTTAGGGAAGAAATCATTTTTAAGGGATAGAGTGTTGTAACATTTAGAATTCTAAATGTAATCTCCATGTAACCCATTTCCCTAAGTTTTCTTCTTATTTCTGTCTTTTATGTCATTGTTGATGAATTAGCACTAGTACATAACCGACCTTTAGTGTCAGTTATTTAAGGCCTTTAGTGTTGGTTTCTAAGAGGCACCTATGTGGGCGATGCTAAAAGCCCAGCCGTTACACGTCGGTTCAAAAACCGAAGGCAAAACCATTCACGCACCATTGAAAATGCACCAGCAGGGTACTATAGGCATCGGTTATTAGATAAGCAACCGACACCATATACCATCGCGCCACAGAAGGGCGCCATCTTGGGCACTATCAGTGTCAGTTATTAGATAATGAACCGACATCATATAACTCCCAACACGGTCGTGCTGGCCAGCACGACCGTGGTGTCTGGTCCGCTGCCACGGTCGTGCACTCCCAACACGGTCGTGCTGGCCAGCACGACCATGGTGTCTGGTCCGCTGCCACGGTCGTGCTATCCAGCACGGCCGTGGTGTTAAGGAAATAGACGTCGATTACTATTAGAAACCGACGTTGTAACGATTTGGCGTTGGTGTTATACAAATAATCGACGCCTATTTTTTTTTCCTGTCAGTCTGCAGACCTGCTGTATGGCTGATCGCAGGATGAGAAACCTATAGTTCAGTTATGAACTGCAGGTTTTACGACATCCATTGATATCAGCCAACAACAGGCCACAAACCTGCAAAATTAACAACAAAAATATTCACACATTTAGCAATGCAATATGCTGTTCCATTTGATTTTCACACATTTAGAAACATTCATGTAGCTAGCAATCTGTAGTTCCATTCATTTTCACATTCACACATGTAGAAACATTCATATAGCAACCAACAGTTTCATTCATTTTCACTCAGACACATGTAGAAACATGCAGACATGTAGAAACATTCACATATATTATAATTCAGAAATTCATTTACAAAATATCTTTCTTTAGTCATTATTTGCTATCAACATCCCAATTATATCTTAAAACCCCCACTATTTGTATGGATGTTGCCCATTCTTCTCTTACTTCATTTAATTCTCCCGTCGTATAGGGAGCATGTACATCTGGTAAGGTCGTTCCTGTAGTGTGGTTAGTTTTAAACACCTATAAAGAGAATGATGTATATATATAATTAATGAGCTATAAATAAGATTGATATATTTCATATTATCTAATGAGACTATATAATACCTCAGCAATACAATCGATGTCCATTGCAGCATATTTGATAATCATGTGCATAAATCGCATCACATAGTATCCACATGCCCATCCGTTGTCTTGTGTAGCACACTATAAATTCAAACATACAAAATATTAAAAAATACAACTAATTAAGCATTGTTCACATAAATAATATATACATATATTGCAGTCGGGAATTTACTTTCACGTTCTTCCAAATTATTGGCTGATTCTTTTTCGTGGGGACCTTTCCTCCAGCCTTTTTGAACTCATCAAAACCCCTACATGTTAATGTAACACAGTACATTGCATAATT
Organism: Alisma plantago-aquatica; assembly: GCA_963693085.1. Lineage (NCBI taxonomy): Eukaryota > Viridiplantae > Streptophyta > Magnoliopsida > Alismatales > Alismataceae > Alisma > Alisma plantago-aquatica. Next base: position 454,669,110 of record OY856410.1, on the reverse strand, counting down.
AAATAGTAATGTAATAACATATGTTAACAGATATGAAAATGAAATATTTCTCACTGGAATAATGCCATTTTCATTATGTGTCCATATTTTGTATTCAATTTACTCCCCTTAGGATCTAGATAATAGACAGTGAACGTCTCGGGGACAATAACCAGTAACTCCCAATGCATACCACTAGAGGTAAAAAAGTTAAAAATTAATAACTCAAAATCCACAATAAAAATGTAATTTTCTTAAGTCCAAATTATAATAAGCAAAGTAAACTTCTCTACATTGAATGGAGCCATTATCACCGTCTTCTTATTTTGAGAAAAAATTGTAAAAGCCTCACAGTAGTATTGTTGAACTGACAGAGGGTCTTTAGCTACTAGACTAATCAAAGATGGAATCAAAAATCCTACATGTTCGAATGCAAAATCTGCACATATCTTGTCTAAGTAGCTGCAAAATATGTATTAATTACGCATGCATTAATAAATAAGAAACAAGATCACCAGATCCTACACAAGGTATATGGATGTATAAAGAAGATCTCACCTTATCCATAGCTCTATCACAGATGTATTTAGCCAATCATATCGAAACAACTCCAAAATATCTTGTATAAATAGTTTGCTTTCATATGATTGACCTACAACATCTGAATCTATAGAAATAGTTATAGGGAAATTTATATCATGTTCACCTAACCATATTGCCATACCCCTACAGTTAGGACCTAACGAGACAGGTAGGTCCTGTGGAACCCAACTGGGTAATGTAGGAGGTGGAAGTGGAGGCCTAGATGTTGTGGGTGTCTTCTTTTTAACTTGTATATATATATATATAAATAAATAAATAAATAAATAAATAAATATATATATATATATATATATATATAAATATATATATATAATTTCAGATCAACTGACATCATATACACACACTAACAATTTAACGTAATGTAAATTTACCATACAGTTTCCGTAAAGATGACATCCACTTTTAGCCACAATATCACTCTGCCTTCTGCCTCACCAAGCGTTTCACAATTCGGGTGGGCATATGGCAATGGAAGATCTATCCACTTGGGGAATATATGTACTAGGCTCACACGAATCCAACCAGCTGGTAATGGAGACCCGTGAAACATTTCCCCTGGTAGGGATGGGTAAGTCGACGCCTCTGCAATGACATATTCATTAACTTTTAGACGGCATGGCTTCAACCCCTACAAATATTTGTGTAAAGAATGTTATATACATATATACATATCATCTTTTTTTGAAACGACTACAATTTCATATATACATATCATCTTGAAAACATATCATCTTGAATTAAAAAACTAGTTACTATGTCATAAAAATACTTACAGAGGATTTGCTAGGTGGTGGGTCTACAGGATTGCTCCCAACCTCTACAGTAGGAGTAGAGCCTGTAGTAGGAGACACCATAGGTACTGTCTGGTAAGTGGCAGTCTGAGATGCCTGCCACTTTTTCATTGCTTCTTCGAGTTTCCTATCAAATAACTTATCTACCTATACATGGATAAAAGAAACGTCAAATTCTAATTATTGAATTCTCTTTTACATTAACATCTACAAGGAAAAAAATATGTTACCTCTTCTTGTGAAAGTCCCACTTTTGGGACATGTTTGCACTGGGATGGCCCAAAAAAAGATTTGATGCCCACACCAGCGCCTGCAACCCTAACACGTCCAGGATGCTCTGGGTTACCCAGAGCAACTGTCAATTCATCCCTTGTGCCAGGGATGAACTTGCCTTGTTTCCTCAGCTCGAGCAGCTCCCGCTAATCGCCAAAACAAAAATTTGTAATTAAGTAAACACCACAAATAATCAATATTCGAACGATTGTTGTAAGAGTTGTATTTTACCATTTTTGCAGCCGCCTCAGCAGTTGCGGGCTTCCTTATTTCTCCCTTCTTATTTTGCCTCCCAGCTATCCAGACATCATGGTGAGGCATAGGTGTGCTACCTATAGTGGAGGACTCCTGAGTAGCAGCAGACTGAGCAGTAGCCTCAGACTGTAGTCTTTGGCGAATGCTTGCATACCCGTTTGGACCCATTGTGTGGTCATGCACATTCAGTGCACGCCTTGATCTTTGTGCCTCACTGACGGCCTAGTTAGTATGCACATTAGTGATTTGGTTAGTAACAGTAAATGTTAATCTTGAATAGGTGAATACAACATATATTAATGAGATTGGGACTGACGCCTAATACCTTGAATTCATCAGTTTGTCTTGAAGCAACAAACGCGTCCCATTCTTCTTTGTCCAGGAAGTTCCACTGTTCAGTGGCTGTCTTCTTCCTCTTGTCAGCTTCTTTTATGTATTCTCGGGTGAGATTTGTCCTATAGTTCCTTTGGACTCTCCCATAGCGTTGCATCAGGCATTTATGATGCAGCTTTTCATCCAATTCAAATATACTCTGCAAAATAGAATTTCTATTAACTAGTATCCAAAAAATTAGTAATCTACAAAATAGAATTGCAAATTAATAATAACTCACACATAAATCCTTCCATATTACGTCTTTCTTCTCCTTAGAAACTTTATGCCAATAATCTATCTTACAACCACAATGTCTACGAGTAACATACCCAAGATATGAAACAAATGAATTGCGATTCACACCAGATGCATTTCCTGCATTATCAAAATCCACAACAAGTTTGGGTCCATTGCCCTTTTGCGCTATTAACTTCTTCATCATAGTGATGCCCCTTCTCTTGTCAACTTTTTGGTGTTGCTGATCAAGTGCCTCAAGTGCTTCAGATGGTACATGTGCATCATCAACCTAAAATTTGACAAAATAAACACATTTACAAGATATAACTATAAATGGACATATAGATATAAATATATGATATATTTTTAAAACTTACATTGTGAGGCGGCGCATTGATGTCCTCACCCTCACAGTAATCATCAGCACAGTCATCAGGAGAATGCTCAGCCATCTGAAAATTCACATTCACATTGTAAAGTTCACATTGTAAAGTAATTCAAATTGTAAAGCTCACATTGTAAAGTTCACATTCACATTGTAAAGTAATTCACATTGTAAAGTTCACATTATAAAGTAATTCACATTGTAAAATTCACATTGTAAAGTTCACATTCACATTGTAAAGTTCACATTGTAAAGTTCACATTGTAAAGCTCACATTGTAAAGTCCACATTCACATTGTAAAGTAATTCACATTGTAAAGTTCACATTATAAAGTAATTCACATTATAAAATTCACATTGTAAAGTTCACATTCAGAAAAATAAAACATATAAAAAATATAAACATGCCTCTAATATTGCGATTTTTTATCAATTAACAATCCTTCATTGTGATCTCTGCGCACATACAAGTCATCACTAGCTTCAATATTTGCTGGTGTTGGCAACCCAACTGAGAATGGACTGGAGTCATCATACTTATCATAGTACTATTCTTCATCTATAGGATCTTCAATGAACTATCTTTTACCATGAAGAACAACCGACCATTTATCATTTGCAAGATCATCGATATAAAATACTTGTTTCGCATGTGATGCCAATATGAATGGTTCACCCTTCTCGCCAATCTTTTCAAAGTTCACTAAAGTGAAACACAATTCATCCACTATAACTCCTTTGGTGTTATCAACCCAATTACATTTGAAGAGCGGAATTCTGAAATCTATGTAATCAAACTCCCATATGTCTTCAATGACACCGTAATATGACATTTTAACTTCACGTGGACTGTTATCCTTTGCACTTGCAAAAAACATAGTCGATGCTTGAAGGGTGACCCCACTATTTTGGACGACACTCTTATCATCTTGGCTCTTTGTGTAATATGTGAATCCATTAATGTCATACCCTTCATAAGACATAACAGTCAATTTTGGTTTAAAGGCGAGGCATTTGATAGTTTTAGTAATATCATATGGTGTTTGAGATAGTTGATGTAAACTTTATTTTCAAACCACTTAATAAATGTCTTGTTATGCTCTCTAGCAAGCCACATTGTATTGGCTCGAGGATATTGTAGTCTCTTGATGAAATTGGTATGTTCCTCGATATAAACGTTCACTTCGTCCATGTTGTGTAAAATATACAAGTGACCTTGTTCCAACTACTCACGGCTGATTACTTTCACACGTGATCCCAAAATTCCTTTGCCAAATTGCTCGTCAATATTCTTGTCAATATCAGGAGTGTCATTACCACTGAGAAAGTCATTGCAAAAATCCATAACCTCTCTCGCCACATAACCCTCGATAATACTCCCTTCAGACTGATAACGATTTTGAACATCACTTTTAAAAACGCTCATGTATTGTTCAAAGGGATACATCCAATGCAAGAAAACTGGTCCCAACATTTTCACTTCCCTAGTGAAGTGGACAACTAGATGTACCATGATATCAAAGAACGACAGAGGAAAATACATCTCAAGCTGACATAGGGTAACAACCACTTCTCTTTGCAATTTATCGAGAGTATCAGGGTCAATAACTTTGCTGCATAGATTGTTGAAAAAGAAACAAAGTCTGGTGATTGCAAACCTTACATGCTTCGGCAATATAGATCTAATTGCCACAGGAAATATTTGTTGCATTAGAGTGTGACAATCATGAGATTTAATACATATCAACTTCAGATCTTTCATTGATACCAATCTACGGATGTTGGATGAGTAACCCTGTAGCACCTTAACATTTACCAAACATTCACAAAAAGTTTTCTTCTCCTTTCTAGACAATGTGTAACAAGTGGGAGGTAAGTATGTTCTCTGATTTCCCATTTCACGAAATTCTGTTAATTCTGACCTTATTCCCATTTCACATAGGTCCAGTATGGATTTTATCCCATCTTTAGTCTTACCTAGTATATTCAACAAAGTACCAATGACACTATCACAAACATTTTTCTCAACATGCATGACATCGATACAATGCCTGACTGTCAAAGAACTCCAATAAGGAAGATCCCAAAATATTGAATTCTTCTTGAATAAAGATTTGTCACTCCGTGTGGCCATAGTACATTGTGATCTCTTACCAAATTCATTGACAAAGTATTTTACTCTTTCATAAACAACCTCCCCTGGTATAGGTTTAGGTGCACTCCGTTCCTCATTCAATCCATTGAATGCTTTGCACTTCCTACGATACAGATGGAATTTTGTAAGAAACCTTTGATGACCGAGATATACAGTCTTACAACCATGTTTTAGTCTTGTTGAATCAATGTTCTCTTCACATATAGGACACACTTTAGCTCCTTTGACACTATATCCAGACAAATTCCCATATGCTGGAAAGTCATTAATAGTGCAAAACAACATAGCATGCAAATGAAATGTCTCTCTTCGTGAAGCATCGTAGGTCATCACACCTTCACCCCAGAGTTTCTTTAAGTCATCAATTAGAGGTTCAAGATAAACATCGATGTCATTTCCAGGTTGTTTAGGGCCCGATATCAACAACGACATCATTACGTACTTATTTTTCATACACAACCAGGGAGGAAGATTGTATATAACAAGCATGACTGGCCAAGTGCTATGTTGGCTGCTCAATGTCCCGTACGGATTCATCCCATCTGTTCAAAGCCCAAGTCTTAGATTCCTGACTTCTTCACCAAATTCAGGGTACAATAGATCAATGTTCTTCCACTGTGGGGAATCAGACGCATGTCGTAGGATCCCATCATTATTTTTCTTAACATATGCATGCCACCTCAAATTCTTCGCATCTATCAGATTGGCAAACAAGCGTTGAAGCCATGATATTATAGGTAGATACCACATCATCTTGGCAGGAGAACCAGTTTTAGACTCACCCGAAGTCGTCAATTTATACCGTGACACACCACATTTTGGACAATCTTTCAAATCCACATAGTCCTTTTGAAATAATACACAATCATTCGGGAATGCGTGTATCTTCTTGGCATCCATTCCCATTGGGCACAACAATTTCATTACATGGTATGTTGAGATTGGCAGCTCGTTTCCTTCAGGAAGCATTTCTTTCAACAAAGACAACAATGACGTGAAGCTTTTGTCGCTCCATCTATTGTTAGCTTTTAGCTTATACAATCTCAACACAGCGCTAAGCTTCGTAAACTTAGTACAACTTGTGTATAACGATATCTCAGCATCATGCACAATGTTTCTAAAAATGGGAGGTGGATCGGTGTGCTCTACCCCACAACTATCCAGCATCGCATCAACGATGTATACTGGAACTGGTTCATTCACATCTATGTCATCATAGGCAATTTCTTCTTCCACACAAGCACTGCTATTGACATCCACTGGTTTCGGGTTTGAAATCTCCCCATGCCAGTGCCATTATGTATATCCTTGTATAATCTCATTGCACATGACATGACTTTTGATTTCCTCACCAGTGCTGACTTTCAAGTTGTTACCGCAATGCCTACATGGACAGTAGAACCTATCTCCAGGTTGTTTCCTATGTTCCTCGGCAAATCTAATAAACTGGTTAAGACCAGAAATAAACTCTGGGGTGCTGCCATTGCGAATGGACATCCATGATCTATCCATTCTATGATCAAAGAGAAAACAAGTATATATTACAACAAGATTAGGGTCTAGGGTTAACAGATTAGAGTTTTTGCATGGTTACAACTTTAGGCCAACAAATACATGTGTTGTCATTCTTATATATAATAAATGTGTACCACCTATCCCATTCTTGAACACCTAATCTCACTAGTAAGTGTATAATGTGTATTGGGTTTTCAAGAAAATTTCGGCAGCATTTCCCCACTGTTCTCCAAGTACATATGTACTTAGAGAACAAACGGGGAAATGCTACTGAAATATTCTTGAAAACCCAATACACATTATACACTTACATCCTAAGTGAGATTAGGTGATCAAGAACAGTCCCAAACTGGGGACTATCCAAGATTTACTCCTAATGAGTAAATCTTGGATGGGTTTCTAGGATAATGAGTACATATCCACTACATGTATTTGCTCACTTACATTGCATCACTCACAATTAGAGCATTATTAAATAATAAATCAAGAATTCAATAGTTTCAAACATGCAATAATTCACAATTAGAGCGATAAGATTCACTTTGTACAAACATACATGGCATAATTCAGGCACAATAGCAGGTGTGGTCATTGACCCGATTCAACAATATAAGAATAATTTTAGAAGAGTAATGTAGCACAACATTATAGGCTATCCGATTATAATTGAGCAATATAGCACAAAATCAACCAACATGGCCGTGCTATGAAGCACGGCCGTGCTACCAACACGGCCGTACTGCCCAGCACGACCGTGCCAACCTACGATTTCACACACCTCGGTCATAGAGCAGAGTACCTGCTTGAGGGCAGAGGAAGAAGAGGAGGAAGAAGAGCAGAGTAGGTACCTTTGGCGGCGTTGGCGGGGAGAGTAGCAACAGTGAGCAGCAGGAGCAGGAGAGCAGGCCGCCGGAGCAAGATAGAAGGTCACCAGAGAAGGAGAGAAGGCCGCCGGAGCTGGGGGCAGAGGGCAAGCGGCGGAGGAGGTGGGAAGAGGACCAACAAAGCAAGCGGAGCAACGCGCGGCCGGAGTAAATGACGGCGGAGGTGGGGGCAGAGGAGAAATCATTGGAAATCGCTGGACAAAACCCTGGAGTAGCAACACGAGACAATGAATGAAATAGAGAAAGGGGAAGAGTTGGGCTCGCGCGGGTGCTGTTAAGTTATCAATCGGCGTCGGTTATTTAAAACAACCGACATGTAAAACTAAAGGTGTCGGTTCTACAAACACACCGACACCTATTCTCAATGATAGCCGTCGGTTTTTACTAGAAAAAAAACTGACGTCTATCTACATACGCCGATTAAAAAAATTGTTCTCGATTAATGACCATAGTCTTCGGTTTCTTTCTCAAACCGACGCTCAAAGGGGTGTGAAAAATTTCCCGAGAAAATGCGTGAAAACCCATAAGCGTAGGTTATTGTAGTAAAACCGATGACCAAAATGTACCCAATTTATGTATCGTGAATAACCTTTTGCCGTCAGTTTTTTAGTAAATAATCGATGCCATATGTCAAATTTTGGAGGTAATTTTTTCACGTGAAATTTTGGATTTGGCAGTTAGTTTTAGGCGTCGGTTTATTATTTGGGAACCGATACTGAATAAAAGTGATACCCGTGTCTGGTCTCCCTTCGCAGATAGATGTTGGTTTTTTTATTAAACCGATGTTTTAGGTTTTAGGTGTCGGTGTATTTATACAACCAACACCTTTAAAAGTGACTTTATAAGCCATTTCTATAGTAGTGTAGTGGAATTTATAGTGGTTTTATGAACATTTGTTCGATAATTATAACAATGGAAGGGTTTATGCACAGATACCTCAGTGAAAGCTTATTTAAGGATCTAAAATGCAAAATCACAACTTAAGTGGTACAATGGTAAATAAATTTGTGCTAGAAGTGTAAGGCCCCAAACCTTTCTTAATGTGTTAAACAAGCTTAATTACCATAATTTTTTTTTGTTGGTCTAAAATGCATGTTACTATAACCAAAAACTTTAGGTACATTGGCACCCCAAAAGGAAAAGCTAAGCCTTGATACACCAAACAGACGAGTATCAAAGTTACAAAAAATAATCATCACACATGGACATTGAACAGGAATGACTACACCCATACACCACAAACCAAAAGACACGACTTCATATAAATCCTATCCTCAATAACACTGAGCACACCCACAAAGTATGAAGACGTGAACTCCACCAACATCAAGCTTCAAGAAGTGACTGGAGCATAAGACTAGAACACCCTGTAAGTGTCCAAGGTTGAGATTCGCACTCCAGAATTGATAACAATCCCAGCAAGGGAACACCTAAGAAACTTTCAGCAAAGCATAACTGAAACAAGCCACTCCAACTTTGAACAAGAGAAGGAGAATTCAGAAGGATATCTATTCAAACCCCCTTCACTGCATTAATGAACACCCAAAAATGTGACTGAGATCTAAGAGGAACACCTTCCTTCATCCCAATTCTCCTGGATCAAAGCTGCAGAGGAAGCTCAGGAATGTAGCAACCAACTAGGAAGTGTCTCCCACCTCTCCTCCCTTTGCTTTAGGCTTCTTCTTCTTCTACTGTTATGGGATGCCAATCACCTTGAAATCCATCAAGAGGTCTGACTCCATGTGGCACAAGCAGTAAAGCTCCTCGTCAGAAACTGGTAAGCATGTAAGAGGCCAAGAGATGCCCACATAAGGTCTTAAAGCCCTTGTTTGCACTGGGACATTTCATCGAGCATCTAGAAGGTGTCTGATACACAACAACAACTCTACTGTGTCAAGGTCGTGGAGAATCACAACCTGGAAACGGGAAGCAGCCGAGACACTAACCAACACCCACAGAACGGGAAGCATTGATGCTGCTGAGTAGCCTCAGAGTCGAAGAAGCACTCCAGCGGAAGGAAGGGGCACAACTTCCAACCCTACAAGGATACCCATCTGCCGAAACCTCAGATCCAAGGCTGTAAAACCTAAGATCTCCGCCGGAGCATGGGATCTAGGAAGCCATGTCAGGCGAACTGGGGCAAGCTTCTACCAACTATCGTAGCCACCGAGGAAGTCAATGTCGAAGGATTTTCATCAATCTGGTAAAACCAGATCTCACACGGGAGGTGCGAAGGAGGGTGCACGGGAGAGGGGCAAACAACCTCTTTCACTAACCACAATGCAGAGCAGCCAGCGAGAACCGTCAGGCCCAGAGATATTTCTCTTTCCATCCGCCACTCTTGGGCAAGCTGGAAGTCGACCGAATCGACAATGCGGACCTCAAATCCCAACCTCGCTCCACGCGACACTCCACAACTCCTACCCACACTTCCGATGAGAAAACCTAATGACTTAGACAACATTCTTCTCTACCACAAGGGTTCACAACACCCTCACAAGTGACCCAACCGTGGACGAAGGAGAGCCAGGGGAGGAAGGCACCTAGGGACGCTCCCTCCCCCCAGCGGCATCGCCGGGAGGAACTAGAGAGAAGGGGGAGCAACCCTAGAGAGAGAGAACACTTCATAATTAGGTTCTCTATACCTTAATCTAAACTTGTGAGGTGTTTTGAAATCATGAGATAAGCTCATGTTTCATGTTTGGACCAATTTGGATATTATTTGTGCAAGTTATGCAATGTTTATGCACATTGTGGACTTGTTTTGCAATTTACCGAATTGGGAGGTTTTCTTTGCAAATTGTCACATGCCTTATGATCCTTATATGTTTCCTTATCATTCTCAATCTTTTTGGGCAATGGGGCACCTATTTGTGCCTTGGTTTGGAGGATTTTCTCTTCAAGGACATTTTAGGGATTTCCCCCTTTATGGATGAGCTTATCTATAGGAATTATCAATCAATGGGGTGGTTTCTTTGTTTGGAGGTCGGTGGTGCACCTAAAGAACCAAAAATTGATGTATAAGAAGTCTCTAGGAGATGTGGAACAACTACTTGCATGGCCATAGAATCTCTAGGCTATGGACACAAGGAAAGCTCCATGGACACCTCATTCTTGACTCCTTCCTTATCCATAAAGGCTTGCATGTCCATGGGCACCCTTAGACATGGATACATGCAAAGTAACTCGACACCTCATGCTTTGATTATTCCTTATCCATAAAGGGTTGCATGACCATGGGCACGCTTAGACATGGACACACGGAAAGTAGCTTGGACACCTCATGCCTTGCCTCTTCCTTAACCATAAAGCTTTATATACTGTTTCCTTACCCCCAAACAAAATATTTGATCCATTTCACCTCCCTCATACTTAGAACTTTTTCCTCTCTCTATTTGGACATGGAGGAGCTGTCCCAGGGTAGAATAAGAAGCCATCTTGATGAAGGTCTTCTAGGGTTTCTAAATTTGCCATTTGGCAAATCTGACAAAGACAAGTAGGGTTCTTCCCCTTCTCCTCTATTTTCCCTATTGTTCTTCTTCCTTCCACCTTCCTGCAGGTCATAACCCAGGTCTTTAATGGTGTAACTCCATCTATATCTCAAAAACTCTTCTTTCCATGCTCCTATTGCTTAGGGTTTGTATCCTTGAGAAGAAGGTGATTCTTGCTCGAGTTTGGAGCTTGTGCTTGGAGCTACCAACCCATACTACTCGAGTTTCTTGCTGATTTAGATATGATCTTATTTCTAGAGGCAATTTGTTTAACTTTCTCCACGTTTATTTCTTATTATAAGCTTGTTAATTCATATTCTTATGCTTAAATGAAGATCTCCTCCTTTTGATGATGTTCTTATTTAGGGTTTTATTTCTTTGTTGTTTTATACTTTGTTACTAGTTCTAGATGAACCGGAAATGATTAGTACATCCCTCTTAGGGTAAAGTATGACCTAGGATAGGTTGGGTGGGGGGGAGTCACAAGCAGGTCCCTCTCCCTCTCTCTCTTCCTCGCTTGCAACTAAATTGCTGACATATCATTTTCTAGTTGGCCAGAATCAGAAAAATTATAACTTTTAAACTACTTGTCCAAATTTAATAAAAATAATATGCTTTGGAATGGGAAAATTAAGCTCTATATAATAACAATGATTTCAAGGTCTGATTTCAAGGTTTTTTAAAAGGTGATATTTGGAATATGATTTTAATAAAATCCATGAAAATTACAACTTAATCACCATAACTCCAAAATTGACATAAAGATATGTTTATTGATCAAGAGAACCTAACTAGTCCAATGGTGAGATTTTAGAGTCTAAATCTGTGTTTTGTGAAAAAGGTCCAATCTTAGGGTTTTTATGCAATAATGTGCAATATGTACACTAATGAATGTTAATACATTGAAATAGGTGAAAGTTGAACTTGGAATATCTAGAAGTGATTGAACTTGGTATTTGAACATAGTAAAGAGGTATGTGCATTCTTACACTCTAAGTTGGGATGTTTGTAAACCAAACTCTATATTCCCTAATGAGGCACTATATGAACCCTATTTTCCGTATTCCTGACTCTTTTGCTAAATTTCCTAAAAAAATTGTATTGCTATTCTATTTCTTGGGTCTTGTACCCCACTACCTTGTTTCAAATATATGATGCTTCTACTTGTCATAGCTTTTCTTAGCATGTTTATTTTACTAGACTATTTAGCTAATGTAGTGGTATTTATGTACAACCATCCAGAGATAGGGCATGTGTTATTTTTCCATGGGGAATGTGTTATTCTCGCCAATATCTAATTTTTCTAGGTGACTGGGAATGTGTTATTTATCCTCTCACCTATAGGTTGGGGTCTGGTAAGTGCCTCAACCCTACTTAGTTAATGTAGTAAATATTAATCATGCATGCATTCATTTTATTATTTTAATGTTATGGAAAGCATATGTTTTGATTATGCCTCTCACTCTTTATCTCTTCATCTATTGAGGAACATATAGCCTTTACATCCATGTTATTTTCTTTCTTTTGTTCTCGATCATATTGTTGACACATACCTTGTTTTCTTTCCCTCTTGCTGGGTGATTTCCCTACCACCCAGATTTTAGACAAGGTGTTGAACAAGATCAAGGAAAACAGGACCATGAGTAGATTCAAAACTTGCTTGAAGGATGTCTAGGTTGCTAAAGCCAGATACAGATAGATATGGTTAATACCTTATGCATAACTTCTCCCTTTTAAATATGTTTTACCGTATTCTGAATAGAGTTCCCCAATAAACATAAAAGAAGTAGTTCATTGAGAAATCAAGAGGAAGAAAAATGAATCTTAAAAATATTTGTGTGTGGTGGTGTGTTGTTAAGGTACTTGTCTGTTAATACAAAAGGAAGAAATTGGGATTAAAACTACTGGTGCCATTTTCTTGGGTCATCTAGAGACAAGTTATGCCTATAGATTCTTGATTGTAAAATCTGGAATCTCAAACATTGATCTCAATACAATTATGGAACTACATGATGCTAGATTCTTTGAGGATTTATTTCCCATGAAATCTAGTGTGCCCAAATAAGTATCACAAGAAGATTCATTCACCGCAGGTTACATTCTCTATTATGTGGAAAGGATGAAAATTGTTGGGGGGGATGACTCCCAACATACTATATCCAAATTTGATGATTCTGAAGAAATGGTTGAACCAAGGAGAAGTAAATGACCAATGACGTGCAAGAATTTTGGAAGTAAGTTTCTCACTTGAAATATTGATGATTATCCTGTATCTTTGAAACAAACTATGGATTATGTAGAAGTTATGTTTTGGGAGGAAGCTATTTATGATAAAATCCAATCAATTCTATCGAATGAAACTTGGGAATTAGTGGATATACCTCTTGGTTGTTCTGTTGCTAGATTTAAATGGATCTTTAAATGTATATGTGACAATAAATAAGTACAAAGATAGATTGATAGCTACATGTTACACATAGAGGAATGGAATAGATTATTTTATTACCTATTGACATGTTTCTCGTACGATCACGATCTGAGTGCTTACAACATTGGATTCCATTTATAATCTCTCTATCCAGAAAATGGGTGTGAAATCCATGTTCTTACATTTTGATATTTAAGAGGATATATATATATATATATATATATATATATATATATATATATATATATATATATATATATATATATATATATAGGGCGTTCATTCATTGCCCGCGCGGGTAGCCTGCATTTTGCTACCCGACAGCCAAAAAAGTAACTATTCTGGCCAGAAAAGTAACCCTGCTATCGGAAAAGTAACTATATTGATCAAAAAGTAACTATGCGACTAAAAAATAACTTATACAAAATATACAACAGATACATGTTTCAAAATCTGCTGTTGCAAACGTAGCTATCTATGCACGAAACTTAGCAGTTTGCAAGGTAAATCAACCCTCTTCATGTAAAAAGTAACCAACTTGAAAAAAGTAACCGAAATGGTGGGCGGGTAGCTACCCACGTGGGCAATAAAGATGGACCCATATATATATATATATATATATATATATATATATATATATATATATATATATATAGAATAACCTTAGGAATTTGCTGGTCGTGGGAATGAGTCTAAAATGTGTAAATTTATTAAGTAATTCTATGGATTGAAAAACATCCCTAATCAATGGAATGAGAAGTTTGATTCGATTATATCATCATTTGTCTTGATTTCTATTGATTCTTGTAATTTTATTTACTGTAAAGTTGTCAATTATGGATTAATTTTGTAAAACTATATGATATCTTGCTTTTTGGTTCCGATATGAAAGTAGTAAATGAGGCAAATTCATTCTTGTATAGAAGGTTTGAGATGAAGCGTATGTGTGTTGTTGATGTGATTTTAGGACTTAAAATCATAAGGTCCAATGATGGTATAACTCTCTCACATTTTCACTATGTTGATAAGGTACTGAAGAGGTTTTGAGTACACTTCATGCAAACCTTTTAAGACTCCATATGATTCATCTAATGACTTTTTCAAGAATGATACAGAAGTTCTAGTGTCTCAATCATGATACTGCAAAACTATCAAAAGTTTGATGTATCTTATGAACTGCACACGATCACATTGTGTTTTCTGTGAGTAAGTTAAGAAGATACATTAGTTGTCCAACCAAGACCCATTGGGAATCTCTGGATAGAGTATAGAGGTATATCAAGGGAACCTATTCCCCTGGGCTACATTATGGAAAATATCCTTTTGTGGTCAAATCATATAGTGATGCAAATTGGATTTGCATGAAATTTGGAAGTAATGGTGTCTCAAATTCTTATTGGGCTGAGGTTTTCTTTCCTGGAGGTCTAAGAAACAAACCATACTGTCAAAGTTAACTTTTGAAGTAGAGATGAAACTAGTTTCGAAGTTGAATGGTTGAATGGTCTTATGTTGATTTACCTATGGTAAATAAACCGCTTCTTGTAATTTCATTTCACTGTAATAACACAAAATCCATTGATTAGATAAAGAGTATCAAGTACTATAAAAACAACATAGACACATCCAAGTCAGACTCAAGTTTGTAAGGAACAAGTGTCTCATAAGGTCATGGTTGTGAACTATGTAGGTACAAAGATAATATTGTTGATCCTTTGACGAAAGGCCTTTAGATTTTTAGGCTGTTGCAACCCAACCCAAAAGAAGGGAGATCCCATGAATTGGGTTCAATGCGGTAATAACAAGCTGTCAGGAAATTAGATGAAACTATAAATTTTCATTGTTGCTTCTTGGATCTATGTGTTTATCTCCTGGGAAACCTAATAATGTCATGACTGCAAGTTAATAAGAGATTACTCTCTAATTGGAGCCAAATATTAGGATAGGATGGTAGTAGTACACCCTGGGAGACTTCAACTAAATGATTGATGTTGTGTAGTCCACAATAGGGGAATTGGGTTGTTTCTTGATATCAATCATGACATGTTTTGGATTCACAACCTTAATGTATAATTTTTTTTTCTGCCACACATTTATTGTAGAATTACTAACTGATAATCTTACACCCTAGGTTCAAGTTAGTCAAACTTACTCAGGCACGGTTCAAACTAAAAGATACCCATTCAAAGCAGAATATGGATGACTGAGTGGAAAACACGATACACATTAGACTTTATGGTGGATGGTTAGATATAATGGTTGTATTCCATTCATCTACATGAGTTAAGCCCAATGTAGGTGCATATAATACATGAGGAGGGTGGAGAAAAACATCATTTTTTTTGTGAAAACTAGGAATAGGACTAGAAAATAATCTTCCATTTTTCATCTCTTTTATTCGACAAAAAGATATTTTTTTTGTTAATTAATTTATTGTTTAAGTAATTCTTTTTTAGTTAGAAATGGACTCCATGTTTTCCTTATTAACTAGAAAGAGATGTTATCCTTCTTAATTGGAAAGAGACTCCGTATTTTTCTTACTAATTGAAAAGAGACATTTTCCTTCTTAATTGGAAAAAGATTCCTAGTTTATTAATTGTAAAGAGACATTTTTCTTCTTAATTGGAAAGATACTCCTTATTTTTCTTATGTATTGGAAAAAGAAGTTTTTGCTTCTTAATTGTAGATAGTACTATAGTACCGATCTACAAGAACAAAGGAGATGTTTAGAGATGCACAAGATGTATACGTATCAAGTTGATGAGTCACACTATGAAGTTTTGGGAGAGGATTGTTGAGCAAAGGCTAAGATTGATATATCAGACAACCAATTTGGTTTCATGTTGGGAAGAACAACAACTGATGTTATTTTTCTAATAAGGAGGCTTTTGGAGAAGTACAGAGAAAACAAAAGAGATCTTCATATGGTGTTTATTGATTAGGAAAAGGCCTATGATCGGGTACCCAAGGAAGTGTTATGGAGGGTTTTGCATAAAAAAGGTGTGCCTATCCAATACATTGGCATAATTAAAGACATGTATGATGGCTCAACTGCAAGTGTTAGGAATCTTGGAGGAGAGACACAAACTTTTCGTATCAGGGTTGGGGTACATCAAGGATAGACATTCAGTCCATAACTATTTGTTCTTGTTATGGATGAGTTGACAAAGCATGTTCAAGATAATATCCCTCGGTGCATGTTATTTGCTGATGATATTGGGTTGGTTGATGAAATAAAAATATATTGAATGATAAAATTGAACCTTGGAGAAATACATTGGCATCCTATGGATTAATGATTTGTAGAAGCAAAACTGGATATATGCCTTGTAGTTTCAGCCAATCTAGAACTGTGAATGGTGGGGTCAAGTAGGATGGAATGGATGTACCAATATGTGATAACTTTCATTACGTGGCCTCTCTAATTGAAAAGGAGGGTAAGGTTCACGATGATGTTTGTTACATGATCATAGCTGGATGGTTGAATTGGAAGAGTTTTAAGATGATGTTTGTCACATGATCATAGCAGGATGGTTGAATTGGAGGAGTGAAACTGGAGTAGTATGTGACCAGAAGATCCCTCTTAGATTAAAAAGCAAGTCATACAGAACATCTATACCACCAACTGTGCTATATAGGAGTGAATGTTGGGCAGTGAAGAAATAAGATCTCAACAAGATGAATGTGGCCGAAACATGTATGCTGAGATGGATGTGTAGGAACTTAAGACAAGATCATTTGAGGAATGTCTATATCAAAAACAAAGTGGGGGTTGTGAGCATCGAGGATAAGTTGTATGAAGTTTGTCTAAGATGGTACAAACACGTGCAATGCAAACTGACAAATGCACCTTTATCCAAAGCAAGGTTATTGAGTCAAGCACAATTAAAAGAAGTAGAGCCATACCTAAATCAACTTGGGAAGAGCTTATAAAGAGATATTTTGAAAATTTACATATTGATCAGAGTATGACCTATAACAGAGCTGATTGGAAAATAAGGATCCATGTAGTTGACCACAACATGGATGGAATTGAGGCTTAGTTGATGATGATGATGATTGGAAAAAGATGTTTTCCTTCTTAATTAGATAAGACTCCTTGTTTTCCATATTAATTGGAAAGAGATTTTACAGTTTTCTTTTAATGTGTACAAGAGCGATCATATGATTCTTTCTTACTAGATTTGCAAACCTACCACACTAAATGAGATGACTCGAAACTGTAGCATTGATCAAACACTAATTAATCATATTGCCAAAATGATGTAGAATAAAACTGAATAAAATTTTACATTCCATAAGAAACAAGTTACATATAGGTCCAAACTCACATATATTCATAATAGGTATTTTTACATGAGTCCATGGCCTCATCCATAACCTATATACACAAGATGATGTGTTCATAAGTATACCATTTACATTAATCAAGGCATACAAATAATATCTCAAATCATTATAAATGATATAAAAAACTCCCCACCTAGACTTGAGAGTTCAAGGACAACTCTAGGACTCTATGAATACGAACCAACCTCATGACACTATTGATTTTCAAACTACACCTCCTTGCCACTCCATCTTTGATAGTATTGTAGGTCACCTAAAATGATGTGTTAACTTGCAAGATGAGACCCATCCCCAGCAAGAAGATATAAATCCAAAAACATTTATTACTTACCAGGGGCAATACTTTAAGAAGTTAAAGTAGATATTATTACATATTTGAAAGACTATATAACTTTCATAAAGAATTATGCATAGATAGAGTCATAAGTATAGTTGATTTCTCTTACCACATTCTGCATTATTTAAAAATTAAAAGAAATATAAAAAGGATCATTATCTAATGTGATTCAACATGTAACCATAATAGTTATGCTAGATGGGTGAATTGCATTTTTTATTAAGCACTGAGAATTTTGAGGCGTATCACTGAAACTACTAGCTAACCACTATGAAGTCAAAATCAACCCCATATATGATCTTGGATGGACACAATCCTAATGTCTCTCCCCCTCGGTCAGTAAGAGTAACGACCATAGTGGCTCATGGACCCAGCTACTAAACATCCTAGTCTATCATGATTATAGAGGCCATGACACTAGAAATTAGGGTATACAACCCTTAAATCCATGTTATGACTGTAGTTTCTCTCAATTACTTCCACATATGAGACACATCCTCGACTTCTCTCCAAATACTTGGGACCAAGATGGGAAGGATATACTCTCCCTGTACCTGAATATACTGAACAATATATGACTCTAAGCTCCTTTTCGATTACTCATTTCACTATCCAAAACGTTTTGACACTGGGTTAGTTCTATTGTATCAGGGAACTACTTGTTTAGGATTGCACTTGATTACCAAAGTCACTTTATTTGATTTTGACTGCATCGGTCAAGTTACCTATGAACACAAAAAGGTTCTCATAAAAACCATTGGGATTTGCAACCTTAGAAGACATAAAACGTATTAAAGATTTTCATGTCACTCTAGTCATAATTGTCCATACACTCAAACTTATAGTTAAATAGTTCTTTTAACACTAGGGTTTAGGCCAATCATTATTACAATATCATAACAATAATTTCTAGTCCATTACTGCATACGATGTTCAACAAACTTTAGGACATAACATGTATGTAAGTTTTCTTTATCTCTATGGTATCAAAACGTCACATACATGGTATTTTGGGAGTTCAAGATCTTATATTCCTAGATTTTAGACCTTTAATACTCAAGGAAGATTCATGGTACCACAAGAAAAAGTTCACATAGACTAAGTG
Source organism: Alisma plantago-aquatica (assembly GCA_963693085.1). Lineage (NCBI taxonomy): Eukaryota > Viridiplantae > Streptophyta > Magnoliopsida > Alismatales > Alismataceae > Alisma > Alisma plantago-aquatica. Next base: position 454,649,950 of record OY856410.1, on the reverse strand, counting down.
AAGCTTAATGATTAACATAATCATTATTTTGTGATAGAAAATGTTACTATAAAAGCCATTGCTTACCATTTTTAAGAGTTCTAAGGTAAGACTAATGACAAACATGAAAAGGCAGGAAAGAAATATATTTACAATTATATAACTCACTTGGCAGAGAGAAGGAAACTGAAATCCAAGGTGAAAACTTATGAAATAAGCAACAACCATTGGGTTTAGCCCAGTCAAACTCCAAAAGTGCTTCCTGTATCCATGATCAAAGTGTTTTTGGAGCAAGGAAGGAGGAAAAGACAATGCTCAACCCACATGCATAAGTTTCCAGCAAAGAAATGCTAACAAACACCAAGAAATTTGTCAGTAAGGGGAGGAGGGTGAAGAATAAAAAAATAGGTTGAAAAGAAAGAATCTTACGTGATGGAAGGAAGAAAATGATAAATGACACTAGATCAGTCTAGGGTACCTTGATTCTAGCAAATGCATCCAAGAAAAACCTACGATCCCCAATTCGATGGACCCTCGCTGACCTCTAGTATCCAGAAACCTTGTCGGGCTTCTCCAAACATGATTGAAGCTCCATCAAAATGAAATTAAAGGAGAGAGGGAAGGGGGGCATACATAGGAGGGTGGTGGTTTGGTGCAAAACCAGTCCAACCATCGGGAAGGGATCCCCTTAACCTAGATCTCTTTGGTCGATGACTCAAAATGCTCATCGGGAACTAAAAACTCATCAAACCAGGAAACCCATCGACCCTCTCATCATAAGTTTCTACAGTCAACACATTATAAAATATGTTGGGCAACTACTCAAAAAGTTCATTCATCAAAAAACAAAATGTTTACAACATAGGAACCCCATCATACATCAGGAAAACCATCTATCACTGTGAAATAAATAGTCACCAAAAAACAAACCACCATTGAAAAACTATCGATCAATGAAAACACGGTCCTATCTTCTAACCAAGCTTATGTATAAACTCCATGAAATTAAGATTCAAAAACATCCAAAGGAGAAGTAAAATTATAAAATTCTCATGCACATCATGAATCAACTCAAGAAAGTGTCATAATTATGTTCATACCACTAGAAAAGGATAATTTACATAATGGTTGACAAGTTACATGACTTTTTATATCTCGAGGAAAATAAGATCTAATTTTATTCAAACAATAAACATAGCTACATCATCCATTGGAATCACAAATCAGAGATAACTTTCAAGTTAAGCATCAAATAAACTCAATTAGGCCAAGAAAATTATGTTTTTGGGTTAAGTAGGGTTAGGGGCCTTACAACCATAAAGTCCTAACAAGGATTTTGCCCCTAAAATCCTAAGAAAACAAGAATGGGTACTTCCTACACATCTCATTCTATAAATCCCACATGGATGTATCATCTTCTTGGTGTCTAGATGGTACTTCCTCAACATCAAGACATGGAAAACATCATGCAACTTGTGCAACTCTGACGACTACTCCAACCTATATGCCACCTTCCCAACTCATGCTATGAGAGGGTATGGTACGATAAACCTAAGAGCCAACTTACTCTCTTACCAAACTTTATCACAACCTTCTAAGGGAAAACCTTGAGATATACAAAGTCTCCAACTTAAAAGTCCAAAGGTCTATGACAATTATCAACATATGACTTCTGCCTATCATGTGTTGTTTCAACTATTTCCAAATCACCTTGATCTTCTCTGTATTCTAATGAATTAACTAAGGACCCAACAATTAGTCATCATCTATTTCATACAAACTAAGACGTGATATACATTGCCTATCATGCAAAGCCTCCTACGGTGCCATGTCTATACTCCCTATCATAGTTGTTGTTATAAACAAACCCAACCAAACTCAGTAATATATCTCAAATTCCAAGAAAGTGAAGCACGCATGATCTCAATAGATCTTTTAAGGTCTGAATGGTCCTTTCTGAAAGTCCAACTATCTGCAGTTGGAAAGTAGTACTAAATCTAAGCTATGTCCCAAACATTGTATGTAAATGCTCCCAAAACCTACACATGAATTGAGAATCTCTATCAAACACTATGGTAACTTGTATGCCCATGCAAACAAACAATCTCATCAACACAGATTTGTGCCAACTTCTCTACTGTATAGGTGGTGTTGACTGGCAATAAATGAGATAACTTTCTCAACCGATCAACAATCACACAAATAGAATCATGACCATTGGCTGTCCTAGGAAGACCGACAATAAAGTCCATGGTTATGTGATCCCATTTCTGTTATGGAATTTGAAAATGTTTCAACATTCCTATAGGATTTTGATACTATGCCTTCATTTAATGATAGATTTGACACTTGGATACAATCTCTACCATATCATGCTTTAGACCTAGCTACAAAAATACAAGTCCTTGAGATTATGTTGCTCTTTGTACTACCAGGATGCATCTCATACATTGACCAATGAGCTTCCTCTAGTACTATTTCCGTCATACTGCCAAAGTTAGAAACCATTGTTGTATTGTGAAAACACACCATCTGATATTTTGTCTCATGATAGCTACCATTATTATTACTACCGAAGTCTGATCTGATGTTATAAAATACAATATCATCCTTTTGTGCATCTTCGTTTTATTATATCAATGTCAAATTCTCTTGTAACTGTTCTAACAAACCTTCCGATAAGGAGACTTCCAACTATACATTCATCTATCAAAGCAACACCAACATGTCCCACTTGTAAGACACAATGGAGTGTAATTGTGCTTTATGAATAGAAAAAGTTGAGGATGATTTCCTACTCAAAGCATCGTCACCACATTCACCTTCTCTAGATGATAGTCAATCATAAAGTTGTAATCCTTGATCAGGTACATCCTTCTCCTCTGCCTCATGCTCATCCATTTCTTTGAAAAGATGTATTGGAGATTCTTATGATCTGTGAAGATTTGACACTTTGCTCTGTAGAGGTATTCTCTCTAAACCTTCAAGGCAATAACCATGTCTACTAACTCTCGATCATGAGTTGTGTATGTTTCTAAGCTATCGAGAAGTAAAAGATCAAGTTTTTGTCCTGCATCAGGACACATCTCAACCCATTCTTTGAGACATCACAAAAAATGATGTAGCCTTTCTGAGGCTCTAGAAGCACAATGATGGATCACTTGTAAACTTCTTTTTCAACAACTAGAAATAACTTTTACACTTGTCATCCCACACAAAAGGAACACCCTTTATAATTAACATGGTCAAAGGTAAACCTACATACTAAAGTTCTGGAGGAACATCCTGTAGTAACAAGCTAAATCTAGGAAGATTTGAACCTTTGTTGGTGTCTTGGGTTTCTTTCACTTTAAAATTGAATCTAGCTTCTTAGAATCTGCACAAACACCCTTTGTGGAAATGACATGACCAAGAAAAGACACCTCAGTCAACCAACACTCACACTTACTTAACTTTGCATATAACCTATGTTGTGTCAACAACTCCAACGCTTAATGAAGTGTTGTTCATGTTGTTGACTGTAACCGTAGTATCTCAAGATAAAATCTATAAACACCACCACAAACTAGTCAAGGTACGCTCTAAACACTTTGTTCATCAAATCTGTGAATGCTTCTAGTGCACTGGCTAACCCAAACAATATAACCACAAACCCATAATATCAAGTCCTAAAAGAAGTTTTAGGAATGCCATTTACCCTGATCCTCAACTAGTGATATCCTGACCTCATATCTATCTTTGAAAAAACTGAGGCACCTCACAACTAGTCAAACAGATCATCTATCCTCAGTAATAGATTCCTTCATTATAAGATTATTCAACTATCAATAGTTTATGAAAATCCTCAAAGAACCATCCTTCTTCTTTGTAAATAAAAATAGACCTCCCCAAGGGGACGTTCTCAGTCATATAAAACCCTTCTCTATTGGAGCCATCTTATAAGATTCTTGTGCTAAGGGTTGTATACAAGGAACTAGATTGATTTAAAACTCAATCTCCCTCGGGGGTGGAATACCTGGATACTCATTAGGAAAAGCATCCTTGAACTCATGCACTAGATGTACATCCTGGACTCTAGGACTCCTCACCCTAGTATCCACCACATGTGCCAAAAAATCTTCACACCCATGTCTCAACAACTTCTCATTTATCACCGTCAACACTGAAAAAGTAGGAGTGATCTTCCTATATCCTTGGAAAGTCCTAAAGAGATCACCATCATAGAATGTCACAACTTTGGAACCACAATCCAAATTAACCTTATACTTCTCCAAGTTATCCAACCCTAGGATCACACCGAACATGTTCATATCAAGTGGCATGAGATCCACTCAAATGTTGCATCATGAGAAAGAAATAACACAAGATGGACACACTTTGTACAACACCACAAAACCAACCATAGGGGTTTATAACAAGAGGTTGTCATCTCTACTACATACATGCAAGTTACAACTATTCATCACCACTATAGTGATAAATGAGTGTGTTACATCCAGGTCAACTAAGGAAGATACCAAAGAAGAAATAGATGAGCCAAAATGAAAGGGTTCCATATGACCTATTATGACTTGCAGACTGACCATTCCTTCTGACTGACTCATAACGTAGAATATAGTTGTTGCATGTTGTCTTCCTCAACCTCTACTAGTTGGTGTTGAAGACTCTAGTTGCAAATACCAGCCACGTCCTCTACCACCACCACTACTAAATTGCTATTGTTGTTGTAAGCCATGTTGGCACTGCCACAACTATTGTGTAGCCTACTTGTTCTTTATTTTGCAAGACCATCTCACATGACCAACTTGTGCACCCTTGAAGCAGGTCCTTGTATCATACTACAAGCTATACATCTTTGTTATAGACACTAAACTTAAGATATTTTCCCCTGATGGTGGGAAACTACAACCTCTCCCCTTTCTAGGAGACTACTGTGACTATAATTGTGTCCTTGGTTTAGAAAATGTTAACCTTGGATGAGACTTTTGGTATTGTGGCGAAGGAAACATTGGCATATTGAAATTGTTGGATGATGATCCTTAGAACTAAGAAGACCTCATTATAGCATTGGCTACTTTTTGTTCCATAGTCATCATGTCTATCCTTATCACATATTCCATGAAGGTGGAGAACTTCTCCTGGATTTCTAAAGAAGATGTCTTCCTTGCCAACTCAATATTCAAACTCTTCTCAAACCTCCTAATGCTCTCCTTCTCCATGGCCACCATGTGAGAACAGAACCTCAAAAGATACATAAGCTTTGCCTCATAGTCATTCATAAACCATGATTGTTGGTGCAAGCGCTCAAACTGAGCCATGTTCTCCTCCAGATATGTCTCCAGAAAGTAACTGCTTACAAACTCCCATGGAAACTCTTCCCAGCAGACTACCTCAGCTCACCTCTTGTCCTCCTCAATGTCCCACCAATGGTCAACACTACCCGATAAAATGTAGATTGTGTGCTTCAACTTATCCTCCTTGGAGATTTTTAGAATCTTGAACCCCTTCTTCAACTCCATTAACCACATCTTGGAATCATTTGGTTATATTGTGCCCTCATACTCAGTGGCTCCCACTCATTTCAGCCTCTCAAAGGTCTTCCCCAAACCTTGAGGTTCGACATTTGTAGTAGGTGCCTTTGGTTGAGGTGAAGGTGCCCTATCTGTGAGATGTGTAATCGTCGCCATTAGCTATCCAAATAGAGACTAAAACACAAGATCCAATATGATCAAAGTGTTGAATGCAGGCACAACAAATTGTTTTGGCCTCATCTTAGATAATCCTTCATCCGGTACCGGCCTCCTATCGCCACCTCCTGGCATTTTGAATCTACTCTTTGTATGATCTTCATGTTCTCCAGACATATCTGCATAACCATAAACCATGGTCAAATTTGTTGGATACGTAAGAACAAACACAACAACTTAGGTCCTATATCCTTATAAACTTGACAAATCTAGGGCTGTGATACCACAAAATGTGGCAATCTGCCACTCTAAATGAGATTAGTCAAAGCTAAAACATTGATTGAACACTAATTAATCATATTGCCAAATAGGTGAAGAATTAAACCCGAATAAAAATCTTACATTCCATAAGAAACAATTTACACAAATGTCCAACCTCACAAATATTCATAACAAGTATCATCACATGAGTCCTTGGCCTCAACCATAACATGTATATAAAAAATGATGTCTACATAATTACAACATTTACATAACTCAAGGGATACATGCAAAATATTGAGTCAGTATACAAAACCCTCCGAATCCATACTTGAGAGTACAAGGACAATTGTAGGACTCTATGAAACCCAACTAAGATCCTGAAAGTATAGATCTTCAAACTGTGCCTCCTTGCCACTCTGAGTATTACATCGCTGCCAGTCACCTAAAAAGATGTGTCGACACATGAGGTGAGACCTATGTCCCAGTGAGAGTTGTAACTCCATAACATCTATTGCTTACCATGGTTAAGTACTTCAAACAGTTAAATAAGAGAGTATTTAGAGTGAAGGATTATATAACTTGCATAAAGAATCAGGGATAGGTATTGTTATAAGTATAGTTCATTTGTCTTACTACATTACACATCATATACAAATTAAAAGAAACATAGCAAGGATCATCATCCAATGTGATTCATCAAGTAACCCTAATAGTTATGGTACATGAATGAATTACATATATTGTTAAGCCCTTGGTTGTTTGAGGTGTACCGCTCAAACTTCTAATTGACCACTACAAAGTCAAGAATCATCCCCATATAAGATCTAGGATGACTGGAATCCTACAATCTCTTCCCCTTGATCAGTATGAGTAACAACCATAGTGACACATCAGTTTGACTACTAAACAACCTAATCCTCCCTAGGAACATGTGCCACAACACTAGAAACCATTGTATATGACTCTCAAATTTGAGTTACGATTATAGTCTCTCTAAATTACTTCAGCATTTGAGACACGGCCTCGACCTCTCTTCAAAACCTTGGGATCAAGGTGACATGGATATACTCTCCTACACCTGCATATACTCAACAATATATGAATCCAAGCTCCTTTTGGGTTACTCATTTCACTATCCAACAAGTTCTAACACTGTGTTAGTTCTAAAGTCTCAAGGCAGTACTTGTTTAGGATTACACATGATTACTTAAATTCACTTTAGTACATTTTGGCTACATCAATCAAGTTATGTTTGAAAACCAAAATGCTTCTTAAAAAAATTATTAGGGTTTGCAACCTCAGAAGATATAAAGAGTATGAAATGGTTTCATTTCACTCTAGACATAAGTGTCCATACACATCACAATTATTGTAAGAGAGATACTTTCAACACTAGGGTCTCATCCAATCATTATTACAACAACTTAAAAAATTTCAGGTCTGATACTGCGTAAGATGATCAACAAACTGTAGGGTAAGCATACATGTAAATTTTCTTTATCTCTATCATAAAAAAATGTTACATACATGGTAATTTGGGAGTTCAAAAACTTATATTGTGGTATTTCAGACCTTTAGTACTCAAGGAAGATTCATGATACCACAAGAAGAAGTTTATGTACAATAAGTAAAGCTTAAATATTCACATCATCAATATTTATGATAGAAAAAAATACTAAAAAATCACTGCTTACCATTTTTAAGAGTTTTTAGGAAAGGTTATTTACATGCATGGAAAAGGTAGGCAATAAATACATTTAAGATTACATAACTTGCCTGGTAGAGAGAAGGAAACCAAAATACAAGGTGAAAACTTCTAAAATCAACAACAAACATTTAAGTTCATCTCACTCAAACTCCAAAAGTACTTCCTATCTCCATGATCAAAGTGTTTCTGGATCAAGGATGGAGGAAAAAAGAGTGCTCAACTTACAAGCACAATGTTTCAGCAAGGAAACACCAAGAAACACCAAGTAACACCAAGGAATTTAGCCACAAGGTGAAGGAGGATCAAGAACAACAAGAAATAGATTGAGAAGCAAGAATCTTACATGAAGGAAGAATGAAAATGATCAACTGCCCTAGATCAGTCCAAGGCACCTCGATTCTAGCACATGCATCCATTAAAGGCCTATGATTTCCGACCTTGATGGACCCTCATTGACCTCTGGTCTCCAGGAAACCTCATCGGGCTTCTCTAAACACAATTGAATCTTTAAAAAAAATTGAAAGGAGAGAGGAAATGGGGTTATATACAGGTGGGTGGTGGTTGCGTGAAAAATTAGTCCTGTCACTAGGTAGGGGATCTGTCACCTAGATATTATCAGTAGATGACTCAAATGGCTCATAGGGCAATAAAAGCTCGTCATATCAAGAAATCTATTAAACAACTCATTGTAAAATCCATCAGTCAACACATAATAAAATTCATCGGGAAACTACTCAAAAAGTTTGTTGCTCAACACAAAAGCCCGTCGGCTTGGTAACCCCATTGGGAACTAGAAAAACCATCAATCACCATGAAACAAACGATCACCAAAAAACAAACGACCACCTAAGCCATCAACCAATGAAAACACTACCCTATATTCTCACCTAGCTTATGTATAAACTCAATGAACTAAAGGTTCAAATTCATTCAAAGGAGAAGTAAAACTATAAAATTCATATGCACATCATGAAGCAACTCAAGCAAGTGACACAATTATGTTCATACCTCCAAAAGGGTAATTTACATAAAGGCACACAAGTTACATGAATTTTTTTATCTTGAGGAAAACAAGGTATAATTTGATTCAAATTATAAACATAGTTTCATCATCCAGTTGTATCACAAATCAAAGTTGAATTTCAAGTTAAGCATCAAACTGGCCCAATTTGGCCAATCAAATTATGCTAATAGGTTAAGAAGGGTTAGGGCCCTTACACTAGGTATAGGATGTGGGGCATTGAGAGTGTTATAAATAAGTCTCCTATCATTAGGGTTAAACACACACAAAAAAACAAGATATGAACAACATCTATCGACATTCACACGTGAGAAAATCCTTGCCCCAGAAACTTGCCTTGCCTCTATCATCGCTTAAGGAGTTCCTCATAGAGATTCTTCTCGTGTATGAAGACATTCTGTACTTCCTTCTCTCATACACGTGGTCGGCCATGTGGTAGTACCGATGATCATCAGGCTAAACTAGCACTGCACCTTTTCTTTTTTCAATGATATTCTTCTACTATAAGTTCATGACCAGGTCAAGTAGAAGAATGACCCTCATCCAAGAAGATTCTGAGCAATTTATTCATATAATTATTAAGCCTTATTGCTCAATGGACAATCTAGACTAGAGTACCTAACTCTATTTATTTTTCATTCTCTTTCACTATTTTGTTTACATATTTTTTATTTGGATCCTGACTTAAAATTGTTAATTAATATTGCAACTATTACCGTTACATGTAAAAACATAAAAATTTATATCTAACATTAAGTGTTTTAGTTATCTCCAGAGTTTTAAGAATACTCTTATTCGATGTTAGGGGCAATCTCTCATCAAAATTGTTTGGGGTGATGAGAGGGATGTTTCCTCTTACAATCTTATGATGTATATGTGTAACTAGTAGGACTGAGTGTATTTTGATGATAGGAGGATGGTTGGCACATGGGTTTGGATCATGCACTACAGCTTGCATATGCGTGAAGGATGTGAACTTTGAAGGAATCCATTTATATTAAACTTTTAGATAGATATTTACAAGATCACAATATATTTCTTTTACGCATACTCCATAAAACCACCCAACAATAGATAAATCTTAAGAAAAACAACCATCTAAAGATACACACTCACATGAGTAGTATACAAATTTTATTTCATTGGGAAGTGCCATAAAAAGATATTCCATTGACTTGAAAAGTTTTTTAATGGAATATCACACATTTTCCATGTGATAGATACATACATAAGAATGATGAGATGCATTTTATCTTTATTTAATTTATTTATAGTAAGTATGTTTCAAGGTAAATTCGTAGCACCTTCACTATAAGAATGCAATTCAACACTAGCAATTTTGATGGAGATATTTAAACATAGAAAAACTACAATATAAGGTTGCTAAAAATATAAATATGAAACTACCATCCATACCTATAGTTGTTTTCATTTTCATTTACTTTGTAAAACTAGTTGCATCTGCCAAATTAAGTATAAATAACCATGATAGGACTATGTGCATGACTTACTATCTATACCTTAGGGTTTATCAGTAATCCTAAGAGAAGTTAATCTCAACTCAGGTCTTTGACATGGATGCGTAGAATTTTATAGAATCATGACCTTCAAATTCTCATTTCTGGGTATAAGGTTGGGTCATTCCTTCTTTTATCAGTTATCATCTATCATATTACAATACTTATTATGTTCATTTATAATTTCTTAGGATTGTTGCCTTAAATATTCTTGTGGGCCTCCTAATTGTTCTCTCATAACCATGTTAAGGGAACTGAGGCTCTATCCCAACCATTATGAGTTCCACTAACCCCCATATAGAATATTCCTCATGAGCTAATCCAATCAAAAATGTTCGTTTCTCCTTCCCATCATAGCCACATAGGAAGGTTCATAGTTTTAGGGGACCTGAGTATACAGAATATTAGGTTATCTTCATTCATATTATAAAATATTACCCAAGGTAAAATGTTTGAACTCATATTGATTATATAACATGATCCATACAAATTAAAACTATTATAAATCTATACATTTTTGTAAATAATAGAAAATTATAATAAAGAAAGGCATCATAGTATATAGTTCATGATGCAAATCAAAAATTTAAATTACCTATAAATTAAATGTGATCTCCTACAATATCATTTAATAAATGTTTTATTAATCATGTTTCTTCACATTTTCCCTGTATAAACTAATTCCATGCAATCTTGCAAAATATCTCATCATTCAAGGCTAAATCAATGTTTAACATATAAATCATGTTTACTAACATGTAAATAATGTTTACAAACGTCTAGAATATAGAAATAATTATTCCATGCAATCACTACTATTTACATTAGCGAGAAATAGAATGAGTATAATTTACCTACAGTCCCTTTTATATCTAGAAGTCAACGATTTCAGTTATTAGCTCAAGAAAGGTGAATTGATACATAGTTGTTTTTTGACGAAACTGTATACTCACCTTGTCACTAGGAAGCTTACAAATTTTATGTTGTAGGTCTGAAAAACCCTCCACTTCCACAAACTATGAGTAAGTTCAACTTCTAGATTTTCTACTTTCCCAGAGAAATATGTTTGAGAAGTGAAAGAAATAGAAACATGATCTTTGTTACATTTGAGGATATAGACCTGAATGATGGAGGTTGTCCAAAAGGAAAACAAAAGAAGGAAAATCTTAAATCTTACACGTGACTCTTTCTCAAAATAGTCTATGACATGATTCTATGTTGAATCCTCCCCAATTATATTTATTTTCTTCTCAAAGCATCCTCTTAAATTAAAAAAATTAGTTGAGAGGGTGAGAAAAGGAGTTTAAGATGTTATAGAGTCAGAGGACTTGAACTTGTGTGTGTGTGTGTGTCTATATATATTTATATATATATAAATATATATATATAAATAAATAAATAAATATATATATATATATATATTTAAATAAATATATAAATATATATAAATATATATATAAATATATAAATATATATATATATATATATAAAATATATATATATATATATGGAGTTCATTTAATATCCACGTGGGTAACCTGGAGTTCGCTACTCGGTAGCAAAAAAAGTAACTCTTCTCGTCAGGAAAGTAATCCTGCTATCAAAAAGTAACTATTTTGATTAAAAAGTAACTATGCGACTAAAACAGTAAATCCGTGAAAAATACATTATAGACATGTTTATAACCGTGTTTTTGAATCTGCTATTGCAAACCTAACTATCTATACATGAAACTTTACAGTTTGCAAGGTAAAGTAACCCTCTACATGACAAAAGTAAGAAACTCAAAAAAAGGAACCAAAACAGGGGGTGGGTAGCTACCCGCCCTGGTATTAAAGATGGACCCATATATATATATATATATATATATATATATATATATATATATATTCTAGCCCTAATAGACAACATGTTGGTCAAATTTTTACTAGTCAACTGTCCATAAATTGCAATGTATATGCGATCTTTATAAAGGTTAGATATGTTTCCATCAAAGTCGAATTCAACCTCCCAAAACACTATCTGAGAGAACATAGACCTTAATAACACTAAAACAAATGTGTACTTACATGAAACTTTAATATAGTTTGCTATCCAAAATTTGTAGGATTAAGAAACTATTTCCATTCTCATTTCACAAATATATTTGTAAGTTATTTATATCATATAATTCACCATATCCTCTTTTAAGACATATTAAACATACAAGATGTCCACATGAAGTTCCATTGCCACACATGCCATCATTTACAAAATAATTAAATAATTTGGGCATTCTAATAAAAAATAATAATTATCTAAAAAATCAAATAAATTAGGGTTTCATTTCCAAGGTACATTTACATGTATTTTATTAATAAGGAATCAAGTGTCAAATTATAGTTATAGAGACAATTTAGGACAATGAAGAGAAACCAATTATATTTTAAGTTAACTTGAGTGTGGGTCGTTACAAATACTCCCTCATTTAAGAATTTCATACTCAAAACTCAGATATTCTTGGGTTAAGTTCACCACATCTATAGGGAGACATACAAAAACATATGAATATATCAAGTCTTAAGACTCCTTATTACTTTGCAATTAGTATTAATGTTGATTCTTCTATCTTGTGAATTAGATGGAAATAGGAATACCAGGTCGTCATAAATACAAAGACTAAATTAGATGTTTAATAATATGAGGTTTTAGTGCAAATTTAGTAACTTAAGGTGTTAAAATGAAATTATTTTGTCTCACACATCTTCTCCATAAGTGAATGTATTCTACACCATTCTCTTGACTTGTAAATCAATAGCAAGAAATGAGTATGAATATCACTTTACAATATTTATAAGAAGTATATTAATATGAATATCTTGGACCTTATGTTGGTAAATAATGTACCAAAAGGGGTCTAAATGGTTAACTCACATAAATTAATGATACAAGTGCCACATGGATATTATATAAGGTTAGGAATCAAATAGAAATGATAAATCAAATTTGTTTCCAAGATATAATAAGATTATGTTAGTCATTGTGATGGATATGGTAATAATTCCATGAAACTCTAGTACATAATTGACAAAACAAGTCACCGCAATGGTACCCAATGATAAATTCCAAATCCTCATAGTTTTAATAGTCACCATGTCAGATTTCATTATTATTAGATAATTCTATCAAGTAATCTATTTTGGAAAGAGAATATCAAATAACTATCGTATATGTTAATTATAAGAATGATGTGGCTCATAAGTCTATAGTTTCACATATTTGAGGTTGTCAGACCGTTCTTTATTTCTTCCTCATTTTTACATGTCAGTCAAATGGTTGTCATCCTCTCTTTCCTTTTCTCAAGTCTTCTCTAATGGCGACCCTCTAATATTCAACCTCAAACTTTATCTTTAATTTACAAGTTCATTACCTATGATTTTCCCTCCACAATACTCTTTGTTCTCTATACATATTTCCCCAATTATTTTCTTCCTTTTTTTCTCTATACAGATTTCAATATTTATGAACCCTAACTTTTTAAGGTTTCATTGTTTTGAGTCCTCTAAAATGCTCCAAATCTCTTACCTCCTCTAGTTTTATCACATCCAAGCTAAATTGTAGACCCAAACATGAACCTAAAATTTGGACTCCCTTACAATTGAATATTTTCATAGACTTGTTTGTCTTGCATGTTTGACCTCTTTCACCTTTGAGCATACTTGACCAACCCCATTTTCTCTGGTTGTCACCTTTAATTTAGGGAGCCTACCTGAGCTACCGCAGTACTCATCGAAGATATGTTCCAACCCTTTTATTTCCCATGAATCTAATCATACCCTCAATTTCTCCAGATCAGGTATTAAACATGTTTCACTCTTTGAGTTTTCATTATCACTTCTTTGGACATGTCACAACAATTCTCACAAATCTTAGCTCCTACATTCCCATTTCCCCCAAAAGTTACCATTGCATAGGTCTTTTGAAATGTTTTGATGTGTTTTCTTCAATATCAATTAGTTTCCTTGGAATCTTGGTCTTCCTCTTTCCTTCTCACTTAGTGGTGAGCCCGATGGGGATTCTAACTGCTAAAATTCCTGATTATGGGTTCATAGATTTTTGGGTGACCTACTTGAGCTACTTAAGTGATTTTTGTTTGTTTTTGTAGTGCTTTTGCAATTTTTGATCCCTAATTGGATAGATGTTCAAAGGTCTGTGTTTCTCATGTGTAATAACACATGAGAATATTATTGCTAGTTTTCCCTCATGATTCCCTTGTTTGGTTTTCATTTTTTCTAAACATTAATAGGCTAAATTGTCCTTTTTCCTTTTTATTTTATTTGATATTTGTGAATTTAGACCAATGCCAATATATAGATACTCTGTCAAATTGTATGACTTTAAATGACATGAAGGGTATACAGGGATTTGGCAAAGAAAATGTTGTTTAATAAATCAATACTTTGGTTTATCTAAGATAATTTTAACAATTAGACCGTATGTGCAATCCTTGGAATTGGAAAAAGTTATCTACCAAATGGTAGACTTTTCATTAATTGTTCCATTCAAATAGGGAGGTTATTTTTTAGGAATTGATAAATACATGTAACTAACATTTAGATGTTTAATATGTTTAATAGGTTCTTATGACTGTGGGTTGGACTTTGGGTTTGTTTGAGGTTTTTTGAATTTGAATAATGAGGTACGTTGGATCCTTCTTGAATCATAATTGGGAAATCAACTAAGTATTCTCTCTCTTTCGACCTAATTGAACCATGCATGTGAAACTTCTCCTCTGAGTTCTAATTGATATCTTTTGAGTTTCAAGCTTGATTATATCATAACTTGTCCTTGCTCAATTGTGATTTCAATTTGGTATCTAAGATTTGTATGTCATTAATCCTTTCTCAAGTTACACTTATTTGGTTAAATTGAAATTTCTTATTCAATTTGTGAAATGGAAATCCCTAATTTGTCATGTGATGGCTTATCATTGCTTTAAGCGCATATATAATATACATATTTTATATTTGATATGTTCTTGTGGAGTAACCCTAGTATCAAACACTTTATAACAAGTCTAACTAAACCCTAATCCATCCTACCTATTCATATGCATTACATTTGAGATGAATAGAGTAACATAGTCAATTATTGCACTTAAGGTGGTGGTGCCTATTGCGTGTTTTAGAATTTGGTAGTGATGCCTATTCCACATTTGTGGGTGGTGATTCCCACTATATTATTGTGGAAACTATGTGGTGATGATTTTTTTTGATTAAATCATTGGTGATGCCCTTTACTCTTTATTGGATAGTGATTCCCATTGTTTAAGGTAGTGATACCTCTTTTATTTCAAATGGCGTGGTGGTGCCCATATTTTGTGGTAGTGATGCCATGAACATACTATTAATTTTATTCTAGACCATAAATAATCACATGTTAATTGTTTTTGTGCATTATATTGTATAGTAAGATTAGACTTTTTCCCTCCACATCAAAATACCATATTATAAATAATTCATTTGACATTCATGTTGATGATTTCACATCTCTATATATTGTTTACTGTTCATTTTGTTATGTTTGTCCAATTCCCTATAATATGCACACACAAACATTTACTGTGAATATTTCTGCCTAATCTTCTTTTTTGGGGTTTTACTCAACCCCATAGGTAAAAAGGATATTGGACCAAAACTTGCACATGCGTAGAAGATGTTTCTTGAAAGATAAAGTTGAAGTGGTTGGAAAACCCTGTTCATTCAATATTTATGATAAAGCTTTTACCTCATGTATTCAGACATTTGCTTGTCTATCTTGTAGTCTTATCAAATTTTATAATCAAAAATATATTCTTCCACTTCTATCATTTGCATTTTGAACATACCAAATGTAATAAATTGAATTAGCATCCCTTCTTAAAAAAATTTATCCTTTTAGTACTATTGAGCAATGAATGTATCCCCTATTAGGATTACTCCCTACAATATTGTATCTGAGCCAAGTTGGTATGTTCTCTGCTATTTAATTTTTTTCACCAATATATTTATTTTAAACATACGACCCTTAGCTTATGAAAAATATCTAGATGAATTGTTCCCTCATGAATCTACATATGTGAGGATGAAGGGAATATTTAGGATATGATGGTGTACCCATAAGGATTTTGAATAGATAATCTGAGTGTGTGGGGCCCTATATCTTAAACACGTTAATCTCGGATTAGAAATAAATGTATTGCTAAGTTGTTACTAGATACACCTTTAAGGTGAAATAATGTAATGAGGATGATAAACTAGTGAAGTATGATGATGTTGCTATCATACTCTTTATGGCTTGGTTCTCAGATTGATCATGGCACCAACTTTTTCTTTAAATCACAAGACCTCTTATGGTCTAAAGTAACTTTTCATTGTAATACTACATGTTAAAAAATGGATTTTTTGATGTTTTCTTGAACTAGGTCATATTGAAGAGATGTATGCAGATTTGGTTGAGAAACCCTAGAACTAGTTGGAACATTTTTTTGAATGGAGTGATGACTATGAAGTTGTGGCTAGTCCAACAGTTTAGTGGACCTGACCTCTTCACTCATTTAGGTTGTAAAGAGTTGTACTTAATGACTCACTTGATATAAAAGTGAACTTTGGAGTTTTATTATGAGTATGATGACTTAGACCTAGTATTGTTGACATCATCTAGTTGGAGGCATGACCTATATACATCAAAAATACACATGGTGAGCACAAATAAATTATTCATGTATAGCCCAATTCCTTCAGAGTTGTTTAGTTTGACTTATTAGGTTAACCTTATATGGGGTGGTGATTACTCTATTGGTAGTGTAAGGACAATTTCATTTCGATGAAGAAATCCTATTAAGGGGTGTCCATTGTACCATACTGGAAATCTTAGCATGTATCAAATTTGTAGACTGTCTTATGCCTTTGCCATTAGAATTAGTATCAATCATTCTTTACCATGAATTAGATGAAAATAGGATCACTGGGTAGTCAGAAATATAACAAATAAGTTAGATTTTCACTAATAAGAGGGTTTAGTGCATCTTAATTAACTTAAGGGGTTAGAATGCAAATTTTCTACGTCATTACTTTTTTGTATTAAGTGAATATATTATAGAGGGTTAGAATGCAAATTTTCTACCTCATTAAGTTTTTTTATTAAGTGAATATATTATAGATCTTTCTATGGCCTCATGAATCAAGGAAAAGTAATGGAATAAAACTTAGAAAATACAATAATATGAATTTTATTAGCCTTGAACCTTTGGTAAATAACGTACCAAAAGGGCCCTAAAAGGCTAACTAACATAGTAACCACATAAATGGGACATAGAGAAGTCAACAATTTAAAAGTAACAATAAATCAAATATGTTTCCAAGATATAAGAGGATCATGTTAATCATTATAATTCATATGGTAATAGTTCCATGAAACTAAAATATATAGATTGACAAACAAATCATAACAAAATTTGGAATAAGAACATTTGAAGTGCTCATAGTTTAATTAGTTAACATGTAAAATTTCATAATTACTTGATAATACTAGATAGTTTATCCATTTAGCAAAGAAAATCCAAAATAAGTACCCTAATATATCAATTTTGTGAATGTTGTGGTTTATTAGACTCTAGTTTCACATATTTCTGGATGTCAGTCTACCTTCTTCGGTTTCTTTTTCCTTTTTTTTACATGTCAACTGGATGGTTGTGATTCACTATTTCCTTTTCTCAAATCTGATCTAACAGTGACCATTTTATATTAAACCTTAAGCCTTGTCATTCCTTTGCAAGTATGATAACTATGGAATTTCCTCCTTGATTCCTTTCTCTTCTCTTGATATGTTTTACTAATACTTTCTCCTAATTTTCTATAACCTTTTTGTATCCATAATTCCCTTTTTCTTGGGTTTCATAGATCTAAGTACTCTAACAACCTTTGATCCTCTTGCATCCTCTATTTTTGTGACAATCAAGCCACGTAGTAATCGCAATCCTAAAATGTCTAAGTTTTGTCTTCCTTACCATTATGTGTCATTCCTAGACTTGTTTCTCTTTCAAATTTGACATTTATCCCTCAAGAATACTCGACCAACTCCATTTGTCTTTGATTGACACATTAAGTTTGGGGATCCACCACAATCATTGTTGTACTCAGAGAATATCTGGGACAACTCCCTCATTGCCTTGAAAATTGATCATACCCTCAATTTCTCTAGATCAAGTATCAAACATGTTTCCCTATTATGGCTTTTGTTCTAACTTCTTTGGACAAGTCACAATAATATTCCTTCAATCTTGGCTTCTACGTACCCATTTTCCCCACCATTACCTTTTATGGGATCTTAGTGATCATTCAATGTGTTTACTGAAGGTTCTATTAGTCCCCAAGGTTCTTATTCTTCACATTTCCTTCTCTCATGGTGGTTCTCCCTATGGAGATTCTGGCCATTATAACTCATAAACATGGGCTTTTTAGTTTCCTGATGACCTACCAACGTTACTTTGATGAATTCCCTTCAACTTTATAGTGATTTAATGACTTTTGATCCCTAGCTTGACAACTCTATAATGCTATGTACTTCATAGGTTCAAGAAAACACATGAGAAAATCATCGTCAATTTTTCCCTTTGACACCCTCATATTGCTTTAGTTTTTTCATGCAACAATGGGAAAAATTATCTTTTTCCCTTTCTATTACGTTGATATCACACAACTTTCAATTATGCTAATATACTGATATACCATGTCAAACTATATGAGTGTAAATTATATGCGAGGTGTAACAATAATTTCCAAGGAATTTTGTTTGATAAATTGATAAATCTATTTAACTTAGTTAATTCATAAAGGCTAATAGGCATGTCAGCAATAAATAAGAAAAATATCATCTAAAGATCCTACAATTTCATAAGATTTCATTTAAATAGATAGGTGAATTTTTAGGGTTTCAGAAATACATGTAATTAATAATTTTGATATTTAATTGCTAAATTGGCATTGATGACCATGAAGTGGACTTAGGGTATTGCATCTGATGAAAGAGGTATGTTGCATCCGTCTTGAAACATATTTTGGAAATAATATATGTTTTCTCTCTCTTTTGACCTAACTAAAATATGCATATGGAATTTTTCCTTTGAGATCTAATTGACCTCTTTTGAGTCTAACACTTGAAATGTATCATGATTTGTCCTTGCTCAATTCAGATTGCTATTTGGTATCTATAGTATGTATCTTGATCATTCTTTCTCAAGTTATACCTAATTTGTCGAAATTAAATTTTATTGTTCCATTTGTCAAATGAAAAACCCTAATTTTATGCATGATGTCTTATCATTGTTTTAAGTTCATACAAAATGTAACTAATCGATTCTTATGGAGTAACCCTAGAATGGAATCCTTTCTGATAAGACTAACTAAACCCTTTTCAGAAGAATTGTATTTATTATAACTGTCATAACATAAGCGATTATTACACTTAAGGTGGTGATGCCTATAATGTTCTTTGGATTGGTTGACAATGCATGCTTCATATTTGTGGTTGGTCATTGCCCATTATGTTGTTGTTTGGTCAAGGTGGTATGATGTTCCTGATTAATTGAGTTGTGATGTTTTTTACTCAAAGGGTGGTGATGCTCATTGTTTGAGGTGGTGATACCTCTTGTGTTATATACTGGGTGATGATACCCAATAGTTTGTGGTGGTGATTCCATGAATGTGCTGTTTTTTTTGTGCAATCTTTTTGTAATGAATCAAATGCTAATGTTTTCTTTGAAATAAATTATGTAGGAAGATCTGACATTATCGCTTCACATTTTAATACAATCTTGTGATCATTATATTTTGACATCCATTTACATGATTTCATATCTCTCTTTTTTTGGGAGCTTGATATATATTTAATATCTTTTTCTTATATTTGTCAAATTATCTATTATATGCACATATCAACATTTGATGATAGTATTTCCACCTTTTCTTTTTTTTCCCTTAGGTAAACAGGACATTAGAAGGATGAGTAAGTTGACTAGGACCTGCACATGTGTAGTTGATGTCCTTTGAGAGATAGAACTAAAGTGGTTTGATTAGCCTCTTTATTAAATATAAAGCTAGTACCTCATGTACTCACCCATATGAATTTCAACCTTTTAATCTTATCAAAAAGTATAGCCAGAATTATATTCTTCCCTAATAGATTTTGTGTTTTGTACATACTAAATTGAATAAGTTGGATTTGTATCCTATTTGAAAATTTATTGTGTTCTTTGGCTTTATAGGATGTTTTTCTTCCATTCAATTGAGTATGGAGTGGATACCCTTGTGGGTCATTCCTTACACATGTTATAGTTTTCATGATGATCCTTCAATAATATGACACCTCTACAACACCTTGATCATTGGTATCATTGCTTACACAAATATTTTCTTATACAAATCATTGCTTAAACATATTATAAGTCACATGATGATCCTTCAATACTTTTAAAATCCATTATCCATGTTGTAATTTTCCCATATGTAACTTCTTCTACTATATATCTATATATCAATTTGCTACAATAATTCTTCTATTTATGATGTCATTTCCTAAGCATCACCACATGAAAGACATAATAAATCTGCTACAACTCTAGTGGGATCAACATTCAATAAGGTACATACTCTTCTAACTCTTGCTATCATTTTGTAATATCTTATTCAGTTGGGATTTATATACCTTTCCTCCTACATCTGAGAACTCCCTTCCAGGATATTAGTTTCAGGAACACACAATCCCGTACAAGTCCAGAAGACTACTCCCTTTGTCAACATATATTTTCTCCTATCTTGTATGCTTTTGTTGCAGTCGGATTAGTGAAATATTTTTTAGGCCTGCTATTCAATACCAAAGCCTAGAAATTATTCTCTCATGTCTCGTACCAATATATTTGTGATATGCAATTGTCATTGTAAAGTTCTCCATAATGTGTAATTCCTAAACTTGAGTGATAGATATTACTATATATGAATTCAATTAGGCTTATGTTACGACCCCACCTTCCGATAACCCCCAATTAAGGGAGACCAAAAGGTTGAAGCCGCACCCATGAAATTCAGGATCAAAGGTTCGACATATAACCAATAACAATTATTAAATTCTAACAGACTATACTGAAAATGGTAATAAAATTTTTCTTTATCATACCTTTGAAAAGTTGGAAGTACTAGACTTCTAACCACAGATGATCTACTCTAACTAAATCCTCCTTGTTCTTTAATTCTTGAATTCACAATGTGTCACTTTACTGTTTTGTGCTTTCGAATATGTACCTAAAACGCCGACAAACAAAACAACGGTCAGTCGGTATGTGGAGGATCCAATAATCAAGAAATTATGCTAACAATGTAATCAAGCAATTAATCTTTTTAACAATCAAGATTACATTTTAATATAACATCCGCGATCCACAAGTTCCATAACCTCTGTGCTGTCCCTGCAGTGGACCTGTATACCAAACTACAACCCCTCATGATCCACCAAAATGGTAAACCAGTTTCTAGGATTGAGTTACATGGTAAACCGAAGAGTCTCATGAACGCACAAGGCAATCCAGTTTCTAACTCTCGGTATGCTGAAGAGTCTCATGAACGCACAAGGCAATCCAGTTTCTGACTCACGGCAATCCTAGACCTTTCTCTAGGTATTACCCCCTTTTCAGCCTTTTTAAAACACCAGAGGTGAACAAGGATCTAGCCAGTTATATGCATACTTATGATGATAATCATAGTCACTTTATAGTTGCATGAAATAAATAAACATTCAACAGTTATTTCAAGCAACCGGTGAATCATTCGGAAAACGCCGGGAAACTAATGCGATTATTCATAAGCGTAACCACATACCTTTAATTGCACTTTTCAAGATAACAATCCAATCAAAAAGCAATGAGGAAGAGAAATCCTGAAATAAAAGTACCAATTCCTTTTATTAATAATTATCCAATTTCATCATTCAAATTAGGATTCCAATTCCATAATTAGGGTTTCTTCTAGAAATTAGGGTTTTACTTCTTCTTTCATCATTATCATCCTTGATTTATCACTCTTCATAAAAATCATGATTTCTCATTGAATTTCCTTTATTAGACAACTAATTTCCTTATTTCATAAAAATATGGTTTTTATCTCTCTTTATCTCAAATTAGGGTTTTCCATGCAAATTAACCTTCTTTTGATCATTATAATTCCAAGTTAAGCATTTTTGTCAATTAAATAGTAAAATAAACTGCCATTAACCTTCTCAGAGTCAAACTTACCGATTTGACTTGTTAAATTACCTAATTACCCTCTCAATCATGTAATTAGGGTTTCTCATTCAATTTTAATAAACTTTATTAGCCAAATAAAGTACTTTTGCAAAACTAGGCAGAATTAAGTTGTGGAATTATTTTTATCGTGTTCCTTGCATTTTTCTATGCAACTTTCATATATTAAGTTTCCTCATCTGATGTTCATAGCTATTACTACAAATTTTGCAAGAAAAAGGTCTTTTTCTGATTATTTGATTAAAAGAAATTATTACCGAAAATTTGCTGGCCGCTTGATCACTAGACACGTGATCCGCCCTTAGATCTGACGGTTCTGGTTGCACACCCCCTAGCAAGGTCACTCCTCTTCTGGAGCGTCAGATGTTTCGTAGACCACCGTGGTCTCAGATCGGACGCTCACCAGGTCGTCTTCTACCTTAGACCTAGCAGGTCGCGTGGTCAACTCTGCAGTTGACCTCGAGCTCCCGGCCACCCGCGGATCAACCGAGAAGCCACGAAGCTCCGCCGGTGTCCCTCGAATCTGCTGCCGCCCCCAATTCCGTGTTCACCCCGACCTTCACCCCTAGCGACTTGCCGGAAGGTCGCCGTCGACCTGCAGGTCGCGGCCGGGGTCTAGCAGGCTAGAATCCTCAATTGAGAGTATTAACCCGCTCGTCTCCGCTCTCCGCAGCCAAAGGAAAAGCTTGTATCATTGCGGGTGCTCTCTAACTCTCCCCCTTATATAGGCTAGGACCTAGGAGTTCCGAGATTGGGGATTCCTTTCCCGACAAGGACTGCCCATAAAATATCAGGTCAAAAACACTCGCGCAGATCTCCTGGACTCAATCGGATTGATATCCCATTAATTCCTTGCCCTCAGATCGCGGAAAAAGAAGAGGAAGTTTCCTCTCAATCCAGCGCGAGTCCCTGACTCATCGGGATCTAGACGATGAGCTGGGTCAGTTGGATTAAGATCCAACGGCCCCAATCGTCCGAGTTCAACCAGGAAAAGAAACAATTTCCAAATTAATTGAATTATATTTCCAAATCAAAGGAAACTTGAATAATTAATATCTCTCAAACGGTTACTCCTTTCTTTACCAAATTTTGAGGGAAACTTCTTCATAGGTTTCTCTTTCTTCCTACAAAATTTGGAGTTATTTTAATAAGGATTCGATTCCTTTTCTTGTAATGCAAGCAAACATTATATTAATCACTTTTTCCCTCTTTTCCTTAATCCTATTATTATTATTTCTTGGTTTTGAGTTCCTTGAACTCCAAGATATCCATAATCTCGAATTCTTACCTTTAGGGAAATATTTCAAATCCTCTTCCTTATTTTATAGAATTCTTTATGTATTCTTCAATTATATCAATCTGGGCTTCAAATAAAGCAAGGCCCATTAAGAATCATGCAATCAATCATCCATGAAATATATTTCAATCAATCATGAAAATTCATTTATCTTTAATTGATATTTGCAAAGCTCATTACATAATTTGGAAAATTGAGGTTATAACATCCTTCCCCTCTTATAGGAATTTTGTCCTCAAAATTCAAACAAGCAAACAAACACTTCAGGATAAGACTTTTCCATGTCCATCATTAGCCCCTATGTGGCTTTTCCGTACACATGGCGCTTACACAGAACCCTTATCATCACTTGTCCTTTTCCCTGAGTTCTTTCACTCTGGCGTCTATAAATTGCACAGGTGACTCAGGTCATTTCAGCCTCCCTTGGGGCTCACTAGGTTCATTGCTCAGCACATGGTCGGGTACCTCACATAGTGCTCTAAATTGGACACATGGAAAACATCTCCCATTACTTTATCTTGAGGGGTAGGGTCAAAACATAACCATCTCCGCTCATCCATCTCTAATGGACCCATGTATCGGGGACTCAGCTTTCCCTGCTGCAGCTCAGAGGGGTCAGAATCTCACATTATATTATCCCACAGTGCACTAGATGTTAGTCTACTTTGCATCTGCTCACGACTCTCATTTTCTCTAGGCTCCTTTCAACCCTTGCACAATCAAAGTGACTTTATCTACACGCACTGGGGTCCCTTTTCTAACCATCATGTGGTCCTTTCACCAACATCACCTTACTGAAGTGGTGACCGACACAACCTCCCTTACAGAGCTTAATATAAAACCCGATACTGGCTATGGTGGTCATTGTCATATCTTTCATAGGACAAGAACTGTCTCTAGATATCACCCTGAACGAGCACACATGCCCTCATCAGACCTTTTAGTATGGATCGTACTAACCATAGTTAGGGGTGATAACTATACTATCATTGAGTTTTTCATGTACCTACTTCTTCTTTAAGGAAGCGAACCTTTAGGTCAAACTCAAGAATCCTTTGAACTTGCTTCATGGTGTATCATGATTTCCTGTATGTCATGATTCTCTCAAGATCGATTCCTTCGAAACGCTAAACCACTCTTGTCATGGTTTCATCACCTTCTTTTCGAAAGAAGTGCACTTGAGGTTCTACTGCCATCCTTTCATTTCATCCAGGACTAGACTGTCTAACCAAACAACCATAACTTTTCAATGTATCCTGTTACATCTAAGGGTTATCCAAACACCTTTCCTTTTCGATCTTAAGGTTAGCCAACCAGCCCTTTCTGGTCAAACAAGTTAGATGTATCTCAACCAGAGCATCCTTTACCACTTCACATCCTTAGGTATTAGGTAACATTACACTTCCATATATTTCACATATCATGTCACCTCAAACTATATTTTTCTTCATAAGAACACTCTCTGATTTCATCATCATGGTGACTAAACTCAACCTGGTAAAACTTGTAAGCTCCACTTAGCTCATGCTAGAAATATCCTAATAAGGTGACTACCTCATTCCTCTTTGCAAACCATCCATGCATCATTCTATTCCCATTTCTCGTGGCAACGTTCCAACCTACATCATCTCTTATCCTTGGTGTATGCCATGTGTAATGTCCTATCTCTTACTCCCATAACAAGAGGAAATAAGCATTTGGCTGCAGTCCAAATACAGAGTTCTTCCTGTTCCAAGAGTAGAGATGGTACATACCACCTTGCCAATACACCTTTTAAATCTAAGTTGAAATGTGCCACATATGTCTTTACATCACAGACATCATGATAACAACTAATCTTGAACATCCTGAGGTTTATATCCTTGGTCCTCTCCTCTAGGTCTATAGGGTACCGACTCCTTTGGGGTCATCCTTCTTCCCTCGTGCATCAAGAGAGTGCCCTACTCATCTGCCCTTTGGGTCCCATGAGTTCATGAAGGTGATCAATCTCCTAACCCATGGCCCTCAGACAATGATAGTTGTTACCTCCCGACCCTATGGTCATGTGCAACTGGGGAATTAGGCAACTCCAACTTTCATCGGTCTTATCCCTACCTGACCCTAGGATAGACTTAGGATTCTCCATCATAGTACATGTTCACTTAGAACCTTACCCAAGTCTTCATCATCTCTCTGTCTGCATTCATGGGCTGACCTTCATCCTTTCATTAGGATCATGACAACATGCCTACCTTGGTCGAGCCCCATACTGGTTACCTCCATGGTAACACATTTACATGCACTTAGAGATGATTATCTATGGGTCTATAAGTTCATCCTCATATTATGTACTCTTCACTTAGCTTCTCAAGATCCTATGAGACCTCTTTAGGTTACCTTAAACCAACAAAACTTATATACACCCTACTAAAGGGGTCCCTCTCCCAGGATGGGAGGAAGACTAACTCTTGACCACAAGGTCACAAAAACTCTTAGGTCTAGGGTTTACATCCACATGAGCCTACTTAACCCTAGCAAGCTATTAAGGCACAAGTAGATCACCCACTGAACCATGCTAGGTCATACTTGTCCTCTCTCCTCAATGTTGGATCAAGATCATACCTTCCTTAATTATCAACCTAGTTGTGAGGGTTCATCAAACATACCTTAAACTTAAGGGGATTTCATCTTCTGTTATGCATGAGGAGTACCACGCTCAAAACTATAGTAACCAAATTCTCGTCATGAGCATTAGGTATACCACTTCCCCTCAGAGGCCTAGGAACCCTAGGTTCACATTTAGGTGTCCAATTGTATGCTCTATCCCTTAACCATGAATCCGTCTTGCAAAAGACATCACGTGCACTTCCTGTCATCCTTCAACTCAAACAACCCTTTAAGGTTGAGTCCTCCTCCAGGACAACTAACAGGGTACAAGGCCTCAAAACCTGTTACTATACCTCTCTAGGGTTTATGGAACTCTTTTTCACATCTATACCATAGGTACAAAGATATAAACAGACTCATCCTCTCTCTAGGATTTGGGTGGCCAAAGGTACTCGATCATCCATCCTCTCATGGCTCATATGGCATCCCAGGCACGTCCATCCAAACACCTGGTCTAACTCATCATGCCATCTCTCTCTATATCCTTTACTTAGGGTTAGGGTTAACGTCATCCTCGTAGGATGAGCCAGGTCTCTACTGACAAATGAGCCAGGTCTCTACTGACAATGGAGATCTCTATCTCTAAGACTAACTTATCCTCTCGACAAGAAGGTCTAGCCTCAGGTCTCTTTTGAGGACATGACATCTTATGTCATACGACCTAAGCATGTATCTATCATTTAATTTGCGCTTAATCTATTAAGCTTATGTCCATGACATCTCATTTACATGCTTTTCATTAATTTGATGGAGGATTCCTTAGATCTTATTAACCTTACCCATACCTCAAGATGGTGAGGAAAAGAGAGAAAACCCTAATCCTTAAGGTCCTTAACATAATTTTGTGATGAGAAGGGATGAATAAGATGAGAAAGTCTTAGAGGTATCTTATTTCGATTCATACCCTAAGACTTTGGCCAGGCAGTCACACGGATCCGGGAGTCCTCGTATTCCGACTAGCGGTGCGGAGGAAAATCTTGCCAGCCCCCGGTCGTGATCCTTTTCTAGACACCTCCGTCTTTCGGATAATCCTCTAATAACTCCCTTGGGTTCTATGGAGTTTGTAAAATTTAATAATTATTAATGGTTAAATGAGGAACCCAGGCTCTGATACCAAATGTTACGACCCCACCTTCCGATAACCCCCAATTAAGGGAGACCAAAAGGTTGAAGCCGCACCCATGAAATTCAGGATCAAAGGTTCGACATATAACCAATAACAATTATTAAATTCTAACAGACTATACTGAAAATGGTAATAAAATTTTTCTTTATCATACCTTTGAAAAGTTGGAAGTACTAGACTTCTAACCACAGATGATCTACTCTAACTAAATCCTCCTTGTTCTTTAATTCTTGAATTCACAATGTGTCACTTTACTGTTTTGTGCTTTGGAATATGTACCTAAAACGCCGACAAACAAAACAACGGTCAGTCGGTATGTGGAGGATCCAATAATCAAGAAATTATGCTAACAATGTAATCAAGCAATTAATCTTTTTAGCAATCAAGATTACATTTTAATATAACATCCGCGATCCACAAGTTCCATAACCTCTGTGCTGTCCCTGCAGTGGACCTGTATACCAAACTACAACCCCTCATGATCCACCAAAATGGTAAACCAGTTTCTAGGATTGAGTTACATGGTAAACCGAAGAGTCTCATGAACGCACAAGGCAATCCAGTTTCTAACTCTCGGTATGCTGAAGAGTCTCATGAACGCACAAGGCAATCCAGTTTCTGACTCACGGCAATCCTAGACCTTTCTCTAGGTATTACCCCCTTTTCAGCCTTTTTAAAACACCAGAGGTGAACAAGGATCTAGCCAGTTATATGCATACTTATGATGATAATCATAGTCACTTTATAGTTGCATGAAATAAATAAACATTCAACAGTTATTTCAAGCAACCGGTGAATCATTCGGAAAACGCCGGGAAACTAATGCGATTATTCATAAGCGTAACCACATACCTTTAATTGCACTTTTCAAGATAACAATCCAATCAAAAAGCAATGAGGAAGAGAAATCCTGAAATAAAAGTACCAATTCCTTTTATTAATAATTATCCAATTTCATCATTCAAATTAGGATTCCAATTCCATAATTAGGGTTTCTTCTAGAAATTAGGGTTTTACTTCTTCTTTCATCATTATCATCCTTGATTTATCACTCTTCATAAAAATCATGATTTCTCATTGAATTTCCTTTATTAGACAACTAATTTCCTTATTTCATAAAAATATGGTTTTTATCTCTCTTTATCTCAAATTAGGGTTTTCCATGCAAATTAACCTTCTTTTGATCATTATAATTCCAAGTTAAGCATTTTTGTCAATTAAATAGTAAAATAAACTGCCATTAACCTTCTCAGAGTCAAACTTACCGATTTGACTTGTTAAATTACCTAATTACCCTCTCAATCATGTAATTAGGGTTTCTCATTCAATTTTAATAAACTTTATTAGCCAAATAAAGTACTTTTGCAAAACTAGGCAGAATTAAGTTGTGGAATTATTTTTATCGTGTTCCTTGCATTTTTCTATGCAACTTTCATATATTAAGTTTCCTCATCTGATGTTCATAGCTATTACTACAAATTTTGCAAGAAAAAGGTCTTTTTCTGATTATTTGATTAAAAGAAATTATTACCGAAAATTTGCTGGCCGCTTGATCACTAGACACGTGATCCGCCCTTAGATCTGACGGTTCTGGTTGCACACCCCCTAGCAAGGTCACTCCTCTTCTGGAGCGTCAGATGTTTCGGAGACCACCGTGGTCTCAGATCGGACGCTCACCAGGTCGTCTTCTACCTTAGACCTAGCAGGTCGCGTGGTCAACTCTGCAGTTGACCTCGAGCTCCCGGCCACCCGCGGATCAACCGAGAAGCCACGAAGCTCCGCCGGTGTCCCTCGAATCTGCTGCCGCCCCCAATTCCGTGTTCACCCCGACCTTCACCCCTAGCGACTTGCCGGAAGGTCGCCGTCGACCTGCAGGTCGCGGCCGGGGTCTAGCAGGCTAGAATCCTCAATTGAGAGTATTAACCCGCTCGTCTCCGCTCTCCGCAGCCAAAGGAAAAGCTTGTATCGTTGCGGGTGCTCTCTAACTCTCCCCCTTATATAGGCTAGGACCTAGGAGTTCCGAGATTGGGGATTCCTTTCCCGACAAGGACTGCCCATAAAATATCAGGTCAAAAACACTCGCGCAGATCTCCTGGACTCAATCGGATTGATATCCCATTAATTCCTTGCCCTCAGATCGCGGAAAAAGAAGAGGAAGTTTCCTCTCAATCCAGCGCGAGTCCCTGACTCATCGGGATCTAGACGATGAGCTGGGTCAGTTGGATTAAGATCCAACGGCCCCAATCGTCCGAGTTCAACCAGGAAAAGAAACAATTTCCAAATTAATTGAATTATATTTCCAAATCAAAGGAAACTTGAATAATTAATATCTCTCAAACGGTTACTCCTTTCTTTACCAAATTTTGAGGGAAACTTCTTCATAGGTTTCTCTTTCTTCCTACAAAATTTGGAGTTATTTTAATAAGGATTCGATTCCTTTTCTTGTAATGCAAGCAAACATTATATTAATCACTTTTTCCCTCTTTTCCTTAATCCTATTATTATTATTTCTTGGTTTTGAGTTCCTTGAACTCCAAGATATCCATAATCTCGAATTCTTACCTTTAGGGAAATATTTCAAATCCTCTTCCTTATTTTATAGAATTCTTTATGTATTCTTCAATTATATCAATCTGGGCTTCAAATAAAGCAAGGCCCATTAAGAATCATGCAATCAATCATCCATGAAATATATTTCAATCAATCATGAAAATTCATTTATCTTTAATTGATATTTGCAAAGCTCATTACATAATTTGGAAAATTGAGGTTATAACAGCTTAGGTGTGCATCCCAACATCTATATAATTGAAGTATGCATACTTTATGCATATATTCTAGTGTCTATATTTTTCTTTTTGGTTACCCATCTGCGTCTGGTTGAAAGGCTCTATTAAACATTATCTTGTTGTCCATAGAATTGTGAAATCTATCACAAAATCTATATGTGAACTCAAATCCAATATCTTATATAATTTAGAAGGAATCATCTAGTAGCCTCATTAGTTTGTCCACATATATTTGTTGTAGACATTTGACAAAATAAGTCATCATTACATGCATGAAATGAGAAGAATTACTAAATGTATTTTCCCCTCAAGATATGTGAGGAAGACCAATAACAAAGTCCATGGGTACAAAATCCTATTTGATGTCAAAAAGAAGTAAGGCTTGTAGTGTTCCAACTGGACAAAAAGTTGGTCAAGTTTTTACAACTCAACCTTCTCATGACTCCAATGGTGGTTTTTCCTTCACATAGGTTGCCCAATATTTTCCATGCCTTTTAAATATCAAACTAAACCTCTAGAAAAACCCTTTCATTGGTATTAAAACTAATAAAAATCATTGCTTCTGTGTACTTCCCCTAAAATACAATTTCATATGTTTTCCACACTTGTAGGATTTGAAAAAAGTCACATTCTAATTTTCCCACTATTTCTATATGAAATTTATTTCATATAATTCAACAATGATCCACAATTTAGATTTACTAATCAAAGCATCTTATTTCTTGTTTCTTACTATCAAATATGTCATCATTAACACAAGAATCATGCAACCCTGGGTATTATGACGTAAATACCCATTTTCAATATTTCACTAAATGATGGTTTCATTGCCATTATGCATTATCATGAGTTCCATTTTAATAAAATTAGGTTTCCAATTAATCATTAGAGAGAGATATTATAGGAAACCTATGTGAACTAAATCATGGTTTATGTTTAGACTAGGTGTGGGTCATTGGTAAGTTTTTATAGTGGATTTTGGTCACCTTGGATTTTTCCTTTGGATTTGCTGAATATAGTCCCTACTTAAAAAGAAAATTAAATATATAAAGAGAATTGTATAATGAACTAGTAGAGAGACATGAATCTTAAGAGATAATCGAGATGAGGGAAAGATAGACACAAAAGAGCAGTAATTATCGGTTTGTTTGCCTTATAGAGAGAGAACAACATTAGGGGACTATGTACTCTAAACACACCGATATTACACATCTGTGAGAAAATGAGTATTCCTAATTCCATATCTAGATATGGCTTTTATTTGATTTTGATTCTTGTATAGTTTTTTATTATATTGGTGATTTTGTGTTGTACTCTTATGAATGGTGTATAACATAAATACATTATACATAAAAAGGTAGATCATTTTTTCCTTTGCAGTCACCCACTTTTACTCCCAAAATATATACAAACGGTGCAACACTCATTTTACACATGAAAGATAGGCAATGTTTATACGGGAAATGCACAAAATGACACATAGTATTACTCAAGGAGTTTTTATTGACTATGTTATAATATTAGGATATATTAGACAACACACATTTATATAAACATAATACACAAATATATCTAAGTGGTAATCAAAATATGACACTAAATACAAAAAAGGTTAGGCTATTGCATTCCATTGTGATAGTTTTTAATTGTGACTTAATTATTTTCATATCAAAAACATTTTTGTGCTACATATTTATATAAAGAACAATTGAAAAAGTATATATAATTAGTACATAATAGTGGCAAAGAATCTAATATATTGTAAAATATTGATGGATATCTACATGATGTTACAGGTGATGGTTTGCATATTTATTTCCATGTTTTGTATTTAAAAATCCTTTTTTAATAATTGTATTGTTTGTATATTTATATTTTATTAAGTATTGTTTGTTCCCCTTGGTTCTTTATCACAATCTCTCTCTTCTCGTGTGTACCCTTCGTCTCTCTTCCTCACATTCTTATAAATTTATGTATTTTTTTAGTATTCTGTATAACATGACTTATTTATGTTATGTTTTCAGTAATTATGTCTATTTTATATCTTAGTTGCATGTAACAGTTAATTATTTTTGCTTAATTTGTATCCTTTTCTAGATATCTCTCCCTTATTTACACTCACTTTTCTCTCATTCCTATCCATAAAATATTATTTTGTGACATATGAATCTTAGGTTTCATTCACTATCATTATCTCTTTGCCTCCCAACAATTGCCTATTTTCTTTCCCTCACTCAGTTATAGTGCCAACTACATGGCATGCTAGCACATTTCCTGTCATGATGCTTCCCAGGTTGAGGCTTCAACTTCAAGTAGAAGTCTTGGAGTAAGCATGCACGACTAATCATTTTTCATTTGAAAATTTCAATTGTTGAATAAAACCAGTTTCCATCTTAGCTATTTCAGAAATGAGGTTTCTAATAGGCCAACTTCCTGTCAAGCATTGTACCAATTCTTTTAGTTTTATAAAATTTGAGAGATACGTTTGTATCTGCAGGAATTTCACATAGACTATAATCTCATTGTAAATGTCTAGCGAACTATAGTAATTTCACTTAGACTGTAGCTCCTATCGCTGGGTAACATAATTATAATAATCCATGCCAGTATTATATCCTTCCCGTCTGCCCTTACCCTCTCTCTCTATATACATGTATATTAATGTATATATGCTACTATACAATGTTTTATTTTTTCCTGTCTGGGTGTTAATGAGTAGATATCTGGGGCACAGGATTACACATTCTTAACTTATGCTATTGTAAACCATATATTAAACCGTAACAAGGAATTGCCTTGTCACGCGATTCTAACCTCAGTGATCGTGTTCCTTTCTTTTTTGTTTACACCATTCCTAGTGTGGGAAGAGACAATGAATCATGCCATACATGTAAATGGGGACTTGTAAACGTTCCCCACCCCCTTTAAACAGCTAAGGTTGAAAATATCTTCAACATGTTAAACCTTGTTTGACCTTGTCCGTACATATCACGTGCCACTTACATTTCATGCTTCATCCAGAAAGAGCGTTGGCTTCTCTTTCTCTCTAGCTGCACTACGTGCATACGCCATCAGTCTTGTTTCATCACCCTACACCCCAAATCTGAGTTTGTCCATATCCCATCGTATGTAGTCGCACATATTCATCTTCTTCTCCTCTATTTTTATTTGTCCCCACTAGTTTTCCATCACATTCTTCCTCTTTCTTTAATGTTTGGTGCTCCTTTTCCCTCAACTTTTTAGTGTACTTGATAATATGTTAACCCACAATTTATCATGTACGAAATGCAAATTGTTCATTTTTGTAACCTTATTATCCAACTTACATGTTATATTCTTTGAATTATTCCGTGTTTATTTTTGTTGAAAACTTTTATGTTATGCAACGTTTCTATCTAGGTTTTTTGGTACTTCTCGTATGCATATATTATGCAATTTATTTTTGAATCTACTTCTAGCTTCTAAGGTCCATTAATGAAACTTTATCTTGAAATTATATTCTAAATGTTTGCATTAGAAATTGATTTTTTGAACTATGAATTTTTCTCGTGTACATTTCTTGTTGTTATGGATGATAATATTTGCACTATTGGTAGTAATCATATGCATGCTTGTGATTATACTATACATTCTTCTTCTTCTAGATATTGGGGGATTATTTCTAAAGATGGCATCCTAGGACATATCTTGATTTTTGAATTTCTAATTATAGTGTTAATTTTTACAAAGATAGATTGACTAACTGGTTTTAATGTTAGAATCGAAGGTAATCCGTACACAAGTCATAGTATGATCTAGTGATGTTTCGAGTTCTATTTGTGGTGTTGTATGTATATTTCAAGATATATTGTTCAAGAAATAGAAAAGTTACATGGAAAGGTTTCAGTGCTCATCTATGACCCATTTACATTGGTCGAGTCACCCTTCAAATGGATTGTTTGTTGTTGTCTTAAGCATTC
The DNA here is from genome assembly GCA_963693085.1 of Alisma plantago-aquatica. Classification (NCBI taxonomy): domain Eukaryota; kingdom Viridiplantae; phylum Streptophyta; class Magnoliopsida; order Alismatales; family Alismataceae; genus Alisma; species Alisma plantago-aquatica. Next base: position 454,615,647 of record OY856410.1, on the reverse strand, counting down.
CTTTCATGATTCTTTTGGTGCTTCTCACTTGTGTTTTATTTGGTGTAGCACGCTCATCCTTTTATTTTTGTATCTAGAAAGAATAAAAAACTATACAAGGTTGTTGTAACTGTTGCCCGACCAGAGTATAGGTAACAGTGAAAAGGCATACTTGTGTAGATACAAAAGAATCTTATATATGAGTACTTTACAAAATTGGGGAGCACCAATCCTTGTGATAAAGAAAAATGACAGAAGCATAAAAATATATCCAATAGTAGTTGATGTCTCTAAAAATTGACTTATCCATTCTCTCATAACACATCAGAGATACGAACCATATAAAATGCCACTTGAGATGTCCAAGCCACAGAAAACCAAACAAATGGGTTAAGTAGAGCCAACAACATACCTAAAGTACATTTGACTTCATAACCTAAATTAAGGTAGAAAGAAGCATATAATAACCCCCATTTATGAGTGAGTCTTCACTATTCCACAATCAATCTAGGTAAGAAGGCCATCAAATAGAGAATCAAGACAACGATGAATGAATCTAGAGAAAGCATCACTAGGTTTAACAACCTAGAAGCATCCTCCAACTCTTTATCACTTTCAAACTCATAAATGAAAGATGATAGAAGTGGGCCTAGCAAGAGGTCCCAGTCAAGATATGAAACTCATCACACAGTCAAGCATGCGAGCAAAATAGGAACAAGGAAAATACATAACATCCTATGCAATCTTCAAAATCCATTTAGAGCCTCTTGTAGTTGTGAAAATATAGAAACTAATCAAGCTTCATTGGAAAAGATTATTATAATATTTTAACTCATCATTATAGGATACAAGATCCAAGCCGTATTGATTATAATGCCTCCTTGTAAAAACTTGATTTTGTATAATTTAAGAGATAGGATAGCTTAACCATATGTTGTGACGTTTTTATGTTGGAATGCCTGAATTGACATTTGTATTTTCAGGTATACCCCATCAAGTTAACTAGGAAATGAAGGGAATAAAATCATGATCTTGGATGTTGTAAAATTTTGAAACATAAATGCACTATTTTGATAATGATCTTTGATTCTATGAATCTTTCAAATACAAATCGATAATTACTTCTATTCCTATTATTTCTTGTTATGCATCTTGATAATATGGGTACACACATGCTAATGCAATGTTGTTGATGGAAAATGGGATAGTTTTGGGTAGTAGTCTATTTGATGATTGCCCTAACCTTTTTCACTTACCTACTATGATTTTTCTTAAAATTTTAGTCTCTTGATTATTTGAAGATTTTTGAAGGTGATCCTTTCTTATGATTTTCATCTCTTGCCTAAAAATCTAGTAGGTCAAATCTCATAATGTTTTTGAAATTCAATCTCAAATCTTGATTTGACTATAATAATGAACATGATGATGTTGATTATAACCTTATTGTAAAATTCCTAGAAAGATGTAGTTCTAGATAATTCATCAATTTTGAATACTTTGATACTGGAGATGATGTTGACATCACAAAATGTTGCTAAATTGTTGTTTATGGATGAATGATCACACATGTAGTCTAAATGGAATTAATACCCCAACTTCAATATAGTTGGAACCATGATGTGTGATGTCCAAATCTTGACTGATGGATTGATTTTTTAAATCTGTTCCTCTTATTATTGATCAAAATATCTATTTAAATCCTAGGATTCATCTATAAGGATATTGAGATCACCATCATTATATTAGCTTAATGACTTTCATATCTTGTGTCATGAAACCTTTGATAAATAAAAGTTGACCTTGTTGGTTATGGTTTTAGGCTAATCTCTAGCATGAACAAAGTGTTGGAACATCCTTTGATTTCTATATGAAAATATTACATCAAAATATGATAATGATCTCATATATGTGAAACACAAAATCTCACATGTGAAACCACACCTAGGGCAAATTTAGATGCCTAAAGCCCTAACACTAGACTTCAAAGTCATAATTTACTCTTAAATTATTAAACCATATTCTTTTGACCTACAAGGGGACCTATCCAATTTTTGACATATGGATAATTAATGTGGCTCTATTTTTAGGACTGATTCTTAATTTCACTATATTGGGATAATGTTGATCTTGAACTAATGATGATGTTGAGTTGATGATAATACTAAATGTTTAGTACCAGTGGTTACAATATGGAATATGAAGTCCATGTAAGTCTTGAGGATTTGTTGAAATTTTGAGAACAAAATTCCTTTAAAGCAAAAATGATATGATCAAATGGAATTTTGGTATTAAAACACCCAAATTTATTTCTATGATCATAACATGCTCAATATAACTGAATAATGTATCTCTTCATCACTTAGATGATTTTGAATCATGTATTAGTGAAAAATCTATTGGTGGCTTCACATTGTTGAATGCATTAATATATCTTTGAGTACATTTTTTTATTGAGACCCTTCAACATCATCATCTTAATCCCAAAGGTTTCTATCATAAGAGGAGAAAACATTCGAAATATTGGTCAAAGTTGCATCTCATACATATGTACAATTTGCAAGTTATGGATTTTTCAAGGAAATGCCCTTTTGTAGACTTTTAAATCTCATTTTCTTTGCTTGTAATACATCAAATCCATGAGTTTGATGTAGGAAATAAACACCCTTAAATATGATCCCATGATCTCAACTTGGTACAAAGACTACTAGATGATCACCTACCCTAGATACCTAGGGGTAGGGAGGTAGTAATGGCCACCCATGTCGGCAACGTCATGCTTCCCAATGTCTTGATTTTCTCCTCTTTGACTTTGACTCCTACCCCTATTTTATCCTCCACTTCTTTAACTGATTGGGCCTAGAACCCAACTTCTCTCTTTCCTTATTCTTCCTACTTTCTATGGATCTACCACATAGATTGTTTTAGGGATTTCTTTCCCATTCCTCCTTTTCCCCAACACAACATGATGTTGACCTCACAACACACTGCCATAGGTGACCAGCCATGTTTAACGCCTACCTGAGCCCCCCACTCTCATCTTCACTAGAGCTTTGGTTAGTTCATTAGTGAGGAGTGCTTGCTTGGAAAGCATCTAGTTTTGAGCCTGTGAATAGTGAGGAGGATAAACCGCATCCATTCAATCTGGTTAAAGGTCAACTGGCCCAAATATCCAAAAATCATTGACCCCCACCCTCTCTCTCCCCCCTCTTGTGCCCACCTAGCGGGATAAGTGATCATAGTCATGAGATCAAGGCTGGGCCATAGTGGACCCGCGATCCATTAGCGACCACCTTTTCTATATTGGTAAATATCTCTCCCTCTAACTCTACTATTCAAATAAAAGTTAAGATGTTGAAAAATAAAATCATAATATACTATTCCATTGGTTGAATATTGCAAGTAAATACTATATTTTGATTAAAAATATAATAAATATAACAAAATAATTTTAATACCTAGATCTACTCCAATTTTAATTAGTATTACTTTTGATATCATTAACATGATTAATGACCTATGATTCTAGTCTTTATATAATGATGACTCTAGGTGATATATTGACCCTTGATATGATTTTTATGAATCATGTTTCAACCTCGATCATCATTGGTACTAAATATGATATTGTGGCATGATATGTGGAATATATGGGCACCTTTATTCTAGATTATAGATTATATAGAAATCATGATGCAATGAATCTATGCATTATTTTATGACACTAAAATTAGTAACTATAGATGACCTGTAACACACAATTAAATCATGATCATTTGTTACACTATTAATGACTTCATGATATGAAATATAACATGAAATTTGATATAATATGGATATGTTAGTGATGAGTCATTTAATCTTATAAAATATTATGATTTCCCTATTAAGATAAAGGAAACCCTAACCAAAAATTTATGACCTTGTTGAGATATTTCAACTTAAGCTATGTATGATTCTATGATGTAATAATGGAACATGATGATGATAGACTAGTTGAGATATTGAAATCAATATGTGCATGAGATAAAACTTAAATTAGAGGAACTCCAATCGTGATGAAATGATTCACGTGAATAGATTTCTATTGAATTTAATAATATAACACTTTCTTAAATATCATGACCTTTGGGGTACTTTTTCAAAAATTGTCATGTCAACTAATCTAGTTCTCTTATTGCAAGGTGGATTTACCTCATAATGACATTTTAGAGGTATTTAAATTGCTTGTATGAATATGTCTCAAAATGCTTGGCTATATGTTGCACTTTTTGAGCTACATATTCCCTATGACTATAATGTTTTGTCTTATTATACTATGTTGATCAAACTACAAACATAATCATATATGTTCATTATACAACCCTTGTTGTACCTAACTATATTCTTGAGGTAAGGGCATAAGGCTTGTGTATCTAATTCTTTTATAAGAAAGGGCACAAAACTTGAACATGGTTCATTTTTTTACTTTTAGACTTGATGTCCCTTATAGACCCTCCCTTTGGGAAGTTGGTCAGAAGAATTTTGATGATTTTGTATGGTATAATGGAAATTCACATAAAAATATGCTTATCTTTTAAAAAAAAAATTGGCCATTTATTCATCCCGTAGCCAGGGAGTTTTGAATCTGCAACCTCTCTATCATACATCAGTACTTTTACCGACTGGGTGCCACATCTTTGGCAAAAATATGCTTGTCACTAAAAGGAAAGTCTTCAATTTGTTTTCTTTATTTCTTATTATTATATAAGTTTGAGCATCACAAAGATGTTACACATGAATGTGAACTTATTTTTTGCACATCATATAGTTGTTCTAATGTATAAAAATCATATGAATCTAGATAACATGTGTGCAATGACAAGTATCAAGATTGTGATTCCACTACACTATGATATACGCTTCCAATTATGCAAATATAAGGCCGATGGAAGTGCATGGTGTTTATGTATATCTATGGGGTGTAGATATTTCATCTTGATTTATTAGATAGTTTCTTTTTGTTATGTATCTAATCTTTTGTTTCTTTTGATCTATGTTTAATAAACCTTGTGTTTCATACTTATAAAGAATTATGTTTTAGTTGGTTTTATTCATATATATGTTTTGTGGTTTGAGCCATTTAAGGGATACAATCTCAGGTCCATTTTCACCTGACATTCTAGTTATGGGACTTGGGATTTGGGTGATAAAAAAAATTTCTACATATTTTAGGAGTCTATTACTATTTCCCAACAACATAAGTTAAACTTTCATATACATAGAGATCCCATATACAATTACTAGGTTACAATTTGTCGGACCTTAAAAGAGCTAGATACAAGCATTGTACAAGATGCAACATTATTTCTATCATAATTAGAATTTCACTCTAATACACTAATATACATATTTGTGGATCAAGATAGATTACAACCCTAGATTTTCACATACCCCTCCCAATATTCCATACAAAATAGCACAACATGTACATAGATACTACAACATGAAGAAATCCCCATCTAAAATGGTGAAGAAAGGGATCAATGCATATGAGTAACCCCTGGATGAACTGAAGTTGAGTCCAAAACTATAAAAAGATCAAATAACCACCTATAAATATGATGAGTTAGTGTAACAAATGAAGTAGTAGAATTCAACTAAATTTATCATTTTAAAAGATTCAGGATAAGAGAAAACTTAATTTAGGCCAAATAATAATTGATCTCTTTCATGTGATATTATATATGAATTATAAAATATGAATATGAAATAAAAAGATAAGAAATTCTATCAAATATTGTAAAACAACTACAAATGGTACTATTAACTACTCACTAAAATTACTTGATTTATACAAATACAAGTAAAATTACCTAGCCTAGTTCTCGTGCCACCACACCAATGTTAATGCCATAGAATTTGACCAAAAGCCCTAAGATAACATATAAAAAATACAGTTTGCTTCATAGTTTCATAACATAAGATAACTAAAGAGAATTAAGCCTCTTTACCTTTCATACCTCATCTCAAGACATGAGACAATTTATATGGCATAAATGTCAAGCTAGGGAAACATATATGAGATATTACTAAAATATATGCCAATTGATACCTTTCAAAAAAAATGTGCATACTTACCACATCAATTTCTCATATAAAATTATTTAAATAATTTATTGCATGTAATTAATGTCAGAATCATTTCTTGAGATTATTATATTTTTTAGATCCGCCATTAAGTTTTAAAATCACACACCTACAATAAGAAATTATATTACATTTATCTAGTAAGGACATTTAGAAAATTCTTTGTGTTCAAAACTTCAATCTAGATGAATCTAGTTGCTCAATAATTATTTATTTCATTCAAATCAAGATAAGTCAAAGAAATTATATTTCCATGTATTGCACTTCACACATCTACCCCTAGAATAATGGGATCTTACAATTGATCCCATTGGAGATTATACATACCTACCATTTCCATTTTCATAATTTCGTATCCATATTCCTAATTTTATATCTCAAGAAATTAAATTTCATGCATAATACTATCTAGCTACATAATTCTTGATTTTTCAACGTATAAATGGTAAAGGAACCAAACAAGAGTCTTTCAAACAATGTTAATCATATTTAAGAAAATATATAATAATTAATTTTTTCATAAATATCAAGGCAAAAATCAAATTTTAGAACAATTATGGAAGACTCTTCGAAAATTTTTCAAACCCATTCACTTTACACCAATTTAAGACAATTTTATGAAATTACTTTTGATAGTTAATTCTTGCATTCAAAGAAACCCAAACCACACATGTTAGTTGTAAAACTCCTCATTTTATAGACCAATAATTGACTTTGTTGAAATATAAACAAACTTCAAGCCATGAATCATTTCTTCCTCCTACTAACTCAAGAACCCTACAAAAAGGTGAATTGAAGAGAAAGATTAATAAAAGAGAAAGTTTGAGACCTTTGTGATGCAAATCAAAGGGAGGTAGAATTTGAGACATGTAATACAAGAAATGCCAACATATCTTACCTATTGATGATAAACTTACTTGATTACACCAACCCTATGAAGCTAGAACACAACCCATCTTCACGCAATCTAATCTCCTTCAAATTCCCATTTTTCCTTCTTTGTCAAATAATTCAGAGCTCTAGGGTGGAAAAGGTGGACTAGGATCTATCTTTTTCCTATAAGTCATGAATTAAGGTACTTTCCTATTAGCTTACTAACACATTTCCAATTACTTCTAGTTTTTACTGGCATTTTTGTTTGCTAGATTTTTGCCTCTAGAAACTTAGTCGATGGATCACTCTTATTCAAAAAGAACACATCATGGGCCAACATTTCCTCTTAGAAACTAAGAAATGATCTAAAGGTCGAATCTACAAGTTTTATTTTGTCTAGAATTCATTAGGAAAAGACCCATCCATGAACTTCTTTGAAAACAACTAAGAATGGTAATCATCTTTCCTTTTTTGCATGCATTGCTAACATGATGCACCTTGTAAATGGAAGACACCGTCAACCATAAGTATCCCACATCTTATTCCCAAAACATATAATAATGAACCAAAACTAAATTTATTAAATATAAGACAAAGATTTAAAAAACATGTTCTAAAGGCAAAATGATAGAAAAATAGATGAAATATAGCTAAATTAGAAAATATAACTAAAATAACATCAATTTCTTATTTAGATCACCATCATAAAGATTATTGTGGTGAAGCTTTTCAAACATTCCATCTGAAGTGTGTCATGGTATAGTGTGTAAGCATAGATGTTGGAAGGTATTTATTAATCACTTTCGTCTATCTAAACTAAAATCATGATAACATCATTGTAAAGAAATGGTACTCTTTTAGAAACACATATAATAGTTTTTATGGTGATATAATAATGCTTAGCATGACCTAAAAGAGAGATAATTAGCATGTGATTGTATCATAATTATTTGCAAAGATGAATTTTATTACAAATTTTAGTTGCACTTTAAAATTAGATATCGCTTACCCAATAAGGTCTAGACTTCTATTTTATTTTAGATACCACTCAACTAAATATAAAAATTTGAAGGGTTAGGCCTTTGAATTAGTAGTTAGCACTCACCCCATCCCCAAAATATGAAAAAGAAGGCCTTTGTATACATCATTTTTTCTTTAACCATCATCAACAGGCCATCAAGTGGTAGTATAATGGTGTCTCATTTATGTTTTGTTTGGTATCAATACAGATACATATATATATATTTAAATTTAAATTTATATATCAATATATAAGTATGTATATATATCAATATATATATGCGTATACATACATATATATTGATGACAAGCATAAGCATGAGGTGATGCATACGAAATTATTTATCAATATCACTAGTCTGTCTAAGGTAAGAGAGTAAGTGTACCTTTGAGATTCAAGAGTATTGATAGATCTTAGAGTTATTTGTGGTCAATGGTTCAAGAAGGGTTCCTGGTATGCAATATGTGGATCCAAGGTTGAGTATACAAATTGTCAACATTAAGGGTCACTAGGAAAAATATTAGGGTTTTAAGTCCCTATATTGATCCTAGGTGGGGTCACACATTAGTTTTCAATATACACAAGTTTACAAGTACTTCAAGACCAACAACATAATCCGCTATGTTACAAATTTTTTTTCCAATGGATTTCCCCGTACCATGGTCACATTAGGATTGAAAATAGTTTCATCACCAAAATATTGTCTTTAACAACATTAATATGTTTCAAGATCAATTTTTGATTTTAAGGTTTACAAACAATATTTTTGATGATGTCCTCCAGATTTATATTAGGCACATCATAATATTTTCTCAAGTTTAGGTAATTAGATTTAGGTTATATGTCAAATTCATATATCATATCATCCTTTTTCATTATCAACATTAGTAATGATTAAGTTTGATCCACAATTGCAAATAATGATTATTATATTAAAAATATTAAAGGATTATATAGCAATATTAGTTTGTTACTTTATTTCCAATGACTCAAACATGGACGTTAATTAGCCTTTCTAGTGATATCATCAAGTTTCCCATATTTTTCCTACAAAAATTCTATATTTATTTTCTATTTCTTGAGTTGATCAATTTATTTGATTTTTCTTTTATTTGGGAATTAATTTGATCTTGATCAAAGGCCAGGATTATACCTCAAATGGGAAAACTAAGGCTGCTAGGTGTGGGATGTGGTGATCTACTGAGGGTCATATGGATAAGAAGAATCATATACATTCATCTAGATTGGTACTAGTGGTTGTAACATGGTATAGAAGTGGCATCTAGATTCATGGTCTTAGGTTGACCAAACTGATATATGACAGTCGAGAAATATCTTATGCACCAAGATTGTGTAAGAGAGACAAAGGGAGATTAGAGGGTGGTAATCTTTTATTGAATTTTGGGTCATATTTGATTGCTTGATGATCAAAAAGTTCCTACTCCTCTCCTCCACCTTTGTTTTCTTTGAGAGATGGTCATGGGTGTGGTAGCACATATAAATGGAGAAAGAGAGAAGGATGAGGAGGGGAAGGCATGACTCAAGTATCATCTGTAGAGGTTGAGGGTTTGATAGATAAGTTGGTGGGTTATAGGTTGTCAAGGTAATTAGGGATTGGAGTTTGTCTATGAGAAAGAGGGGAAACATATAAGGTGTAAACTTTACAAAGAAAACAAAAAATATAACCACCCCAAAAATGGACAACAAAAGTAAGAGGAAGATAATTAAAGGGAAAATGAGGGAAGGTGAGGTGATAAAAGGATAATGATATCATGATTTTATTAGTAGTCATTGTTCCTACTCTTAGGTTCCAGCTAGAGGTAGCTTACTAGAGCACTGTTGGATCTAGATCCAATGATCACTGGGTTAGGGGTTGGGCTACGTCTGTAGTGCAGGTCCATTACTTATGAGAGAATAGGTGATAACATCAGTGTTTAGGCATTAGTTCTCTATAATTAACTATAGTTTCATTCCTATAATAGCCTTTATATGCCCAAATAATTATATATACTTAGCTTTTTGTAATGTATCTCTCCTTGAAGATATAGTTTCTCAATTACCCAGTTATTACACTTGCATACACCAAGTTGATAAAAACCTGACTCCCTCAATTCTATTTTAGAATGAAAAGACTTACATGGAATCCACATCTTTGATAGAATTCCCAACTTTACCGGACAAATCGGACCTGGTTCATCCAAAGTGGATCGAGTTTGTCTGACACATGCTTTCCATTGAACATCTTCATCGATCTATGCATCCATCATCAATCTATGGAAACAAACTGAACCAGGTTAGTACAAACTAACCCATGTTCCATCAAACCCATCATCACCCTCCTTCTTCATATTTCATGCGACGAACTTCAACCTATGACGTCCAATGATAGTGTCTACCAATGAACCACACCAACAACTAATGAAACGAACACCAAACCAACCAGGGTTTGATTAAACTCCTTCATTGACTACATTCATTATTTACAAAATTCAATGATGTGCACATATGACATTAATTGATGGTATTCACAAATGAAGCCCATCATTGACCACTAGAAATGGGTAACAATTGATGCCATAAAACTGACCTAGTTTATCCCGATTTGGGCCACTTTCATTACTTCCACCTCCATGATTGATGAAGTGAAATTGGAACTGGCTCACTCAAACTGAGTTGTGTACCATATAAATCACCTACCACTATTATCCCTCCTTGGCCACTATTCCAAGGGTTCAACATTTTGGTTCCCACACCTACATCTTAGAGCTCCAAGGCCTAAGAGGGTTGAGGATCTCACCTTACACCTACACCCATATGTTCATGCCTATTTTTTGTATGTGTCCAACATTTTCTATCAACCAATACCCGTCATCACTTATTTTCATCAGTTTACATCCTTACATAGCACACCGACTAGAAAAAATTGTCTAGGGTTAATCCAAACCAGGTTGTGTTTTCCTCCATCCATCAGCACAAGCTTCTATTTGTGATATAATGGAGGAATAAGGAGGAAAAGGAGTCTAGAAGATCAACAAGGACAAATCAAAGGATGACATCCAACCCTATAGAGGCTAAGGAGCAAGATCCACCTCTTCTCCATAGGCTAATCTATTTATATTCCTCTTTTCTTCTACTGCTCTCCTTTGGTTATGTAAAAATGATGTATTTTCATCATTGTTCATTGCTAACTATGCTTTTATATGGCTAGGATATCTCTTGTTTGGCAATGTAGCCCATTTTAGGCATGCTTATGTGCATTAAATCTAAGAATGTAGTTCACATTTAGATCTAGTATGTTGTTGTTTTACCTTGTCCATCAATTTTGATAGTTTAGTCGGCTGATCTCTTCCTTGCATGAACATCCATTCTTATTAACCTTTAAAGGTAAGTGGCAATATTGGTTATAGGATGAAGTTTTGACTGAATTATGAGAGGACATAGGACAAGGTAGGATCTTCTCACAATCTAGGATCCCAACATCATGAAACTTGCTTAGGCTCATAATACCCGACCAATTTTTGTTGTGTTTTGGATTCCTAGAATGTATGCCACTCAAAATGCCCCTAGCTACATGGGACTTGAGAGGTAACCTGAGATAATAAAGGGTGGTCTTTCATGATCCTCAAGAGATGTATTGGGAAGTCGATGAGGTTTTACTTACATTATGTAAGAGCGAGTGGGATGAACCCCACAATACTTGCTACCATAATCTGATTTGGGTTAGGGTATTAGTTGATGGCTAGAGTGTATGAGGGTTTTACACACTTCATTGAAGGTATGTAGGAAGACCAATTTGTGGTTACATAGCTTGAAAATCTTCTCATTTAGTATGATTTGACATAATCTTATTTCTTTATTTTACTTTGTTTTGTATGGTCTCCTTTAGTTTTAGTTCTATGCATATTATTCAACCTATCAAACATTATTAGATAAATATGTATGAAGTCTTATGTAAATAAATGTATCCATGCCCTTGTGTTTGGCCATGTATATTTCTCCCTAAAACCCAATGATTTAGGGTATAAATTTAAAATATGGTCCTTAAGAACTGGGTTTATTATATTCATATTTTTGAAACATGTTCGAAGGTTTATCAACTTTTTCCTCTATTTGTGGGGATGAGGTTTTTTTCATGTTTAACACCCAAAGTATTTTTTGATTAAACAAAACTTATATATACATCCATTTTTTTGTTTCTCATCATATATACTTGTCCATACACACTAATATACTTTTCTTCTATCCTATTACTATTTGATTTGCAGCCATAGATCTTTCCTTGGCAAGGCAACACATCTGATACACCTATCCTTCCAAATGTTTGCACAATACCAATTGTTGTCAGATAATTGAGAGTCATGCACTTGAGTTAGACGGCTTACATTAACCCCCACGCTCATCATCTACTCAAACATTCTACACTTTTTTGCCACAAATACTACATCATACACCTACACTTCCACCCAAGAGAATGCGAGAAAAATTTTCCCTATAAGAGAAAATGCCTACCCTATCTTGTCTACAATGTCTTCACAAAACCAAGAGATGATAGGAGTAGTACCCCTCGGAAAGGAAAGCCTTGATGTGCTTTTTTCCACTTTTCAATGCACCTTCAAGAAGACCAATTCAGTTCAGGTCATACTAGAGAGGCTGAATTTCCAGGTACAATAGGTGACAAGGATTGAGCCCGCACTAGAAATATGTTTCTAGATACTAAACTAAAATTTATCAACTCATAGAGCATTAATATAATGGATCCACATCAATTGTACATGACACAAATGACAAATATAGAAAATATGTCGATCCAACTCTAGAAACACAAAAGTGAGGATAATGGGTAAAGCATATGACATTAAGAGCTTGTTTGTACAGTTTTGATCAATCTACAGTTGTCCATGTGCACATACAAATAATTCACCCATCATAACCACTCTACTAGTCCGATCAAGAACTGATCTCACCAACTTATTTGGATCACCTATTGAACTTATCTGAGTTATTTAATGAATCCTCACCTACTATGGGAGGACCTTAAATTAAACTAGTTGGCCCAACTATGCCACTAGTTGGAGGAATCACGATAACCAGACATTCATGTTATTGATGAGGATCTTCATTCATTTCAGGGCAGTCAAGCAGCCACTACGTCTTCTTTAGAAAAGCTTGTAGGTTCATTTGAAAAGCTTGTAGGTTCATTTGACTGGTCCAACTCAATAGCTATTCTAGTATAGAGTGATACCTCATGAGTTGAGACGTGTCATTATGTTACAAACATTGTACCTACTATGGTATAAACCTGTTATTTTGTTTGAGGACGATGATGAAGATGCCTATTCAACTTGGAAATCTGAATCTAATAATGATAACAACAAGTTGAATTTTCATGTATCAATATCCACTCCACCCCCCTTACAGGGTGATGGTAGTAGGGAAGAAATTTAATGGATAAATGTGGATGCAATACGCGAGGACATGCTATCCCTCATAATTGAGAATAAGCTTGGGATTCAAGGTTTACAACTAGATTCACCTAGATCTTCCTCATGTATAAATGATGATGGAATGACCAAAGATCACATCAAAGATGCGGTAGAGCATCCAATCCCAAAAATATAGAGTGAACAGATAAATCCTCTAGAAAACTTGCAACCTATTTCTTCCATTAATGCCAACGTCGACATCCTACGTCCTACCTGTCTAGAATTGTATCTTGAGAGGTACCTTCAGGATGCTATGCTGCGGCATTTGATTCAGTGAAGCTTAATTCTATACTAGCTTGAAGATGAATTCACCAAGTCATAAGATTATGCTGGCCTGCTTTACACTCAACAAGACCATAACCTCCGCCTTTACCACTCGTACATGGCAGACCCATATCATCTGAACACAGTAATACGGGTTCCAGATTTTAGTATTTGGGAGCCTAGTGTGAGTATCATGGGGAAACTACCCCTCTTTTATTATAGTCTCCTTTTCTCTTTTGCCATATGAATTCCTATTTAACTATTTCTATCCTCTAACTATTTAGATAAAACTTCTCATGCATGTATCATTCTTGTGACTTTTAATATATTTCTTAATTGATGTCTTTTTTTGTTTTTTTTTGCATGCAGTCTATCGTTAACTAACGATCTGGCAAGTTTACTTTATTTGATAATATCTTACAAATACGAGTTCATCTCAGTATGATCGTGTAACACTGTTCCTCTGTGAAATTTTAATATTCTCCTGGTTGATGTAAGGATGCCGTCCAATGTGTTGAAATCGACTAGGCTTAGGATAAAAGCTGGCTTGGTGTTAGCAAACCTGGCGTAGGGTTATCCATTGGCTGTTTTAATTGCCCCGAACACTCCCAACTAGGGCTGTCAATGGGTAAAGGTAAACCCCTTTATTCTTTGCCCATAGGGGAAAGGTAAGGATAAAGAATTGTCTTATTCTTTACCTATCTACTCGCTACCCTCTAACCTGCTATCTTAGTGGGTAAAGATAAGGGTAAGTCATTACTCATAATTTCTAACTGCTACTCGCAAATATGTAAGTATAATATATTAAATGTATAGTCATCATGTTGTTTGAATCTATATAATATTTAATATTATGTGGTCATCATTTTATACAATATATGATATTCTTATCTACTTCATGTGTAGTTAATTTGGTTGTATGTAACACCACTTTGGAGATGCAAGACATGTATATAAAAATAGTCTATATTCCATTAAATACTTGTGCAGTGTAAGACAAATATGTATATAATAACAAGATTAAATATTTAATCTGCCATTTGATACATATGTGAGGTGGTCTTATCTATTTTATTTTTTCTTTATTATTTTGTATGCAACAACATCTTAGAGCGATTAGATATATACGTTTCCAACAATAACTCTTTGTGACATATTGTCATTTAATAGGATTTTAATGTCACAAGCTTTATTTTTTGGGAAAATTTATTTATTTACAAACTATTGTTAGCGTACTACCATTTTATACGCTTAAATACAACCTAAACCATATATACAATATTGTAGAAGATTACTTAGAATCATTTTAGATATTTAAAGGTCAATCTAGAGTATCTAGATATTTCACTCAAATATATAAATGTATTATTTAGGCAAATATTATATTAACACAAATTTGAAGAAGACACATAAATTCCCCCGCTTCACCCTTATCCTCCCAGTTTACCCTGTGGGTAAGAGGACAAGGGTAAGGAGAGGGTAAGGATATTTGTGAAGTGTGGAAGTACCCACACATTTACCCGCCAAACTTAGGGGATATGAGTAAGGATAGAACCTTACCATCCCCATGTCCTCCCCTTTGATAGCCCTTCTCGCAACAACTTTGTCTTGTATGCCAGCAGATATGCTGGTCCTAGTTTTGGGAGTAGGTTGCTCCTTGTGGGATATAATGACATGTGTTTGCAACTTTAAATCTTGATCTTTTCTTTATAACCGCCTCCAAAGATGAACGTAGATAAGGCAAGGAGTAGTCTACTCCCCCCTAAATTGGGAGCAACGAATCCACACTGTCTTGTATACCACCACTATTTTGGTTTCTGACCACCACAATTTTCATTTGAAGGGTGACCCAACAACATAGATCTTCATCATCAATTCTTTTTAAACTGATGTTACATGTTGGAATTTTTTATAGCAGGTTTTCATACATGTTGTCCGACTGTTCAACAAGATGCAAGACCTACAGGTCATTAGGACAACATGTTTCGTCATGTGTTTAGCTTAACAACAGAACAACAATACTTTCAAAACTTGCAATAACAAACACATACAAGAGTGCACATAGACACAATTCATTCACATACAAGAAGTTTCATTCTCATCCACACATTATTCCATTCACATCCACACTTCATTCCATTTTCATGCATATATGCACAAACACAATTTAGAAAACACACATGCAATTTCATTCTCATCTACATGTACAAATGCAATTTTCATTGAATTCATTTACTTCTTCATTCACACTCATATGCATATATGCACACATAAATCACACATGCAAACAATATTCCACTTGTATCAAATATGAAGTTTCAAAAAGTCATTATCATAAAATGTATAAAGAAATCATAAAATTAAAGTTTTAAAGGCATAACATTTTATCTCAATCAAATAAAAAGCAACTTTCTTACCTATGGACGATGACCACTCTTCTCATATCGTATCCAACTCTTCTTATGTATAAGATTTTGTCATGTCAAAATAGCTGTAAAAAATGACATAATTCAATTTTGATTTTTTTTATATTATCAAATGAATACTATTTATTTATGATTCAAGACTGTATAGATTACTTTTTGTATTCGATAGATGTCTAGTGTCTTTTGTTTGACAATCAGGTCCATGTACTGCATCACATTGTATCCGCATGCCTAATCATTATCTTGGCTTGCACATTACAAATTTATAGTTATGAGAAACTTTAATAAATAAAAGTAAGCATAATTGGCATATATATATGCATTAGAGTCAGAATTATATCTTAACATTCTTGTAAGATAAGTATTTTTTTATCTACCTCCCCTCCAGCCTATTTGATTGCTTTTATAGCCATATTTGAATTAATAAAAATCATGTAATATTATAGACACTATTATATGTAACTGATAAAAAATTTCATTATGCTACAATTGCCACTTTATTGTGTGTCCCCCACTACCTATGTTATTACCCAAAGGATCAAGATAATACACAAATAGCACCTCAAGGACAATTTCTAGCAACTCTCCATGCCTATTACTTTGTGAAATGAAGACAAACAAAAAAATTCAAAATCCACTATGAAATATAATTCATAAGTCAAAATTATAAGCAAAGAGCCTGAAACTTAACCAACATTGAAAGGAGCTATAATAACATTCTTCTCTATAGTACCAAAAAATTTAAATGTGGTAGAGAAATAATCACTTATAGAACTTTTCTCTCTATCTACATAGCTAATCAATAATAGAACTAGAAATGCTAGATTGGTTAATGTAGATTGTGCACTCATCATATATAAGTAGATGTAAATATTATGTATGGATTAATATTGTAACATCCCTGACCTGGGTTATACTCTAACCCTAGGTGTTTTGATTAAGAAAGGTGATTAAATGTTTAATATCATCTTGTGAAAAGTAATTAGGCCTCAAGAGGAACCTATGTTGCAATTCTAGTCCTTTTTGAACATTGTTGAAATCACTGTTTTGTTTGTTTTGGACTAAAGTGCAAATTACCTAAGTTGAGGGGTTAACTTGCAAATTGCACATGATAAGATTTTCCTCTGATTTTGAGACATCATAAGGATGAATATGATGTAGTAGTATGGTTTCTACAAGCCTGGACACCAAGATAGAGCTTGTTGGACAATGTTGTGCATTAAAACCTAGTTTTGGAGTAAAGTGCAATTTACCCAAAATCTAGGGTTCAATATGCAAATTACCACTTCAATAAGGTCCTTAATATTTCTTGGCATCATGTATAGCAAAGAAAATGAGAGGTACTCCTCATTTGAACTAAGTTGGAGGAGAGAGAATCTTGACATTAAAATAATCAAGAATAATGCCTAATTGAAACCCTAATTCGATTTAGGGAAAAAATGAATAAAAATAATTGAAGGGCTTTCAACCAAAATGTTTTGGGTTGATTTTGAATAAGGATCGACGTTCCTTTGACAAGATAAGGAACGAAAATATCCTAAGTAGGTGAAATTCCACTCACCTTATTATAAAGAAAAGTAATTCCACTCACATATGGGATATTAATATAATAAGCATTAAGGTGCTTAATTTGCTTTTCTTTAAATTGAGGATAATGAGGGGGAATTAAAGGAAAAGGAAGGTGCCTCGTATGTATGGAGTTGAGGGGGAAGAGGCGGCCAAGTTATTTTTGGAATTTAATGCATTTTAATAATGCATTGTCTCGCTCATCAATTTCCTTATAAAAGTGCCTTTTTCAAGCCAAATGAAAGGCTATTTCGGATTTTCTTCTTTCCTTTGCTTGAAAAACCGACCAAGGAGCTATAGAGGAGCAGGAGGACGACTCCATACCTGTTGGTAAGCTCTTGACCTTCGTTCTCCTTGATTTCATGGAGGAAATCGAAAATAAATTATGGATTCCTTCTTATTTCGATCTCCTCTTCAACCCTAGCCAACTTTTGCAATCAAAAGCTTGAGGACGAGCCTGGGGGGGTTGCTAGAGCTTCATCCACCATTTATGGCGTGATCTTGGAGCTTTGGAGCTCAATTGGAGGCGGGTTTTATAACTTAAACCCATAATCATTGCTATTGCATCAATTCTCTATGCTTTGTTGATTGTCTTCTTCAATTTGATACACTTTTGTTTCTTTGCTGCAATTTCCATCAAGAACGGTTGCTGTTCTTGGTTGTTCGAAGGAAGGGGATGATGAAATCATCCTAGATGCTTATCCAAAGAAAATTACCAAGCCAAATGGTTTTGATAGCTATTCCAAA
The DNA here is from genome assembly GCA_963693085.1 of Alisma plantago-aquatica. Taxonomy (NCBI): domain Eukaryota; kingdom Viridiplantae; phylum Streptophyta; class Magnoliopsida; order Alismatales; family Alismataceae; genus Alisma; species Alisma plantago-aquatica. Next base: position 454,597,162 of record OY856410.1, on the reverse strand, counting down.
TCGTTTGAATTTGATTGGCTATGCGGTTTCAGCAAACCGTTTAAGGGCAAACGGTTTGAAACCGTTTGGGAGCAAACGGTTTCAAGACCATTTGAGATGGTTGACCAAGCATTGACCGTTTGGGAATCTTGTTCCTAATTATGTATAATAATGACCCTCCAAATTTGAGGGATTACCTCCTAAGGAATCGTGAGTTGAAGCCTAATCAATTAGGGAAACCTAATTGGATTAAGTGCTGAATTTTAACGTGATTAACTTGACCTTTTTGGGAAAACGGTTTCAAGACCGTTTGGTGGAGTTGACAAATCGTTGACCGTTTGAGATTCCTGTTCCTAATGATGTTGGTTAATGAGCCTCCAAATTTGAGGGATTAACTCCCAAGGAATCGTGATTTGAAGGCTAATCAATTAGGGAAACCTAATTGGATTAAGTGCTGATTATCAATCTGATTTAATTGAACTTTTTGGGAAACGGTCTCAAGACCGTTTCAGTGCGTTGACCAAGGGTTGACAGTTTGGGATTACTGTTCCTAATGATGTTCTATAATGACTCACCAAATTTGAGAGATTAACTCCTAAGGAATCGTGAGTTGAAGCCTAATCAATTAGGGAAACCTAATTGGATTAAGTGCTGAATTTTAACCTGATTAACTTGACCTTTTTGGGCAAACGGTTTCAAGACCGTTTGGTGGAGTTGACCAATCGTTGAAAGTTTTATATTCCTGTTCCTAATGATGTTGGTTAATGACCCTCCAAATTTAAGGGATTAAATCCCAAGGAATCGTGATTTGAAGGCTAATCAATTAGGGAAACCTAATTGGATTAAGTGCTGATTATCAATCTGATTTAATTGAACTTTTTGGGCAAACGGTCTCAAGACCGTTTGAGTGCGTTGACCAAGGGTTGAACGTTTGGGATTACTGTTCCTAATGATGTGGTATAATGACTCATCAAATTTGAGGGATTAACTCCCAAGGAATCGTGAGTTGAAGGCTATTCAATCGGGAAAACCCTAATTGAAAACAGTGCTGAAATTCCAATGAGTTAATTGGAGATTTTGGGTTGATTAGCCCAAACGGTCTCAAGACCATTTGGGGATCACCCCAAGACCGTTTGGAGGTCTGGGGTCAAGTATAGTTGACCAATTAAAGCTCCAAAGGTACTAATCATATTGCAATGAAGTGCTGATTTGTTGATCAACTCGATAAACCAATCCTTGATGATTTTTTACTAGAATCCAAAGGATGGATGGGCCAAACGGTCTCAATACCGTTTGGAGCTCATCCAAACGGTCTCAAGACCGTTTGGTGGTCACCCAAGACCGTTTGTAGGTCTAGGGTTGAGTATGGTTAGGTGTTTGAAGGCCTAAAGGTACCAAGTTGATCTGCAATAAATTGCTGAATTGGTGAGCACTTCAATGATCCAAACCCTACTTGGATGGCTTGGTTTTGAGTGATTTGATGGGAAAACGGTCTCAAGACCATTTGGAGGTCATCCAAACGACCTCAAGACCGTTTGGGGTCAGGTCATACCCAATTTGGATGATGGTTCAATGGTTTCAAAGTAACTAGTCTTACATTGATTAGTGTTGTTGAATCATCGATTCTAAACCCTAATTCAATTGAATCAAACCCTAATTGATGACCAATTGAGGGTCAATAGAGGGTCAAATCATTTGAAGGTTGACCGATTAAACTCAATTGAAGTATGAGGATAGGTCCAATTGATGATTGATTCCAAGAATTCAATGATTGAAGGAATCAACATTGGAAACCCTAATTCAATTGGATACTTATGTAATGGAGGTCCAATGTGATTGAATCTCTTGAGAATCAAGATGGTGAATGATCCATTGATCCAATGCTGATTAGTAATGATATTCAATGAAGGTACAAAGGTTGAAACCCTATTAGTACCTAAGTGGTTAGTGCCAATTAAGGGATGAACCCTAATTGCTTATAGGACCAATGACTTGATACACTATGTTAATCATAGTTGTATGTACTTGATTGAAGGGTTGATATGACCTAATCAAGCTGAGATGATGATAGCATGAATTCATACATGAATATTATTCATGTGGTGATTAAGGGTATGATCCTTAAGTAGAGAGATCATGAAACCCTAATCATGAACATAAACCCTAATGGACATGGTTATTGAGTTGAAACCCTAGTGGAGGGTGTATCCTTGTGAACCCTAGTTGAGGGTGTATCCTTGTGAAACCCTAGTTGATGGTGTATCCTTATAAACCCTGGTTGAGGGTGTATCCTTGATAAACCCTAGTTGAGGGTGTATCATTGCGATTGTTTATAGGCAACTTTATAATAAAGTTATGCCTTAAACTAAGATAAGTCCATATCATGTGAGATAGCTGGACAATTCTACTGTGTGGCCTATGCATTATATGCTAAGGGTGAGTATTCTGTGATGGAATGTATTAAGAGGGGAAATACCTTAATACAAGATAAAGTTGGTTAACTCAAGAGGGTCTGAATTAATGAGAAATGGGGAACCCTAACCCTAATTTGGGGAAAAGGGAATGATAAGCCCTGTTTGATAGTGAACCCTAATTCCTGGTTAAGGAATGATGGTGTTACTATTGTATCACATGATGTGATGAATATCTTGTATGACTGTTATCATGCCTAATAACCATGCAGGTATGATGAGATGATGAATATAGCCAAGTTTGGGCTGTGACATTTATATAATAAATGTTGATTGGATTTTTGTGCATTGATGTTGTTGTTGCTTTATAAAAGTAACAATGTGTACAAAATTTATGAACCATGTGAATAAGTTGTTGCCTAGTGAGAGGTGACAAGATGTGAATGGCCTTGTGAGCCATGTGAATAAGTTGTTGCCTAGTGAGAGGTGACAAGATGTGAATGGCCTTGTGAGCCATGTGAATAAGTTGTTGCCTAGTGAGAGGTGACAAGATGTGAATGGCCTTGTGAGCCATGTGAATAAGTTGTTGCCTAGTGAGAGGTGACAATATGTAAATGGCCTTGTGAGCCATGTGAATAAGTTGTTGCCTAGTGAGAGGTGACAAGATGTGAATGGCCTTGTGAGCCATGTGAATAAGTTATTGCCTAGTGAGAGGTGACAAGATGTGAATGGCCTTGTGAGCCATGTGAATAAGTTGTTTCCTAGTGAGAGGTGACAAGATATGAATGGCCTTGTGAGCCATGTGTGATGCTTGGGTAACAAGTATCATGTTTATTTGTAACATTTGTGTTAGTAAGTTATTCTAGAGAACTTGGTTGATGTTACATTCCTGTTATATATCTATAGTTCATTGATGATTATTCATATCTGTTGTATTCATTACAAGTAGATGGATGAACTATGATTCTACCATGGGTAGATGCAATGCTCTTATTGGAAATGGAGAATTTCTTATTCTGTCTATGAAGAATAATTTTGCCTAATAATGTAAAAGTAACCACTGCTCAGTTTAATTTCATAATCTGCTATAATAATGTTTCTGGCGGAGAGTTATATCTCTCGCTGGGGAAATTTTTATAATTGTCTCACCCCCGTGGGAACCACATTTTTAGGTGGATGCGGACGAGAAGACAGAAAACCTTCAGTAGGTGAAGGATAGCAACAACAGCAGCAGAGACAGCAGTGAGATCTCAGGTGGAGATATTGTCTGTCAAGTCATATAGATAGTAGTCCTATGTGTCGTCTCTGTACTCTCAGGTTCTCGGAGTAGTCGTTAATGATTTCGAGATTTTGGCCCAATGCCTCGAGATTTTGAACTGTCTGTGTTTAGCTTGACAGGACAATTAATGCTTGTAATTCTCTAAAGGAGATGATACAGAATATGTACTTGTGAACAAGAATGTAATTGTGTTACTTTTGTTCTATGTGAGAAAGTTTTTACTTGATGTATCTTTTGATAAAAAGGTTTTAATTTTTAGTGATTTTTGGTAATCCACTGCTTAATGGACGCTTCCGCATTAGTTAATCTTGTTTACGCGAGACGGTCATCATAATTTAGTGGTATCAGAGCTCTAGGTTCGCTGAGTCTACAGAGACATAGGACTAAGTTGTTGAGTCTGTGTTAGTGTCCTCCAGTATACCCTATAATGATTTCTGCTTTTGTAGAAAAATGGTAAAGTTTAAAATGACTGGAGAACACAAGAACCACATTGCTGAGGGCAATGTTGCTGCACCAAGAAGAGGTGCAAGGGATCAGACGAGAATAGTATGAGTGCCTGAGAATCCCCATTAAGACCTGATCAGGATAGAGAATCCTATGATCATGCTCTTGTTGGGCAGATTAGGGCAACAATAATGCATATAGGGGACTGGATACTAGCTTTACAATCTAGGTTATCAGTCCTTAATACAGAAAGTTTGAGCTTTAAAAGAGTTCCTAAATGACTTAGTCATGTTGGAACAAGGGAAAATCATGTGTGCATAATGATATGAAAAGCAAGGAATATGATAGCATGTAAGTGCATACTACTTGATCTCAGTATTTGTAAACCCTGGTCAGGTATACAACTATTGATGATAAAGTGAGTATGGAAACTCTTAGATTGGTATCTTTTTTTGATTGCCCTGATCAAGCAATCATTCTGAAACAATCTAGAGAGTATAATGAAAACAAAAGGGAAGAGCTATGTGAACATTCCCAACTAATAGGAAGAGCTATGTGAACATTCCTAATCAAAAGGGAAGAGCTATGTGAACATTCCCAACTAATAGGAAGAGCTATGTGAACATTCCTAATCAAAAGGGAAGAGCTATGTGAACATTCCCAGCTAATAGGAAGAGCTATGTGAACATTCCTAATCAAAAGGGAAGAGCTATGTGAACATTCCCAACTAATAGGAAGAGCTATGTGAACATTCCTAATCAAAAGGGAAGAGCTATGTGAACATTCCCAACTAATAGGAAGAGCTATGTGAACATTCCTAATCAAAAGGGAAGAGCTATGTGAACATTCCCAACTAATAGGAAGAGCTATGTGAACATTCCTAATCAAAAGGGAAGAGATATGTGAACATTCCTAATCAAAAGGGAAGAGCTATGTGAACATTCCCAACTAATAGGAAGAGCTATGTGAAAATTCCTAATCAAAAGGGAAGAGCTATGTGAACATTCCCAACTAATAGGAAGAGCTATGTGAACATTCCTAATCAAAAGGGAAGAGCTATGTGAACATTCCTAATCAAAAGGGAAGAGCTATGTGAACATTCCCAACTAATAGGAAGAGCTATGTGAACATTCCTAATCAATAGGGAAGAGCTATGTGAACATTCCCAGCTAATAGGAAAGAGCTATGTGAACATTCCTAATCAAAAGGGAAGAGCTATGTGAACATTCCCAACTAATAGGAAGAGCTATGTGAACATTCCTAATCAAAAGGGAAGAGCTATGTGAACATTCCCAACTAAAAAGGAAAAGCTAAGTGAACATTCCCAATTACATAGAGTTTGCTAAGTGAACTTTATAAATAAAGGATTGCTGAGTAAATTATCTTTGTTAGATATATATGTTTCTCTTTTGGTATATATTCTTGAGTAATGATTGAAGTATGTTCTTTTATGTTTCTTCCTTCCAACAATACAGACATCATATGTTAGGGGTTTATGTTTTGCATAAACATAAACATTGCTAAAGTTGAATTAATGAAAGGAACTTTGTGTGGATTACAAGATCCATGATATCTCCATGATACTAAGATATTATGTGGAGACTTGAGGGAATGATAACTGAATAAATTTGTCCCTCCTTTTTCTGGGATTTCGGGGACGAAATCCTTATTAGGGGTTTATAATTTGTAACATCCCTGACCTGGGTTATACTCTAACCCTAGGTGTTTTGATTAAGAAAGGTGATTAAATGTTTAATATCATCTTGTGAAAAGTAATTAGGCCTCAAGAGGAACCTATGTTGCAATTCTAGTCCTTTTTGAACATTGTTGAAATCAATGTTTTGTTTGTTTTGGACTAAAGCGCAAATTACCCAAGTTGAGGGGTTAACTTGCAAATTGCACATGATAAGATGTTCCTCTGATGTTGAGACATCATAAGGATGAATATGATGTAGTAGTATGGTTTCTACAAGCCTGGACACCAAGATAGAGCTTGTTGGACAATGTTGTGCATTAAAACCTAGTTTTGGAGTAAAGTGCAATTTACCCAAAATCTAGGGTTCAATATGCAAATTACCACTTCAATAAGGTCCTTAATATTTTTTGGCATCATGTATAGCAAAGAAAATGAGAGGTACTCCTCATTTGAACTAAGTTGGAGGAGAGAGAATCTTGACATTAAAATAATCAAGAATAATGCCTAATTGAAACCCTAATTCGATTTAGGGCAAAAATGAATAAAAAAAAATTGAAGGGATTTCAACCAAAATGTTTTGGGTTGATTTTGAATAAGGATCGACGTTCCTTTGACAAGATAAGGAACGAAAATATCCTAAGTAGGTGACATTCCGCTCACCTTATTATAAAGAAAAGTAATTCCACTCACATATGGGATATTAATATAATAAGCATTAAGGTGCTTAATTTGCTTTTCTTTAAATTGAGGATAATGAGGGGGAATTAAAGGCAAAGGAAGGTGCCTCGTATGTATGGAGTTGAGGGGGAACAGGCGGCCAAGTTATTTTTGGAATTTAATGCATTTTAATAATGCATTGTCTCTCTCATCAATTTCCTTATAAAAGTGCCTTTTTCAAGCCAAATGAAAGACTATTTCGGATTTTCTTCTTTCCTTTGCTTGAAAAACCGACCAAGGAGCTAGAGAGGAGCAGGAGGACGACTCCCTACCTGTTGGTAAGATCTTGACCTTCGTTCTCCTTGATTTCATGGAGGAAATCGAAAATAAATTATGGATTCCTTCTTATTTCGATCTCCTCTTCAACCCTAGCCAACTTTTGCAATCAAAAGCTTGAGGACGAGCCTAGGGGGAGTTGCTAGAGCTTCATCCACCATTTATGGCATGATCTTGGAGCTTTGGATCTCAATTGGAGGTGGGTTTTATAACTTAAACCCATAATCATTGCTATTGCATCAATTCTCTATGCTTTGTTGATTGTCTTCTTCAATTTGATACACTTTTGTTTCTTTGATGCAATTTCCATCAAGAACGGTTGCTGTTCTTGGTTGTTCGAAGGAAGGGGATGATGACATCATCCTAGATGCTTATCCAAAGAAAATTACCAAGCCAAATGGTTTTGATAGCTATTCCAAATCGTTTTAATTTGATTGGCTATGCGGTTTCAGCAAACCGTTTAAGGGCAAACGGTTTGAAACCGTTTGGGAGCAAATGGTTTCAAGACCATTTGATATGGTTGACCAAGCGTTGACCGTTTGGGAATCTTGCTCCTATTTATGTAGAATAATGACCCTCCAAATTTGAGGGATTAACTCCTAAGGAATCGTGAGTTGATGCCTAATCAATTAGGGAAACCTAATTGGATTAAGTGTTGAATTTTAACCTGAGTAACTTGACCTTTTTGGGAAAACGGTTTCAAGACCGTTTTGTGGAGTTGACCAATCGTTGTTCTTTTTAGATTCCTGTTCCTAATGATGTTGGTTAATGACCCTCCAAATTTCAGGGATTAACTCCCAAGGAATAGTGATTTGAAGGCTAATCAATTAGGGAAACCTAATTGGATTAAGTGCTGAATATCAATCTGATTTAATTGAACTTTTTGGGCAAACGGTCTCAAGACCGTTTGAGTGCGTTGACCAAGGGTTGACCGTTTGGGATTACTGTTCCTAATGATGTGTTCTAATGACTCACCAAATTTGAGGGATTAACTCCTAAGGAATCGTGAGTTGAAGCCTAATCAATTAGGGAAACCTAATTGGATTAAGTGCTGAATTTTAACCTGATTAACTTGACCTTTTTGGGCAAACGGTTTCAAGACCGTTTGGTGGAGTTTACCAATCGTTAACCGTTTGAGATTCCTGTTCCTAATGATGTTGGTTAATGACCCTCCAAATTTGAGGGATTAACTCCCAAGGAATCGAGATTTTAAGACTAATCAATTAGGGAAACCTAATTGGATTAAGTGCTGATTATCAATCTGATTTAATTGAACTTTTTGGGAAAACGGTATCAAGACCGTTTGAGTGCGTTGACCAAGGGTTGAACGTTTGGGATTAATGTTACTAATGATGTGGTCTAATAACTCACCAAATTTGAGGGATTAACTCCCAAGGAATCGTGAGTTGAAGGCTATTCAATCGGGAAAACCCTAATTGAAAACAGTGCTGAAATTCCAATGAGTTAATTGGAGATTTTGGGTTGATTAGCCCAAACGGTCTCAAGACCATTTGGGGATCACCCCAAGACCGTTTGGAGGTCTGGGGTCAAGTATAGTTGACCAATTAAAGGTCCAAAGGTACTAATCATATTGCAATGAAGTGCTGATTTGTTGATCAACTCGATAGACCAATCCTTGATGATTTTTCACTAGAATCCAAAGGATGGATGGGCCAAACGGTCTCAAGACCGTTTGGAGCTCATCCAAACGGTCTCAAGACCGTTTGGTGGTCACCCAAGACCGTTTGGAGGTCTAGGGTTGAGTATGGTTAGGTGTTTGAAGGCCTAAAGGTACCAAGTTGATCTGCAATAAATTGCTGAATTGGTGAGCACTTCAATGATCCAAACCCTACTTGGATGGCTTGGTTTTGAGTGATTTGATGGGCAAACGGTATCAAGACCGTTTGGAGGTCATCCAAACGACCTCAAGACCGTTTGGAGTCAGGTCATACCCAATTTGGATGATGGTTCAATGGTTTCAAAGTAACTAGTCTTACATTGATTAGTGTTGTTGAATCATCGATTCTAAACCTTAATTCAATTGAATCAAACCCTAATTGATGACCAATTGAGGGTCAATTGAGGGTCAAATCATTTGAAGGTTGACCTATTAAACTCAATTGAAGTATGAGGATAGGTCCAATTGATGATTGATTCCATGAATTCAATGATTGAAGGAATCAACATTGGAAACCCTAATTCAATTGGATACTTATGTAATGGAGGTCCAATGTGATTGAATCTCTTGAGAATCAAGATGGTGAATGATCCATTGATCCAATGCTGATTAGTAATGATAGTCAATGAAGGTACAAAGGTTGAAACCCTATTAGTACCTAAGTGGTTAGTGCCAATTAAGGGATGAACCCTAATTGCTTATAGGACCAATGACTTGATACACTATGTTAATCATAGTTGTATGTACTTGATTGAAGGGTTGATATGACCTAATCAAGCTGAGATGATGATAGCATGAATTCATACATTAATATGATTCATGTGGTGATTAAGGGTATGATCCTTAAGTAGAGAGATCATGAAACCCTAATCATGAACATAAACCCTAATCGACAGGGTTATTGAGTTGAAACCCTAGTGGAGGGTGTATCCTTGTGAACCCTAGTTGAGGGTGTATCCTTGTGAAACCCTAATTGAGGGTGTATCCTTATAAACCCTGGTTGAGGGTGTATCCTTGTGAAACCCTAGTTGAGGGTGTATAATTGCGATTGTTTATAGACAACTTTATAATAAAGTTATGCCTTAAACTAAGATAAGTCCATATCATGTGAGATAGCTGGACAATTCTACTGTGTGGCCTATGCATTATATGCTAAGGGTGAGTATTCTGTGATGGAATGTATTAAGAGGGGAAATACCTTAATACAAGATAAAGTTGGTTAACTCAAGAGGGTCTGAATTAATGAGAAATGGGGAACCCTAACCCTAATTTGGGGAAAAGGGAATGATAAGCCCTGTTTGATAGTGAACCCTAATTCCTGGTTAAGGAATGATGGTGTTACTATTGTATCACATGATGTGATGAATATCTTGTATGACTGTTATCATGCCTAATAACCATGCAGGTATGATGAGATGATGAATATAGCCAAGTTTGGGCTGTGACATTTATATAATAAATGTTGATTGGCTTTTTGTGCATTGATGTTGTTGTTGCTTTATAAAAGTAACAATGTGTACGGATTTGATGAACCATGTGAATAAGTTGTTGCCTAGTGAGAGGTGACAAGATGTGAATGGCCTTGTGAGCCATGTGAATAAGTTGTTGCCTAGTGAGAGGTGACAAGATGTGAATGGCCTTGTGAGACATGTGAATAAGTTGTTGCCTAGTGAGAGGTGACGAGATGTGAATGGCCTTGTGAGCCATGTGAATAAGTTGTTGCCTAGTGAGAGGTGACAAGATGTAAATGGCCTTGTGAGCCATGTGAATAAGTTGTTGCCTAGTGAGAGGTGACAAGATGTGAATGGCCTTGTGAGCCATGTGAATAAGTTATTGCCTGGTGAGAGGTGACAAGATGTGAATGGCCTTCTGATCCATGTGAATAAGTTGTTGCCCAGTGAGAGGTGACAAGATATGAATGGCCTTGTGAGCCATGTGTGATGCTTGGGTAACAAGTATCATGTTTATTTGTAACATTTGTGTTAGTAAGTTATGCTAGAGAACTTGGCTGATGTTACATTCCTGTTATATATCTATAGTTCATTGATGATTATTCATATCTGTGGTATTCATTACAAGTAGATGGATGAACTATGATTCTACCATGGGTAGATGCAATGCTCTTATTGGAAATGGAGAATTTCTTATTCTGTCTATGAAGAATAATTCTGCCTAATAATGTAAAAGTAACCCCTGCTCAGTTTAATTTCATAATCTGCTATAATAATGTTTCTGGCGGAGAGTTATATCTCTCGCTGGGGCAATTTTTATAATTGTCTCACCCCCGTGGGAACCACATTTTTAGGTGGATGCGGATGAGAAGACAGAAAACCTTCAGTAGGTGAAGGATAGCAACAACAGCAGCAGAGACAACAGTGAGATCTCAGGTGGAGATATTGTCTGTCAAGTCATATAGATAGTAGTCCTATGTGTCGTCTCTGTACTCTCAGGTCCTCGGAGTAGTAGTTAATGATTTCAAAATTTTGGCCCAATGCCTCGAGATTTTGAACTGTCTGTGTTTAGCTTGACAGGACAGTTAATGCTTGTAATTCTCTAAAGGAGATGATACAGAATATGTACCTGTGAACAAGAATGTAATTGTGTTACTTTTGTTCTATGTGAGAAAGTTTTTACTTGATGTATCTTTTGATAATAAGGTTTTAATTTTTAGTGATTTTTGGTAATCCGCTGCTTAATGAACGCTTCCGCATTAGTTAATTGTGTTTACGCGAGACGGTCATCACAAATATATTAGAAAACAATTCAACATATATTTTCACATATGTAGTATGAAATCATTAGGCGTAAGATCTCATCATATCTAAAGTTGTATCACATTTGTATTCAACTAGTCGTAACTATAAGTATGAAATAGTACTCATTCATTAATTGGTCGCTCCAGCGATGACAATAGTGACTCCTACGGTTGGCTGATCTTTGTTGGTTGATCGGTTGAGGAAGGAGAGTATTAGTTTGTCCACTAGGGGATTCCTGACTCAGGGAGTGTAGCTTCATCATGGAGCGGATGGATGACGACATTGCAAATAGGTGTGAAGCATTGAGGCTGAATGAAGGCAAAGATGAGGTGGCATTCCTATCGGAGGAGGATAGAGATCAAAGTGATGAAGAATTGGATTTGACACTTACAGGAAGGATTCTCTCACATAGACCATACAACTTCAATGCTTTCCAACGAACTATGACAAAAATTTGGAACCCCCAAAGAATTTGATCATCAAATAAATAGAGCACAATAGTTTGATCATTTAGTTTGGATCCAAGGCAGATAAGGCAAGATTGTGGAAAGGGGCTCTGTGGACCTTCAACAACAGTCTATTGATGATGAGAGAATTTGAAGCCAATGATCAACCTTTGAAGATGATAATAAAAGAAGCTCCTTTCTGGGTTCAATTCTACAACCTTCCTTTGGGTTTCAGGTCAAACAAAGTCCTTACAAGAACAACGATGAAGGTGGGAAAGATAGGTGAAATGGAGAAGTTGAAGACCTACTAAAGAGGGCTAGAAGGGTAAAAGTTCTATAGGATGTGGAGAAGCTACTCAAAATGCAGCAAACTATTATGGATTCCAAAGGGAATAGATTTAGCATCGACCTGGGATACGAGCATTTGGTTCTTTTTTGTTTTGGATGTGGGGAACTGGGACATATTTGGAAGGAGTGAACTCTAACTGAAGAAAATGAGGCAGAAACTTGGGGTCCATGTATTTGGTGCATCACCGTAGAGGCCACAAAGGCAGTATGTGACTGAAATCTATGGAAACAACAAACATATAGCTCTTTTCTCATAGGAAGACAAAGGCAAGCCTTAGAGAAGGTCGAAAAATCAAAGGCAAAGTAGACTAACAATAAACAAGAGGAAACTAGTACTCGATGGATTGGGATTGATGAAAACATTAAAGAAAAAGGAGGCTCAATGGTGGAAACTCCACTTGCACAGGAGGGTAAAATTAATGATAATGAGGTTGTGCAGCGAATATCAAAAACAACTGAAGACACGAATAACCATTGTACCCACACATTGAAGAGTTGTAAAGAGGGCCCAACAAACCTATAGACAGATGTTGTCACAGATATACTAGAGAAGACAATGGCAGAGGAATCAGACGGAGAAATTGGTGAAGGAGATATGGAACATGTGAAAGAGAATAATAAAAAATAATATAAGCAGAGAGGACAATACAGAAGTATCCAAAGTATTTGACGAAATACCCCAGTGGAGCTAGGAGACAAATACAAGGGAAAATAAGAGGAGAACTGGATAGAGAAGGACATACAAGAAGCACTCGAGGGGATCTCAAACTAGAAGCCAGACAATGAAAGTGATAGGGGAATCTACTAGTGAAATGAATATTGATGCGTTAAGGGGAGAAATAAGAATCAATAATGAAGAGAGAAATGAAAATCTAGGGAGAATATACAACAAACTGTCAAAGATGAATAAAGGAAAAGAAAGCAAAATGGTGTGGGAGGCTTACCCTAACCATGTAACAGGCTCTGAGATACCTCACACCCATTAAGGACAATGAAGACATTAGGTTGGAACTTCCAAGGAGTGGGAAACCTTGGCAAATGGAGGGAACATTCCAACTTTATTTTCCTTATAGAAACAACGATAAAAGATTTGGAGGATGTATGAAGAAGATGTGTCTTTGACAATTGCATTTGTATTAGCACTGTGAAGAGGGCTGGGAGATTGGGCTTTTGGTGGAACAATGAGAAGGTACAACTACAATCTTACTCCATGCATCACATGGAGGTTACTATCAAAGGGAAAGGAGGAGAAGCAGATTGGAGGTTTGTGGGAATACAACAGTGGTTTCATATCAACTTGAAGTTTAATAATTGGGAATTGATGGTGGTATCAATCGGTCGAGTGAGCTGCCAACTGTCTTTATTGGAGATTTTAATGAGATCATAAGTCACAATGAAAAAAACAAGGGGAGGTGAGGGCAGAGAGATACACCAATAATTTTATTGATTGTATTAATACCTACAACTTGATAGGTATACCCATTAGTGGAAACATTTATACATGGGTCAAGGGTTTAACCCCTGAATCCCTTCTCATGGAAAGGCTGGATAGGATTCTAGCCTCTACTAAATGGAGTAGTATGGACTCCAATTCTAAAACCATACACCTGGTTAGGCTTAATCCTAATCATGTTTCTTATTTTGCTCAAAAGTGAGAAAAGAAAGGAAATAGAAAGCAGCTACAACTCTTTGAAAATGGAGCAAATGTGGATAGATGACCCCGATTGTAAGAACATTGTGGCTGACAGCGAGTGTATATATACTAATTTTTACATATTGTTTTATGCACTTTTTAGCGGCTTTTGTGTTTCTATTTCCTAGTTTTAGCTTAATATTCAATAAATTACAATTATGTTTCCTTTTCTGAATAATAATACATTTATGTATATATATATATACACACACACACACACACACACACACACATATATATATATATATATATATATATATATGCAAAACTAGTCACAATTGTTCCACAATGCCCAAAAGCTTTCCATTTGATCATCTTCCAACCACCTACTCAAGAGAGCATCTCTGCCATTCACCCGACTCGAGCCTCTCTCCACCCAGAGTCCTCCAGATTCTGACGTCCTGATGTACACTCTCATCATCTAGTCCATTCTGACTCACACCATGTTGGTCTGCAAGAGAACCAGAGGCGAGGTCCAAATTGTGTAACCCATGTGAGTCACATGTTGGACCCAGTACGGGCCATGCAATCAGATGCCTTTGACCATAAGCATTCAACTTTAGGGTTTTGAAGGCGAGGAATGCATCTATAAAAGGGAACCCCTATCGTCCATTCAAAAGGGTTTGTGATCAGCGATTAGAAGCCACATTGTGCAACACCAACCCTAGAGAGGAGCGAGGAGGCAGTGTCCACAACAGAGAGATTGGTCTTCCTGTACCAGGCATTATGAACTTCTCCATCATTCCTATTATCTCTTTTTTGTTTTACCTTGCCATGTGTGAGTAGACACCTTGTGTTGGGGCATGGTGACTAGCCTCGATCACCCATATTTTATCTTAGCGTGTATCTAAACTCGCCACTATTGTTGCTAAATAAAGTACCCTTCTTCTTAATTCCTTGCCTTGTAAATTGATGACTTGCTTTGCATTTATGTGATAATCATGGATATGAAGGTTGCTATGAGAAGGATTAGAACACAAGAATGCTCTTATTGTCCCCCTGAGCTATCAGCAAGGGATAGTGAGGTGATTGGACTTTGATCAACTACATGTCGAGGATGGTTGGTCGTATGTAAGGGAGTCCACTTGGAATAAATGGGGACCTTGGATGAAAATGATGGCCAGTTCCAAGGGAGATTAATCTAAGTGACAACTTGTATACCGTCAGGGTGCATCAACAAACATCAATTTAGCAATGATTATTACAAAATTAGTTCTTGTTAGGATTATTACGCAGGACCCGGTAGCGAAACCCCATGCCCTGAAGCTCTTTATTACCTGTTATTTACTTCTTTAATCTCTGTTGCTTTTGGCAAAAAATTGGTTTAACCAATCTTTCAACTACTCAGTGATAAATATTACTCTTAATAATTATGAATCTTTATCACTACTTAAAGAGGTTGTCCTCTGGGTTTGATCTAAAGTATACTGTAATAAGGCTTGTTCTTGCATGGAGTGGGAAATTAGTGCTCTGCTTTTGGTTAAACGTACAAGTTACTTTCTTAGGGTTTTTCTTGGTGAGATATTTGGAGCCCCATAAAAAATTGGCGTTGTTGCGGGGGACAACATTAGTTGAATATTTTCGGAAGTATAAGCATAATTCAGATTTTTCTTTTGTTTGTTTATTTTTCTTGATAATATTAAAAATCCTTTAGAACCAAACACACCACTCATGATCATTTTTTTTCAAGTACTTCTAGCTTATGCGAAGATCCATAATTATTGACTTGGGATTGTTATTTGATACTAAAATTGAGAAAACCCTCAGGAAACTTCACAAGGGGAGAGCTATGATGGATGCGATGGCTATAGAAATAGCTATCTAGGTGCATATCAATGCTTCCATCACAGCCTGAGAGGAATTACTTGCCGTAGAAGCTAGAGAATAGGCATAAGCTAAGTTCAAAACTAGCCTAGAAGCCACCATGGTTTTTCCATCCCTAAGGTCACAAACTTAACTCATCCAGTCCAACCTATAGGTGATCCGATCGAGATCAGATCCCAATGGGTCAGTGTATTGAAAAACTCCTCCTTAATAGGAAGGATCGGAGATGATTGTCGAGAATACCTTGTTAAATTCATTGACCTTTACTCTATGACAAAGCCACCTAGAGCCACTAACGACTTCATGCGACTTGAATATTTCAAATATTCCCTGATGGATAAAGCTAGTTCTTTGTATAGCGCTCTTCGAGGGGACCTGATCACTACATGGGAAGCTCTAGAAAACAAGATCTTAGAGAAATTTTACCCTCCTTTGGTGACATACTCAATCCATGGACATATCACAAGATTCAATAAAGTACCCAAGGAATCCTTGTATGAAGCATGAGAGTGGTTCAATGAACTCCTATGCAAGTGCCCGCACCATGGTATCCCCATGAACCAGATCCTTGAATTCTTCTATTGAGGAGTCGATGATGAGACAAAGAAGTTCCTCAATTCTTCTTCCAATGGAAATTTCATGCGATAGAGCTTCAAAAGTGCACTTAAGATAATTAACCTCGTAGTAGAAAATTAGACTCATTTGCTGAGAATATCGAGAAAAGGCATACGAAAGTAGATATGGTGGAGGATCATTCAGAACTTAAATCTATCTCTGAAGAACTAAAAGCTCTCTCTCTCTAGTAGGATAATCTTAAAAAATCCTTCAGTACATACAAAAGAAAGATCCAGATGCCTCAAGTACAAATCATTGCTCCATCTTGCAAATTCTATCATGTAGTGGATCACAATACAATCCATTGTCAACAACTATATGCTGCTTTCCATGAATACTAAACTGGGCAATAATACATAGTCACTCATGCTAAAGACGTGAAATCAATCCATCATATCATAGGGCAAGAGTACTATAATCCAAACCAAGCTCGAAGTCATCCCAGTTTCCAATACGAAACCCCACTGGAGCTGAGAATTCCAACCAGACCGCGATGCCACCCACCCAGGGTAAAGAACCAATGAGCTATCATGGCCTGCACAACCAGGGGCATTTTAGGTTTAATTTTCCGAGTCATAATTAGAAGCAATGACAACAATATAATAATCCAAATCAGGTTCCCCCATTGCAAAACGAAGCCACAATCACCAAGACCCAATGAAGACACTTTAGGAGATGTGGCGTCACATTAGACCCAACTTGCCAATGCCACAAAAAATAAAAAAGTATTGAAATCTCATATCACCCATTTGGTAGCCAGCAAGCAGCCCCAACATGCACAATTACTGGCTAACCAGAAAACATTCCTATGCATTTAGAATAGCCAGAACAGTTGAATGCCATAACGACTAGGTCCATAAATGTGTATAGCACACCTCCTACCTTTATTCCTATAGATAAAAGTGAGAGCACCCCAATTGAAGCTCCAAATTGCCCAATCAGTTTTCCCATAGATAGCATTCAAGAGGATCAAATGATGGAACTTGACGCCAACACAATCCAATACTAGCGAGAATGTGACTACAACGAGATCTGACAGTCAACTCGGAACCACTTGTGTCTTCGATGTACACGGCTCATGTGCCATATGCAATAAGTCTTAAGCAAATCATGTTAGATGATCATTTCATGAAATTCATAGACACCATGAAGAAATTAATTGTTGACATCCCATTCCTTGATGTACTATTCAAAATACCAACCTGAAGTAAATATCTTAAGACTCTTCTCTCTATAAAATACATAATCGAGGGTTGTGAGACTGTGAAACTTGTATAAGTAGCTTCAAACATAGTTTAAAATGATATGCCCTAGATGTAGAAAGACTCGGGATAGAGTGGTTTTTGGGAAACAACATGTTCCATAAGAAACTCACTAATTTAGGTGCTAGGATATCCATTATGTCCCACACTCCATGCCATCGTCAAGGGTTTATATACCTCATACCTAAAATAATGACGATTCATTTAGTTGATGCATCTATATCTAAACCACTAGGAATTATTAAAGATGTCCAAGTGAACCTAGGTCATGATGCACATGTCCCATGTGATTTTTTGACCATGCACATCAAAGAAAAGAATTGGTTCCTGCTCACTTTGGGTAGGCCCCTTCCTAACCATTGTGAGAGATCTAGTGGATGTCGAACTCACAAACTCATTCTACAAATAGGGAAGAAGACTATTGAATATCGGGTCCTCAAAGATTTAAAGAGGGTGCATAATTCAATCGAAGCCTTTAAAGTGGAAAGCAACCTAAAATCACAACGAACAAGTTTGCAAGAAATTGATCAAGACAATAGGGTCCTGCCCACATACAAGCTATGCACATCATCTAACCATGATTCAGGGCCAACATGTTTGAAGGATAAGGCTTCATATACCCTATCTATATGTTTGACTAGAGAAATTCCACCATCGGTTGAGTCCATGATGCTAAATTGGGATACTTGCTAGGAGGCAACCCAACACTTCTTTTTTCTTTTCTATTTTGTTTTTCTTCCATTGTTTTTATTCCTTATTGTCTTTTGACAAACTCATTTCAAAAAAAAGGAGAGAGAGAAAGGAGAGTGAGGAGAGAAGGAGAAGGAAGAGCACCACATCTTTGACAAGCCTAATAAATGGATAGCCAGCAAGATGAAATTCTATCATCTTTGAATAAACCCCTTACTGCCTATTCACTCGATTGACAGAGGAAGATTTCATGATCTAGTGAAATGATAAGTAACGTGGTGAGTGGGACAAGAGGCCTATGAGATCGCTCCCTCTATTTTTCATAATATTTTTATTTCCTTCTCATAGATAATATGTCCTTATCTTTATGAGAAGAATTTTTTATTGGAAATAGTACCATTTTTATCTTAGTCCAATTATCAATATTCACTACCATATTATGATCTGAACTTTCCAAGAAATGATTGATGTGAAGTCCCTATGCAATAGGGATAACACATAGATGGTGTAACCGTTGATTCTTTTTAGGACACTCATAACATCTCCTTGATGCAACTATATAATGGGTGAAGCGTAGGGTTTGGCAACAAGAAAACTTTCTGACAATCAAGTGGAGCCGAAGTTTCCATATTTCCTATGCATCAACACTACCAATGGAAGCAACAAACACCAACATCAATGATAGATTCAGATGATTTCACTGCAGCCCTCCATCGACTGATTAAATCCCATCAGATCGGGATCTACTCCGCTGCTACTCCCAGGACACGTATGTCCCTTGGGATATTTGGCTTGTGCACCTAACACATCGACACAGGATGCCAACGCCATACATGAATCTACTGATTGACTGGCTATATGATCAATAAGCCATCACCCTAGTAGTAAGACACTGGTTAGATGCAGGTTGCAGGGAATGGTGTGTGAAACCTAGGGCACCCTCACCACCCCCAAACAAAGATCATGGTAACTGGTGGCCAAGGAAACGCTCAGATCAAGAAATCGCCAATGTGAGAAGAACCCATTCTTAAGGTTCTATAGTATACTCTTGGATGAGCAAGCACCATCCAACCCCTCCATCTCTAACACCTCTCTCCTCAGGGATGGGTAGAATTTTGAAGTTGGGGGTGGAGGGAGGGTGGTAAGGCATTTCCACCTACTCAACTCTAACCTTTCCCTTTCTCATCGTCAAACACTTCTTTCTTCTTCTTCTCCATATTTTATTTGCATATGTCTTGTTTTTTGTTTTCATTTTACTATAAGTTGTGTCCTTTACCTAGTTGATCACTTTGATGTATGATAAAAGTGGAAAATATATGAATGAATTGTTTTTCTTTTTATCAAACTAACCCATGCAAAAGGAAGTTTTAAGGAATAAACATGTTTTGAATAGTTCTATGCCTCGATAACAATAACTAAGCATTCTCTCCATTTGGAAGTGATGGTAAGCAGATGGAGTCTGAAAGGTCAAGCCAAATGTGCCTCCAACATGACTTGCAAAAATATTTGTGAATACTCCTTTATCCTACATTTACTAAATTAACTAATATAATATGATGATCTGACTCGTATGCAACAATAAAATGGAGAAGCACAAGTCAACCTCTTGTTGTCACTCTTCTTCTATCATCTCTTACCTCTTCACCATTCAAAGAAAAAAAATGAAATTCTCACCATACGCCAAACCCCAAGTTCGAGGTGGCATCCATTCCATCAATACTCCTCTTTTTCTATTTTCATCTACATGTATGGCATGAATAAAAAGGCCAATGAGCCCAAAAGAAAATGTGCCACCAATGCAACCACAACCAAATAAAAAGTCTTGATTTGAATAGAGGAGAGGCAAATAAAATAAAATAATGTCTCAATTCAAATGGAGGGAGATCAATGAATCAGGTTCATGCCATGTCTTTCTCCCCCTTTCATCCAATTTTCTTACCCTGGGGACTTATCAAAATTCTCCCCCAAACAAACAAATAGCCCTGACTTGTGCTTACTTCTATTTGTGCAGATAGATTAGGAATATCATTGATTAAAGTAGTTTGTCGCAGGTTATGGGGTCTAGAGATTAGAGGAACGAGCCCCAGTTGGGGGATATCCAAGTGTGTCTATGTGACCCCAAGGACTAGGGTCACTTGATTGTGATTGGTGGAAATGGGATCACAATATTTTCTCAATTGGGAGAGGAAGGCCTGGATCATTATATCAATTGTTGATTTCCTTTTTATTTTTGTAGTTTGATGGGTGTATTTATATCCATTTGTATATACAATTTTACTCACTTTTTAGGGACTATTATGTTTCTATTTCCTAGTTTTAGCTTTATATTCAATAAAAAACAAATATCATTCCTTTTCTGAACTTTAATACATATATATATATATATATATATATATATTTTATGCAGAACCAAATAAAAATATTTGATAATGCCCAGATGGATGATTGAGCCCTCACTATGCTACGTCTCAAGGGAAGGAGGCCCAAAAACATTCCATTTGATCACCTTCCAATCACCTAGTCAAGCAAGCGGCTCTACCATTTTCCTAACTCGAGTCGCTCTCCACCCGAAGTCCTACAGATTCTTACGTCCCGACACACACTCTCAACATCCACTCCATTCTGGTTCACACCATGCTAGCTTGCTAGAGAAACGGACATGAGGTCTAAATTGAGTAACCGAAATGAGTCACCTGTTGGACCAAGTACGGGCCACGCAATTAGATGGCTTTGACCACAAGTGTTGAGCTTTAGGGCTTAGAAGGCAAGGAATTCATCGATAAAAGGGAACCCCTATTGTTCGTTCAAAAGAGTCTCTAGTCAATGATTAGAGGCCAAATTGTACAACACAAACCCTAGCGAGGAGTGAGGAGGCAGTGGCCATAGTGGAGAGATTGGTCTTCCTGCACCAAGCGTCATGGCCTTCTCCATCGTTCCTATTATCTCTTTGTTGTTGTCCCTCGCCAAGGGCAAGTAGATGCCTTGTGCTGGGGCATGGGGACTAGCCCTGATTGCCCACATTTTAATCTTAGCTTGTATCAAAACTCGACAATATAGTTCCTAAATAAAGTATTGTTCGGCTTAATTCCTTTCCTTGCAAATTGATGGCTTGCTTTGCATTCATGTTATAATCATGGATATGCAGGTTGTTGTGAGCATGATTAGAACACCAAAATGATTTTGTTGTCCCCCTGAGCTGTCAGTAAGGGATAGTGAGGTGATTGGAATTTGATCTGTTATGTGTTGAGGATGGCTGGTCGTATGTAAGGGAGTCCAGTTGGAATAAATGGGGAACTTGGGTGCAAATGATGGTCAAGTCCAAGGGATTTTAATCCAAGTGACGACCTGTATCCCGAGAGGGTGCAAAAACTAAGCCATGATTTAGCAACGATTATCAGAGAATTAAATCTTTCTAGGATAATTACATAGGCTCAGGTAGCAAAACCCTGTGACCTGGTGCTCTTTGTTACATGTTATTTACTTTTTTTAATCTTTTTTTCTTTTGACAAGAATTTACTTTAACCAATCTTTCAACTAATCGGTGATAAATATTACTCTTAATACTTCTAAATCTATATAACTTCTTTAAAATATTGTCAATTGGTTCAATCCTAAAATATACTGCAATAAGGCTTCCTCTCGTGTGGAGTGGGGAATTAGTGCACTGCTTTTCGTTAAATTGGGGAATTATTCTTCTAGGTATTTTCTTTGTTCGACATTTGGAGCCCCATCTATTGTCCTGGAACAACGTCACACACATAACCATCAAGTAAAGGCTAGAGAGGTGTGTTGAAAAGCTTAAAAACTTGGGTAAAAGAAACTTTTGGCAACATTGGCAAAAAAATGCCAAAAAATGTCTAGAACAGAAGCAAGAAAAGGAGATGACTGATGAAAACATGTAGTGCTGCAAAAATCTATGTGAAGAAATTAATGACCTAAAACAAAAGGAAACCTACTACTTTACTAGAGACAAAATTAAGGAGATGAATGATGGGGAATAAAACACAACATATTTCCACAATAAAGCATCTTAATGAGGAAGGAGAAACCACATTGAGAGCCTAAAAAGGAGGAAGGAGAATCCAAAGGTAATCAAAAATATCATCACTGACTATTACAAAGAAATGTTCACATTGGCAGGTGTTAGGAATCCTGAAAGAGTCATCAAAAGCATCAATAAGGTGATCACTAAAGACATGAACAAGGTACTTGAAGTTGAGCCTATTGAAGAAAAGATCAGGAACGTCACTTTTAGTATGCACGCATACAAGGCACATGGGCTCGGTAGGCTTCTATGCCAGTTTCTTTTCAAAATAGTGGGGTAATATAGGTAAAGATATTGTGTCCTACATTAATGGGTGGTGGAACAATGAACATTCTATCGACAACATCAACACGACCAATATGTTCATATTCTAAAAGTGAAATAACCAAAAACTATAATTGAGTTTAGACCAATTAGAATCTATAATACTATATACAAGATCATATCAAAGATGTTGGAGGGGAGAATCAAACCTTTTTGAATAGTTTGGTTTCCCCAAATCAAACTGCCTTCATACTTGGAATAGATATTACCGATAATTCCCTCACCGTCTTTGATATTTTCCATTCTATGAAGAGGAAGACCAAGGAGAGGAATGGGAAAATGGCCATTAAATTGGACATGAGTAAAGAGTATGATCATGTGGAATGGAATTTCATTATCGATGTTATGAAAACAATGGGATTCAGAGATATGTGGTGTAAGAAAATCAACGATTGTATATCCTCTACTTCCTTTGATTTTATTATTAACAGTTGTAAAAGAGGACATGTTGTCCCCCAAAGGGGTCTCCATCAAAGGGACCCTATTTCCCCTTACCTCTTTCTCTTATGTGTAGACTCTTTTTCCTCTCTTTTTAATAGTGCAATATCTGAGGGCCTCCTGACAAGAGCTAGGGTCAGCAAGAACTGCCCATGTATTACACATCTTTTTTCGCCAATGATTCCATTCTATTCACTAAAGCAAATCTCTAATAAGCCAAGAAGGTAGCCAAGATATTGAGCTATTATAATGAGGCTTTATGCTAGAAAATCAATATACATAAAACAAAGATCTCCGTTAGTCATAATGTGTGAGAGGTGAATAGAGAATATATTATAAAAAGAGCTCAAAGTCAAGCAAGTTAATGTCCAAATGGAGCTTCCTACTATCATTGGGAGTCCAAACAGGTGGTTTGGAGTGAAATGGAGGACAATATTACAAAAAATCTAAGTGGTTGGAAAGAAAAGCTCCTTATCTAGGTAGAGAAAGAAGTTTTGATAATGGCATTGATACAATCCATACCTACATACAAGATGAGTATCTTCCACATTCCATAAAACATTATAAATAATATCACAAGACTAATATGCAATTTTTAGTGGTGGCATAGCGAAGGTAAATGAAGACTTCACTGGGCATCATGGGACATATTATATCAACCCAAGTGTAATGGACGGTTTGCCTTCAAAAATTTAGAAGTCTTTAAAACGTCCCTCTTGGCAAAGCAATCATGACACCTTCTAAAAAATCTGGAGTCCACAACTTGAAAAGTTCTGGAAGCCAGATATTACAAGGGTAAAGATGTGATAGAGGTAGTGAGGGGTTTCAACCCCAACTATACTTGGAGATCTATTCAGGGGGCAAAATCATTGATAGTGGAAGGTATCAGACTGTCTATGTTGTGTGAGTCATCAATGAGTATATGGAATGATAAACTGATCCCAAACAAGATGGGATGTGGGGGAACTCATCGAGAATGTTGAGGGATATATACTAGGTCTAGTTAAGGAACTTATAAAGAAGGAGGAAGGATCATGGTGGACAACTCTGAGTCTCTAGTCAGTAATTGGAGGCCACATTGTACAACACAAACCCTAGCGAGGAGTGAGGAGGCTGTGGCCACAATGGAGATATTGGTCTTCTTGCACCAAGCGTCATGGCCTTCTCCATCATTCCTATTATCTCTTTGTTGTTGTCCTCGCCAAGGGCAAGTAGACGCCTTGTGATGGGGCATGGGGACTAGCCCTGATTGCCCACATTTTTATCTTAGCTTGTATTGAAAATCGACAATATAGTTCCTAAATAAAGTATTGTTTGACTTAATTCCTTGCCTTGCAAATTGACGGCTTGCTTTGCATTTATGTTTGAATCATGGATATGTAGGTTGTTGTAAGAATGACTAGAACACCAGAATGATTTTATTGTCCCCCTGAGCTGTCAGTAAGGGATAGTGAGGTGATTGGACTTTGATTTGTTATGTGTTGAGGATGGTCGGTCGTATGTAAGGGAGTCCAATTGGAATAAATGGGGAACTTGGGTGAAAATCATGGTTAGTTCCAATGGAGTCTAATCCAAGTGACAACATGTATCCCAAGAGGGTGCAAAAGTGAAGCCTCAATTTAGCAACAATTATAAGAGAGCTAAATATTCTTAGGATAATTACGCAGGGTCGGGTAGTGAAACCCCATGCCCTGGTTCTCTTTGTTACATGTTAATTATTTATTTAATCTTTGTTGCTTTTGACAAGAATTTAGTTTAACCAATCTTTCAACTGATCGATGATAAATATTACTCTTAATACTTCTAAATCTATATAACTTCTTTAAAATGTTGTCCTTTGGTTCAATCCTAAAATATAATACAATAAGGTTTCCTCTCGTGTGGAGTGGGGAATTAGTGCTATGCTTTTGGTTAAATTGGGGAGTTATTCTTTTAGGGTTTTTCTTGGTGCGACATTTGGAGCCCCATCTATTGAGTCATGGAATAACGTCACACACAGAACCATCAAGGAAAGGCTAGAGAGGTGTGTTGAAAATCTTAAAAACTTGGGTAAAACAAAATTTTGGCAACATTGGCAAAAAAGCACCAAATAAATGTCTAGAACAGAAGCAAAAAAAGGAGATGACTGATGAAAACATGTAGTGCTACAAAAATCAATGTGAAGAAATCAATGACCTTCTAAATTAAAAGGAAATCTACTACTTTACTAGAGCCAAAATTAAGGAGATGAATGATGGGGAACAAAACACAACATATTTCCACAATAAAGCATCTTAAAGAGGAAGGAGAAACCACATTGAGAGCCTAAAAATGAGGAAGGAGAATCCAAACGTAACTGAAAATATCATCACTGACTATTACAAAGAGATGTTCACATTGGCAGGTGTTAGGAATCATGAAAGAGTCATTAAAAGCATCAATAAGGTGATCACTAAAGACATGAACAAGGTGCTTGAAGTTGAACCTACTGAAGAAGAGATTAGGAACGTCACTTTTAGTATGCACCCGTACAAGGCACATGGGCTTAGATGGCTTCTATGACAGTTTCTTTCCAAAATAGTGGGGTAATATAGGTAAAGATATTGTGTTCTACATTAATGGGTGGTGGAACAATCAACATTCTATCGACAACATCAACGCAACCAATATGTTCAGATTGTAAAAGTGAAATAACCAAAGACTATAAATGAGTTTAGACCAATTAGATTCTATAATACTATATATAAGATCATATCAAAGATGTTGGAGGGGAGAATCAAACCTTTTTGATTAGTTTGGTATCCCAAAATCAAATTGGCTTCATACCTGGAATACATATTACCGATAATTCCCTCATTGTCTTTGATATTTTATATTCTATGAAGAGGAAGACCAAGGGGAGGAAGGGGCAAATGGCCATTAAATTGGACATAAGTAAAGCGTATGATCATGTGGAATGGAATTTCATCATCGATGTTATGAAAACAATGGGATTCAGAGATATGTGGTGTAAGAAAATCAATGATTGTATATCCTCTACTTCCTTTGGTTTTATTATTAACGGTTGTAAAAGAGGACATGTTGTCCCCTAAAGGGGTCTCCATCAAGGGGACTCTATTTCCTATTACCTCTTTCTCTTATGTGCAGACTCTTTTTCCTCTCTTATTAATAGTGCAACATGAGAGGGCCTCCTGATAAGAGCTAGGGTCAGCAAGAACTGGCCGTGTATTACACATCTTTTTTCGCCAATGATTCCATTCTATTCACTAAAGAAAATATCTAATAAGCCAAAAAGGTAGCCAAGACATTGAGCTATTACAATGAGGCTTCAGGGTAGAAAATCAATCTACACAAGACAGAGATCTCCTTTAGTCATAATGTGGGAGAGGTGAATAGAGAAAATATTATACAAGAGCTCTAAGTCAAGCAAATTAATGTCCAAATGGGGCTTCCTACCATCATTGGGAGTCCAAACAGGTGGTTTGGAGTGAAATGGAGGACAATATTACAAAAAATCTAAGTGTTTGGAAAGAAAAGATCCTTATCTAGGTAGAGAAAGAAGTTCTGATAATGGAAGTGATACAATCCATACCTACATATAGAATGAGTATCTTCCACATCCATAAAACATTATCAATGATATCACAAGACTAATATGCAATTTTTAGTGGTGGGATAGTGAAGGTAAATGAAGACTTCACTGGGCATCTTGGGACATATTATATCAACCCAAATGTAATGGATGGTTGGCTTTCAAAAATTTAGAAGTCTTTAACACATCCCTCTTGGCCAAGCAATCATGGCACCTTCTAAAAAATCCGGAGTCCACAGCTGCAAAAGTTCTGGAAGCCAGATATTACAAGGGTAAAGATGTGATTGAGGTAGGGAGGGGTTTCAACCCCAACTATACCTGGAGATCTATTCAGGGGGCAAAATCATTGATGGTGGAAGGACTCAGACTGTCTGTGTCGTGCAAGTCGTCAATGAGTATATGGAATGATAAACTGATCCCAAACAAAGATGGGATGCAGGGGAACTCATCGAGAATGTTGAGGGATATATACTAGGTCTAGTTAAGGAACTTATAAAGAAGGAGGAAGGATCATGGTGGACAACTCTCATTAAGACCCTGTTCAACAAGGAAGACACCTAGGTCGTAATTGTGATACCTATCACAAATGGAAGTGAGAAACATTGGTATTGATATCCCACTGTTGATGACATCTTTATTGTTAGATGTTCCTATTGGCTTGGTCTAGGAGACCAATAATAGCTTAAACTGGGGGATAAAATGGAAGAAATTATGGGTGTCATGCTTACCACCAAAGATCAAGTATTTTGTGTTGAAATTCTATAAAAACCATTTGCTAACCAACAACAAGCTCAAGGATTGACAAGCTAGAGATGTTGATTTATGCAAGTTGTACAATCTGGAGATTGAAACACCAATCCATTCTATTCTGAGGTACCCTACAACTGTAAGCTTCTGGGGAAGTCAGTTAAAATAAGAGATCTTGAGGCTGGCGCCTACCAATAGATTTCCTGATTTGCTTTGCTGGACCATTACCAAATGCAATGTTAAGGAAAAGGTATCCATACTTTCAATGTTCTTGGTGGCCTGACACAATAGAAATCAATTGATATTCAATAATGAGAGAACACCTACCCCCATTAGAAGCCATGACATATGGAGTTGGTTACAAGATTATGTATCTCAACAAAAGTCAACTAACACAGGGACAATGGTCAGAAGTTCTGAGAAGAGAAGAGATGATAAACAAGTGAATGAAAGAACATATATCACTAATACAGTTGTTGGTATGAATGCAAATGGATGGGTCAATGTTGGGACCACCATCAGAAATCTAGAGGGTACCACCATTGCTATAGCATCAAAAACTTATGTGGGTAACTTGAATGTGTTCACAGCTGAGCTGGTAGGGGTCTGCTTCTGTCTGCTAACACCCAAAAGTAGGGGTCTGAAGAACAAAAAATCTGAATGAATGCTAAAGGAGTTTGTGATAAGAATGACTCGCATGAGAGGGGGTAAGGTCTACTTATGGGTCTGCTGAAGGAGATCGATTCACTTATGAACAAGTTTGATCAATGATCATGTAGCTATGTTAGGAGAGAGTTAAATCTTGTTGCCCACAACCTGGCAAAGGGAGAGTTTTGGGGAGTAGAGGACATGTTTGGTCCAATAAATTTTTGGTTGAACCAGACGATGCTATGTGTGTCATTTCAGAGTAATATAAAAGCATCTTTATCCCTAAAAACTAATCATAACTAAATAACTCTACAATATTTTTCAAGAATAAACTAGTATCATAATACCTCCCTACAATGTCCTCCTGAATACTAACCATCATAGTTGACCCTTCTTCTATAATGTCTATCAATAGTGCCAATCCCTTGCTCTTAGGACCTAGTGATTTGAATAGTTCCATTATGAAACAATTAGGTAATAGGGTCTTTGGAGAATGTATTGTAGGAGGATTATTAGGTATTCTGGTATGTATCTATTCTCATATAAGTTGTCACTTATATAAACAAAATAAAAAATCACAAAAAGAAATGCAATGTAAATTTATCATACATTCTCAAAGATAACTAAGTTATTGGTCCAGGAAACCATGGAGCCTTCTACATTTACTATTATGTTGTGCTTGGGGTGGCTAAAATAGAAGTGGTGTCTATTTCCATTCTTGATAGATAAGCTTGAGTCACACGAAGCACATTTTTGGGCATTGGGGAACCTCAAATCTTGTCACCTACAAGGTGTGGGAAAGCCTTGTCTAGTCCCACAACATAAAGACTAGGTTCTACTAATGTAATATGACATTTTCTCAACACCTACAATTTTGTATATAATGTTATATATACTCAAACACAAGATATTATAAATTCATTTAGAAGACTATTATATCATAAGAAAACTTACACTAGATGTATGAGGTAGGTCCATGTAATTACTTCCAACCATATATATGTGAGGAGGGTCCACCTCATAAGAAGAGTGGTGACGCACCAATACTATACGACGAGGTTGAGACTGAGAAGCCTAAAACTATCTGATTATTCTTATAATTTGTTTTCTACCATTTCATCCACCTTCTCTTGTATATTCTTCAGAACTATGCCTCTACCTTTTTTGTGGCAATCATACATTCTTGATAGATATTCACTTTTTCTCTGATGCGCCAAGAAAGGATCTTATCCTAGCACTAGCTCCAACACCGCAAACATAGCCAGGATGCTCTTGAGTACCCAAAGCAACAATCAATTTGTCCCTTTGGCCCTGACAGATGAACTTGTCTTATTTTATTTGATTTTAAATCTCCATATAATCATTGTCAAGAGTAATTGGTCAGTAAACAATCAAGGTCAAAGTTAACTTGCATTCAAAGAGTTGAATTTTATAATTTTTGCAGCCACCTCTGCAATTGTGGGTTTCAATATTTGTATAGAGAGACTTGCCCTAGAATCTATCTACTCCTCGTGGCAAGGTAGAGGTGCAGGAGTACTATAAGACTCTAATGACAAAATATTATTCTACTAATTAGAAGGCTCTTATTGTTTCTATTGGTAATGCTAAGAGTAACCACCTGGCCCAACTTGTAGCCATGCACATTGTTTGCATGCCTTTCTTTCTGAGGAACATTTACAACTTGGTTAATCCAAAACATATGTTAATTATGTAATACATTATAATCATTTGATTAATCATAAGAATGCATTTTATAGGATACCTTGAGTTCATCAGTTTTCCTTGATGCGACAAACATATCTTACACACTCTTATCGAGATAGGATAATTCTCAGTGGAATGCTTCTTCCTCTTGTCACTAATTATGTAATATATTGTCAAATTTGTTCATAATTCCTCAATTTCTCCCACAACAGTGCATCACATTTTTATGATGAAAAATTTCATCAAGGTCAAGATGCCCTCTAAAAGTTCATATAATTAATGACATATCTTAAAAAACACAATTGTGTATATCTTTAAGAAATTGAATATTTCACATCTCCTTCCTTCCATATAAGGTATTTAATTGTGAGGTCAACTTTATGCCAACATTGTACTTTTATTATCTCTTTCCTATGAACAACAACCCCTAAATATTGTCTAAAAGAACTGTGATTATTTCCAATATGATATCTTGTTCCAAAAAAGTCAATGGCCAGCTACGTACCTTTACCCCTTTACACTACTAACTTGTTCATCAATGCTTTGCGGGACAACGGTAAGTTAGAGGGAGAAAGCTCTAACTTCTCTCTTGGATTTGTTGATCGGTCCGTCATCTCCCAGCTCGGTAAGCCCCTCCTCAGGTGAATCTCCCATCATCTCTCGCCTTTCCCCCTCTTATCAGGGTTTCATATCTTCGTCTGGTTTGGGTCTCAGCTCCATCGAGACTTATCTTCTACCTGTTGGATCCTAGATGGGTGACTTAGATGCTCTAGAGGGGGGGGTGAATAGAGCTGAAATCACTTAAACAAAATTCATTAAACCTTCAAATTATATGACAAGATAAGGTTGCTAAATAGGTAATTTGAGTGCAACTAAATCATGCATAGCAAGGATAAGAGAGATTGAACATGCACCAATTAGACAAGCTATTTAGAGTGGTTCCACACTTCAAACTAGAAGTGTGTCAGTCCACTTGCCTAGAGAGGTCAACCTCTAGGACTTCAAACAATTGCACTCTTATATTCATTAATAAGACATACAATACATGAC
Organism: Alisma plantago-aquatica; assembly: GCA_963693085.1. Taxonomy (NCBI): domain Eukaryota; kingdom Viridiplantae; phylum Streptophyta; class Magnoliopsida; order Alismatales; family Alismataceae; genus Alisma; species Alisma plantago-aquatica. Next base: position 454,566,521 of record OY856410.1, on the reverse strand, counting down.
CAACAAAGGACTTACCTATCCAATACAAAGAGTCTTCAACCTTACCAAGGACTTACCCACTTTGCAAGAGTCTTCGGCCTTCTCCAAGGACTTACCCACTCTTGCACAAGTCTTCGGCCTTGCAGGAATTACCCACTCTTCTTGGATCTTCCGCCTTTGACTTCACCTTCACTCGGAGAAGCTTTCCACGAAGGACTTACCCACTTGAGCTTGAGTCTTCTGCCTTCTCCAAGGTCTTACCCACTCTAGCTCCAAGTCTTCTGCCTTGATCTTCACCAAGGGACTCCTTCCCTTGTTCTTCTTCACCTCTCTTGGACAAGAGAGAGAACCTTCATCTTCAAGATAGGAAATGAGAGATGGGGAGGTGGTGGAAGTGAGAGCTTCACAAGATATACAAATGGGACTTGCTCTCTTACAGATTTCCTACTCACTCTAATGGATGTAGCAAGTGATTAAGCTTAGAGAGAGAGGAGGCTGTAGGAAGCACTCAACTATAGAATAGGAACCTCACAAAGAGTTTGCAATGAATGCTCAACCTTGGAATGAAGCCCAAGGGATCCTATTTATAGCTGGGGATGCCTCTTAGCCTTTAGGAACACATGAGAACGAAAACTAGCCGTTTTGTGGCTTGCAACGGATCTATTTTCACTTGTTGCAACTCCACAACGGCTAGAATCACTTTTCTGCACTTTTTCGTACAGTCTGATCGGCCGAGTTTCCATAAAGGCAATTCAACTGAACCATGGATCGGCTGAGTTTGCAACTCGGCCGAATGGTGGATCGGCTGAGTTTGCAACTCGGCCGACTCCCACAAAAGTTCCAGATTTCATGGATCGGCCGAGTTTGTAATTTGGCCGACAAAAACCCTGTTGGGAAATTTTGGAACTTTTGTTTGACCATACAAACGATGGATTTTTGTGTCCCAATAATTTTTCTAAGCTTAATTACAAGTCATACAATCATTACAAGTGATTACAAAGCAATTCTAAGGTCATTTACATAGAGATCCCAAATTGCACACTTGTAGCTATTTTGACTTGTCTTTTCTCCAATTTGATATGCGCAAGTTAGGGCATTTGGAGTGTGTCTAAACCTAATCTGAAATCACTCAATGTAGAAGCATTAGACACCAATATGTGGAATGGTTAGTCATCATCAAAACAAGGGTTTAGTCAATTTAGACGTGAGTCAACATTGACCTAATTGACCTTGAGTCAACACTACCATCTTCTCAGTTGATACGGCTGAAAAGTTCCATCATCAACCCTTCGGAAACCGCCTGTTCTAGGTTGCACGAACCCTGGTTCCTCAATTACCTTTCCCTCTGCCCCCCCTTCGAATTCAGCTGGCTAAGGTTTGTCTTTACATCAGTTAACCTCATCATTTGGGTTCTCAAATTAAACTTTACGACAATAGATTCGTTCAGCATCATCGTTTCTACGCCTGAACGGATAAAGCTTTCATTTTTTGCTGGATATAGTCTCTATCCTCAATTCCTCATGCCATAAAATCGATCTAGAAACATGCAAACAACATCGCATTGATTACCCATCTTCATTCTCTCTGTCGGACACATTCTCTTTCCCCAGATTTTTGTTGGTTTCAAGGATCTCATCTGCTCACCGTCTGTTCTGGAAAGCCACAATAGAAGCTCCACCAACCTTAGGTATTCAACATGAGAACAGGGGGCGTCATCACCATTTCTACATGCATAAAAGGGCATTGCATGCAAAAATCGGGTAAGATCAAATCTTTCCGCCGAGCCCTCCAGAATCACAAAACCCTGAAGTCCAGCAACATCTCGAAAACCCCAACTTCCTCTCTCAACATGAACTCTCACTTCCCCTTCCTGGAGATCCATCTCTCCGATCAAACCTACTCATCAACTATCCCACTACCTAGAGCTTGGATTTACCACAAATATGACATCTCCCCTGGAATCTGCATGATAAACATTGGTCACCGATCATTCCAGGTTTCGCTTTCATGGTCTACCCCACCGGAAACAACCTGGGGCAAGAAATCCCCCTTTCTCCTCATCTCGGAAGGCTGGAAAGAGTTGCGCTTGGAGCTAAATCTGTAGCCAGAATGGTCTATGTTCCTCCAACCTTTTGCAGACCGCACCTTTCGTGTCTGGGTTCACGATTTCTCACATCAGACACCACCTTCTCTTGCATATCTCTATAAAAGAAACGACCAAGAGTTTCTTCATCCTCAGACTCTGCAGACCAACTCTTCGTCAGGGCAGAATGCCAACCCCCAATGGGTGTGAAATCTTAGCCCATCTCCATCTCCTCTGGATCAGAAGATGAAGAAGACGAGATCACATCTCCTTTGGTTCAACAACAGAGCTCCATAGCTGAAAGGTATAAGCTTTTTCCCTCTCCATCCATAAAAAAAAATGTTTACAGTTCAAAACTATCGTTCTTACACAAAACCCTCCGTCCTTTGTTCTCTACACCTAGGGATATCATCCCTAAGAACATCAATCTTTTAAACCTCTCTTTCCCGGTTCTGGGACAAGCAAAATCTTCCGCTCTAATATAAGAAACTTTAGAACAAAACCCCACCGCCCAAATCTGGAAATCGGTCCCCCCCAGGAAACCTTTTCATGTCCTTTTCTGCTCCCTCTCCCACAGTAACATCCACTCTTCTTCCAGGTGTTTCTCTCGACGCACTTGCTTCAACTGTGGTAACCTTGGGCACATAAAAAGGTTCTGTTTGGCACGACCTTTCCCCAATAGGTTTGTCAAACAGACATATTCCCACCGATCTAACATGCACTCACACTCAACACGATCCCCCCCTTTCCAAAATAGTTTAGTGGTCCCAAAACAAACTTCCACCGACTACTGGCCAAACGATGTACCTCCCCTCAATCATTACCATTCAAAAAATCCTTTTGCATGTCTAGCAGATCTCCCACCGGATCATGCAAAAAAAAACAAACTCTAGCCTCGTAAACTCAAACTCTTGGACATCTCCTATTTCAAAACCCTACCCCTCGCCAAAAATCCCTACCAAACATCACACACATCAATATATATCTCCATCTAAAACCCCTTCCATCAAAACTCATAGTGTCAAACTCCCTCCCTCTCCTCCAACCATGAAGACACCTGACTTCCTTGAGTATGCGATTGCCATGGATCTACAGGCAAACTCTATGCGATTACTCAAGGTTTTTTCCCTCAGAAGTATTCTTGTTACGATAGAAAATAACCTGGACAATAATCCTATCAATGTCCTCGATATCACTAGAGCCTTAGCTCTCCTTCTCCCGGGCCAAACCATTCTCAAACCAAAAGTTTTCTCACCCACCCAGCTCATTTACACTGTTCCTGAAGGGACAAAGATTGACCATATCTTCAACCAGATGCTTACCATACCTTGTGGATCTAGCTTTATCATGGCACACCTCTCTAAATGGTCCGCCGGTACAGGCTCCTTCCCTGCTCCTGCTGGTGGTTCCGACTGGGTAGCCATCTCAAACCTTCCTCCTCATCTGTGGGAGCTTGAGATTTTCGGAGGTATCACCCATTCTATTGGTACTACACTTCAATACATTAGTCCGAAAACTCTCCATCCCACCCAATTTATCAAAGCCTATTGCCTTTTCGCGGTTAAAGCAGCCATCTCCCTTCCTCCTTCTATCAACATCAGGATAGGATAATCGATTTACCATCTGAAGCTTGCTGCAGAGCACCCCACTGTTAACAGCACTGCTTTCTCTGAGCTTTCATCACATCCTCCTTGGTTTAGCCCAAACAAAGGGAAAACCCCATCCCTCATGCCAGAGTTCCTCCTAATAGAAACCAAGTCTGGATTAGGAAACCTACAATTTTTTCTGAAAGTTCTTACCCTCTCCAAAACAAAAAAAGAAATAGATCACCTGACCCCTCCCTTCCCACTTCCAATATCAAACCTAGCAAAAACTCATGCCCATCTACTTCATCTATGAAGGAAAGTTGGCATACCCCAAACAAGGAAACTAAAACTTCTACTTTTCAAGAATCTTCTTTACAAAACAAGGATACCTCGCTGCAGAGTTCGGAGTAGGAGAGCCCTATACAAAAGACACACTCAAGCTACTTGCAAAAGATCCCGCAACCTGAACAAGCCAACATCAACAGAACCGGCATCATCAATAGGGAAAAGAGAGGTAACACCCCACCCTGCTCAATCTGTTATGATTCTCCTGCGTCATCACTATCATCATCTCTATCACATAAAATAAAAAATAAGTCTGTCTCTATAGATGATGTTGCTTCTTGGTCCAACTCAAAAAGTTTTACTACATTTGCAAACAAGATTGGCTTTTTCTTTGATAAAAAATATGACGCACAATATATGTTAAATAATCTAGAATCATTTATGGGTTGGTCTAAGAAAAGCTGCTAACAGTTTTCCTTTCTACCTGTTATTTTTCTCGATTTTCTTTTCCTTTATCATGAAAATTTCTACTTGGAATATCTGTGGTGCAGCCAACCTACAAAGAAGAAAAAAAATACGTTCCCACATTTACAAAAACAAAATAGATTTAATCACCATCCAAGAAAATAAATCCCTTCTCTCTCCCTTCGCCCTTAAAACTATTGGAGGAAATCGAATCTCGAACTGGATTCAGCTTCCACCCAAGGGTTTTAAAGGTGGGATCCTTGTGGGATACAATAATCAGATCCTTGATTTGCTAAACTCCTCCATTCAAAATTTTTCTATCATGATTGATTTCAAAAATCTTGATGACGACTACCTTTGGTCCTTCACTGGATTATATGGGGAACCAGGATATGAAAAAACATCCTTCCTTGAGGAGTTGCGCTGTCTCTTCTCAAATTACCATCAGACACCCTGGGTTCTTGGTGGTGATTTTAATCTTGTTACCCAAATATCGGATAGGATCAACTCAAATCCATCACCCTCTCCCATGACAGTTGCTGAAAAAAAATTTAAACAGATGATTTCTAACCATTCTCTCATTGTTCTTGTTCCCACAAATGCCTTATTCACATGGTCTAGAAATTGCTCCTTTTCCCGTCTCGATCATTTCATTTGTTCAACCCTTTGGGAAGACAAGCATCCACTCTCTTCAGTTTACATCTCCCATCACACCATTTATGATCATTTTCCCCTAATCCTTGAAACTGCCTCAATCTCTTGGGGATCACGCCCTTTTAGATTTGAAAACAATTGGCTTCACATCAAAAAATTTTCCAAATCTTGTCTTGAGAACTGGACTCTAGCTAACTCACAAACAACAAACATAGGTTTACACATTTTAAATAACACAAAGCACATCAAAAATCATATAAAAAAATGGAAGATTCAAAACCCCTCGACCTTAACTGATTCTCAGAAAGACCTTGAAGATCAACTTCGCTTTGTTGAAAAAGACCCTTCAGCCGATCCTGCCTTGATCCTCTCCATTAAAGCTGATCTTGACCTCATAAATAATAGAATCGAGTCTAAATGGAGACAAAGGGCGAAAATTACGTGGGCTAAAGAAGGTGACAAGAATACTAAATTTTTTCATAAAATCTGCAACCAAAAGTTTAGAAATAATGCCATATCTCATCTTTCGATAAATGGCAGGCTCACTTCACATAAACAGACCATCATAACCCATATAAAAAACCATTTTAAAAATTCTTTAACAATAATCACAACCCTTCAGGCCTAAACAACCTCCATTGGTAGTCTATTTGTGAAAATAAAATAACAAACCCTCATGACCTCATTAAACCATTCACTCTTGAGGAATTACAATCTGCAATCTCTGACCTAGGAAAAAACAAATCGCCTGGTCCAGATGGCCTTAACGCAGAATTCTACCTGGCCAACTGACATCATTATAAAAAAGACTTCCTTTCCTTTCTTAGTGCCTTCCAAACAAGTTCAAACCCTCATAGCATCATGAAATACATAAATAAAACCTTTATTACTTTGATAAAAAAAATAATAATAAACCTGAACTTATTTCACACTTTCGTCCTATTAGTCTCATTAACACCTCCTACAAAATAATTGCAAAAACATTAGCTAATAGGATCAAACCTCTCATGGACAAAATCATCCCTCTAAACCAATCTGCCTTTCTAAAAAATAGAAGCATCCAAGATGCTTTCTTATGGTCAATGAAACCATCCATCTTTGTCATACAAAAAAAAACCCCTTCTTGCCATTAAACTCGATTTTGAAAAAAGCATTTGACTTTGTCAATTGGAATTGCCTTCTTCAAACTCTTAAAGCTTTTTCTTTCCCTGACAAATGGATTTCTTGGATCCATGCTTGTATATCTACTAACCACTTCTCCACTATCATCAATGGCGTCCCTTTTGTCTATTTCCATAATTCAAACGGACTCAGACAAGGGGACCCACTCTCTCCATACCTTTTCATCATTTTAACCACCATTCTCTCACGTATGCTCCACTTGGGAAAGCAAAATGGTCTCATTTCTTCCCCTGATGACTGTTTGGAGAACATCATTCAATTTCCAGATGATACCATCATCTTCTCCACACCTGATTTTTCCTCTGTCCAGAATATCTTTAGGATCATTGGTCTTTTCTCCTATATCTCTGGATTAAAAGTTAACATTCAAAAATCCTCCATTTTTGGGGTAAACATTCAACATTCCACTCTGGAGAACCTTAAAGACTTTCTAAAGTGTAAAACAGAAGATTTTCCGATCAAATATCTCGGCCTTCCCATCACTCCTTATAACATAACAAATGCCATTTGGAAACCTATTATTTCAAAAATAAACAACAAGCTCACCTCTTAGGAAAACAACTTCCTCTCTCTCTCTCGGGTAGGCTCACCCTGCTTAAAAGTATCATTACTCCTATAACTACCCACTTCTTAAGCTGTATACCCCTACCCTCAAAAACAAAATCCATACTTGACAAAATCAGGAGAAATTTCTTATGAAATAATGTTCAAAAGAAAAATAAACAAGGGAAACACTATCATTTAGTTAATTGGAAAACTATTTCTGCTCCCATTGATCAAGGTGGCTGGGGCATTATAAATATTGAAACTCACTCCCTCTGCCTCATCGCCAAAGTCATAGATTGTCTTATCCAAAACAAGAAGAAAATCTGGACACATCTTATAAAAAATAAATACTACCAGCACTCTCCTCCCTGGCACCATATCCAATGGAAAACTGCTTCCCCTCTCTAGAAATTCATAAATAAAAATATCAACACTCTTTCACAAATCATAAACACTCCTCCACATTTCCATAAAAATATTTCTTTCTAGTCTGACCCATGGTTTGAAAAAAACTCTGTCGTACATCTTAAAACATCTTGGACAATTCCAAAGAATCTACATAACATAAAAATTGATAAAGCCCTTGCTCTTATAACCAGTAACAGAACGAACTCCTTAAAAAGATGTGTTCTTTCCCATGTCAGCCAAAATGATTTTAGAAATCTTACTAATACCTTGAAAAATGACATCCAAACAACATCACCTGGAAATGGGGGAAAAAATATTCGGTCAAGCTTGCATACAATTTTCTCAGCATTAGAGGTATCTCTCCATCATCAACAAAGCTTTGGAAAGAAAAATGGCCACAAAAATGCATAACATTCTTATGGCTTCTTCTTCACAATAAAATTCTTACAAGTGAAAATATCTCAAGAAAGGGTTTTATCGGACCATTCAGATGTGTCCTCTACGAAAAAAACAATGATTCAGTCAGCCACATCTTCTTCAAATGCGCTTTCTCACAACACATTTTTTCACACTTCATGCGAAAAAGTCTTCCCGACCTCCAGGAAGACATTTTCCCTATTAAAATCTCCCCCTTAAGAAGCTACAGAAATTTCAAAAGAAACGATATCTTCATCACAATTTGCTAGAACCTTTGGAAGGAAAGAAACAATAGAACATTCAACAACGTCAAAAAATTGGCAAAAATTATCATTGCTCAAGTAGAGGCCGATCTTCACATCCTTACTAAAATGCAGGTAAACTAACAGATGGAAAAAAGGATGATTCGAATGAAGGTGAATCTGAAGCGACATTTCTCTGCGATCTAAAAGCTATGGTGGATGACGAGACCGGGGTCAGTTTGGTGCAACAGCTCCTGTGACACTAACAAACTCAAAGATGGTTCAAATCAGTTTATCATTTTGGATGCAAAAACTTTTTAGGAGGTTTGTCTTAAGGGGAGCCTCCCCCCAGCTAGCCAAACTTTGCCTCTTTCCGCTTCTGTTTTCAGTTTCTCTTTCAGTTTTTTTTCTCCGTTTAGTTGCTCCCTTCAAAATCAATATGTGGGTACTTCACATAAGCAGGTCTTCACTTGCTTGTTGTACTTTTAATATAAACATTACCATTCCTAAAAAAAAAAGTTGTTCATCAATGAAATATGTCTTTTACGTGCATGATCATGTTTCTCCTCAAAGGACACAATGAGATCCTCAGTGCACACATCCTTAGGGTGCTCATCCTAGAATAGTTAAGGAACACAAATAAGTGATACATGTTGTAATTATATAATTGTGGATAATGTTAAATGTAATGTAAAAAAAAATAACTTACATTGGACTCATCCTCATGGTGCACATCATCACAATGCTCATCCTAATGGTTCTCAATTTCACTGTTGGTTTCCATCTAAAAATGTCATGTTAAAAATAGTCAAAGAATGAAGTATAAGTGATAATAAATGTAAAATGCACATCTAGCATATGAAACATATATAATTGTGATAACAAATGTAAAATGCACTACTTTCATGTAAAACATGGAAGTGAAATGTATGCCTCTATTCATCAATTAATATTCCTTCTGTGTGATCTCCAGGCATATATTCGTCAGTGTTAGATTCAACATTTATTTTTGATAATCAAATGAGTATATATTAGAGTCATCATACTTGTCATAATACTCCTCTTCATCTATATGATCTGCGATGAGCTGCCTTTTCCCAAAAAGATGTCAGATGATTTTTGATTTGTAATAATATTGATATACTTGCTTCACTTACAATGTCATGATGAATGGTTCATCCTTCTCGACAATCTTATCAAATTCACTAATGGGAAACCCAATTCATCCAGTAGAAATCCTATTTTGTTATCCACCCAATTACACTTAAGATTGGAAAGTCTAAAATCTGTGTAGTCAAATGCCCATATATCTTCAATGACACCATAATAAGATATTTTAGCTTCATGTGGAATCTTATCCTTCACAATAGAAAAATACTATGAAGACGGTTGAAGGGTGACCTCACTATTTTGGATGATAGTCTTGTCATCTGGCATTTTGCATAGTATGAAAATCCATTTATGTCAAACCCTTTCTGAGATATGACATTGATTTTTAGTTTAAACATGATCAATTTGATATTTTCAACAAAATTATTTTATTTTTGAGATAGTTGACAGAAGACTTTATTTGTGAACCACCTCATAAATGTCCTATTATGCTATCTAGAAAGCCACATTGAACTGGCTCGAGGATATTTTGTCTTGATAAAATTGGTGTTTCGATGATATAAATACCCACTTCATCGATGTTGTATAAAACATACAAGTTTTTGGTTCCCACAACTCATGACTAATAACTTCAACTCATGATCATAAATTCCCTTTGCCAAAATTAGTGTGAATACTCTTTGCATTGGTGGGACCTTCATTACAACTCAAAAAGTCATCGCGAAAGTCCATAACCTCCCTAGGGACATAACCCTCAATAATACTCCCTTTAGGAAGATAATGGTTTTGAACACCTTTAAAACCAACCATTTATCGTTCAAAAGGATACATCTAATACAAGAAAATTGAACCCTACATTTTCTCATCCATAGTCAAATAGACAACAAGATGTACCATGATATCAAACAATGAAGGAGGAAAATACATCTAAAGATGGCCCAATGTAACAACCACTTCTCTTTGCAACTTATCAAGATTCTTAGGATCATTAACTTTGATGCATAGATTGTTTAAGAAGAAAAAATCTTGGTGACTGCATACCTTCCATACTTTGGTAGTATAAATTGAATAGCAATGAGCAATACTTGTTGCATTCAAGTGTAAAAATTATGAGATTTAAGACTTGTCAACTTGAGATCCTTAATTGATACTAATCTACAAATATTATAAGAGTATTTCCATGGTACCTTAACATTAAGCAACTGATGATTGCATATTCATCACATCTTTTAGTTCTTTGTTAGCTATTTTATCTTTTTTTTTCCCAGTTTTAGGAAATAATTACAATTTACTTCTTTTGACCCTTTATTTAGATTTCTTATCACTTCTACTCATATTTTGTAGAAATCATGTTCATTGAACTCCAATATACAAGAGCCTACAAAAAATTAAAATAATGGAGGACTTGAATTGAACATCATCAATCTCCCAGGACAATGGTCGATTTATGCATCCATCTATTCGATCGACTCACATAACATAGATAAGACAACTGACTGGCTCACTCAACTAAGCGATCGACACTCTCCATTCCAAAAGTGTGTACTCCTCCAGTAAACCAGTCTACTCATTACAAGGACTGGTCAACCTAGTGATCCCAATGAGGTGATTCAGACGTCCAAATTTATCGACTCAAACTCTTGGTTCACAAGACTTGTTTACAATTTTTCCATCCCTAAGAGACTTGCACGCTGCTAGTAGGGTTTTGATTTTATTCCTTCGATGTGTATAGGCCTGCATCCTAGTCTGCTGACCTGGGTTTCCCAGTCGATCAACTAGTGGTTGAGAAACATACATTTTACAACATCTGCCAACTAGATTTAGCATTGTCCTTATGGTTTCTACTCTTCCTTCCCCTGTAAATGACTCCACGAAGAAGAGGATCCAACTTTTTGTATCTTGTCTGTTATCTTTAGTTCTTTTTTTTACAATCTTGCTTCTAGAATTCTTACATCTTGTACTCTTCTTTCTATAATAAAATTACTATATTGATTCTTGTTCGTGGTCTTATTGTGCTCAGATAAGGAATTAAAAAGGGCTTACATTTCATTTTTACTAGACCAGAGTACCCTCCAGATACTTTCTCTTAAACTAGTCTATGTCTCCTCTTCTTCCTTCCTTTGCTCCTTCATTGTTTTTCATGAATCATGAGTAATTCCTAATATCAGGGCATGGGGCCCCATAGCTGTAGTTGATTAGATCAAATTTAGAATGTGATATAACATGTTAGATGGTGTTTGTTTTATTTATCATATGGATTAAACAAATTGATCTCTTATTTTATATGAATGTTAATCTTGGGTGAAACAATCTTGGACCCTGGGGCTTAGAAAAACCAAATAAATGCATAGATATCTAGATGATATCTTAGAAGGAGCTCTATTGGAATGAGCTAGTAATGATCCTCAAACACCAGGAGCAATGCGTTTGTGAGAAGTTCAAACTTTTGTAAATGTGTCTGAGAACATTTTTGCATACCTTCATCTAACTGGTTTTTATTTACAAATTCTATCGATCTAGTTTCTACTCATGCTATGGGTGCAAAAACCCATAACCTTGATATCCTTTATTATCGAATCAAACTCAATTTCTGAATCATTCTTACTTTTGCAATTTAATTCTACTCCTAATTAATCATTTAATTACTTGTCCATAGTGTAACTCTCTAGTATTTTGTTCTCAGTGCAACTCTTTGTTTTTGTTCTTACTATAATCCATCTTATTTATTCTAGAATAATGAACCTTCAATCAACAAACTTTTAAATTCATCATTCAAAGTAATTGTTCAAAGCAAGTCAGTTCAAAATCAATGTTAAACACATTATTATGCGGGATCGACCCTTTCTATACTGATTAGTAAAACAACTTGTATAACCAATTGTTTTATCATTAACAGAGGTAAAACTCAAGGAATCAACCCACTTGTGAATTGTTGCGTAAGTGATGTGCATCAATTTTGGCACCATTTCTGGGGACGACACAATGTATTTTTAACCTCACTTTACTTTGAAAAAAATCTTTCTTTTTCTTTTTTCTTTGCCTGCCGAGTTTCATTTTGGCAGTGCTACTCCTCCTTCTACCAAGTTCCATTCTTATAGTATTTTTTTTTGCAATTCCACTTATTTTTATAGAATCAACTTCTTTGTTTAAAATTTTATCAATCTTTCAAGGACCAAGAGGTGTATGCCATGCTCACAAAACATTAATTATGTGCCACCCTCTTTCCATATCAAGATAGACAAGAATTTCTATCACTTAAACTAAACCATAGACATAGAATGGATGAGCAAGAAGTGAATTTTAGGGTTGAGTGAGACCTTGCCACTCAAACAAAAGCTATGTTAGCTAAGTGAGTATATCATGAAGCCACATTCTGCACAACCATTTTGGCCAAACGTGAATCCATGTTACGTGAGGTCGAATGACAAAAGCAACTTAAGGACTTTTCGGTCCCTAAGACTACTTATGCACAACATCCAATTGTGACATTGATATCACTACTCTCCAATTTGAGATCTGCAATCAGAGGATTACAATGCTTCAAGGCAACCCTTTTGCCTGTAACATACATGATAGATGTCAGGACCAACTCCAAAGATTTTCTGATCTATGTACCTTGCATAAGATCCCTGGCATTTTTGAAGATGTAAAAAAATTAATAATTTTCAAATATTCCCTATCTGGAAAAGTGAATACCTAGTACAATGCCATTGAAGGGGATCATGGCACTACTTAGTATTCTCTCCAAACCAAATTCCTTGAGAGGTATTACCCCCCATCCCACACTTATCAAATTAGGGGAGAAATCATTTAGTTATGCATGCTATCGGGTGATACCTTAAGCGGAGCTTGGGAGAGGTTCAAAGACCTCCTCTATCATTTCCCATACAATGACATCTCCCAAGTCCATTTAACCAAAACATTTTAGCGTGGTGTTGATGACAACACCAAAGGTTTTCTTGATTTCTCATCTACTGAAAGTTTTATATTTTATAATTTTTATTGTGAACGAGAAGTTCTAAAGAGTAGTTCTGAGACCCAAGCATGACAAGGATATACATGAGTCCTAAAGTTGGCAATAACTAAAGACACTTTAGACCTCAAACTCCTTTTGAGAGTCTTAATATCCTCATTCTAGAATAAGATACCTTAGAATCTTCATTGAATTCTTATGAAAGGAGAGGGAAACCACAACATGTCAAACTCATAGATTCTCTTCTGGCATTTGTCAAGGATATGACCATGAGAATCAACATTGCCAAATACTATATAAAGTCCCCATGCAACCTATGATTGGGAAACAATTGGAGGACCTCAACTCCATCCACAACATACTTGGTCAATCCTACTACCATCCCAATCAAGCAAGGAACAACCCTGGGTTCAATTATGGCAATCTGGCAGGTGCTGAAAATGCTAGACAACAAAGACGTCCTCAAGTCAACAACTCAAACAATCCACCCCAGGATTCCAATACAACAACCAATTGAATTTCGAGAAACAAGAGAATTAGCAGGGTAGTTTCTAAAACCATAATGTTTACCAAGGGTAGAAGTACTAAAATTTGAAATAAGAAACATAGATGCAACAAAATACATATATCCCCTCTTCTAACGATATAATATGTTCTCTAGAGTAGATAATTCTTTCACAATAGGCCCACCAGAAGGCAACTGATGCCCATTTTCCCAACTCCTAGCAATCCAAAGACCTCATTTTGGCACCTCTTTTGGGTATCCTAAAAACAACTAGAAGCATCTTGAACATCATAAGGTCATCTCCACATGCTTTGGAAACCCTTATTCTCCTCCCCCTCTTGTCGAGAAGACCATGTTGTTCCCTTAAGTTTCAATGATGATGACACTGTGTTTGTTGAAAAGGGACGTTTACAAGGCACCACTAGTTCTAATGCTAATAAAACGTCCACCCCAATCCCTAAAGTCCCACAAGTGGGAACTAAAAAACCTAGCATCCCCAATTATAAACCTCGTCCACCAAATTAGGCCATCCTCAAACATACTAGGTTAGATGCCAGGTTCATGAAATTTGGAGATGCCATGAACAAACTACATGTGGACATTACATTTTTAGATGCTTTTGCTGACATTCCTACATTGTCCAAATATATGAAAAATTTGTTGAGAAGAAAGTATATCTCCGAGGAACATGAAACTATGAAACTTTCTTGAACCACCACTGATATCATCCTTAACATGATGCCTAAAAAAGAAAGACCTTTATTCCTTTGGGTAGGTGTTATCTAGATGACATTGCTTGTAGGAAGGGTCTTGTAAACTAAGTCACAAGTGTTTCAATCATGCCTTATAGTCTTTTCAACAATTTAGGAATTTTTGACATGCTTCCCACCGCCTTGACTATCCAGTTGGCATATTCGTCCATGACAAAACCAATGGGTGTGTCATAGAAGAAATATTCATGAAGGAAGGGAAGGAAGTCTACATTCCATGTGACTTTGTGATCATGGACATCAAGGAAGACTTGTGTTATCCCCTTATTTTGGCAACCATTTTCTATCCAATGCCTAAAATTTGATTGATGTTGAGTCTAGAACCATCAATCTACATATAGGTAGGAAAACCCTAGAGTTCCATGTCTTCAAAAGTATGAAGGTCCCAAGCTTCAAGGAGGAAGTTTTCCTTCTAGATTGCATTAAGAAGCTTTCACAGTTGAGATACGTAAGGGAATTATATGCGGAACCACTCCACACAGCCCTCATGGGCTTGATTGAGTGTGACATTGATGATGAGCAATTAAACTAGTGCATGACCCATCTAGATAATTGTGAAGAAGTTTCCCTAGCTAATTTCAAGGACTTAAACTGGTCTCTCTTATGGAAGAAAACCCCAATCCTCCTAAAGTCCCATAAATGAAATCCCATACAAAAGGACTCAAATATGTCTTTCTGGATAATCTAGAACTATCACTATCATAATAAATTCATACCTTACTTCTGAGCAAGAAGACAAACTCATGGTTGAGTTGATAAAAAGGAGAGGGCCTTTTGATACAAAATGACTAAACTAAAAGGGGTTAGTCAGGCCATTTTCATGCATAAAATCCCTATAGTATAAGAATACAAACCATCTAGGGACCCTCAACCCAAACTAAATCTAAACATGAAAGAGGTTGTCTGATTAGAAGTTATCAAATTTTTGATTGCATGAATCATTTACCCGATATCTTTGTCCACATAGGTCAGTCCTATCCAAGTCATATATAGGGGGCACCACTATTTTGAAGAATGAAAAAGATGAGATCATCCTCACCTATGCTGCTATGAGATGGATGATGTGTATTGACTACAGGAAATAGAAAAAGACCACTATGAAAAATCACTTCCCCCTTCCCTTCCTAGATCAAGTACTAGAGTGCCTCGCTCATCAAGAGTACTTTTTTTATTTATATGGTTATTTGGATTTTTATCAGATTCCCACTCATCCCATAGAGAAGGAAAAGGACACTTTTATTTTCCCCTTTGGCACCTACACATATAGGATTATGCCCTTCAATCTTTGTAATGCCCCTTCCACCTTTCAACGGTGCATGTCTGCTATTTTATTAGACTAACTGAAACCATAATGAATTTTTTAATGGATAATTTCTCCATTTATGGATATTTTTTTATTCTTGCTTAAGAAAGTTATCCCTAGTGCTTGAAAAATATGAAGAAGCACACTTAGTCATGAATTGGGAGAAACACAATCTCATGCTAAGAGAACGAATTATTCTTGGAGATAGAGTTAGCAACCAAGAAATGGAAGTTGATAGAGATAAAATCAAATTCATCACAAATATCCCCCCTCCTACCTCTGTCAAGAATATATGTTCCTTTCTCCAGCATGTTGGGTTTTACCAAAGCTTCATTCGTGATTTCTCTAAAATTGCCAAACCTTCTCCAATCTCATTTGGAAGGATGTTCCCTTTGCCTTTGGCCAGACTTGCATGAGAAACTTCCTTAGTTTGAAGGATGCTCTCACCTCTACCCCCATTATCCATGTACCTGATTGGTCGCTACCCTTCAAAATCATGTGCGATGCTAGTGACTATGTTGTCGGTGTCATTCTTGGGCAATGTGTTGACAAAAAACATCATGTCATATATTATGTGTTTAAGACCTTAGATGAAACACATCAGAACTACACCATGACTGAGAAGGAAAATGTTAGTAATTGTTTATGCCTTTGAAAAGTTCCTATCTTACTTAGTTGGGTATAAGGTATTTGTTTACATGGACCATGCTTCCATTCATTACTTAATGACCAAAAAAGGTGCTAAACCTTGACTAACTTGTTGGATCCTTTTACTTCAGGAATTTGACTTAAAAATCCTTGATTAAAAGGGCTCTAAAAATGTTTTCACTGACCAACTTATCCTCCTTGGTTCATGTCACAATAATGGGATTCTGATTGATGATTCTTTGCTTGATGTAAAACTACTTAAGGCTGAATTCCGACATTTGTGGTTTCCTGACTATGTAGATTATCTTGTGGTAGGTGTCCTACACCCTGATTACAAGGGACATGCCAAGGCAAAAAATTTACATGATGTTAAGCATTTTTATAAGGATGACCCTTATCTATTTAAACTATTGTAGATGGCATCTTTTGTTGATGTGTCACTGAGGAAGAGGCTCATAATATTCTAGAACAATGCCATTCTGGTCCCACTAAAGGACATGTGAGCTCTCAAAAGACCACTAGGAAAGTGCTTCATTCGGGTCTCTTTTGGCCCACTCTATTTAAGGATTCTTATGAGTTTGTTTTAGCTTGTGATCAATGCTATAGGACTGGAAATGTTTCTAAAAGAGATCAAATTCTGATGACATCCTGCAAGAAATAGAAATCATCGATGTTTGGGCAGTGGATTATATGGGGCCCTTCTCTTCTTCTTGTGGCTATACCTATATCTTAATGGTTGTTGACTACATTTTAAAATGGGTAGAAGCAGTTCATACCATAACTAATGACTCCAAATATGTCATAAAACTTTTCAAAGATGCCATTTTCCCTAGGTTCAGGGTGCCTCACACCATGATTTCTGATCGAGGATCAGATTTCATGGAGAAAAACATTAAGTATTTGCTTAAAAAATTTAGTGTACACTGCAAGGTTTCTTGTCCTTACCACCCATAGACTAGTTGCCAAGTTGAGGTCTCAAACTACCAAATTATATCCAATTTAGAGAAAAACACCAGCTGCACTAGGAAAGATTAGGCCTTGAAAATCAATGATGCCTTGTGGGAATATAGAACAACTTTCAAAACACCCTTAGGTACCACTCCTTTTTGGGTGATCTAACGGAAATCTTGCCATCTTCCTCTTGAAGTGGAACACAAGTCTAGTTGGACTATCAAAACACTTAATTTTTACCTATCTACAGTAGGTGTGAACCATTTCTTTAAACTGTAGGAGTTAGAGGAACTTAGGATGACAACCTATGAAAATGCTAGGATGTACAAAGACAGAACAAATGATGACAATGATGGCCATACTAAGTGTAAAGACATTCAATAGGGTGACTAATTCCTATTCTAGAATTCTAGGTTGAGGCTTTTTCCTAGAAAACTCAAATCCAGATGAAATGGACCTTATCTTTTAAAGAGTTCCTATCCTTATGGAACTTTTATTCTTATGGATAAATGGAAGGGTGACTTTGTCGAGCATAGACTTAAGCGATACATAACCATTGAGGACTTCATGGAACATGTAGAAGAACAACTCCCGATTCCTAAAGGTTTAGATTTAAGCAAACCTCTACCCCCACCCAACCCATAGCATTAATCGGCTTCATAAACACAGTCTCGGGCATCCGATGTAAAATCAGGCACTTGTTGGGAGGCAACCCAATATCACTATAATTGATTATTCATTTTGTTTTCTTCTACTTTGGTTTTCATTCTTGCAATTTCTGTCTTAACATTACTCTTCTTACATGTTGTTCTTCTAGTTTGAAAAAAAAAGAGTCGGTTGGTCTCCCAAACGGTCAAATTCAAATTAGATTTCAATTTGAAATTTAAATCGCTTCACCTTACCCAATAACATGTGAGTCAAGTGAGTCATCTGTGAATCGATCAATTCACAATTCACAAAGATTTATAAAAATAAGCCAGTTCAGGGGTGTGGGGTCGACTCATCCTCAATCAAGCTCCCCCTCGTTGAGCCCATTGCCCACAGATGGAGTGTCTCTATGGAGTTAAATTACTATGAGTCTGACCTTCCTCCTCCTCAGCCTCGATGTCGTACATAGAGGGAAACTACTAATCATATGGGAGCAGACGAGCCTTAAGGGTTCTATGAGTTCCAACAATAGGTGGACTTTATTGAGCATGAGAAGAACCACCAGGGACATAAACTTAACCATGTCTACCTTATTAAGAATTCTCAAGAGTTGCGACATGTCGAGTGTGTCCACTATGCCCCCTTTAGCAAATCTTATGTAGAGTATGGAGCCCACCAAGCATACCCTGACCCCCACCACCATAGTGATTCTCTTCCCTCCATCTCTGAATAATCATTTTCTTAGGATGAGAAAAATTCTATGTCTGGGGTGGAGATGGGTGGTAAGTACCGATTCCACCCCATTATCTTCCTTTCCTAGCATATCTATCTTCATATTTGCTTTTATGCAATTTTCATTTGCATTTCTTAAGTTTTAGTTTGCTTTTGTTCCATAATGATGCAAAATGGTCCTTATCTAGTCATCCAGATGAACAAACATATTATATCAATGTACTCTTTCCTTTTCAATGCACTAAACCTTCTTTGCAAATTATTTTACAAACTACCATGATCAGAACTTGCCATGTCATTTAGGATGTCATATTAGCATTACTCCTCTAAAATGTTGGCAAGCCTTATTGAATTGATAGTAATCAAACAAATGATTTTCTCTTAAAACTACAATGTTACTTGTCATATCTCTTGTATAATGGGTACTAGGATGAATTGAATTAATACAATGATACTCTGAAAGAAAAAAAAATCAAAAGTATGAGATTCATAGTACCATCCTTTTCTACACTTGCTTCCACCACTTTCGTTCCCCTCACTTTGCAAAATAGAAATAAAAAAACTTATTCAAAACCCCAAGTTCAAGGTGGTACGATCTTCCCCCTCTCTCTTCTTCTTCCATTCCCCTCATAAATAAAATAGGGGTGTAGCATCAAAAAAAGATGCCACATTGCACACAAGAACAATGCAATCAATGTAATTGTAGTACATTACAAATAAAGATCTCAAGTTTTATAGAGGAGAGATCATATTATTCCATACCTCATTCCCTCCATTTTTGACCCCATGGAAATTCAAATGACCTACAATCCACTCAAACCCTTGATCATGTGCAAAACTTATAAGAAAATGATGAGTGTCAAAGTAAAAGGGAGATAAAACATGATTCTTCATAACATCTTGATATAGAAACAAGTGATGAAACATGCTTTAATAGAGACATGGTATTTTGTGCTTTATATATCTAGAAGATTGGGTCATTTGGCCTAGGAAGGAGGTAAGGAATAAAACAATTCTTTGCGAGTGAGGAACAACATGTTGCTCGTACAAATTGTAATAATTTGTGATTTTTTGTTCCTTGAGGACAAGAAAACAACAATAAATCATAAAAATATCTCTTCTCCTACCTATACAAGGTGTAACAAGTAGGAGGTAAATATGTATGATGATCATTGTTAAATTATGTTGTTAATTCTTTTCTTATACCCATTATACGTAGGCCCATTCTGGATTTGATGTCATATTTAGTCTTACTTGGTAAATTCAATACAATACCAATGACTCTATCACATAAATTTTTCTCAACATGCATGGCATCAAGACAATGCCTAATTGTCAAAGAACTCTAATAAGGAAGATATCAGAATATTGACCTCTTCTTGAGTATAGATTTGTCACGTTTGGGAATTGTCCATTATGATCTGTTACTAAATGCAATGACTTACACTTGCATAAACATCCGTCCTTGATATAGGTTAAAGGGCACTCTGTTTGTAAGTTGAGCCATTAAATGCTTTGTGTAAACTTTAGAAAGGATGCAATTTTTGAAGAAATCTTCAATGAATAAGATATACCATCTTTCTGGCATAGTGTAGTCATATTGAATCAGTGTTGTCATCACATATAGGGCATGAACTGGGTCCTTTTATGCTATATCCAGACAAATTCCCATATATTGGAAGGCCATTAATAGTGCAAAATAATATAGAATGCTAACAAAATATCTCTCTACACAAAGCATCATAGATCATTGCACCTTCTCTCAAGAATTTCTTTAAGTCATCAATCAGGGGTTCAAGAAAAACATCAATATCATTGTCAGGTTGTTTGGGGCTCGGTGTCAACAAGGAGAACATCACATACTTATGTTTCGTAAACAACTAGGGAGGAAGATTGTATATAACAATCAGAACATACCAAGTGTTATGTTTTTTTGGATAAGGTAAATTGCATACAAAAATCCTAGTATGGGGTTGTGTAACTGTATACAATATACATGGGCTAAACTACAAAATCCCACTATTTAATGATCATCCAATCCACGTTAACCACCAACTTATGTTAATGCAAGACAACTAAAGAGAGGCCATTTACAATATTCCTAAAAAGTTCAATGGAATCAATAGATTATTTCTCATGCAACCTATTGTTTCTTTCTTACAATAAGGCATAGCACATCAATGTCATGCAATATCCCACCAGGTTATTCATCCTACTATGGTTCATATTCTCCACAATCCATGAAATGGACTCAAAAAACACTTGGTAGGGTTACCACCCCACCTTAGCTGAAGAACAAGTTTTGTGGTTCTCATCATCCTCCTTACAGAGGGGACGCTCAAATCCAAAATTCAATCTCCACTTCAACAACCTATCTAGAGCAAGGAGCTTCCTTATCAACCCTCTATAAAAACAAAAGCTCCATTTAGTGGTGTGAGTCCTTCCCATAGAACCTCGTACCAAGGTACCTGATGCTTAGTTCCATATGTATCCATCTTGTCACTACATAGCCCAAATATTAAATTGCTGACTTCTTTACCAAATTTAGGGTACAATAAACTAATTTTCTTGAAGAAGAAAAATCAAACACACATCGTAGGATTCCATTTTTGGTTTTCTTTATCTCTACATGGCAAGATAAATCTTGCACATATGTGGTATTTGCAAACAAGCATTGAAACTTTGTTATTATAGGTAGATATCATATCACCTTGGTAAGAGAGACAATTTTGGCCTTACCTTAAGCCATCATTTTGTACATTGACGCCCCACATTTTGGACAATCATTCCAATCAATATTGTCCTTTTTATATAACACATGATCATTTGGGCATGCATGTATCTTCTTAGTCACCATTCCCATTAGTCACAACATTTTCTTTGTTTTGTATGTTGAGATTCAAAGCTCGTTGCCATTATGAAGAAATTCTTTTAACAAAGACAACAAAGATGTGATGTTTTTATCACTCCATATATTTTTAGCCTTCAGAGTATACAATCTCTACATAACACTCAACTTTGTAAACTTAGTACAACCTAAGTATAACGGTCTCTCAAAATCATTCATAATGTTTCCAAATAAAGAAGGTGGATCTGTAAGATTTACCCCCACAACTATGTAGCATCTCATCGACCATGTCTATTGAAATTAGTTCATCCAAATCAACATCATCAACAATCTTTTCTTCATCACAAGTACTACTATCGACATCGACCGATCTCTTAATAGGAATATATCCATTGCAATACCATCATGTATAGCCCTATGCAGTCCCATTGCACATGACATGACTTTTGGTTTCATCAACAGTGTTGACTTTCAAGTTGTTATTCCTACATGAATATTAGAACTTATTTTTAGGTTATTTTCTATATTCATCCACAAATCTTATAAACTAATGAAAATCAATAATAAACTCTAGAGTGCAACAATTTGGAATGGACATGCATGATCGATCCATTCATGATCACGGGAAAAACAAGTACTAGATCAGGTGTTAGCTACGCCAATTTAAATAGTGTTTAAGGTTAGGGTTTAGACACTAGGGTTAGAGTTTATACATTGGGGTTAGGGTTTATATATTAGGGTTTAGCATTTAGAATTTAGGTCTTAGGGTTTAGTGTTTAGGGTTAAGGGTTTAGAATTTAGGTTTAAGGTTTAGTAAAGTGGTATGCTTTAGAAGAAGCTTGTACAATTTGGGAAGTGGTTTTTATTTAGAAAAAAAAAGAATCCACTTCAATCAATAATAACAATTCATAAGATTAAAAAAATTTTGAATGTGTACCACCTATCCTATTCTTGAACACCTGATCTCACTAGTAAATGTATAATGCATATTGAGTTTACAAGAATATTTGAAGCACCATTTCCCCATACTTATCCAACTACATCGATGTGGATTCAAAAATACCCACCAACATATGTACTTAGAGATCAAGAGGGGAAGTGCTTACTAAACATCTTGAAAACCAAATATACACTATAAACTTAATCCTAAGTTAGATTAAATGTTCAAGAATAGTAACAAACTAGAGAATATCTAAGATTTACCCTTAATGAGTGAATCTTGAATGTTATTCTAGACCAACAAATAATATTGTCATTTATATAATTATCATCCTAGTGCAATTGTTTATATCCTAGATGAGACAAAAATGTACATTAAGAAAGGAATACTCTATTTACACAACCTAGACAATATTTTAAAAAATCAAATAAGAAATCATTCATGAAGTTTTGCTAAGTATAACTTTTACTTATAATTAGACTTATAATCATAATTTAGTGAGCTATTATTATACATCATATATACATTTTCATAAAAATTATAATTGAATTTAGAACTTACTTAAACATGATACATGAAGTTTCATAAAAAATTCAACAATTACAGCTTAAAAAAGGAAAATACCTTAGTGATGAAGCGGTTGACTTGAACAAGGTAGTCGAACAAATGAAGTGGGTGGGTCGGCTAGTTGGTGGAGAAGAAGATAATGGGGTTAGGTGATTGAGTTCACATAGCTATTGGTCGGCTCGAGTACTAATGGTCAGTTGTAGATACTGGAAAGCAAAAATAGTAGAAACTCTCATAAAGTATGGTGCAACAAAAAAGCATTAGCAAAACTAGAGGCTAGTAGTAGAAGCACTGGTGGTCATAGCTCCAACAAGCATCACTGGCTAGTGGCAGCAACATTGGTGGCTGGAAACTGAAGCAGAGCAGTGAAGATCGAGAGCGAAGAAGGAATACTGGTGATGGAAATAGTGGAGAAAGATGGAAGATGAGTGTCTACATAAATGGTGATCAGAGGAGAGAGTAGTAGTGATGGCACCACAATGCGATGATGACTAAAGATCTTATGTATCAGGTAATGAAATAGAGAAATGGGGGAAAGAATAATTCTTAGGTGCTATTAAGTAGCACTTAGTCATCAATTGATCTAAAGAAATTGAAACTAAAAACTATGTTGTTGGATTTATAACAAAAACTGACTGCCTAGGATCCACTATGTTGTCAGTTTCACATTAATAAACATATTTCATATGTCCTTGTCCCTATTAAAAATGTCAACCCCAGTAAGATATATATTGTCATTTTCATGACCAAACTGAGGACATAGGTTCAATTATTTCATTAGTTGTTCATTCAATAAACCAATGATAATAAATCATTTCCCTTAAAAATGTCAACCCTACTAAGACCAATAGTTCTGCTTAAACGAAAAAACCCATGACATAACACAATTTGGGGGAAATACTTTTTTGCAGGGCATGTGATAGGAACCTAGTCAAGATTTAGAGAGGACAAGGAAGAGTGGCTACAATGGAGGTGGAGATATATGGAAGATGAGTTGTGACAATGCCAGTGATCAAAGCAGAGAGTAGTAGCAGTGGCACCACAATGCGATGATCACCAAAGATCTTATGTATCAGGTAGTGAATTAAATAATGGGGGAAACAATATTTCTTGGGTGTTGTTAAGTAGCACTTTGTCATCGATTGATCTACAAAAACCAACACTAAAAACTATGTCATTTATTTTTCTAACAAAATCTAGCAGTCTAGTTTCCATTATGTTTTTGGTTTCACATTAAGAAACCCATGACATATGTCCTTGTCCCTTATAAAAATATAACCTCACTAAGAATATAGTATCAGTTCAAGATCAAACCAATGACATAGGTACAACTATGGCCTCAAATTTTCATTCATAAATCGGTGACGTATGCCCTTACCCCATGAAAAAATCCCAACCTTACTATGACCTATAGTGTCAGTTAAAAGACAAAAATTGATGACATAATCCAAGTTGGGGGGAGTACTTTTCTACAGGGCACTTGATGGGAACCTAGTATCATCGATTACTATAAGAGGATCAGACACCACATGATTTTAGAAGTCAACTTTCTATTGAGACATGTGACATATGACACTGGTTGTTCTAGACAATAACCAACATCGTAGTCTTTTTGGAGGAAAAATATATTTTGTGAGAAGGGTTGCATTGTCAATTCCTTGTCAATGAACATGTCATGTGCTTTACCAAATTTTTTTTCTGGGAAATTGAATTTGTGGAATGTTTGTGACATCAGTTCCTCCATAAGTTCTGATGTCAAAATGAAGTGGTACTTGTATTTTTTCCTAAACGGAAAGGCTTGACCTATTGTGACATTTGTGATGTAATAATCAATATCATAGGTTTATAGTGGCAATTTTATTTGTAAACCAATGTTAAGAAAGTGAGACTAGAGGTCAAAATGTACTACTCTGTCACCTTTTTTGGACTATGAGTGTATTTTGATCAATATCTGACATCATGTGGACTAAACTTATTGAAAAACATGAACATCTTCACTTCCACTTGTTGAAAATACAACAGGAGGTCTCTATGGACCAATTCAATGGCTATCTCACAGACAAGATGATGTATGTATGTTATGGTGTGTTTTCACTATGAGGAAGGTAAATGTTGGAAACTTCCTTGTACATCACCTTCACAATATCATCAGGTGACAAAGTGGCTTCATCATGATCGAAGAAGTAATCATGCTAACAACACACCACATTGGATTCAATGATGAGTGATTTGTGAAAATGATCAATTAGATTACTCACCACAAATTTGACCTAGAGCATCTCATGACACTCTAAAATGATCAAGGAAGACAACAAAGAGTATATGTTAATATTTTCCCAGACTCTATGTAGACTTCTTGTCCTTAACGAGATGAGGTTTCCACTTCTTCTACACCTACACTAGATGCTCTAGAAGTTGGAAAGAAATATAAGACACACTTCTAAGATATTCGTCACCAATATGTTCCCAAGTTGAGACTGCATAACACTTCTATCAGCCACCACTACCTCTACTAGGACCACAACCTTCATCATTTGAGATTAGTTGTTTCTAATAGATTAACAATGGTATGCGATCAAAATTCCAAGATTCTAGTATGATGCTAGAAACAAGTGGTGACATCAAAGAAGAAGTTTAGTTTTTTTAGCATGAATTTGAAATTCATAGGAGAGGCATCAACTAGATATAGAAAGATGATCAATTCATTCACAATCAGTTCGACATAAGATATCCACCACCATAACAACACACACCTAGTGATTCAAGTTGAAGCATCCTACAGGAGGAAGCAACATATTCACTACATAGGTCGTTGCAACACCTCAAGGGAAGCACAATTTTATCCTCATCCTTGGAACTCAAGAATGATTGTATTATAAGCATTGTTTGTCCATCCAATCAACCTATGTGAGGTCAAGACCTTCAAATTTATTTTCAACTCTCCAGGTACCCCTTTTAGCAATTATCCAAGCTTTAACAGAGACATGCTGAGCAAAGATCAACTATAATCACAACACCTCTCTCCATCCCTACTACCCTAAGTTCATAGTTTTCTCTAGGATGAGAAAACGTTATCCCTTATATCATTTCTCTTATGTTATTTTATATTCATTCATTTATATCTATTTCCTTACACATTTCTATGGTTTCTAAATTTACTATAAAATTTTAAAAAATGTCATGCTCTTTTTTCATTTTCTATCCTAAATTTTACTTATAGATAGGATATTGTTTCTTATTTGTAGTCTTAGAAATATAGGCTATATTGGAATAGATACTACAATTAATGTTTATCTCTGTGCCTAATCATCCAATGGTCATTTCACCTACATATTCATTCACCTCACTAACTCCATCCTACATTTTTGGTGATTGGTTCAAGGGTTTCTCATCACTAATAGTTTGAAACTACTAGTTCCATGTTCCAAGCTGTGAATAATGAACTCAATCATTGAGTTTGGTAGTTGGATGTAGTTTATGATCAGACTACAAGTGGTGTTTTTAGGGATAAGACAATGTTCTAAAGAACTTTGAACCATATCCTGCTAAGGTGTTAAGTGAATGATTATTTTTTAAAGTTTAATTGAGTTGTATCATTTTATATTGATAGTCTAGGAGCCTTCTCACTCAACATTGAGTCAAAGAGAAAAGTACAAAAGAGGCTCAACTGGATAAAATCTAAAAAAATGTTCAAATTGATCTAAGAGCACAAAAACATAAAAAAATGAACACCCAAGGCTATGAATTATAATATAGTGAATAAAAGCTCTGTGTGAATAAAATATTAAGTGTTTGTTTTCTATTTTAGGATAGTTAAGTGTGGTTCCCAAAGGGTGTATGATTGTGCTCACAAACATAGGTATGTCGAGCATGGTGGTACCACCCTATAAGGTCAATGAAGAGTCTTTATAAAATTATAGGAGACCTATGAGATCATTCCAGTAGCAGGGTTGGTTTGTGCATGGTACAAGGAGTGTCTTTCACTACTTTGGGCCAACTCGCTCAGGTTGAAGGGATCATTGCTCGCTACATGGACCATCCTTATATAGACTAGAAGACTCAGAAGTAATTAGTGTCCTGTCTTGGTAGTTCAACATCAGTTAATTAATAAGTGGGAGTGTTATTGTTTACATGAATAAGTAATGAAAATAATTTACTTTCCTTCATCACCTTCTTAATTACATATGAAATTGTACATTAACATTTCCATATAAGGTTGGATATCCCATGAGTCATGTTGGTTTGTAGTGAATTCACTATCCATGACTAGAGTTTCAAGATCTTGTGTTAGCAAGTTTGTCTCAATGGAGGGGTTTATTCTGAAATAACATGTCCCGGAGACTTGCCGATTTAAACTATTTTTCCTAACATTAGCATATACCACCAGATTGAATTTCGATGTTATCTTTTTTCTCTGCATTTGATCGTTTCTTGAGGATAAAATTGATAAAACTTAGGGTGGTTGATTACACCCCAATATGGAGTCTATGTTACATATTAAATATGGATATTCATGTCTATAATAGCCTTAATATGCCCAAATCACTGCACATACATATCTTTTTGTTATTTATCACCTCTTGGAGATATAGACATTCATGTAGCCAATTTTGGGACTTGTAGGCATGAAATGAAGTAAACATTTACTACGTCAATCCTCAGGTGAAATTTAAAAGACACTTGGAGAGAATCCACAACTTTCTCAATAAAACTAGCCCAAATTCATCCTAACTAGCTTGAGTTCATATGACACAGTCTTGCCATTGAGTATCTTCCTAAACCTCTACATCTATTATCATCAACTAGCCCCAACATGACCCAATTTAATCCAAATTAGCATGGGTTAGATCAAACCCATCATCAACCCTCCTTCATCATACATCAACCAAAAACCTCAACTAATAACGTTCATTGATGGTGTTTACCAATGAATTGCACCAACCACTTACATAATGAACATGACCATGGTTGATCCAAACCTATCTAGGTTTGATTAGACTGTTTCCTTAACCATATTCAATAGACATCTATAAATGAACATCAACCAATGACATCAACTCATGACGTTCACTGATGCATTCGACGATTGAATCTTTTATCAACAATTGTAAATTACCAATGATCAATACAATGAAACTAACCTAGTTCAACCTAACCCAAGTCGGTTTAACAACCACCACTTTCATGATTGATGAAGCAACCAACCATACTTAACTTAAAATTAGACACATTTAGTGAAATATCATATATTTAGCACCTATGCAATAAATATCCCACCTTGGTCACTGTGCCAAGGGTTTATCTTTTCAATTCTCATACCTCCTTTGTAGAGTTCCAAGGGTTGAGTATCTCACCCTACACATATTGACATTTATTTGCATCTATTTTCCATCGGTTTCCATCATTTTCCATCGACCACCACCCTCCACAACTCATTTAAATCAGTTCCCATCCTCTTTTTACACATCACCCAGATGATAATATCCATGATTCATTCAAAACTAGTTCGATTTGCCTCATCCATATGTGCAAGCTTCTAGTTTGGATGGAATCTCCTTGTTTTCTTACGAACTATGAATTTCCATTTTTATTTGATGCCATCTATGCTTTTTTATTTCTAATTGAGCTCCTTCCTTGCTATTTAGCCCATCAAAGGGATGTTTATGCACTCTAAGTCTAAGAAAGTGATTTGATATTCTCATCTAAGATGTTGCTATTTTACCTTCAATACTGATCCGAGTTGTTTTGTTGGCTGAACTATTCCTTGCATGAACTTCCATTCTTATTAACCCTGAAGTAGTGGTAAAAGTTGGTAGAGAAGGCACTTTGGATTGTAATTTAACAGGTTAGAGGCCATGAGAGGATCTATGTGAAATCCCTGATCATAGTACTCTAATCCAAAAAACACAAAATTGGCCATGGTTCATTCAACCCAGTAAGGTTTCATTCAACCCAGTAAGGTTTCTCTATGGTTTAAATTCCTAGAGGTATGTGCTACTTCAAATTCCCCTATCTTCCATCACCTGAGAGGTAATATGAGATAGCTAGGGGTGTTTGTCCATGATCCTCAAGAGAGGTATTTGACATCTAATGAAGCTTTCTCACACTACATGAAAGTGATTGGGATGACCCCATAGGAGTAGATACCATGGTACAAGTTGGGTTATGATGTTAGTTGCTATCTAGGGTGTTTGAGGGTTTTCTACACCTGAGAAAATAGTACATAGGAAGTCTAATACATATGTGGTTTGAGGGAACTCCTACTCTCATTTAGTAGTATTTGACAAAACCTTCTCTCTTTTTTTTCTTTGTTTGGTTTGTTTCTCATTCACTTTTAGTTCTATGAATATAGTTCAACCTACCCATTTTTCTCATCTAAACAAGTTTTCATTGGTCAGAGACAAAAGTCCACACATGCCCCATGTTTGATCCCTTCTCAATTCTTCAACCACATTCATCATCGTGGGTGTCCTAGGGTTTCTGGTTATAAATTTAAAGTCTAATGCTTAGGAACTCTTTCATTATACTTGTAGTTTGGGCACTCATTCAAGGGTCCATCAATGGCAGATGGTTGGATCACTTAGATCAAATAAAAATGAAAAAGAAGGTTGAGGGAAAAGGGGGAAAAGAAAAAGAATTTTTTAAGTGTCAACTTGGGAAATACATACAAAATTATAGAGGTGTCCTACAATATAAAGTTTGGTCCACATCTAGGTATTATAGTCTAGAGAATGTCTAAAAAGTCTTTTTATTATTTTGAGAAAAATATAACATGAAATTATCAGAGTGAGTTAAGAGTTAAATCACTATTACAATTTCATGCATTAGATTTGTATAACTGATTCAAACCTTAATTTTCAAACTAGTGAGGTAGACTTGATCCTTGAACATGGAAACTATGAAGTGGAAACAAAACATGATATAGAATGGGTACAAGAGTGATTGGATCAAGTAAAAAAAATTCCACATCATCTCATTCATATCCACGCACAAAATTTATGAATCATAACTAATTATGAAAACCAATATTCCATATTAAGAAACTATCTTTATATGTGATTGAATCTCCTACAAAACAATTTACTAATTACACATAACTACAACATGTAGTGAAGTATAGTAACCATTGCATCGCTCACTTCTTAAGTAAAATCTCATTTAGTCATAGTTAATTTACATTTTCTTGAGTTGTGAAAAAACCAACTCAAAGAATTATCTAACTATACTAAATAAACAACTTAGGATCTATACATTTGGTCCAAGTATATCTCGTTTGTTCATAGAAATAATATACAACCAATAGAGAAGCCTTGTTTTTTATTCATTAATAATTGAATTAACTTTAGCTTTATTCACATCTTCACTCCCCCCTATGAATCTTGAATTTCTTTAATTCTCTCTAATTTCCCAAATGTTAGCACCTTATGTAATATATATGTCCATATAGCTACCATGTTTTCACTTATATAACATATATGTAAGACCCCATACCTTGATATTTGGTTTAACATGCTTTCTTACCATAATTACATGATTAAAACATTAATTAAACCCTAAGACGTGTTTTGATATCATATGAAAAGTTTAAGTCTCAAGTTTGGTCCAGTTTGGACATTGTGTGCGCAAGTTATGCAATTTTGTATGCATTTGAACTTTTTCTACAAATTAACCATATCTATGGTTCTTCTTGCAATTTTTCACATTCTTTTTGTTTCTCACATGTTTTTATATCATTTTTAATTTGTTTGCACTTTGGAGCGCCAATATGCACTTTGGTTAGATGGTGACATTTTCCTCGGGTTGAGTTAGGGTTTCCCTCTCATAGATGAGCTACCTTGTATGGTGGAACTCGATGGTTTCCCTTTGTTTTTTGGGATCCAATGGTTGTACCTTGAATATTACTAGAGGTGTTAGGGTCTATGGTTTTCCCTCTTGGAGATCTTTGGCTCATTGGTTCACCAAGTGGAGGTGCAAATCAATGCTGAGCTAGGGTTTTCACTCTTGTGACCAAAAGGTCATGATCCGATGGTTAGTATGCTATTGTAGGTCGATGGATGGATTTGGAGTCAACAAATAATATCCTAGAAGAATCCCACATTCGATGTAGCTACTTCGTTGCATGGATGGTGTGCTTAAGGCCATGGACACTTGGAAAATATAGTAGGACACTTAAACCTTCTCTTCTCTCTCACCCTTAGCGTTATATACATCCCTCCTTGTTCCCAAACGAGCACTTTAGCCACCTAGATCTCTCTTTATCATACTTGCTATTTAGATCTTTGTCCTCCTTGTATTTTTAGAGAATAAGGTGCCCAAGGTATAAGAAGGTGGCCGATCTCCTTGCATGTGTGGCTAGGGTTCAGATCTACCCTCTCTTTGAGCTTGTGCAACTTCCTTTGCTAGTTCTTGATCTAAGGAAGTAACCTATATCTCCTTACCTTCATTTTATTTGCTTCCCTACCTCCTTCTACCTTCTTCTTGGTTGTGTCCATGGTTTTTCATGGTTGAGCATGCTCTAGTGCTTAAATATCACCTCCTTGTTGCTCCTTTGACCTAGGGTTTTTCTTCCTTTCTTAGAGGAGGAGTTTCTTTGGTCGAGAGGAGTGCTTAAAGCTAGGGTTTCTTCCCCTTTGCTCGAGCTACCTTTCTGTTTGGAGTTTCTTCTTGTTCCAAGAGATGAGTTATATAACTTTCTCCACGTTTATTGCTTACTTGTAGCTTGCATGTGCCAGATCTTGCTCTTAAACTACGCTCAAAGTAGAAGGATCTCATCTTTTCCTAGGGTTTGAGCTTAGGTGTTAGTTCCTTGGTGGTTTATCTTCTTTGATATGTTCTAAACCTTGTTAATGACCTTCCTTTGTTGTAGAAATCTTTAGGGTTTGCTTTCATGACAAACAATGTCTCTTGGTACCTCTTGATTGATGGGTTACTTAGGGTTTACAAGGCTACTTTATACCTTGTGTATCATCCGATGGTTTGCCCTTTTGCTAGAAGCAATGCACTTACTTTTTGGTGTTGTTTTACTTGTGCTTATCATGCAAACTGGTGGTCCTACCTTAACTGGCAATGAAACTCGGGCTTTTCTATTGCTTATCAACTTCTTATGAAAGTGAACTAGGTATAGTAGCGAAAATATCTTTCTCTTCCAATGAGTGCACTACTGAGGAAGAAGAAGTAGCAATATACTGAAAATCATCTATTAGGAGAATCATCTATGAGTCTTTCTCTTTCTTGGTAGACAACTTCTATTTTCACTTCCTTGGTGCTCAAGATTTGATGTTCTTGGTTCCCTAGTGTGGCTTCAAATGAGGGTTTTCCCTCCCTTCACCAAAGGATGGTTTTCTAGTTGTGTTTTTCTTGGTTTCACCACCTATTCATGGCAACTGATGGGATTACAGAGTCTGACATATGATAACACTCCTGGACCATCAATCAATGGATGTTCTAACTCCAACACTCAATGGTCCAATGACATATGAACACCAACTTATGGCTCTACTGACTCAACACTTGCTGGTGTTAACCAATGGTGATTCTCACTTCATGTTCTGATGGAGGTCAGCACACCACCACCGATCATGGCATTGGACACCATAACTAATTGTGGCACTGGACACCACAACCAATGGTGATCCACTATGTTACAACCGATGGTGAGGTGCATGCTCACAACCGATGGTATTTTGTGAGCCAGAAAACAATGGTGCTTCTTATGTCTACAACCAATGGTACTTTCTATGTTATCAAATGAGGGCTTGACTATGTCTAGTTGGTGACTCTTTCTAGGTCACAACACAATGGTTTGTCCAATGTGTTTTCTTGCACACAACTGATGATTTTACCTACTCAACATCTGATGATTTTGTGGTGATGCTCATGGTATGTTGGTTTGGTTTTTATGATGTAGAATCGATGGTGATCTGCCCTCAATGTTGTAGTCTTATCTTTTCCCTCATATGAATGTCAAATTATGATCACCACAATAAGATGTTGTGTAATGCTATCTATTTTACCTTCATATACCAAACCCTAAGACAACTAAGTAGTGATAGTTGATCATACTTCATCTATCTTGTTGAACCTAACCTTGATGTAATCCAATGATTGCGATTGACCATACTTAAATTCCTTGTGTAAATTGAAAGAAAACAGAATAATCTCTCCATGTTGATTGTCAGCTAATGCGTTAACTAGTGGTTATCATGGCATGTATGGTTGATACTTTGTTTTGCTAAACAAGTGCACTATAAGTATGATGGTGGTCAATCATACCAATGATTCTTGTATGATGATACGATGAAAGAATGCTCTTAATACTAAGATAAACCTATTGTGATGTTATATGAACATCATAATTTTCTTAAAGATATGTTGTGCTTAACCTATGTATCACAAGTATGGTGATAGTCTATTGAATCTGGTTATAATGTGTGGAAAGATAATGATGTTCTTGTAGGTGATTATGATGTGATGGTAATAATGACCCTCAGGCATGGTTGAGCCCTATTGGAGGATTGATCCTTTTTCTTATGTGATAGGGAATGATATCATGTGGTGATATGAGAAGATTTATACATCATACATTTTATGTCTTCTGGAATTGTTATACCTTAAGGCTTTCTATAAATGAATTAGGGTTTGTATGTCAACTTGTTTGATGCAGACTTAATCATCCAATCATAAAAAATTAACTAAGAGAAACCTTAATCACGTTCTGCCATGTGCTATAGATCCATTCCAGTGTCACAACTTGTTGGATGGTGAAATGAGTATTTTAAAGGAAAACTCAGAGTGCATATTGTAGAGTATGCAAGGTGTAAGTGACTGTGTATCCTTGTCATCTTGACCCCAGGTGTTTTGAGGATGGCCACAGTCATGCCTCAGTGTTTGACAATGGTTGTGGTTATGTCTTGTTGATTATATGTGTGATGTGATTAGAGGACAACTACGATTGTCCCTTGGTGATTGGGTTTGTATACCTTGGTTTCTAGTGTTGTGACATGTACCAAGGTGGGCGAGGTTTTTCCAGCTTGAATATATGTTGTTGATGGCAGTTTGACTAATATGTCACTATGATGCATACTTGAACTGAGTGAATAGTGCAGAGAAGATCTTGGAGTCAGGATCTTCCCAGATCTTGTATGGAACTGATTGTGACCAAGTGTTGGTCGGTTGGAATTTAGGTGGTTCAATTCAAACTCCTCAGGTCTTAGTAAAATACGTAATCCATCTGTGTAGTATATTTGTTAGGGTTATACACTACACTTCGCATTGTATGCTAACCCTTGTTTGCTCTTTTCACATATAGATGATGTAATAGTTCAATAACATAAGTATCCACTCTTATGTTCTTAGATATATTGCTATTGTTGGTTATGTTTTATGATAATAGTAATCTCATGTTGTTATCTATGCTTAGACTATTAACCATGCTTAAGTAGATAGTTTTGCTTATGTTGTTAGCTCTACTTGTGATGTAGATCTACTTATCTTGATAGACATGCTAATATTGTTAGGTATGCTCATAATGCTATTTAGGCTTATGATTATGACCATACCCGTGACGTTAACTACACTTGATCTCCTGAGAATAATATTAATCTTTTAATTCTACAAATACACTCTGATTAGAATTATTCCCAACAAGTTTTATATCTAGTATTTCTACTTTGTTATATAAACTTCTCTGTCTATTTTAGTTGTTTAATCATGTTAATTTATTTACTTGAAATATATGTGGTAATGAATAAGCGTTGTTGAGAGTTATATCACTTGTTGGGACATGAATCTCACCTCTTCGATCACTACATCTTTTCATGTGATCGACTGCGGCAATAGCAGACCAATGGAAGTGAGGAGGAGCTGTGGTGATGGACCTTAGAGAAGGTTGTTTAGATGTCTAGTGTGTCCTAGAGATGTCCATGCACTCTCAGGTCTGGGCGGGAAAGTTTGTATATGATATTTTAATCAAATCGAGTTTTGGTAGCATTACAATGCTTGTATATGTAGATAATGATCTTCGATGTGTATATGTTGTGTCTGAGGCCACATAGCAATTTTAAAAGGATTCTTAGCATATTATAAATACAAGCAAGATGTTGGACTTTTATGTGAATGTTCTGAGTGTGCTAGTGAAATAAATCAATTTTAATTATCCCCTTTTTCTTCTATATGGTTAATTAGTGATCAATCATGTTTTGTGTTTTGAGTAATCTCAATTAGAGTGATGGGTTCTCACAATATAGTACACTTGACTATCTTTGTATTGTAGGGAGTCAGCATATTCAAATTATCATTGTGACAAGTGGCTACCTTTTCTTTTTTTCCATTAAGTATTCTGATAATCATCCAATTTGAAGTAGGTATCATTTTAATGTGATATATTATATTCTCTTTATAATCATTGTAATTACATATTTTTTTTTACATACCCAATATTACCTTATTTTTTGTATACGAAGACTCTTGAGGGACTGTTGTATGCCATTTATTTCTAGTCTTTGAAGCTTCCTTGCACTAGGTTCCAATGTTTTTCATTATTCTATATTTTGAATACCATATTTTTGTTGCCAAAATCTTTTTAGGTTATGTTGAGTAGTATCTGAAGTTAATATTTCTTTTCTAAAGTAATTCTCATTATGCTCATGTTTATTTTTTCTTGAGAAAGACAATTAATTTCAAAATTATTGGCTGGTTGTTCCTTACATTCAGCACATCCATGCTTTTATTTTACTTTTTTTCTTACCAACATATGTTTCTTTGAAGAAATTCCATGTGATTGTATTCTTCCTCAGCTTATTTTTTGTTGTTTTTATCCCATTCAAAAGTTTGTCCATCATCTAGACATATTAACTTCATTATTGGTAAAAAATAGATATGAATGTATCTATTTATTAGTTGGCATCTTGTATTATTATTGAATATATAACAATTAGGTTCTTTAGTAGTATCATGGAGAAATGTTTTCATGTGATCCCTCTTTTAAATTCCATTGTGTCAAACTTTCATGGCATGCATGCGCAAATTGACTATTGCGTGTGGTTTTTCTGTATCATGGAGCATCTTTAAGTGTGTGTTTAATAGTTCATCAATGATATCCTTGAATTATTATACTTCTTCCTTCCATCACCTTACTTAAAATATTTTATCCAATAATGTTTGTGTTACTTTCATGCATTGTGATACTAGGGATTTTTTATCTTATTATATCTTGATTAACTATAATACTCCTTATTCTATGTAGATAGCAACATAGATATCTAAACTATTTGTTAAGTATCTATGAACTAAAAGTAATAACAAGAACACCATGAATATACATGATATATGTTTCTAACTAATATTGTTCTATGGTTGAATTTTTTATGTACATACCAATGGTTCCCATCTAATGTTTGTATTTTCTTCAATGCTAACAATTTCTTGTTTTCATTACAGCGACATCTTGAAAATCATAAATATTTCTTCTTTTGTGAACACTTGGGTTTCTTCACTTTTCTATTACCCTCTTCATGATCACTATTGCAATTTGTTCTTCTAAAATTCATTTTCCTCTTGCCATCAGTGACAATTTTTTATCATTTCTTATTCTTCCATTGACATATTTAGCTTCATCATTCTCTTTTTTTCTTATTTAATTTCTTCATGTTTCTTCTCATATTCATGTATCTCTTTTTTCCTATATTATATATGTACTTCATACGATCTTTTGTCCAAGGTTATGCTTTTTCTATATATATGGTTCTTGAACTCATACCATATCAATTGTGTGACAATCTTTATATCCTATTTCTTTGAATTTTTATCCTAATGACTTTCGTACTTGTCTTATTTTCTTAGATTTGTTTGGCATAATGGTGCTTTCACTCTCATCAATTGTGTTACTATATATTATACTCCAATGAGTTTGTTTTCATTGGCCATGTGTGATTACATTATCCTATTTTTCTTCCATCTATGTGGGTTTCATTCTTATCTGGTGGGAAAGTGTGGTCTTTCTTCAATCATTCATAAAAATATTGTCGTGTACAATTAAGAAAGGAAAGAAAAGGGATATCAAGTTACACATGAGCTCTTTCTATAAGGTATACAATTTTTAAAATCAAAATTGATATTTTTCCAAATGATATGTATGTTTGGTTTTCTATCATCAATACCATTTGTGTTTCTATGTGTCAAAATATGTAGAGTGAGAGGAGACATCAGTTTGTATAGTTTTCCATTGTTAGCTATAATGGACTCATAGTTTATATGTACATGATGTAAGAACCCCTCATTTCCAACTCTTTATCAAAATGACATTAAGATCTTTCATTGAAAAGGATATGGAGATTTATTTCCATATGATCATGGTGTCAGAAGAAAGTATTAAACAAATTAACTCCCCTTAGTTGATTAGTTTTTATAGGTAAGTATTCCACCGTGGAAGAATATCTATGTGTGAATGATTAATTTTTGAGGTATAGGAAGATACTCCAATGATTTAGCACATGGTTGTTTGATGTGGTGGATGCACAACATGTCACATGAAGACTAGAGAGTGACTGTATATGCTTCATTGTAGGTGTTGTAGTATTGTCCACCTTTTGTTTTGAGGAGATTTTCAAGAAGGAATATAGGTCATTAGTGTTTCTATGGTCCAGTATGCACCACTGCCCCTTAATAGAGAAAGAGTTAACCTTACTCCAAAGACCAAAAAAATGTTCTTTGTAGTAGTCTCATATCAACACAATAAAAAATAAAAGAACCTTTGAGAAGCCAAGCTTATCTCCAATTGTTTAGATGTCCCATTACAAATGTTAGCATGATGTGATTGGCACAAATATATTTAAACTTTAACAATTGACTTCAATACCAACTCTGGTTTTGGCTCAGAATGTGGACACACCAAGCATAATTTTTGACATACATGCCATGCACCCATTACACTTAAAGAACGTCACACTTCATCATGACATCCCACAAATTCCTTAGGAGTCCATCCTCGATATAGTTTGTAAAATGTCAGATGTTGAGGGACGCTTCCAACATATATATATATATATATATATATATATATATATATATATATATATATATATATATATATATATATATGTACATATATATATATGTACATATATATATATATATATATGTATATACATATATATACATATATATATGTACATACATATATATAAATGTATATATATATATATAAATGTATAAATATATACATTTATATATATGTACATACATATATATATATATATATATATATATATATGAGAATTTATTGAATGCCCGCGTGGGTACTTTCATTTTGTTACCCGTGCTTCTAAAACACGGTGGCACATTAGGTAAATAGATCTAATACCAGTGACTCTCTTCTCTCCGTAGTCGCGACTTCGCCCATTTCCCAAATTAGTAGGGTTCTTAATCTCCGGCAGATATGGAGGAATTTTCCCTTTGAGAAGAAGACGGCGAAAACGTTCCTCTGCTCCAAGCCCGCCGATTGCCACAATCATCTCTTACGACACACCTGACGGCCCCGTCACGGGTGTGGCACTCAACAACCTCTCCCTCTTCGGTATGATCTCGCCCACACCATTCCGCCTGCCTCACATCCACAATGTTTCCATCCACCTCAATGGCTTCCACGCCCCTGCCAGCGGACATCGCCAACTGTATGGGCCTCACTTGGCTCAACATCTCCAACAACGATCTCCCTGGTGCTCTGCTAGACCTGTCGGTGCTCAAGGACATGCAGATGCTCGACGTGTCGACGAACGGGTTCACCGGCCCGCTGACGGAATGGTTGGCGGGGTTGTTACTCAAAGAACAACATAAACCTCGGTCGCCGCTTAATTCCACTTCTGCATCAGGCACAAGTTCACTATCGTGATCTAGAAAATTCCGAATACTCTCCTATAGGCTCCACCGACAACTATTCCCTAAGTATGCTACTCTCCAAAAATTTAGCCGACCTCGCCGCCATCCACCTCCACCGCCGTCAATGGTCCTAGTCCATTTCTGTTTCCTTATCAATCTCAAACCTATGACCAACTTCCTGTCGATGGAGAAGTCGGCTTGCCGGATGTCCCTTATGCACGAATTCTAGATATCACGCTTTCTTGAATGCGATGTCGATAAAATTGGGATTCCATTCATCGCTGCACAAGCACAGAAGACTAGAGGGGATACCGGAGCGCTGAACTATTGGAACATACATGGCCATTGAGAGTATATTAATTTTGGGGCCGGAACGTGCAATGATGGATTATCAGGAGGCACCAATGACAAACATGACAAACAATGTGCGATTACAGATTTCATATGACAACGACTGCTGGGCGGTAGTTTGATCCAAGCATTGTGCCAGGCATGTCGATACGTTTGGGTAGACGATGAAGTGTGTGATTGCAAATTCTGGATGTCCCTATTGTTTGATTTCCTTCATCTTAGTTTCTATGCCCATGCGGGGCACCACCGTGACGGCAGAACATCAATGCCAAATTGGTTGCTGGGTAGAAAGAACACAATGCAGAGTCTCAAATCTTCATCTGTGAAAACCACTGAGAGGATTGTGGTGGTAGCCTGTCTAATTTGCGGGAAGGTTGAATAATAAGAGTGATGATATTCGACCAGCCATTACATAGAAGATCTTTTATTAGTCTAATCTGTCAGAAATGTGGTTGTGGTAGGATAGACTGTATAATTAGTTTTTTTCCTTTTACATTTTGTGTACCTAAGGAGTGGTGACAATCCAAGCTATCTACACAGATCCATGTGTCTTTTGCATCGGAATCAAGAAACCAAAATATAGGCTGCTATCTTGACTGTTTTGTAAATGTATACAAATGATTAATTGAGATTGTTTACTACAAGCATTTGTTGGGATGATATATATTTGGATTGTGTGATGAAATGGTTGAGAAGGAGACTCAAAATGAAACATGAGGTGGTGGATTAATATTGAAATTAATTATTTAATGATCTTTATTAATGCCTGTGAGGTGCACTCAGGTGTTCAACCAAGCTGTTAGCAACATATTGTTGGTTGTCAGTAAAGTCTGTAA
The DNA here is from genome assembly GCA_963693085.1 of Alisma plantago-aquatica. Taxonomy (NCBI): domain Eukaryota; kingdom Viridiplantae; phylum Streptophyta; class Magnoliopsida; order Alismatales; family Alismataceae; genus Alisma; species Alisma plantago-aquatica. Next base: position 454,526,619 of record OY856410.1, on the reverse strand, counting down.
TGTTCTAGTGATTCTTGATGTATGTACTGCATACATACTGTGTGAACTTCTATTGGCAGAATTTTTGTGACATAATTTTTGGGCATCTATGGAATTTAGACTGTCTGCTAATACCTACTGTCTTTTTTAGTAATAAGCAAGTGGATAGTTATATTGTAATAAGCAAGTGTCATATGTAATATGGATAGTCACATTATAATAGGCATGAGCCAACCGTAATGTTGGTGACCGTTTTGTAATATGGATACTCATACTGTAATAAGCAAGTATCATATGTAATATAGACAATCACATTGTAATAGACAAGAGCCAACTGTAATGTAGGTGACAATTTTGTAATATGGATACTCATATCATAATAAGCAAGTGTCATCTGTAATATGGATAGTCACATTGTACTAGGCAAGAACCAACAGTAATGTAGGTGACAGATTGTAATATGGATAGTCATATTGTAATAAGAAAGTGTCATTTGTAATATGGACAGTCACATTGTAATAGGCAAGAGCCAACTGTAATGCAGGTGACACTTTTGTAATATGGATAGCAGTTAGAGTAACTGTGAAAACAATATGTCTCCTGTTGTAGTTTCAGATTCCTGGACCAAGCTGCTACTTGTAAAGGTGAAGATGGGCCTCATGGTCACTGCCATCTTGCTGGATTCATGGTGGGGCAGTTCATGTATATTGTTGTTGAGGCAAGCCTTGATTTGGAAAGCGTTCAACTGGAGTGTGTTCAAGGAATTTCGTGCATTCACAACGCTGGCAATTGTGTCTGTCATCATGTGAGACATATCTTGATCGTCTTTCTTGTCTTAATAGCCACTGACTTAATTTTTGGGCATCTATGGAATTTAGACTGTCTGCTAATACCTACTGTCTTTTTTAGTAATAAGCAAGTGGATAGTCATATTGTAATAAGCAAGTATCATATGTAATATGGATAGTCACATTGTAATAGGCAAGAGCCAACCGTAATGTAGGTGACCGGTTTGTAATATGGATACTCATATTGTAATAAGCAAGTATCATATGTAATATAGACAGTCACATTGTAATAGATAAGAGCCAACCGTAATGTAGGTGATAGTTTTGTAATATGGATACTCATATCGTAATAAGAAAGTGTCATTTGTAATATGGATAGTCACATTGTACTAGGCAAGAACCAACAGTAATGTAGGTGACAGATTGTAATATGGATAGTCATATTGTAATAAGAAAGTGTCATCTGTAATATGGACAGTCACATTGTAATAGGCAAGAGCCAACTGTAATGCAGGTGACAGTTTTGTAATATGGATAATCATATTGTAATAAGCAAGTATCATATGCCATATGGATAGTCACATTATAATAGGCAAGAGCCAACCATAATATAGGAGACAGTTTGTAATATGGATAGTCATATTGTAATAAGTAAGTGTCATACGTAATATGGACAATCACATTATAACATGTATAGTCATATTGTAATAAGCAAGTGTCATCTGTAATATGGACAATCACATAGTAATAGGCAGAGCCAACCATAATGTAGGTGACAGTTTTGTAATATGGATAGTCATATTGTAATAACCAAGTGTCATAGGGAGAGAAGCACTCCATGTAATAAGAAATAATAAATAAAACTTGAATGTTACAAAAGAAAGGTGAGGGGTTCATAAGGAGAGAAGCATTACTACTCTTTTATTTTCCTATCTCATCAACAGTTACTCGTCTAGTGTAGCATTACTACTATTTGAACGGAACTTCATTACTCTCAGTGGCAATAGAGCAAGCAGCTATGGGGCAGATTAAATATCAATACCAACTGACATAATTTTTTATTACGCCAACATTACTCAAGTATATTGTTCCAGTCTAGCTTGTCCAGGTAGTTGGTACTGAATACCATCAGCCACACCCAAACACAGTCACACACGACCACCAAATCCATCCAAAAAGGTCATCGTGCAGAAAATCAACAAAAAGATCTTTGAAGTTCATATCATAAAATAGCAAAACTACTACTGATACTCAACATTTTCTTTTCTAAAAAAAAAACTGAATAACAACTGCTTGCATCCCATTACATTGCTCGTAGTTATTAAACCCAGATAATAAGGTCATAACCAGTGTGACTTTGCAATCTTGTATTTTATTGCTAAAAACTATAAGTACATAACCAGCACCAACAAAACGCATGTACTAATTATAATCATTAGAATTTGCCCCTTTGCACCTTCCTTCTTCAAGACCATATTATAATTTTCCATTACAGAATACCGCTTGTCAAATTCTGTCATAATATGATCATCTCATCCATTGTAGCATAATGGTTTGATTTCAATTTGTTGTAATAACTGCCATTTGGGATCTTCATGCATACCACTAATGCTTACATAAATCAAGACACTAAGTCTTTTCATGTTTCATCGTGTTTATCATAGCATTTACTTGCTAATAATCAATAATTGTCTAGCGGACTACCACCTACCAAACTTATGTCCCAGAAAATTGGTTCAAACAATGCATTTGGACAAAATTTGCCACACTGCCAATCAACAAATGTGATCTTCAGGCACACACTAGATGAAGGTAGATTGACTCTTGACTATCTCCGTCAAGCTGTAGGAGTGTGTCTCCGTCCGGCAATGATGCTTCTAAGCATGCCCTGTTTTGTAGGCACTGTCGGATTGAGGCTGCAAGACGATGATGCTTCTACAAGGTCTTAGATCCGGAAAGGCCCAATTGACTCTCAATGAAAATCAACTATTTTTGCTGCTCAAGTCATCGATTCCTGTCCACCCAAATCAAAAACTTAGATACAGCCCCTGACAGAGGGACATCGATGAGTGGATCTTGGCCACCGCAGAGTACACAACCACCGCTGGTGCCTCCTCCTTCCCCAACCACCCTCTGGCTGCATCTGCTCCTCCGGCCTACCAACTCCAACCCCTGTACACCTCTACCACGCCAGGGCGCACTCTCATGCCACGCTGCCGCCGTCCGACACCATGGAACCATGGGAGGTGAGGGAGGAAATCACGATGGAGTAGAGTGGGGCTACAAAGCATGGCGAACCTCATACATCGTCCCTGGGGTAAAGCCTTGCTAGGAGGGACCAAAGTCCACTGGATAGAAGGTATGATTGGGCCATGCACCATCTACTCCTTGCGGTAGGAAATCACGACTCAGGCGATCACATCCACCTACTCGGACCTGCAGTCGAGAGGGTCTTCAAGGTGCCCGTCCTCCGCCGTGCCGTGAACCAGTTGGCCATCGGGGCCCTCCTCGCACAAGGCGAGCTTGGTGGGCTACTGCAGTAAGGGTTCGAGGTCGGTTGGAAGCATGCAGAGATGAAGGATTGAAGTGTTTGTGAGGAACGTGGCAAAATCTGTAGATCCTATCAAGTAAGGAAGGGAAAGAAGGTATGATTGGGCCATGCCCCATCTACTCCTTGTGGTAGGCCGGAGTAGGCCTGAGAACGGCAGATGTGCGCCCATTGGGAGAGAACAACGGAGAAGGAGATCGGGAAAATTGGGATTGTACTACCGGGGGACGGGAGTGATGGCCTCTATTTACTACGGATGCCACCATGTTTCGACGGCACGGGTAGTATAACCAATATACCCGCACGGGTAACAAAAACAATCTCTCTCTCTCTCTCTCTCTATATATATATATATATATATATATATATATATGGTGTCCCAAACAATGGTGCAAACATGTTTATGTGCATCTGATTTCCCAAAATATATATGCACATGAGTCTATCAGTATCATCAATATTAAATTTACAAAGATTGTGCACATACTAAGAGGTGATATGATAAGAGGGTGGAAATAATCAACAATAGCTTACATTCTATGATGATGATTTCAAATTTCCATTTATCTAGTCTATGATTAATATCACCCATGAGAGGGTAGCACGTGGTATTGGATAGTCTTTTGTGGAATATGTGATACCAAAATGGAGTACATGCAATGAATATAACCCCCATGGTATACTTGATATTCCAATCTTCCATATTGTTGAGGAAATGTTGGATTTTAGTTGGATTGACATGGAGTCAAGATAATTTTCCAAAGGTGGTTAGTAGATTCTTTATTGTGATGGAATCTCGTTTAACATCTATAGAAAAAATGAGAAATTTAGATACAAAGATAAGATACTATAGAAAGCATTCAGATGCATGTATATGGGATAGTTTCTTCTCACTTTCTACATTTTTTCAAAGATTGAACTGAGGCCCTACATTGCAATCATGAAAAATTACAAGGAGGAGGGTCTTGTTGACATAATCCATTCTTCAACCTAAAATAAGGGGTATAATTGCCTAAGAATATGAAAGGAAATAGTCTCAACGCAAATATCAATCTAGTCATAACAAGCAAGTTGGGAATTCCATATCTACAATGACGAGGAGACTAAAATATCTACCTACAATGTCATTCTCTTTTGATAGATCCACCTTCAGATAGATCTTGGGCTATTTTTATTTCCCAAATTTGAGTAGGAGTTATTTATATTCATGGAATTCATTATTATCATAATATTTTTTCTTGATGGGTGTGTCATTGTCTCTGATATTTCTTATTTTACTAACTCTAAAAGCCTTTTCTTTGGTGTCTGTTGGAACTAATATGGGTCATATAAAAATATCTTATAAGTTGTTTCCTATGTCAAATTAAATTCTTAGTTGATATTATATACTAAAACTATATATTTTATTTCTTATTTATTTTTCTTCATCTCTCTTTTTATCTTGAGTAGTGGACTTCCTAATATTGGCTACACATTGTTATCTATTTTATCCTTATCTTTCCTAATTCTTTTTTTGTAATCTTTATTCTCATCATTTTAGTATATCACCCTCTCTTTAAGCTTATGGTTCTCACCATGAACCAATTGAAGTACCTAAATACTTAATATTTTTTGTGATTTTCTTTCTGATTAATAATATTTTTGATCCATAATAAGCTTTGATCTCTTGTTGAAATTGGTTATTCCACTTTCTACCTATCCAATGTTGAAAACCCCTATCCCTTGTAGCATAAATTTTTAACGGTAATAGTAGGAATTTTTCATGTATTTTAGAAATCTATCTCTTTCATGTTCATTTATCACATCCTATTCTTCATGATAATCTATCTTTATTCATTTGAGTATATCATTTGTATATTTACATATTATTAACTAAATTGAAGTTGATAAGGTAACCTGTGCATGTGTACTGTAATTGAAATATATGTTTCATGTGATGTCCTCAGATTTCAACTCCTTAACCATTTGTGCAATGTCCGAACTAAAATCCTCACATCATTTAGAATCACAATTCAAACTCACACAGTAGGCCAAGAAAAAGAAAATCAAAAGAAGTCAACACAACAAAAATAACCCTTTCATATGAGTAAGAACAAGTCGTAGGACACAAGATCACAATTCAACATAAAGTTACAAATATGTAATTATAAATTTTAAGGTTAAATATTGAAAATTAAACTTTTATCTCTGCACAAAGTACGACTATAGTGTTATTTTTTGGATAATAGGTCCATCTATACATAAACTCGTCTTACAACTCCCAACTATCAAGAGTCTACAAGATCATATATCCAAATCACCTAAAGAAAACATTATAGGTGGTATGGAAGCATGAACAATAGCAAAACCTTGAATTTTCTTATTATGCAACTCAAAACTAAGAAAATATTGAACTTGAAACCTTAGGGTTAGATAAGTCATCTTTTACGAACTATATATGGCCTAGCTTCTAGGTTTGAAGCTAGTAATTTGAGAACTAAGTTTAGATTGGTTTCTATATTAATAGTTTGAATGTGTCTTGGTAAATGATGAATGTTGATTAATGTCAATGTCTTGGTTAAGATTCTTAAATTCATGACTTTTTGAGGTATTTAATTGACAAGTCAAACAATTGATTTTTGGCACCAAAATAGGATTCTTTATCTCATAGATAGTTGTAAATCATGGTTGATGTTTCAAGAAGTTTCAATGTTTCTAGAGAATGTTATTTTTGTTTTAAATCAACACATATCTTAATAGAATATGTAAATTGGAACTAAGTTCTTGGCCTAAGTTTTTTATTATGAAGTGTCACACAACCTTTTGATCATGGTTGGGCCATAGGACTATGATATGGACATGAAGTGTCACACAACCTTTTGATCATGGTTCTTGGCCTAAAAGTTTTTAAGAAGGGAATTCTTTTCCCCTATTCACCTACCATGATGGAGGCTAGTGTTTATGATCTCCCCAAGGAGGAGATACAAAGCCTCTAGAAACAAGATCAACAACCAATGTTCTAAGGATGGAAGCCACAAATCTAGGAAAAGTGTAAGGAGGAGCGAGAGGAGTACACTACTAATGTTTTGTCACTAGAGGAGAACCTCACAATGGTGACCATGCCCATTGTGATCCGAACCATGTAGGCTCAGTCAAAAAACTGGGAGAATCCTAGATCATGTAGACTGTGAGGAAAGAGGTAGGTGGAGTGGCTAAAGAAACTAGGCAAACCAGATGGATCCCATCTTGCACTGGCTAAATCCACCCTAAATTGAGCATTTTGACAGATAAACCTCATAATGTATGTTGATCTTGCATGAATCACATAAGTAGCACAACTATCCAAAAGCTAAAAAATAAAATATCCAATTCTATAGAAACATGAGCAGCAGAATATGGAACCCTGCATTAAATTTTGATGCATAAGTTATATGATATCATGCAAGACAAATAATACTCATTCAATGAATAATAATTAATAAATGATGATGGAAAATTATGAAAATCAACTATTAAATGACGTTTCTTATACATAAGTAGTCTGAGATTATATTTTTCATGAACAAGATGATACATTTTTCTCCATATAGCTAATTAGCGCTAAAAATCCTAGATGATATACATGGTCAATAAATTATATATTAAGAATATCTTCAAAAAAGTTTTTGGAAGCTAATATGGAACTTTGTTATCATTATTATGTGTATAAATATTTTTATCATTAATGGTTCTAAAAATGGTAAGAAACTTGAGCATGGATTAATACATATAACATAGGGTTATTATATGCACATAATTATATCCAAAACAATATCCATAATAAGTTATCCTTGTATGGAATCAGAGATTAGTATACTAATTATAATTTCAGAAGACAAGTAATGAATGAAATACCCTAATGAGTTGAATAACATAACAAACATAATTAGGGTCATGATGATGAGAATCTAATGTGTAGAATCTATGTGGCCATGACTTTATCAGGGTTTGACCAAGGCTAGAGAGGAATCATAAATGTGATGAATTGATTTTCTCCAATTAAGGTATGCATTACCTCTTACTTGGTCTACAATATAGTATGGTTGTATTATATGTGTACAAAATACTCGGTGTATGATATTGGGTGAAATAATTGTTTTTATTTATTACCTTTCTTGATTTTCTAGATATATAGTTTTAAACACATGAAAGCATAACATGTCTGATCCACCATATGATACTACTAAACTCTTTGGTAGTATAGTGCACTAAAGAGATCTAACTCTTTGGTAGGAGATCACATTATTGATATGATCTAACTATTTGGTAGGAGATCACAATCCATGAAAACACTTATACATTTTATGGAAAATGCATAAGTATATAATGGAAATATTCTTAAATATTTGTTCTTTTTTGTAAATAAAGTATTTTTGCTTCATGATTATTTTGGAACTTGTAATACTTCCAAATCTTAGATATATCTTATTTCCAAGTTATAGTTGTTAAAAAGGTTGATGATTCTTTTGGCATATGCATCATAATATTTTATTATATTGTGTTGATGTGTACCACTTGTAATGTATTTTCTGTGATGTGGATATATGATCTAGAAGACTCTTGATAGTTGGGAGATGCATGATCAACTGATTTATGACTAGACCTATTGTCTAAAAGATCATGTTTTAGGATGTAATATGTGCATATACAAAATATTATCATTCAATGTGTAATTTCAATTCATAATAACTCTTTTGTAATTATATGTTGAATGGTGATCCTATGGTTATGGTTTGGTCTTGATCATGTGCATGTGCTACTTTTTATTCATCTTTCCTTCCTCGAATTTCTTCTTTTTGACCTAGTGAGTCAGTTTAAAACTATGATTCTCACTATGGTGTGGGTTTTAATTTGGACACCACAGATGCGGTCAAGGTGTTGAAAATTAGGGGAAATCACATTTCCTAAATAAAAAAATTAAATACAATACCTATAGAAAAAGTAGAAAAATATTTTATGTAAGAAAAGTATTAGTTCTATAATGCATGTAAGTTAGATTTTTTCCTGAAAGTCAAATATTAGCCTATTGTATGGTGACAAGTCTTCTGTTCTGTTAACTATAGCTTTTCTATGAGACCACATTTCCTTTCTAACCTTGGTCACATTTCATTTAATTAATTAAATTGTTTTCTCATTATTAGTTTACATAATTACAATATACATAATGAATGCAAACTCAATACCTTAATTTATATATTTTAATTCATTATTTGACAACAATGTGATGGCTTTTGAATAATTTTAGCATAAATTTATCTAGTTTAGCTTTTCTCCCATTTATTTGGAGTTTTACTAGTTTGGGGCTTATTTTGGGAGGGAGATGACCAAATCTGTTCAATGTCAGTCTCACAAATCAACCATTTCAGATGTGAATCGACAGTTTTAGATTCAAGTTGACCAAATTGAGATAACGAATCGACCGATTCACACCCAATCTTAGCCAAATCACAACAGCCACAACCATTCTAGGGTTTCCTCAAATTGACACCCTCATTAAATCCAATTGACCGACTCGGATTCATAATTGACTGATTCATGCCATACTCAAATGGTCAAATAAGGAAACTAAAAAAATCTCTCTATTTGGGGCAAGAAATTAAAGCCCAAGCAGGTCATGAGTCAGAGAGGATTCAGATTCTCATCCCCAGTCTCATGATTCGACATGTTTAGATATGAGTCAATTGATTCATATCACAAGTCGATTAGTTGAGATACGAGTAGACAGATTCATATCACCAGTCAACCGATTCAAATCACAAATTTATTAATTCGTACCAAGTTCCAGTTAAAGTCAAATAAAGAAGGCCATTATTGTAGTCAAACTTTAGTAAAATACAATCCAGCGGCAACCATGACCACAAAGGCTCATTTTAGGGTTTTTTGCTCCTCCTTTATCCCTATAAAAGGAGGGGGGACTCCAAAGAAAAAGGAGCATCTCTTGTTATCTAGTTTCAAGTCTGTTCTTTTACGATGTGCCTAAGTAGTTTCGTTTTGGGGAATGGTTCTAGCCCCATATCCCGCTATCATTTGATGTGATCGACTCCCTTAATTCAGTAAAAGGTTGTTTTCCTTTTGTGTCTTTTGTAATTGATGGGTAATTTGATATATTCTTATTGGGTGAAGTGATCTTGGAACCCCACAAGAATGAATCCATAATCTTTTTGTTGGGTTTTAGGGGAGACAGAGAAGGCAGCGGAAACAAAAATTTCTCCCCAAACCTAGCACGAGGAAACACGTCAATGTCTATATAATAGGAAAGGATGGGTTGTGGAATCATACCTTGTCCCGAGGCTTGCTCGGTGACAATACCTCGTGCCTTGTGCGGTCTTCAACTCCGGTCTTGGACGGCGTCTGTACAGCTCCTGGTCGCATCGGGACTGACGACTCCTCCTCCTACCGGACTGTCGGATGACAATTGTCCTCCTGAGCGGCAGTGTCCTCCCGCCTCTGTAGTAGTCCACATGGACCACCTGGAACTCCACACTACTTGTCCTACAAGGAAGTGGAACGAGTCACACCCTCCTGTTGATGTACTAGTCGCCAACACACTCTCCTACTGCCAGTTGCAACTGCAGTTGTCCTTCCCTTGCTGCACCTCCCTTTTGCGGGAAGCACTTGATCGGACTCTCTCTTGGTTACCAAAACCAGAGAGATCGACAACTTGCAGAGCAACTGGTTGAACTGAGCTGCTGTCTGAGAAGCCTCCACTACCCCTATATATATAGGAGGGTCATGGGACAGGGTTCTCTATCCTGGGCAATACGGGACTAAACACAGGAGTAGAAGGGTCTGAGATTTTCCACAAAAAGCAACTGGTTCGCAACCTGAAACGATCGGTTCACAACTGAATCGATAGGTTCAGCCATTGAGCCGATCGGTTGGACCTGAGTCGACCGTTTGGGGCACTCCAACCGATCGGTTGGTGCCCTGAACCGATCGGTTCATGGTCCTAATCCAGCTCAAAAAGACTTTCCTAGTTTCTTTCCCAATTGGTATCGAATACCAATATTATTCCCAATCGAATTGGCCAATTTGAAACCAAAGGAAAATTCTTGTCGACATGACTTTCCCAACTAGTCGGTTGCATCAGTTGAGCCGATCGGTTCAACCCTTGAACCGGTCGTTTCAACTTGGTCATGAGCCGATCGGTTGGACACTCCAGCCGACCGGTTCAGCAACCTCAGCCGACCGGTTCAACACTTGAGCCGATCGGTTGGGAGCACAGGTTGGGCAAAATCAGTTAGTTGCGATTTCAATCAATCTGATACTCCAATCAATGCGTCCAACACCTTGAACCATATGATATTGAGCCATCGACTGATTGAATGTTTAATTGAACTATTAAACTCCTTTAGTAATCAATCTAAACATTGCTTTGTGGACAAAACTCCTCTTCCAGGTTAAATCCTATGTGTGTGACCCTGCAGGTCCATTTCACGTTGGTAGTGAGAGTCCATAACATTTATGACTTCACAAGCAAAGAGCAGTGCCTAGTCACACATCATTGGTACCCAAGTGAAAGTAGAAAGTTGGAGAACAACTTTCATCCTACAATCCGTGAATGGTGTTACAGCGAATGTATAATTCCTTTGTCACTGATATCCCGAATGAACTCGAGGCATGGAATAGTCATCCTGTCAACGTTCATTCACTTTCTTGATCTCAGAGTAGATTGAATGAGATATGTATGACATCAATATCACATACTGATTCACACATGCGTGCGCACACCTATCACAATCCTACTCATCAAGTGGCCTCAGATATCAAACTCCCTCAGGAGGGGCAAATCCCATATCTATCACTCACCCCTTAAAAGCCCCATGTGTCAAAGCCACCCAATCATCACCTTTATAACAACCCATGTTTCAGGACTGCGTTTGATGATGTCAAAGTGTGCCCAATGACATGTGTTGAGTGTAGTGATTTCAGGTCAAAGAATCACACTCACCACCATCAGTGTGAGTACTGACTGTGACTACCATGTCATGGTTCCATGTGTCAAACTCACGGTGGGTCTGTCCGGTACCTTGTTCTCTAACAAGTACCTATGTGTTTGGTTTGATATCTCTATATCATGACTAATGAGATTCTGTCATCAACCAACACCACAATCTAGTCTTGTGTGTCATAGTTTTCTATCTACCTTCCATTATGACATCCGATTAGGGACAAAACAAGAATGTACAAACTCTTAGCATCCGTATGATCTCATCGTTCAGGTCATGAACGTGAAGGCATACGTCGTTGAGTACTGTCATTCTCTAGACATTCAATCTGTTCTATCACTATCTCATATGACTGAACCAGAAAGAATTGGAAGCTTGCCTTTGATGTTAATCAAATCAATCTTAATGTATCCCACCAATCATCCCATGATTGGCTCTCAGGGCATACACACCAACAGACTCCCACTTGCACTGTGAGCCAATCACCCTTGAATCATATTCATAGTGATCTTTCAAACATGTCCCACATGTCACTTTGCCCTAGTGCAACATAGTGAGTAATGGAAACACCTTGCCAAAGTCAGTTTTAAATTGCATGTCTCTCATCTCTTCATTGTACGTCATACGTATGAGATGGAGTTGTCGTAATATGCGATCTAGTATTCCTTTGCTAACCTTTAGCCACATTGCATGATCAAGGATTCTAGACTTATCATCAATGAGCGGAATATCTATAAGTTCATCTCATGAACTTCCATATCCATATAGTATCTACTGTTGTTCACTAACACATAGATACTCGGCATTTCCCTTTTGAATGGTTTTATTGGAACACTTCCAATTATCAACAAACTTTCACTTATATATATATCCTATATATATTTTGCGATTAATTTTCTGTCCTTTTGGAAGTTCGCATCAATGTAACTCTTTGCATTGAACTCTTCCTTATCTCCATAGAACTAGAACTTACCAAGTACTTATCAAGTTCTCATGGTATTCCAGTAACCCTTACTGGAAGTAGACAGACATCCACTCGTCATGTCCCACATACTAGTTATCAGGATGAGTACATCATATTGTTATGTCACACATACAAAATGATGATTGCATTTTATTCTTGCCATGTCATACATGCAAGATAATGGGATGATTACACACATGATAGATCATATCTATTCTTAGTGTTCATATTCTTCATAAGAATTGGACACTTTGGCCTTGGGATACTAACTCCATGAAACATGGACAAGTTTTCTCCCACTGAATTTGGGCATACTGAACCCTTCAGTACAGATTTCCAATGTATGCTTTCTCCTTTTAGGTCAAGAGATTTTCAAGAACTATCTCTATAGATCTCTATTCCTATCACATAGGAAACATCTCTATCTTCCTTAAAGATAATTTCCACTTTTTGATTTCCAATCTAGAACATTTCCATTTCACATCAACATGTGGAATGTGAACACACTCCCACTAAATCATAGATCCCTTCTTTATCTTCGACATATCAGTCAAACCCTTTGACTATATCATTAAAGTAAAGATCCAATTCTGAGTTTCTTGTACTCAATCAATCACATTGATTGGTCCATTGTAACTTATAGACTTCATTTGCATTATTGGATTCATAAACCTTATAGGTTGTGTCACGTACACATCCTTGTTTTATTCCTCATAGGAATGCGGTTTTAGTATCCATATGCCAAATCTCTTAGTCATTAAGTTGCAATCAACAAGCATCATCCTTCTCAAAATGTTATCCATGTGTCTTAACACTTAAGACTTATTCGCACTTATGGATTTCATCCCAATGGGTGCTACCATCAAGTTCATACCTTATGGTTCACATGGATGTCATTTAGGATGTAATGGTCATAAACCATAACTCAAAATTCGGTTCCTCATATTTATCTAGATAGTTGACTCATCACATGAACAACTAATCACATAGATAATTGAGGTGTATCTGTCAAGGATATAAGAACTCACAACCCTTGTGATTCTTAATGTCCTTTATTAGTGTGGGGTATTCTTTTATTAAGAATAATTCAATTATTTGATAATCATTCTCTAACTCCTTAGAGTATGATTCCTTCTTTATTTAGACATCACCATGCCTTAATCATGAGTTCACTATGATACACTATCATAATCACTCATAAGGATCTCAAAAATTTGGTTCAAGTATTTTATTCATTGATCTCATCAAGAATTAACACTTCACTGAATTTGTACTTCATCTATGATAATCTGGAACACTTCAAGATATTCATATTGGTATTTCTCTAAACACCATTTGAAGTATTAGCATTTGTTCCAATAGGTATGTAAATACATCACATGTATTATACCTAATAGGATAATCATTCTCCCACTACATTAGTGAAGATTGATTAATCATGTCCAAGATATTCATGTCTCTTACTGGTTCTCTAACCAAAAGAGTCTAGATTTATCCATCACATGGAAACTAGAAATGAATTTCTCATGATTGATGCTAATTTGATTGTTTGAGTTATCTATAACTTTAGGTATCATTTTATCTCATGCATATCAAATACCACAAGATAAACAAGGCATTGCCACAAAGATCATATCTTTTAAGATTGAAACATCAATTTCATTAATTGCCATCATTGTCATACAATATGCAAAAATAAAGTGTTTCTATCTATTGGAAAATATGAAATAGCAGTTCATAACTGTATTACATGCCTTGTAGGCTGAAAATAAACTAAAGTACTCTATCTATGGCGACAACACTTGCCCCAGTTATGAGTGCTTTACACTTTACATCTTGGTATCATATACCTCAAAAATTGTTACAAGTTTACTTTCATGACACCTATAAGTAGAGGCTTCAGTCGCCTCCTTCTTCTTTTGTTCTTCCAGGTAGAGAGGACAATTCCTTTTCCAATGTCCTGGCTTTTGACAGTGGTGGCAATTTCCTTTCTTGGTCATGCCTCCCTTGGCCTTGAGAGATGAAGACGGCTTGGACTCCTGGCTAGCATCTAAACCTTTCTTAGCTTTTCCCTTGCCCTTGCGCTTGGACTTGCCTTTCTTGCTCGTGATCACCATCACAGCCTTAGGCTTGTCCTTCTTCATCTGTATCTCGGCTGTCCTCAACTTGCCCAACAACTCTAACAGTGGCCTATCAAAGTTGTTCATGTTGTAGTTCATCACAAACTGACTGTATGATTCTGGCAACGATTGCAGTATCACGTCAGTAGCCAACTCTTGGCTAAGTGGAAATCCCAGTCTCTACAGGTTCTCCACATACCCAATCATCTTGAGTGTGTGAGGATCAACTGGATCTCCTTCTGTCATAACGCACTTGAACAACGCCCTAGAAACATTGTATCTCTCTTGTCGTGCCTGATCTTCATACATGTTCCTGAGATGTTGAATCATCTCAATGACACCCATGTTCTCATGTTGCCTCTGCAACTCATGGTTCATTGAACATAGCATCAAGCACTTTGCATCAATGGCATCATCAGAATTCTTCTTGTAAGCATCCCTTTCTGTCCTTGGTGCATTAGGAGCGGGTTCCTCTGGAATTGGAGTATCCAGGACATAGAGCTTACGCTCTTGAGTGAGAACAATTATCAATGTCTGATACCAGTCGTGGAAGTTTGTCCCATTTAGCTTATCCTTGTCAAGGACCGATCGCAAAGAAAAGTTGTTTTTGTTTCTTTCCATTTGTACTACAAAAAGGAAAATATGCAATTTTAGTCCAAAACTCATTTTTGACTTATTTGATTGATTTGAAAATTTTGATGATATAATTAGGCCTTTAATTAATTATCGCTCCCACTATTTTAGTTCAAATTGATAGCCCTCACCATCAATTCAGAATATTGCAGCGTACAACCTTCTAGTGGGCAAGATCCTGAAATCCTCTAAGTCATGAGTCAGCTAGGGCTGATCGCCCACAACTTAGATCTCTCAGGTAGGCAACTATTGCCAATTGCATCATATGCAACTCTTGATAAGATGTCATATACAACTCTTTTCAATGATAATCTCCATGCCTCAAGTTACTAGATCCCATCTAGATCACCTTGTTAAGTCTGACCCAAAGCAAACACGATGAATATGCACCCTGCTAGGGCAGACCCACACATTCATCCTTCACACTTCCACGAGATAGACGGTGCACCACGCTAGGGCATGCCCACACTTGGTCGATCAAGCTTTTCACGTGTGTCACATTTGGAAGGCATCTAAAACTTAATATATTAATGAGGGGTTTGGTTTTTATATACATATACATATCAAATCACCACAATACATAGTACGTATCATATACATGCTATATCCCACAAAACATGCACAAATGATAAAAGCGATGATTATGGCCATCCTAATGTGATTCCTCGAGCCAAGAGGAATCATGGTCATCTAGGTCAACATCACATGCAACCTGTACAAGATGAACATCTATGCCTTGCCATCCAAGTAGATCAACTCATCACATGAATGATCTGTTCTCTCTAGCCAGTCGTCTGGGTGCCACCAGCCGATCGGTTGGCTCCTCCAACCGATCGGTTCGCCTGGATGTCATGCATCTCGTCATGTCCGCCACCCGCTCGTCTCGCTCCTCGAACCAGTCATCAACCGATTGGTTCACTCCTTGAACCGACCGTCTGGAACGTCAACCGATCAGTTCACGCCTTGAACCGATCGTTTCAGCTGTCATCTTAATTTCTGCCGGTCTTTGACATAACAGGAAATAAAATATATCCTATTATTACATTGCTTAAAAGAAGAAACCCCGAGTTACATTCGGGGGGAGCAAAGGTAGGAAAGAATCTTGAATTATTTCGAGTTACATCAGGAATAAGAGAGGGAAGATCGGTGCGCAGACCGAGATGCAAGCAACCACAAACAACTACACACAGATAGGGGTTTATAGGCCATAATCATGCTACACAAATCCACCACAAAACACGTTTAAGGGTGACGTGTATCGAGTGCATTAATAATACATATCATATATGTAATTTGGGATTTGTGGATTTAGGATTGGACATGCATAAAGCCGATATTATTCGCATCGTATGCAATAAATAAAGGCGACAAACCAAAATCGATCATATCGATATTCCTAAAATATAGAGCAGTTGACGTGGCTCTGAGACCACTGTTGGGTTTTAGGGGAGATAGAAGGCAGCGGAAACAAATATTTGTCCCCAAACCCAGCATGAGGAAATGTGTCAACGTCTATATAATAGGAAAGGATGGTTTGTGGAATCATACCTTGTCCCGAGGCTTGCTCGGTGACAATACCTCACGCCTTGTGCGGTCTTCAACTCCGGTCATGGACGGCGTCTGTGCAACTCCTGGTCACACCGGGACTGACTCCTCCTCCTTCTACCGGACTGTCAGATGACAGTTGTCCTCCTGAGCGGTAGTGTCCTCCCGCCTCTGTAGTAGTCCACATGGACCACCTAGAACTCCACACTCCTTGTCCTATAAGGAAGTGGAAGGAGTCGCACCCTCCTATTGACGTACTAGTCACCAACACACTCTCCTGATGCCAGTTGCAACTGCACTTGTCCTTCCCTTGCTGCACCTCCCTTTTGCGGGAAGCACTTGCTCGGGCTCTCTCTTGGTTACCAAAACTAGAGAGATCGACAACTTGCAGAGCAACTGGTTGCACTGAGCTGCTGTCTGAGAAGCCCCCACTACCCCTATATATATAGTAGGGTCATGGGACAGGGTTCTCTATCCCGGGCAATACAGGACTAAATGCAGGAGTAGAAGGGTCTGAGATTTTCCACAAAAAGCAATTGGTTCGCAACCTGAAACGATCGGTTCATAGCTGAATTGATCGGTTCGGCCATTGAGACGATCGGTTAGACCTGAGTCGACTGTTTGGGGCACTCCAACCGATCGGTTGGTGCCCTGAACCGATCAGTTCATGGTCCTAATCTGGCTCAAAAAGACTTTCCTTGTTTCTTTCCCAATTGGTATCATATACCAATATTATTCCCAATCGAATTGGGCAATTTGAAACCAAAGGAAAATTCTTGCCGACATGACTTTCCCAACTGGTCGGTTGCATCAGTTGAGCCGATCGGTTCAACCCTTGAACCGATCGTTTCAACCTGGTCATGAGCCGATCGGTTGGACACTCCAGCCGACCGATTCAACAACCTCAGCTGACCGGTTCAACACTTGAGCCGATCAGTTGGGAGCACAGGTTGGGCAAAATCAGTTAGTTGCGATTTCAATCAATCTGATACTCCAATCAATGTATCCAACACCTTGAACCATATGATATTGAGCCATCGACTGATTGAATGTTTAATTGAACTACTAAACTCCTTTAGTAATCAATCTAAACATTGCTTTGTGGACAAAACTCCTCTTCTAGGATAAATCCTATGTGTGTGACCCTGCAGGTCCATTTCACGTTGGCAGTGAGAGTCCATAACATTTATGACTTTTACAAGCAAAGATCGGTGCCTAGTCACACATCATTGGTACCCAAGTGAAAGTAGAAAGTTGGAGAACAACTTTCATCCTACAATCCGTGAATGGTGTTACAGCGAATGTATAATTCCTTTGTCACTGATATCCCGAATGAACTCGAGGCATGGAACAGTCATCCTATCAACGTTCATTCACTTTCTTGATCTCAGAGTAGATTGAACAAGATATGTATGACATCAATATCACATACTGATTCACACATGCGTGCGCATGCCTATCTCAATCCTACTCATCAAGTGGCCTTGGATATCAAACTCCCTCAGGAGGGACAAATCCCATATCTATCACTCACCCCTCAAAAGCCCCATGTGTCAAAGCCACCCAATCATCACCTTTATAACAACCCATGTTTCAGGACTGCGTTTGATGATGTCAAAGTGTGCCCAATGACATGTGTTGAGTGTAGGGACTTCAGGTCAAAGAATCACACTCACCACCATCACTGTGAGTACTGACTGTGACTACCATGTCATGGTTCCATGTGTCAAACTCACGGTGGGTCTGTCCGGTACCTTGTTCTCTAACAAGTACCTATGTGTTTGGTTTGATATCTCTATATCATGACTAATGATATTCTGTCATCAACCAACACCACAATCTAGTCTTGTGTGTCATAGTTTTCTATCTACCTTCCATTATGACATCTGACTAGGGACAAAACAAGAATGTACAAACTCTTAGCATCTGTATGATCTCATCGTTCAGGTCATGAACCTGAAGGCATACGCCATTGAGTACTGTCATTCTCTAGACATTCAATCTGTTCTATCACTATCTCATATGACTGAACCAGAAAGAATTGGAAGCTTGCCTTTGATGTTAATCAAATCAATCTTAATGTATCCCACCAATCATCCCATGATTGGCTCTCAGGGCATACACACCAACACTTTTAGTTGTGATTATCATACTTATATCCTTCTAAAATAGTACTTGTCTTTTTAGGAGAATGATTATATTCTTTTGTGGGTTTTGAGATCTTAGATCCTCACTAGAACAAGCCCATGATGATTTTATGATCTTTCTACTTATTAGATTTGTTTGTTATAACTTATGGCCATGTGATCATTCAACCCATGAGTTTGAACGTCAGAATGGAATACACATGAATCTCTATGAGATCTCAGATTGATATGTGTTGGACGGTCGGGCAAGGATCCACAAATGCCAGAATCAACAAGTTTGCAGGAAGTTTGACCCTTTTGAGATTGTTCAAGAGGACTCAAATCCATAAAGTTCAATATTTATCATTAAAACATAGGAGTTGATTCTTTGAGTGAAGGCTTGGCTATGGCGGTGATTGCCCATACCCCCAGTTCTCTATTATTTGTTAGTTAAGTTTATTTCAACAGTTTACTTTCTATTCTCAGTTTTAACCAAACTCTCAAATCAAATTTTTACTTCCTCATTCTTGAGATTGGATTTGGATCTCAACCACTCCTTTTCGTCTCTTGGGACTATGCTAAAAGTTGGCTTGTTGTTTGCAACAAGTTAACAACTTGTTTATAAGGTTAAACTCTACAACTTTTCCTGTGATATCTTGTGTGCGCAATGACACACATCAAATTTGGCACCGTTATTGGGGACGACACATGTTGTTTTTCAAATCCGATCAATGTATATATAGCATTTATTTTCTTAATTTCAGTTTGTTTTCATAATTTTGATCTTGTTCATAATTCCTTATCTTGTTTATAATTTAGACATGTTCAATAGTCTCGTTCCTTCTTTCTTTTTTCCTATCGAGCCCCTTTCTGGTAGTGTATTGTTGGTATGTATGCCCAGAGAGCCAATCATATGATGATTTTAATGGCATATCTTGTAGTCTATTTGATTAATAATAAAATAAAATTTTAAATTTATTTTGTTTTATTCAATTATGAGATAATGATGTAACATAATAAATGTCTAAAGATTTATATTACTCAACGACATATGTGTTCACATTGAGGACCTGAACTATGAGATCATACATATTGCTAACAGAATATACATTCTTGTTATGTCCCTAGTTAGATGTTATTTTGGAAGGCTAATAAAAAACAATAAAACATATGACTAGAGTGTGTGTTGGTTGATGACAAAATCTCATTAAATCATGATATGTGATATCAATCCAAACACATAGATACTTGTTAGAGAATAGTGTGTCAGACAGACCCACCTTGAGAGTGATGGATGGAATTATTCAATGGTAGCCAGAATAATCTCTCATAGTGCCGATGGTGATTGTGGTTCTTAGACCTAATATAACTACACTCATCACATGTCATTTGATGTACTTTGACATCATCCACTGTGATCTTGAACAAGGGTTTCCATAATGGTGATGCTCGGGTTCACTATGGCACATGGGGATGATTATGAGTGATGTAGATGGGATTTATCCCTACTACAGGAGATTGATATCCTAACCACTTGATAAGTGAGACTGAGAAAATCATGGACATGCACATGTGAATCAATATTCACGTATCTCACACAATCTTCTCCAGCTCAAGGAAAATGGATTGAACGTTGAAGAGGATGACAATCCCATGCCTTTGGTTCAATCTGGATATTAGAGATAAAGTAGTTATACAATCACTATAACACCAATCATGGATTGTAAGTTGAATTTGTTCTCCAACTTTATGAATTACTTGGGTAGCAATGATTTTTTTCTAGATACTAATCATTGTTGTTGATGTCATAAATTAGTTATGGACATTCACTACCATCGGAACATTGAACCTATAGGGTCACATGCATCAGATGCACATGGAATAGGAGTTTATTCATGGATGATATTAACTTGATTACTAAATGTGTTTAGGTATTCAATTTAAACAACACTGGTTCAAAATTTAGTGATTGGACTTTGAACTGACGGGTTCAAGTGATAAACCGATCGGTTGGAGTGTCAGGTCAATTACAAAGAATACTAGTTGAACAATGCCTAAACTAGGGCATGGACCAACCGATTCACATAGTGAACCAACCGGTTCAAGGTCTCCAATGACCAGTTCATATGATGAACTACTCGTTTCAATGGTTAATTTGACAGGATCAAGGATTGATGTTGATGTCATGATCTGCATTAATCATGGATCAAATACCAGTGTTATTTAGAATAGGAAACATGCAAAAACTGACATGTTTAGGGAATGAACTGACCTATTCGTGAGTGAACCGAACGGTTCACCATTCACAGGAAAATTCATGAAATGATGTATCTTTAATTCCCATATGGATCGGGAACCCTAGCCCTCCTATAAATAGAGGGGTACCGGGGGCTTCCGAGACACAACAATAAGCTTTGACAATAGTTTTTTTCTCTGATTATGGTAACCAAGAAAACTTGAGCAAGTTCTACCCATCAAACGGAGGAACAACAAGGGAGAGACAATTGGGAGAGCAACTCAATGCTAGCACATTGACTAGAAGGCACAACTCCTTCCTATTTGCTCTATAAGAATGACTGGAGTTCCTGGTGGTCCACGTGGACTGCTCTAGAGGAGATGAGGCCATTTCCTACCACTTGGAGGATGGCGTCTTCCGTTGTCTGTGGTGATAGACAAACAGGCCGACAACATCTGACATCCAGGTGCAACTTGATGAAAGTTGCACACTATTACGAGGGAATTGTTGTGATAACCCTGATTTTTGGTTGTTGATATTTAGACTAGTACTTGAGTACATAATTGGAATAAAATGATATAATTGTGGAAGTTGAGGTCATTAAAGAATTACATGTTGCCAATCTTCACTCTTTTAGATATTCGGTACCTAAACGTGATATATTGATGTCACACAAGCCTATTCCCTTTCTTAACCATGACTTATAGTTGCTAGTTTGGCGCCAATTATTGAATGTGGATCAGTAAACAAATGCTGCTCTTGATAACCGTGCAGTTACCATCTGATGATATTCATATCATCTTATACCTCCTCTTTACTCGGGGTCGAAGACCAAGTCACACCCGTATCTACTAGCACGAGTATGGAGTGATAGTTTCGATCTGCAATCCTCAGAGAAGAGTAATGTCTATTAGATCATAGCTAACTACTCAGGAGGGAGAACAAATAATTGTCATCTACTCCTCCCCGTTTCCATTGGAAACAACAAACTACAGATGATCGAGGGGTGGAGGAGCCAAAAGGCAGTGCTTTGGGATTCAAGAAGTACGATCTGGCATGGGAGAGAAAGCCAGTAGGACCAGAAGAGCGTGGCTTGTCTCTAAACCTTTAGGCATCTTGGTTGTGTCTGTGAAGATCCTCTGATGGTGTGTGACATTGAATGAGTACAGCAGAGTGTGGAGAAGGAATGCCCAGACTCTCTTCCTTCAGCACTACCATCCTTCACCGATGTGGCCACCATCTAGGCCATTGAGTTCTGCCACTGCCAACAATGTTACTATCCTGAAGGTGTAGATGTACACTTACACAACGGAGCCAGATGGTTGGGGCAGAGATACGACATAATGGTGG
Source organism: Alisma plantago-aquatica (assembly GCA_963693085.1). Taxonomy (NCBI): domain Eukaryota; kingdom Viridiplantae; phylum Streptophyta; class Magnoliopsida; order Alismatales; family Alismataceae; genus Alisma; species Alisma plantago-aquatica. The sequence continues at coordinate 454,504,363 of OY856410.1, read as the reverse complement.
ATGAAGAGGGGGTGGAGGAGATGGCTTCCTCGCTAGATCTCTAGTGTGTAGTGATACTTGCACATAGCAGAGGAATAAATCTACAAATCGGAGGTGGCGTGAGGAGATGAGAATGTGAACCTACAAAGGAAAAAGGAGAGAGAGACTAAGTGGATGACAGGCCTTGTGCTCATCTAGGTTCTTACTGAGGAGCCAATCCGTCATGACGATGCACATAGAGTAGAGCTCACTGGCAGGGGAAGATGGAAAGGCAAGCTCGCTGAGAACAGGCCTTGCGCAGCAGGCGGCGACAGCCCACCTTACTGGAGGTGGAGATGGTGCTTGTCAAGGATGATTCTTGTGGAGACGCCTGAACTAGTGAGCCCACGACCTGGCTGATCCATCCTCTCTACCAATCTTAGGTGTCTAGAGGTGACCGCATCGATCCGGTGAAGAAAACTCCTCAACATCCAGGTTGCCAGGAGGAGGAAGAGTTGTATGATGTCTTGCCTTGCTGCGGCGGCATAGGAACGTAGAATATTATGACGACACGATAACACAAGTTGCATGGGAGACGAAGAACCATGGAAGCTCTGAAGCTTTGGATGGAATGAGGATGGGAAGAGGTGTGTCACCACCAGCCTGATCCCCGTCGGAGCAGGATGCAGGAGGCGGCGTTCACACCAGCGAGTGTCCTGTGAGAGTTGCGGTGAATCTGGAATGAAATGTAGCAAAGAGACCGAGATCAAGAGGAGGAGGTGAACCTGGTTCAGGCCCCAAACCTACTGGCTCAAGTGCCCTTTCAATGGCCACATGGCGAGTCCAGATAGGCTGCAAAGGTAATTACCTTAGCAAATGTGCAGATCTTCTTTAAATCATAGAAAATACATACGTTAGTAGAAAAATACAAACAAAATATCAACATACTCTGACAAATGTCCCCTTTGTTACTGGACCCCTAGATTCTACCTTTAATCCTTTATTAATAACTATTTATAATTTAGATGTTTATGCTTCTTATCATGATTAGTAAATTAAAATAATTAGACAACAATGTGTATTAAATGTGAGAAAATTAACTTGGAAGCCTAAGATCAGGTGTAAACTAAATTTTTGAACTCTAATCCAAGTGATATACCTAAATACTAGGTCATTTCTCATTAAAACCTAATTTCATGCTATAACCTCATATTAATTTTAGAAAATAGATTAAGCATCCGAAAATTGTGGAATCTAAACCAGACCTAAATAGTGACATTTGTATCAATATTAAAATATCGGAGACACATTTTTAGATCAATAACACCTAGATTGGACCTAAATCCTAAACAGGACCAAAATACCATTAATTATGGTGAATCTTCTATTAATGATCATTAATGTTATTATCAAGTGATGATAAGAGATGTAGATGATCCAGAATATAAGTATGAATATTTGAACTCAGGTACGTGGATATAAGTATAAGACTAGTTTTTGCTGGATGATAATTATGAGTAATTTCTTGCATGTATTTGAATATTTTGTTGGATGTACATCTATATGTATTGTCATTTCCTCCTTGAACAATAAGAACACTAAAGAAAGAAAATGGAATGTAGTTACTGATGGTTCATTAATCTCCCTATTAGAGAGGGAAAGTATTAACTTCGACTAGCACCTCCCTAATGGTACAAGGTATGCGAGGAGATCCCTAATGGTACAAGGTACGCGGGGATAGGGCCCAATAATATATGTTGTGCTAGGTCCGCCATAGTAATACATGTCCATTGAAATATGATTAATAACTTGGGTTTACCTGATTTTCTGCCTTAAATAATGCTTTCATTTTTCTTTCTTCTTTTTCAAGTATTTTAAATATGCCTGCATAGTATAGTATCTTTCAACCACGTACCGACTTTATGTTGATTCGATATTTCACATATGGTTGAGGTTCAGAGCTAGCATGGAATAAAAGAACAGGATGTGAGCAAGTTGTATAGGTTGTGCCTATTGTGTAGATCTTGATTAGCATACATGTTCATAGACTTGTCAAATCATCTTTCAATATGTAAATGCAATCCAAGCTGTACTAATTCATGTTGTAAAAATAGATATTATTGCTGAGAAATGTTATGGTTGTATGTTCATGTATGCACCAATTACTTCCACTTTGCTCTCTGATATGATTGGATGATGTTTTCGGATTCTGACATCTCATTCCCAATAGGGTTTGGAGAAACCAAAATCTGGGGATGTCACAGTTGGTATCAGAGCATGAAAAATAGCTACACCTGACAATTGCTCACCATGAAACATAAACTAAATTTCACCTTTCACTTAAATCCTAGAAACTCAGTAAGTTGTTCTATAGGAATAAGGTTTGACTTAGCCTCTAAGTTAGAACCTAGATGTTCGAGAACTAGGTTTAGACAAGTGTGAGAAACCCTTTCCATATAGATCTCATATGTATTGGGTAGCTACACTAGTCTACACAGTGTTCTCACCATTTTACTAGGTTACATGACACTAGACTATCAACTATGTGTTGGACACTCGAGTTTGCTGATTTGGTTTTCTTTCCCAATTGGCTCGCAGCTTGATAGTTTTCTCTGACGCCTTCCTTATCAGAGAAAAACTATATAATATTTTATTAGATATATGTGAATATCAAAATGTGTCCCTCACACAGGAGAGTAGTGGATGTTCATGTAATCTAAGTGAAAGGGAGTGACATCAGTATACAAGGGAGAATAGATCTAGATTAGACATCTAGAGCCTCATAAGGTTATGTGATACATAGATAGACAAAAGAAAGATGAAGAAAATAAGCATATAGAATCTTATCTAACTTTAATCCATGATGGTATAGGTTTCCTTATTAAAATTTGAGTTGTATATGAGCTGAATCCACTCTTAGAGGATCTAAGCTAAGTCGTGATGATGAAAGTACATTCCCTTTTCCTACTTAAGATAAGCTAAGTTAAGATAGAGATGAGGGTGCATGATCCTCAAGCTCTTATACAAGGAGTATGTCTAGTGGTAGGATGAGATATGTGGTGAACTCTAGAGAGAGTAAGACCCACAGGGAGAAGGTCATAGGACCTAACCTCCAATATATGAGATATGTGTTAAAAAAAGTGTCCTACACTAGATTACTCTTGAGTGTAGAGTTGAGTCCTTATGCATGATTCAAATCTATATGTGAGAATTGGGTAAAAAGAAAAGGATGGGTAGATGACCCATATGATAAAGTCAATCCTTTGGCTGAGCTAGGTCCTAGCTGGAGTGACATATTTTGTGAATCTCATCATTAGTTGCAAGTGAGGTAATATATGAACTCTAGTTATGAGAGTATGATGCTTTGTGCAAAAGATACTCAAAATACATGTTCTCCCTTCTTCTTCTATTTCTTAATATATGATGATAGAAACCTCACTTGAGCTATATAGATGATTTATATATGAGGAGTCACTTGTATAAGCTTGACCTATTCTATATTTCCCCCTATATTACACATGTAGCACCCAAGATTGAAATCATGATAAGTTTGACTTTAAAATGGTCTCTTCCCCTTCATATGAAACATGAAAGATATGATGGTGAGATCATGGGATAAACTTAGTATATTCTCTTTTTCCCTTCACATAATACATGCAAGACATAAAAAGTTGAACTCATGAACTTGATATAAAGATATTTTTGGATCATAGGATATATGTTCAGAAATATAGTTCGTAACTTTGATCCTTCTCAATGTATGCTTCTAAGTTGAGTATGAATATCACACCATAGGGTGAAACCCTAATGGTCAAACATGTTACATAAGCCCTTCTTAAGTAGAAAAATTCTAATATCAAGGATGAAGATAAATCTCCTCTAATGCTGAAATCATTGTAAGATGTTGATCATAAAACATATTAATGATGTTAGATTTAAACGATATGAATATCATGACATATAAATGAATTCCACCTGAACATTAAAATTATGAACAAAACATGTACCCTTAGAGGTGATGTAACCCTAATATATCATAATGTCATGTTATGGCTAAGATATTAAGTGGTGCTTCCACATATATAAGGTGGGGTGGACTCACCCAAGAATCTCTAGACCCTAAGCTGACAACTTAGAGTGCATGCAACTATGGTGGTCTTAGAACCTAAGAAATGATGATGTATATGAAGTTGAACTCCTAAATAGCCTCTTAAGGATGAGATTAGTTGAATTTCGATGATGAAATTCCAAAATAAGGTGGGGTGAATGTCATAACCCTGATTTTTGGTTGTTGATATTTAGACTAGTACTTGAGTACATAATTGGAATAAAATGATATAATTGTGGAATTTGAGGTCATTAATGAATTACATGTAGGCAAACTTTACTCTTTTGGATATTCAGTACCTAAATGTGATATATTGATGTCACACAAGCCTATTCCCTTTCTTAACCATGACTTATAGTTGCTAGTTTGGTGTTGGTTGTTGAATGTGGATCAGTAAACAAACGCTGCTCTTGATAACCATGCGGTTACCATCTAATGATATTCATATCATCTTATACCTCCTCTTTACTGGGGGCTGAAGACCAAGTGACGCCCGTATCTACTAGCACGAGTATGGAGGAGTGATAGTTTTGATCCGCAATCCTCGAAGCAGAGTAATGTCTATTAGATCGTAACTAACTGCTCAGGAGGGAGAACAACCAATTGTCATCTACTCCTCCCCATTTCCATTGACAACAGCAAACTACAGATGACCGAGGGGTTGAGGAGCCAAAAGGTAGTGCTTTGGGATTCAAGAAGCATGATCTAGCATGGGAGAGAAAGCCAGTAGGACCAGAAGAGCATGGCTTGTCTCTGAACCTTCAGGCATCTTGGTTGAGTCTGTGAAGATCCCCTGATGGTGTGTGACATTGAATGAGTACAACAGAGTGTGGAGAAGGAACACCCAGACTCTCTTCCTTCAACACTGCCATCCTTCACTGATGCGGCCACCATCTGGGCCATTGAGTTCTACCACCGCCAACAACGTTACTATCCTGAAGGTGTAGACGTACACTTACACAACAGAGCCAGATGGTTGGGGCAGAGATATGACATAATGGTGGATGAAGAGGGGGTAGAGGAGATGGCTTCCGCACTAGATCTCTAGTGTGCAGTGACACTTGCACATAGAAGAGGAATAAATATGCAAACCAGAGGTGGTGTGAGGAGATGAGAACGTGAACCTGCAAAGGAGAAAGGAGAGAGAGACTAAGTGGACGACAAGCCTTGTACTTATCTAGGTTCTTGTTGAGGAGCCAATCCCTCATGGTGACACACATAGAGTAGAGCTTACTGGCAGGGGAAGATGCAAAGGCACGCATGTTGAGAACAGGCCTCACGCAGCAGGCGGCGACAACCCACCTTACTGGAGGCAGAGACGGTGCTTGTCAAGGATGATGCTTGCGGAGACGCCCAGATTGGTGAGCCCATGACCTGGTTGATCCATCCTCTCTACCAATCTTGGTGTCTAGAGGTGAGAGCATCAATCCAGTGAAGAAAACTCCTCAACATCCAGGTTTCCAGGAGGAGGAGGAGTCGTATGATGCCTTGCCTTGCTGTGGCAGCATAGGAACATAGAAGATTATGACGGTGCAACAACACAAGTTGTGTGGGAGACGAAGAACCATGGCAGCTCTGAATCTTTGGATGGAATGAGGATGGCAAGAGGTGTGTCACCACTAGCCTGATCCCCATCGGAGCAGGATGCAGGAGGCGGCGTTCACACCAACGAGCATTCCGTGAGAGATGCGCTGAATCTGGAAGGAAAGGGAGCAAAGCGACCGGGATCAGGAGGAGGAGGTGAACCCAGTTCAGGCCCCAGACCTGCTGGCTGAAGTGCTCTTTCAATGGCCACATGGCGAGTCTGGATCGGCTGCAAAGGTAATTACCTCAGCAAATGTGCAAATCTTCTTTAAATCATAGAAAATACATACGTTATTAGAAAAATACAAACAAAATATCAACATACTCTTAAAAATGTCCCCTTTGTTACTGGACCCCTAGATTCTACCTTTGATCCTTTATTAATAACTATTTATAATTTAGATGTTTATGCTTCTTATCATGATTGCTAAATTAAAATAATTAGACAACAATGTGTATTAAATGTGAGAAAACTAACTTGGAAGCCTAAGATTAGGTGTAAACTAAATTTTTTGAACTCAAATTCGAGTGATATACCCAAATACTAGGTCATTTCTCATTAAAACCTAATTTCATGCTATAACCTCATATTAATTTTAGAAAATAGATTAAGCATCAGAAAATTGTGGAATCTAAACCAGACCTAAATAGTGACATCCCTATTAGTATTAAAATACCGGAGACACATTTTTAGATCAATAACACCTAGATTGGACCTAAATCCTAAAATGGGCCAAAATACCATTAATTATGGTGAATCTTCTATTGATGATCATTAACGTTATTATCAGGTGATGACCAGAGATGTAGATGATCCAGAATATAAGTATGAATCTATGAACTCAGGTACCTGGATATAAGTATAAGAATAGTTTTTGATGGATGATAATTATGAGTAATTGCTTGCATGTATTTGAATATCTTATTGGATGTACATCTATATGTATTGTCAATAAGAACACTAAAGAAAGAAAATGGAATGTAGTTACTGATGGTTCATTAATCTCCCTATTAGAGAGGGAAAGTATTAATGTCGACTAGCACCTCCATAATGGTACAAGGTATGCGGGGAGATCCCTAATGGTACAAGGTACGCAGGGATAGGGCCCAATAATATATGTTGTGCTAAGTCCACCATAGTAATACATGTCCATTGAAATATGGTTAATAACTTGGGTTTACCTGATTTTCTACCTTAAATAATGCTTTCATTTTTCTTATTTCTTTTTCAAGTATTTTAAATATGCCAGCATAGTATAGTATCTTTCAACAACGACCAACTTTATTTTGATTCGATGTTTCACGTATGTTTTAGGTTCAGAGCTAGCATGGGATAAAAGAACATGATGTGAGCAAGTTGTATAGGTTGTACCTATTGTGTAGATCCTGATTAGCATACATGTTCATAGAATTGTCAAATCATCTTTCAATATGTAAATGTAATCCAAGCTGTAATAATTCATGTTGTAAATATACATGTTATTGTTGAGAAATGTTATGGTTGTATGTTCATGTATGCACAAATTTCTTTCGCTTTGCCCTCTGATATGATTGGATGATGTTTTCAGATTCTGACATCTCATTCCCAATAGGGTTTGGAGAAACTAAAATCCGGGGACGTCACAATTGTTGTCGGACTTGCTCCAAGAACAAGTATAACCTTACAACTATCCTTCCCATCTCATAGTTGTTGACGCAATCTACTGTCTTTGGGAATATGGCAAGTTGATTTTTTTTTCTGCTGCCTTACCTGATGCCATATTTCCTTATAGTGGTATCAAAGCCACTTCAATTTACTATGTTTTGTAATTTGATCGATATGTTCAAATTTTGGTTTTATTATTTATTTATTGTATACAATGTGAATAATTAATATGGTTAATATGCATTTCTATTAAATACCACAAATGACCCCAACATATATATATATATATATATATATATATATATATATATATATATATATATATATATATATATATATATATATATATATATATGGGTATATCTTCGCTACCCGTGCAGGTAACTAAGATTTACTACCCGTGCATCAATTTTGTAATGGGATGACACATATATGTAATGAGACAACCAAATTTGTAATGAGACAACATAAATTTTAATACAAAAACTCATTTTGTATTACAACGTTGTTACAGTAATAAATATATATTTATTACTATAACAATGATGTAATACAAAACGAGTCTTTGTATTACAATTTCGGTCATCTCATTACAAATTTGGATTGTCTCATTGCAAATGCATACCTTCCCATTACAAAATTGATGCACGGGTAGCGAAGATATACCCTATATATATATATATATATATATATATATATATATATACATATATATATATATATATATGCAATATACATGTGTCCTTGAAGCATTTTGTTGGTGATTGGTGCATGGTTATTACCTATATACCCCTACACCTTTTGTGCATGGTGTATGGTTATTGTTCCCTTTTATATCTCAATTTACATACCCAATTTCTCTCTTCTTTTCTATATGTAAAAATATTAATTCTTTCCTCCCTATGCTCCCCTAGAATGTAACTTGAGGTTTCACAATTACAATGTAATAATAGGATAGCTTTTAATTCTTGCTATGGAAAAGAAGGAGTTCTACACCAAGCGAGTCAACCATCTTAGGAGAGCCAATCAGTTCAGGAGACAAACCGATCGACTAGAGCATCGTGGAGGCAATGAAATGATGAACCAACCAATCGGGTGGTGGCCCAACCAACCAGATGAAGAGTCCTGACATTGCAAGAATCAGAGGATAGATGACCGATTCAAGCAACCAACTGACCGACCATGAGGACAGCCGGCTGTTTCAAGAGTTGAACCCATCGTTCTAAATTGGTTCAACATAGACCATCATCAATGACATATGATGTGGATCTTAGACAGTAGTAGTTCCTTGTAGCTCCAAGAAATTACATTAGGATGGCCATAACCATTGCTCGTGTTTATTATTGCATGTTTTTGTGGTTATAGAATATGTATGATACATACTAGAAATATGTGGTGAATGGATATGTATATGTATTTATATAAAATCCCTCAAATACAATATTAAGTCTTAGATGCTTTCCATAAGCAACACACATGAAAAACTTGACCAACTAACTGTAGGCTATGCCAATATGTGGTGTGTTGTCCATCTCGTGGAAGTGTGATGGTTGATATGTAGATCTACTAAAGCAGGGTGTATATTCTATTGTGTTGGATTCTAGGTCAGGCTTAACTAGGTGATCTTAATGAGATTAAGTACATAGAGGCATGAAGATGCACTGTGACAAAGAGTTGGGCATACCATCTATCCTAGAGTAGTATTTAGATACAATTGGAAAACGTTTCATACCTAAAAGTCATGTGTTGGCAATCAACCAAATCTTACTCCTGATTTGATGAAATATTTATCTTGGCTCACTAGAGGGTTGTATGATGCAATCTTTCAAATTCATATGTGAAGGTTATCAATTTGAAAAAAAATAGTGGGAGCGATAATTAATTAAAGGCCTAATGAAACATCTTCAAATTCTGCTTACTTAAATCTAATCAAAATGATTGACATTTATAAATTTTTCTTGTAGAGTCAAATGACGAAAAACAACACGATTTCTTTGCAATTGGTGTTTTAGAAGGATAAGTTGAATGACAATAATTTCCATGATTTTTTAGGTCTTTGAAAATTGTTCTTACATAAGAGCACAAGCTCTATGTCCTAGAAACACCAGAGCCAAATGAACCCGATCCCAATGTGCCTAAGGCTGAGAAAGATGCTTCAAAAATCACTTTGAGGATGTCGTAGATGCCAAATGCCTGATGTTGTTCTCAATGAACTATCAGTTGCACATATACCATGATAATATGGATGTGATTGAGATGGTAACACATCTTAAGAACATGTACTAAGATCAGGCACGACAAGAGAGATATGATGTCCCCAAGGCATTTTTCAAGTGCAACATGGAAGAAGGTGTTCCAGTAGGTCCACATGTCTCAAGCTTATTAAGTATGTGGAGAAACTTACAAGAATAAGATTTCCCTTGGGTCAAGAGTTGACCACATATGTGATTTTACAGTCACTACTAGAGTCATATAGCCAGTTTGTCATGAACTACAACAAGAACAATTTTGACAAGACATTGTTAGAATTCCTATGTATATTGAGAACAACTAAAGAACAAGTGAAGAAAGACAAGCCCAAGTCTGTGATGATGACTAACAGAGGAAAGGGAAAGTTTAAGGTTAAAGGCAAATCTACAAAGAGTTCTAAAGCTAGCCAAAAGCCCAATTCTTCGACACTGAAGCCAAAAGGAGGGGTTACCAAGGGAGGCAATTGTCACCACTGTCACCAACCAGACACTGGAAGAGATATTGCCCTCTCTATCTATAGGAACTGAGGAAGAAGGAGGGGATAGAGATATCCACTTTAGGTATATACTTTATTGAGATAAATTCATCTACTTCTTAATATTGGGTACTAGATAACGAATGTGGATCTCACATATGTTTTAAAATGTAGGATCTAAAAAGAAGTAAGCCTTTATAAAAGGGTGAGGTTGAACTGTGAGTTGCAAATGGAGCAATAGTTTCTACCATTGTAGTTGGAGCCTATGATTTATCTCTTCCCACAGGTCTTGTAATAGAGTCAAAGAATTGCTATTATGTACCTGCCATAAGTAGAAAAATTATTTTTGTATCTTGTATGGACAAGGATGGATATATGTTTCATATATAGAATGGTCAATGTTCTATTTCAAAGGATGAGACCTTTTCTAGCAATGATCCAATGTCTTCTGGTTTTTATTTATTAGATCTTAATAAAAATGTTTATAACGTAAATACCAAAAGGTTGAAAATCAACAAATCAAACCAAACATATCTTTGACATTGTCTTCTTGGGCACATCAAGGAGAATTGCATTTCTAAACTCCATGAAGATGGATATCTAGAGTCTTTTGATTTTGATTCAATAGAGACATGTGAGTCTTGTTTGTTGGGCAATATGACAAAGAATCTCCTCACTGGTAACAGTGAGAGAAAAAGTGATATATTAGGAATCATACATACTAATGTGAGTGTCTCTTTTAGACCAAATGCTAGAGGTCGGTATTTGTACTTCATTACCTTCACTGGTGACTTCAGTAGATATGGTTATGATTACTTGATAAAACATATATCTAAATTTTCTTGAAAATTTCAAGGCTTTGATGACTGAGGTACAAAACCAACTTCGAAAAAGTATTAAGGCACTTTGTTCTGGTCAAGGTGGGGAATACTGAAGCCAAGACTTTGAGAACCTTTTACAAGCATATGGTATCGTATCAAAATGAATTGCACCTGGAACACCATACCAAAATGGTGTTACTGTCGGGACCCACTCTTTTGATCATCATAAATACCAACCATTAGAGATAATCCCAAACCTTTTTTCTGAGAAATCCCAAACAATATACGAAAAAAGACAGATAAATTTTTCCTTTTTCTTTCTTCACAAACTCATAAATCAATGTCAGATCAAGGATATCACATTCAGATATCACAAATCATATTCAACTCCATTAAATCTAGAATCAAATCTTGTTCTGATATGCAGTTTTTTTTACATCAGATACATGTACATTGATGAACAAACTTAATCTACAACCCATACAGGGAAAGAGAGAGTACATGGACATTCTAATCTATCTAGATTATGCTATTTATATCTTCCTTGTCATGGCCTCTCCGTTGGATAGCATTATACCTAAAAACATTTGAAACAACCTCATGAGACTCATATAGAACCCCAGTGAGTGGATACCTCCCACTCAAGATAGGTACATGCATCAGCATCAGATTAAGTATAATAAACTTAATGGAAACATGCAGATATTGAAAAGTCTAGCAGATAGATCTATCATAAGTCATTTCTAACTTGCAATGATAATATGATCCAACAGATAAGGTAATCACTTAGACCAATTATAACTTTCAAACATCTTTCAAAGCATGTCTATGAACAAATCAATAGATACTTCTTAGTTTAGATTAAGAATCCTAATGCATGACTGATAAGTCAAGTTATAAGCATTTTGAATCAATACATAACAATAACATTAACTTTGTGACACTCCACCAGCGGGACCAAGAACACATCCTGCAGTCCTTAAGCTGAAGTACACATAATACATATCTACCAAACAATACTATCAAATAGGAAGCAATCCAACTCATATTTAGAATGGATATAAATCCCAACATTTATAACTTGTCATCATGACAGATCATAATATGAAATAGAAATTGTCCATAGAAACATGATTACTTTCCACAACATGAAGATGAATCAATAATGAAAAATCATCAACTAGTAGTAAAAGGAATGTTATAATCATTCAAATCATGTTCTACATGGCTTATCATCTTTTATTCATTTGCCCTGAAACTACTTGGCTTGTACCTCACCAAGTAGAAGTCGCCACGCCTGATTCTCGTGTCAACAACTCACCGTCACTATCTTAGGGTTTAACCGGACACCCTAAGATATCAACAACAGACCCTGGCCACCTTAGGGTTGCCTAAAGAGGCTCACATCCTCATCTCAGGTACACGAGATAGGAACCAACAAAGCAATATATCACATATCATAGTATTTCACATAATTTTCATTTCACATTTCACATATTTCATTTCATCAGAGTCTATTCCATCTAAACATAGACTTTCACAGCAAGGATTTAGGGCCAGAGCCACTCCAGATGACTCACTCATAAATCCTGGTGGTTTAACCTTTAAGGTCTCAATCCACACTCTGGAAATCCTTCTCATAATTCATTGATTACTACAAGGAGATCTATTTTGTTTCCCCAGTGTGGTCCTCGGGGGAACTCACGGTGTTCAGGGCACCTAACTAAATGTTCCATCATTTCACTTGTTATTAGTCTCTTTTACTCGTCTTAAAAGAATTTAAAACATCATACATAATATTTGTGTATTCTCGCATAACTAGAATAACATGAAATAGATCAAGTTTATCAATAAGGAAAATGATCAAAGTAAGAAGCACAATAAATCTATAGATTGCAACACATATGATTATTTCAATTTTCTACATCATCTCACAGCAATCATAAATAGTGGGCTTTCTGCCCGAGACATAATCTTATTATCCAACATTTACCCCATCAGGGTTTTATCATCATTAGTGGGCTTTCAGTCCTAAACATAATCTCATTATGCAACATTTACCCTTATCAGGGTTTCTCAATGTAAGGAGTGCATGTTAAATTCAATTTCAACATAAATCGTATCGGTTCATTCTATATCATAGTTATGAACAAATATTAGAAGAGGCATTAGAACTAGCAACAGTAAACACATATAGATATCATGTATCATTTCTCATACTCAGAATAGATTTATCATACAACATACGCCTTATTCCATCTAATATGAATAGATGCCAATAATTTCATGCATATACATGCATAACAGACTTAGTTCTCTTCTTCTTTTATTTCACATTCTTCATATGGGTTTACTAATCAACACATGTTGATTATCTATTGAATTCCCTTAAAACCACTCATTCTCATAGTACAAGTATTCTATCAAACAATCACAATACAAGAGCACATTCTTGTAAATTAATTCAAATGCTTGAACCTCATCTTTTAATTGAATTAAACTACAATTATGTACATTCCTTAATCCCTCATTTGAGATTGTCATTCATTAGCACCATCTAGCTCAAAATTTTAGGGTTAGAGTTTTTTTATTAAATTCATCTACTATTTCTCATCTTTTTCCTTCAATTCATATTCATTAATCTCAACTTCTCTCATGTCATGTTCATTAAATTACTGCAACCAATCATTTTTAACTCACTTGATATACAATACTTCTCTGTTCATTGATATCCATCAAAGTCTAGTTTTAGTATGTTTCGTTCAATTTTTCTTAACTCTTAAGCCACATGTAATTAAAACAAAGTATTAAAGACTTCATCATAATGACTTCATTAGTTTCATCTTTAACTTGCCATCACCATCAATACATTTTTTCTTCATATCATTTCTTATATGTAGATAAGTGTACCATGTCATTATGTTCTAATGTGATTCCCATAATCAACAATTATCATTCTTTATTATACTAAAACAAATGCATTAGACTTAGATGATATTAATAAGACTCATCATATTTGATTGAAGTATTAATACTGTCAACTTCAACATTTGATCACATTTACAACATCATATACAAGTTCTAGATTTATCACTCATAATATTCTTAATAATAAACTTTTAGCATTTTCAAGAAGTCATTCCTTAGTTCAACATATCATAAGAATCATATCATTCATTAGCCCAATCATGACTCAAGGGTTCATTAGGGTTATTCACAAACATGGAAATCCTAGTTTCCATTTTCACACATTTCATTCATCAATCATAAGTATACATTGATCAATTGACTCATTTGATTCATTTCCTCAACACAAACCCTAATCAGGATATGTGGTCATTCAATTCCATTAACATTCAACAATACACTTGTATAATACAATCTAGTACAATTCAAATATGATTCTATACATGTCAATTCAATTCCAACCATATCGGCCATTAGGTTGATTTTTAGGCTAAATTTACATGAAGTAGCATTGTCATATACCCATAAGATTATCCATGTATCCTCAATCAATATATAAGGAACTAATCAAGTTCCAATCAATGAGAAATAATCAAAATTAGTAGAATTGGATCCCCCAATATCTTTCCCAAATCAAATCCATTCACATACATATAAAAACAAGGTTTCTGATTGTTTTAACCGGATACAATTAGGCTTTCAACATGATTACAAAGCTTAGGAGGGAGAAAAACACTCACCTCAAGTGCCAAGCACCTTAAATTCGTAGGACAACCTCTGAATTTTTGGAAACCCAATCAAACTCTCGCAATAGAATCCAATTCTTTCTCCTCTCAACTCGGAAACCCTATAAATGGGGATTAGAAGAGAAAGAATGAGAAAAGGGGGAGATTTGATGTGATTTCAAATCAAATCAGGGGAGGGACGGAATATTAACATGTGAGAGAAGATTCACCATAAAATGCTATGCAAATAAGCTAAACATACTTGATTTCATCATATCTTGGATAGAGAAACCCTTGGTCAACATCTCCTCCACTTTCTCTTCTCAAATCCCTAACTCTTCTCCCTCTCAAGAATTTCATTTCTATGACAGGAAGGATGAGTTATGAGAGCTCCTTGTGTGTTAGTTTAGGTATATAGATGAATTGATGTGCTTAGAACATTTGCAAACAAGTCCCTCTATGTATTTTTATTTTGCTCAGACTGGTTGGTCGGCTGAGTTATAAACTCGACCGAAACCACACGTTTCAGAACTCAAACCTCATATAAAAATTATGAAACTTTAACCCAATGTCTCTAATTGAGTTTTTAAGATACAATAAAAAAATTAGATCATTTGGAGTTACCAATAAATAAATAAAAATCAAATACTACACTCTTATATTGCACTCAACAACATGAATAGTTGAGTGTGTCCTACATACAACTTGACTGACACCCCTCTCTGTAGGGATAAAAAAATCATCCAAAAATTACAAATATTTAATAGGGTATCTATAATGGAGTTTGACAACTAAAATTAAAATTGGATATCAATTAGATATACCAATAAACTAATAAAATTCAATTACCACACTTCTATATCAATATGAAAATATGATCGGTCGAGTTTGAAACTCGAGCGATAAACAAGTCAGAACATTCTTCAAAATTCTGATATTTTTCAATATTGTTCACATTTTATATATCCAAATCATATCGAAATTTGATTTAAATCATAATTACACATATAATAATAAAAATCATTTAGTGAGACATTATACTTATCAAATTTTGTATTCATGTCATGAAAACCCTAATATGGGCCTATTAGGGTTTCTAAATCTTAACCCTAATTATGTGAATCAAAGTATGATTAAACATTCTTGTTGTATTTAAAACATAAAAACTTAACTACCATCATTAATCAAGTTTTAAACAATGATCAACTTAATTAAGCATACAATCATCCAAGTAAACCCGAATTAAATGACTAATTTGAAAACGGGTCATTACAGTTACAAAAAGAAGGTATTACACATTGCTAGATATGGTGCAATCAATCATGAGTTTTGCTTATCTGTCGACTTCCTTATGGGGTTATTCTCTTGAAACTGTAGCTTTTACACTAAATTGTGTACCATATAAATCAGAGTAAAAGACACCATATGAGAGATGGACTGGGAAGCATCCCAAATTGTCTTTTATGAGGATTTGGGCATGTCAATCAATGTTAAGAAAATGTTTCCTAAAAAGATGGGCCCGAGATCTAATAAATGTTATTTTTTTGGATATCCCTATAAAACCAAAAGATACTACTTGTATAACCCAACTGACAACAAAGTGTTTGTTCTAGGGGATAATGCATTCTTAGAAAAGGAATTCATTTCCAAAGGAATTAGTGGGAGAAAGATAGAACTCAAAAAATTTTGAGACCATCAAGAAAACATTGATCCAGAGGAGGTACAAGAGGAACATAGATAGTCACAAAACATTGTGGAGTCTCAAATTTCTCAAGTAACACATGAGACTCATAGATTTAGAACTAGACAACTTGAGCTAGAAAGATTTGGTTATCTTGTGACTCAAGAATGCAATGATTTGGTCATTGATGATGAGCCAACTACCTACCTATAGGTGAGGAGGTCATTTCCTTCTGATAGTAATATGACGTCAACTGTCATTCATGGTGACATATGAAGTGTCCACTGACAACAGACATCTATGTGAAACTTTAAGAAAGATGCTTGCTACTACGAGGATATTGTCGCTGGACTTGCTCCAGGACCAAGTATAACCTCTCAACCATCCTTCCCATCTCATGTTTGTTGATGTGATCTTATTTCTTTGGAAATATGGCTAGTTAAAATTTTGTTTCCTCTACCTTACATGATACCATATTTCCTTACATTTATCTCCTCCTTCTACCGATTTTGCATTCCAATAGTAGTGCCTTCTAGTTTTTTTTTATTTTTTGTTCCGTAATTTCTTTTCTTAGATTTTTGTAATTTGTTTTCCTACCCATTCTGGCAGTGTATCTCCTCCTTCTACTAAGTTTCTGTTCCCATAGTACTGCCTTCTAGTTGTTTTATAGTTTGTCTTTTTAGCTTATATTTGTAATTTTAAGTTCTTTGTAATCTCTGACTAACCCCTTATCTTGTTTTAGTTTCTTTTCATATTTTTTGTTTCTTCTAATTTAGAATTTTTTTCCTTCTTCCTTCCTTAGATCCCTTTTGTAAATCAATTCTTAAAAATCTTTTCAAATGGAGCGGTGAAAACATTATGGATCACAATGTAAACCATGTGGTTATTACAACCATACCACACTAGATTGTCCTAATGTGTCCCCATATTATGGTAACACCTTATACAATCTCGAGTTCTTCTATCCTGGTGGACATGATTTAAACCCACAATTTCCAAAGGGCCATTGTAAGGAACAATGTATCCTTTATCCCTATTTAAATGAGGACTAACAAAACCTTGGGGTATATGAACCTATTTGTGAAACCCAATTTACTCATAAAAAAATAAGAGTGACTTATGGCCCTAAAAGGATAGTAGCCAAACAAAAGGAACATTAGAAACTTGACGATCCTAGATAGCTACTTGTCTAGAAGCCCAATCAAAGAATTTGGATTGCCCAAATGTGTCCCCTCATATTGTAGTGGAACCTTGTAATGTCGATTCTTCTCACCAAGATGTATATAATGAAAATTACAATCCAGAATCATTTGAGGGTTACTATGACGAACAATGATACACTTATCAAAATGAGCTATTCTATGAACAAGAATGTTATGGGGCCGTTATGATGAGGGTAACTGGTCAAATTTTGAGGTTCATTAACCTATTTATGAAAACCAATATTTACCTTGGCAGGAGGAACGAACTAGAGCCCTAGAAACAATCATAGCGGAGAAACAAGAAATAAAAAAAATTTGAGAAGCCTTGTTAGAAACTTTACTAGAGACCCAATCAATGAGAACCCTAGAGAAGTTAGAGAAACCTAAATGTTTTTTTCTTGGATATGACAACGATGATCCCATATCTACGTCATTTAGGTATGATCCCACCCAAATAGCGTTGACCAAGGAGTGTCACTCTCCATGCAATGAGGATGTTGGTATCCCAACCTGACAGCCCCTAATTTTTGGGAACTATTAAGTACCTAATTAAGTTTCTGATGAAATCAATGTAGGATACATAACCAGTTATGATAAGGTTCCACCCGATTTTCATGGTATTTGGATTTAAGGGAAAAAGAACAAAAAGAGGAACATTTGTGTAATTGATACTATCCTTGAGGTTTGGGAATCTGATATTTAATTTTACGATATGAGATGATCACTAAAGTAGAATAATAAAGGAGATAATATGACTACAATTAATGGTTTGATCTTTAGACATAGTTAAAACCCTCATATTAAGTAAATTAAAGATGATCAAATGTATCATAGGAAACATAAATTGAGGAATTATGTCAATTCACACTTTGAATTATTATAATCAAGAATCTGATCAATATCTAAGGCCCTTGAAAGACCAAGGAGTGGGCCATGTGCCTTAGAATCCAATTGTAGCCTAATTGGGCCAATTAGAATTCCCATATGGATCCTTGGAGTATAAATTTGGGAATTAAGTATTCTGTGTTCATGATAAATACCCGAGGTATTATTATCTAATGGGGAACTTAGATATAAAATTATGGGAGAAATTTTAGATGATTTTGATTTATCTAGTGGCCTAGACAATTAAATTATTAATTATCCATTATATACATAAAAGGAAAGTTTGTAGTAGTTATCATATTAGTTTTGATGTAATATTTTTATAAAGAAAAGATAATGAAAAAATGAAGTTAATCCAAAAATTTGGAGTTAAGTGGGGTCATAATGTGTCTTATATAATTACATATCCAAATTGGACTTTTATTAAAAAGAAGAAAAATAAAATAAAAAAGGGTGCGACACCAGTCCACACGGACTGGATATCCACAACCCCTATTTGCGGGGTCCAAACAGGGGACCCAAGAAGAAGGGGGTGTTTCCTGAGATCATTTATCTAATAGGCTATAAAATCCCTTGATTCTTGTAGATTGGTGGCGGCCAGACCCTATGTCAGGGTTTTTGATGCAAATTGCGAGAGAGAAGGAGAAGAAGAGAGTTAGTGGCTATGAGGTCTATGGTTAGGGTATCTTGAGTCTCGACCTCCCTTTTCACCAAGAAGGTGCCGCCCATGGCATGGAGGCCCAGCCTAAGCCATTAGTGGTCTTAGCTTGTAGAACGATAATCTCCAAATTGGGTTGGGGTCGCTGGAGAGCATTCTCACAGTGGATGGGAGATGACTTCCTGCGGCGATCCTCTCTAGGCTATCTGGTGCTGAAAGAAGTGGGGCACAGGGTGGATCCATGACCAAGAAAAGAGAAGGAGAGTAGGGATGTTGCTGAGTATCACCTTTAGATCCCAAATCAACGACTGAGGTCGATCCAAACTAAGGCACTACTAAAAATTCATATCTTGGGATAGGGAGCTCGATTTTCAGCAAACAAGGTATCTATGGAAATATAATGATGTATACTATCTCATAAATATACACCCATATAGTTATTTGGATGTTTGATAATTATCATAATTTGATTAATGAAAGCTATGAAACTTCAATTTGCTGTACATTGAAAATAGCAAATGACTTTATATATTTGTGAGTATTTTACATTAAGTGTATTTTGATATCTTTAATGTGATTCCACATCTGGATCAGTGATATTTGAAGTTTTACCCATATTTTTGATGTAAACCCTAACAAGGGCATTATTAATATTTCACCAATTGAATCAGAATGAGATGATTTGAGATTTTTAACTGATCTTAATATACATTGTTCTTACTGCTTCTAAAGTATTGATAGAGTGTTATGTATATTTGTATTTGTATATCATTTTTTGGCCTAGTGACCATTATGTAAGATGATTTATTACTAATTATGAGACAACATGTATTTTATGTGTCTATCGAGTATGGAAAATGATTGCAATTATTTTTTCATCTGATTTCATAAATAAGTCAGTAAGAGTAGTATATGTGAGTATGTTTGGAGTTACTCTTCGTTTGTGAGGTATATACTTATATATATTAGAACATATGATGTTTTTGGTTTATATTGATATATTAGTA
Organism: Alisma plantago-aquatica; assembly: GCA_963693085.1. Classification (NCBI taxonomy): domain Eukaryota; kingdom Viridiplantae; phylum Streptophyta; class Magnoliopsida; order Alismatales; family Alismataceae; genus Alisma; species Alisma plantago-aquatica. The sequence goes on along the minus strand of OY856410.1, from coordinate 454,484,397 downwards.
TAGGTATGATATATAATGTGTGAATTGGGTTTAGTCTTATGTTTAGACACTAAATACACTTTAAATAAGAGATGGATTTAGTTAAATAAGACCCCCCTAAGTTATAATATAAGGTTGGGATGATGGGGTTCAAGGATTTGAAATGGAGGGAAATATACAAGGACTTACAAAAATATGTTGATGTCCATGTGATTAGGTTATGGAACAAGGAATCTAGACTACACTAAGGATATCCTCAAATAAGGTAAGTGGGCCATATCCATTGAATTTCATGACTATTATGTTTCATCCTACACCTTCCTACAAAGTTACTTAGAAAATAAGTTAATTTAAGAGTTAGTAATAATAACTTGTCATGCTTAGAGTAATCAGATTTCATTCATATTGAATGATGTTTCTTTATTATTAAATTCCAAGAATTTGATATTTACATGACTATCAGATATTCAGAATTTCTCTATTTACTTTAGTTTTCTTCTCAAGCTTTTAGACTCATATGTCGTATATCTGATATCAGAATGTAACTAAGTTATGGTTAAATAAGAGTTTAACATTTAGATTTATTTAGACAATATGAATCTAGATTTCAAATCTTCGGTTTAGATTACACATTATGAGTAGTAGTAGATTAGATCCAGATACCTAATAAGAGTCTTAGATACAATCTCAGATATTTAGTAATGAAGATATATATTCAGATTCAGAGTTTGAGTTCTGAGTTAGATTCAGTTTAGAATTAAAGAACAAAGATACATAGTTAAAGATAATGGTTTAAGATTCAAAGATAAGAAATTAAGAACAAATCCAGAGATAAGAGATTAAGATTCACATATAAGAGATTAAGATTCATAATAAGAAATCTAGAACAGAGATAGAAAATGACATCAGAACATTAAATTATATATGTTACAAGATAAGTCCTCACTAGATAGTACTGGGAAAATTTTGAGGGTGCACTATGCCAGACACTATAGGTGGCACAGAGGGCACATTACTCCAAACACAGGGTGTGATACACCATAGAGGACATTTTGGTGTCAATAGAGGGCACATTGCGCTAACAGAGGGTGCATTGCACCATAGAGGACACTTTGGTGTTAATAGAGGACAATTCGGTGTCAACATAGGAAACTTCAGTGTCAATAGAGGATGACTTATCATATAATGGTGGCCACAAATAGATAAAATACATAAATAAAAGACACATCAATTCAATATAAGTTTACAAATTTTAGATATTAGTTCAAGTTTTAGTTATATCATATTTTTGTTTATCTTATTAGAAGTTTAATGAAACTTACTCTGACCTAGATATCCATTTGTACATGGTTGGGTATAAGATGTCTGCAAGTACTAATATTCACGAATATCAGTCAAGATAGAGAATTTTCTAGGTGGAGCTCCATCTACACGATCCAAGATATTAAGACAAAGTACCTATTTTAGCATCATGTATATAGATTTCATTATCAAGTTTTATGTAACTTTCTTTTGTGAGAATATGATGAAAAATTATTTCTTACAAAGTCTACAATGGTTTGTATCTATCATTATTGTAATCACATCTTATGTTAGTATCACTCGCCAGTTGGGGAAAAAATGGCTTCTTCTCATGTGATTAGAAAACTTGGGTGTTATAATATGGTATCAAAGCAATAATGTAGATGGCCATCAGAAAAATTATCATATTCTTAGTTTAGATTGCCTACTAAAAAAAGTGACACTAGATAGATTTAGAAATGCAATTAGTAATCTTGGTAATCAAAGAAGTGGATGAAAGATAGTAGAATCCAGGTTAGAGGTTCAATCAGGCAATAAAAGTTGAGATATATATTAGGGCTAGTGTCTTGCTAATTTTGACTTTTATGTTGATTTTAGATTTGAGTATATCCTACCCTCTATTTTTCACACATGTTTGTGGTATGTGACACAAGCTTATGAGATTTTTTTAGATGGGATGTTATATGCATAAATTTAAACTTATTATGCTTGTCTCATTCTTTCTAGTACATATGGTATGGGACATGTGTACATCTAGAAGAGATAAATATGATTATACATGGCACTTTTAGATGTATGACCATCCGACACGCATCAAGAGGTGAAGAAGTTTACATAAAGGTTTGAGGTGGATGATCTCCTAAACCTAATCTCATACATATTAGATTCCTAGAATGCATACCAAAAGTAGATAATTGAAATATATGAGTGAGTTGTCTTTGCAGTGGAATAATGATTAATGGGAGATGAGGTCTTTTCCTACAATACATGATGAGAATTAGAGAAATCTTGATGTCCTTAGTACTCTTATCCCAAGGAAGGATTATAGTCACAAGTTTAATCATGATGATTGTTAAAGAAAATACATGAGGATGATAGAATGAATGTTATGAACCAAGTTTAAGCTCATGATATGATGATTTCTAGAAGTGATTAAAAGTCTATAGAGTTACACATGAGGATTATTTAAGTACATGGTAATACAAGATATGTGATACTATGGATCATTGGTCGAGGATGGAAATAATATGTAGTTATACTTTATGTGGATATGAGATATAGCCTAGAAAAGACGATTCATTAATGTTTCTTTGTATATTTCTAGGGATAATAATGCTTACATGGTAAGTTAGTGACTACAAATACCTTGGGCTTATGTAGATAAGAGTTCTAGAATAAGATGAAAAAATGTCAATTTTACCTGATAATGTAGTATATGATAAGAGGAGAAGGGAGTTTGAATGACTTTAGTGTGGGATTTCACAAACAAAAGTATGTGGTCCATGCCCATGAGTATTCAATTATAGTCACACTTAATATGTCCACATGTTGGATACCACTCAACAAGATGTCCATAATTTACTTGATATTATGATCTCAATCAGAGTTATGTAGTTAAGATTGATTAGTGAAGATTAATGTGTTGGTGATTTAGTTTCAAAGTAAATATATGTTGTTATTGTTTGTCACAATGATCATTTTATGATATATGTCCATTAAGAGTTATGATTTAAGATTTCATGATAAGTATTTATCAATCTCAACATATTTATATGAATCTTAAATAATACTTTCATATTTTATGTGTCCTAATGTTTCAAGATATTAAGATATGACATGCAAGTAAGTTTTTTCTATACCTTCATAGGTATATGCTTACTTAGCATAAGATCTTGAGTAGAGACATGTTAATAAGATTTCTTATAATTATTAAGATCTAAGAATTACATGCATGATATGATTATAAGATTTGAATGCATTATGTCATGATTATATTTCTAAAATAAGATCCATGTATTAAGATTTAAGATCATGGTAGGACCATGAGGTATAGATGTATTACAGTTCATATAAGATAAGATTTAATAAGATGACATCAGATTATCAAGTTGGATCCATGACATAGTCCAGGTCAACTCAAGAGACATGACGCAGGCCCTTTTGGGCAAGTCATGTTTCCTAAACACCCTAGCGTAGGACAATATAAGAGAGACATAACCCAAGAACCTTTGTGCAGGTCATGAGATCGAGGTTCCAGAGTACAAGTCTCTAGAAAAAGGAACGTAAAAAGAAAGAATTAAGAGTACAGAAACAATAGTCATTTATGCTTAAGATTTTCCCATAGATTTCCATGTTAGTTGTACGTGATAGTTCAATAAGGATGTTAGGCATAGTTAGTTATTCATGAGAAGGACATACTTTGAAGGTTTCTGTGAGACTTTATGGCAATTGTCAAGAGTTAGTCTAAGCAAGACCCTAAGGTTGGTAGCCTCCTACACTTTAACCGAATTTCAATGACAAAGTTACCAAAAAGGTGGGTCGTATTGTCACGCCCTAATTTTTGGGACCTAGAAAGTACTTGATTAAGTTAGTAATGAAATCAATATAGGATAGATGAATGGTTATAATAAGGTTCTACCCAATCGTCATGGTATTTGGATTTAAGGGAAAAAGAACACATAGAGGGTCATTTCTATAATTAGTTAATCCTTCAAGTCTAGGAATCTGATATTTAATTTCATGATATGATGTGATCACTAAAGTAGAATAATGAAGGAGATATAAAGACTACAATTAACGGTTTGTACTTTAGACATAGTTAAAACCCTCATATTAAGTAAATTAATGATGATCAAATCTATCATCAAAACCTTCCATTGAGGATTTATGTCAATTCACAATTTGAATTATTGTAATCAAGAGTATGATTAGTCTTTATGGTGCTACAAATTCCTAGGAGTGGGCCATTTGCCCTAGAACCTAATTATAACCTAATTTGGCCAATTAGAATTCACATATGAGTCATTGGAGTACAAATTTGGGAATTTAGTATTTTGTGTTCATGATAAATACTCGAGGTATTTTTAGTTGATGGAGAAATGAGATATAAGATTATGAAAGAAATTTTAGATGATTTTATTTATCTAGCGGCCGAGAAAATTCAATTATTAATTATCCATTATTTACATAAAAGACAAGTTTTTAGTAGTTATCATATTAGTTTTGACCTAATATTTTGGTGAAGAAAGACAAATCAACATATGCAGTTAATCCCCAAATTTGGAGTTAAACGAGGTCATAATGAGTTTGATATAATTACTTCTCTAAATTGACTTCTTTAATAAAAGAAAAAAAGAAAATAAAAAGGGGTGCGACACCAGTCCACACGAATTGGGGAGCCGCAACCCCTATTTGCAGATCCGAATAGGGGTCCAAGAAGGGGTGGGGGGCACTTCCTAAGATCCTTTCGCTAATAGGCTATAAAAGTCCTTGATTCTTGATGCTTGGTGGTAGTCAGACCATGTTCTAGGTTTCTGACGCAAATTGAGAGAGAGAGAATGAGAAAAATAAAGGAGAAGAATAGAGTTAGTGGTTGTGAAGTCTATGGATAGGGGACCTCAAGTCTCGACCTCCCTTTGCACCAAGAAGGCCCACCAATGACATGGAGGCCCAGCCTAAGCCATTAGTGGCCTCATCTTGCAGAACAGGGGCCTCCACACCAAGGTTGGGGTTGTCAGAGAGCATTATCACAGTGGCTGGGAGATTGCTTCATTCTTTGAGACTCTCTAGCTATAAAGTATTGAAGAAAGTGGGGCATAGGGTGGATCCATGACTAAGAGAAGAAAAGGAGAGGAGGGCTGCCACTGAGCATGACCTTTAGATCTCAAAGCAATGGCTAAGGTTGATCCAAACTAATGTACTTTTAGAAATTCATATCATGGGATAGGGAGCTCAATTTTTAGCAAAAAATGTGTCTATGGAAAGCTAATAATGTACACTATGTCATAAATATACACTGATATAGTGATTTGGATGTTTGATCATTATTATAATTTGATTACTAAAAGTTAAAAATTTTGAATTTGTTGTACATTAAAGATAGAAAATGACTTTATAAATTTGTGAATGATTTATAGTAAGTGTATTTTAATATGTTTAACGTGATTCCGCATCCTGGTTAGTGTGATTAGAAGTTTTACCAAGATTTTTTACGTAAAACCTAATAAGGGAATTATGAGTATTTCACCCATTAAATTGCAATGGAACGATTTGAGATTTTTACTTGGATCTTAATATACAATATTCTTACTATTTCTAACATTTTGATGGAGTGTTATGTATCTTTATATCAATATATGATTTTTTGGCCTAAGTGACCATTATGTAAGATGATTTATGATTATTTGTGAGACAACATGTATTTTATGTATCCATTTAGTATGGAAAATGGTTCTAATTATTCTTTTCCTCTGATTCCATAAATTAGTCACTAAGTGTAGTATATGTGCATATGTTTGGAGTTTATTCTTTGTATGTGAGGTATATACTTAGATATATTAGGACATATGATGTTTTTGGTTTATATGATTATCTAAGTATAGGTATGTTATATAATGTGTGAACTAAGTTTAGTTTAATGTTTAGACATCAAATGTGCTTTAAATAAGAGATGGATTCAGTTACATAAGAACCCCCTAAGTTAGTATATAAGGTTGGGATGATGGGGTTTGAGAATTTGAAATGAAGTAGGGAAATGTGCATGGACTTGTAGACATATATTGATGTCCAGGTAATTAGGTTATGGAACAAGGAATCCAGACTACGTTAAGGATATCCTCAAATAAGGGAAGTGGGCCATATCCATGGAATTTCATTAGTATTATGTTTCATCCCAAACCTTCCTACAAAGAAACTTAGAGATTAAGTTACTTTAAGATTTTAGTGTTCATAACCTCTAATGCTTTGAGTAATTAGATTTCGTTCAACTTGAGTTATGTTACTATATTATCAAATTCCAAGCACTTGAGATTTACATGACTATTAGATATTCAGAATTTCTCTATTTACTTCTATTTTCCTCTCAAGCCTTTAGACACATATGCCATATATCTGATATAAGAATGTAACTAAGTCATGGTTAAATAAGAGTTTTAGATTAAGATTTATTCATACAATAAGAATATATATTTCAGATCTTAGATTTAGATTATAGATTGTGGGTAGTAGTAAATTAGATCCAGATACCTAATAAGAGTCTTACATCCAATATCAGTTATTTAGTAATGTAGATACATATTCATACTCAGAGTTTAGAGTTTAGATTTAATTTAGTTTAGAATTAAAGAACAAAGATATATAATTAGAGATAATGGTTTAAGATTTAGAGATAAGAAATCAAGAATAGAGTCATAGATACAAGATTAAGATTCAGAGATAAGAGATTAATATTCAGAATAAGAAATTCATAAAAGAGATAGAAAATGGCATTAGAACATTTAAATATATACATTATCGGATAAGTCCTCACTAGAGAGTCCCAGGATGATTCGGAGGGTGCAATGTGCAAGACACTACACATGTCACAGAGGGCACATTGTGCCAAACCGTGGGTGTGTTGCACCATAGAAGACACTTTGGTGTCAATAGAGGGGACATTGTGCCAACAGATGATGCATTGCAACATAGAGGACACTTCGGTGTCAACAGAGGACAATTCTGTGTCAACACAGGACACTTCAGTGTTTATAGAGGAGGACTTATCATATAATGGTGGCCACAAACAGATAAAAGATATAAATAAAAGTCACATTAATTCATTATAAGTTTACAACTTTTAGATATTAGTTCCAGTTTTAGTTATATCATATTTATGTTTTTCTTATTAGAAGTTCAATGACACTTATTCTGACCTAGGTTTCCCTTTATACATGGTTGGGGACAAGATGTCTATAGGTACTAATATTCAAGAAGATCAGTCAAGATAGAGGATTTTCTTGGTGGAGCGCCATCTACACAATCTGAGATATTAAGATAGAGTACCTATTTTTGTATCATGTGTATTGACTTCATTATCAAGTTTGATGTAAGTAAATTTCTTTTGTGAGAATATGATGATAATTTATTTCATACACAATATATGATGGTTCGTATCTATCATTATTGTAATTGCATCTCATTATAGTAACACTCTCTAGTTGGAAAAAATTGGCAAATAAGAAAAATGGGGTGTTACAATATGGTATCAGAGCAATAATGTAGATGGACATTAGAAAAATTCTCATATTCTTAATTTAGATTGCCTACTAGAAACCAAGTGAGACTAGAAAAGTTTGGAAATATAGTTAGTAATCCTAGTAATCAAAGAAGTGGATCAAATATAGTAGAATCTGGGTTTGAGGTTCAGTCAGGCAATAAAAGTTGATATCTGTATTACGGTTAGTGTCTTGTTGCTTTTGACTTTTATGTTGACTTTAGATTTTTGTATATGCTACCCTCTCTCTTTCCCACATATGGTATGGGACACAAGCTTATGTGATTTTATAGAGGGGATGTTATATGCATAAATCTAAACTTATTATGCTTGTCTCATTCTTTCTAGTGCATATAGTATGGGACATGTGTACAGTTAGAAGAGATAAATATGATAAGACCTAGAAATTTCAGATGTCTGACCAATCGACATGCATCGGGAGGTGACATAAAAAAGTTTACAGGATAGTTTGACGTGGATGGTATCCTAAACCTAATATCATACCTATTAGAGTCCTAGAATGAATACCAAAAGTAGATAATTGAAATAGATGAGTGACTTGCCTTTAGAGTGGAATAATGACTAATGGTAGATGGGGTATTTTCCTACTATACATGATGAGAATTGGAGAACTCTAGATGTCCTTAGTACTCTCATCCCAATGAGGGATTATAGTCATAATTTGAATCTTGATGGTTGTTAAAGAAAATACTTGAGGACGATATAATGAATGTTATGAACCAAGTTTAAGCTTATGATATAATGATTGCTAAAGGTGATTAAAATTCTATAGGGTTATAAATGAGGGTTATTTAAGTATATGGTAATACAAGATATGTGATAGTATGAATCATTGGTCAAGGATGGAAATAATATGGAGTTCTACTTGATTTGGATATGAGTTAGAGTCTAGAAAAGAGGATTGATTAATGTTTCATTGTATATTTGTACAGATAATAATGCTTATATGGTAAGATAGTGTCTACAAATACCTTGGGCTTATCTAGATAAGAGTTCTAGAATAAGATGAGGAAACATCATTTTGACTTGATAATGTAGTATATTATTAGAAGAGAAGGGAGTCTGAATAACTTTAGTGTGGATTTCAAAAACCAAAGTATGTGGTCCATGCCCAAGAGTATTCAATTATAGTTACACTTAATATGTTTAAATGTTGCATACCACTCAGCAAGATTTCCATAATTTACTTGATAGTATGATCTTGATCAGAGTTATGTAGCTAAGATTAATTAGTGAAGATTAAGGTGTTGGTGATTTTGTTTCAAAGTGAAGATATTTTATTATTGTTTTTCAAGATGATCATGATATATGATATAAGTCCATTAAGAGTTATGCTTTAAGATTTCATGATAAGTATTTATCAATCTCAAAATATTACATGATTCTTAAATAACAGTTACAAAATTTTTGTTATCCAATATTCTAATATATTAAGATAAGACATGAAAGTAAGTTTTTTCTGTACCTTTATAGTTATATGCTTACTTTGCCTAAGATCTTGAGTAGAGACATGTTAATAAGATTTCTTATAATGATTAAGATCTAAAAATTACATACATGATATGATTATAAGATTTGAATGCATTAAGTCATGATTACATTTCCAAGTTAAGATCCATGTATTATGATTTAAGATCATATTAAGACCACGAGGTATATAGATGCATTATGGTTCATATAAGATCAGATTTAATAAGATGACATAGATTATCGAGTTGGACCCAAGACAGAGTCCAGGTCAACTCAAGAGGCATGACGTGGGCCCTTTTGTGCTAGTCATGTGGCCCAAACACCCTAGTGCAGCCGAATATAAGAGAGACATAACCCAAGAACCTTAGGTTCAGGTCATGAGACCCAAGTACCACAGTAAAGGTCTCTAGAGAAAGGAACATAAAAATAAAGAATTAAGAGTATAGCAACAGTAGTCATTTATGCTCAAGATTTTCCTATAGATCTCCATGTTAGTTGTACGTGATAATTCAATGAGGATGTTAGGTGTAGTTAGTTATCCATGAGAAGGACATACTTTGAAGGTTTTGGTGAGACTTTATGGCAATTGTTAAGAGTTAGTATATGCAAGACCCTAAGGTGGGTAGCCTCCTACACTTTAACTGAATTTCAAGGACAAAATTCCCAAAATGGTGGGTATTAGTATCACACCCTAATTTTTGGGACCTATCAAGTACTTGATTAAGTTACCGATGAAATCAATATAAGATAGATAAATGATTATAACAAGGTTCACCCAATTTTCATGGTATTTGGATTTAAGGAAAAACCACAGAGAGGGTCATTTCTATAATTGGGATTATCCTTGAAGTCCGGCAATATAATATTTAATTTCATGATATGAGGTGATCACTAAAGTAGAATAATGAAGGAGATATAACGACTAGAATTAATGGTTTGAGTTTTAGACATAGTTAAAACCCTCATATTAAGTAAATTAATGATGATCAAATGTATCATATGAAACTTCAATTGAGGATTTATGTCAATTAACACTTTGAATTATTCTAATCAAGAATATGATTAATATCTATGGTTCTAGGAGGACCAAGGAGTGGGCCACATGCCCTAGAACCCAATTGTAGCCTAATTGGGCCAATTAGAATTCACAAATGGATTCTTGGAGTACAAATTTGGGAATTTACTACTATGTGTTCATGATAAGTAGTTGATGTATTTTTAGTTGATGGTGAACTGAGATATAGGGTTATGGAAGAAATTTCAGATGATTTTGATTTATCTAGTGGCCTAGAAAATTAAATTATTAATTATCAATTATTTACACAAAAGACAAGCTTGAGTAGTTATCATATTAGTTTTGACCTAATATTTTGTTGAAGAAAGGATAATGAACATATGTAGTTAATCCCCGTATTTGGAGTTGAACGGGGTCATAATGTCTCTTATATAATTACTTCTCCAAATTGGACTTTTATCAAAAAATAAAAAAAGAAAATAAAAAGGGGTGCAAGACTAGTCCGCACAGACTGGAGATCTACAACCCCTATTTGTAGGATCTGAATAGGGGACCCAAGAAGCGGGGTCGCTGCCTGAGAACCTTTGTCTAATAGGCTATAAAAGCCCTCGATTGTTGATGCTTGGTGGCGGCTCGACCCTGTGCTAGGGCTTTTGATGTGGATTGAGAGAAAAGGAGAAATACAAAGGAGAAGAAGAGAGTCAGTGGTCGTGAGACCTATGGTTTGGGGATCTCGAGTCTCAACCTCCCTTTGCACCAAGAAGTCACCACCCATGGCATGGAGGCCTAGCCTAAGCCATTAGTGGCCTCAACTTGCAGAACGACGACCTTCATACTAAGGTTGGGGTCGTCAGAGATCATTCTCGTAGTGGCTAGGAGATGGCTTCATGTGGTGAGTCTTCTTTGGGCTATCAGGTAGTGATGGAAGTGGAACACATGGACGATCTGCGACCAAGAGAAGAGAAGGAGTGGAGGGGTGCCACTGAGCATGACCTTTAGATCTCGAATCAACAACTGAGGTCAATCCAAACTAAGGTACTATTAGAAATTCATATCTTGGGATAGGGAGCTCAATTTCAGTAAAAAGGTATTTATAGAAAGCTAATGATGTACACTATGTCATAAATATACACCCATATAGTGATTTAGATGTTTGATAATTATTATAATTTGATTACTAAAAGATATCAAAATTCAATTTTGTTTTGCATTAAAAATAGAAAATGAGTTTATAAATTTGTGAACATTTTACAGTAAGTGTACTTTGATATGTTTAACATGATTCCACATCATGATCAGTGTGATTAGAAGTTTTACCAAGATTTTTGATGTGTATGGGCATTATGAGTATTTCACCCATTAAATCGCAACGAAACGATTTGAGATTTTTACTTGGATCTTAATATACATTATTCTTACTATTTCTTATGTTTTGATGGAGTGTTGGGTATCTTTATATCAGTATATGATTTTTCGGCCTAAGTGACCATTATGTTATATGATTTATGATAATTTGTGAGACAACATGTATTTTATGTGTCTATTTAGTATGGAAAATGGTTCTAATTATTCTTTTCCTCTGATTTCATAAATAAGTCAGTAAGTCTAGTGTATGTGAGTATGTTTGGAGTTTACTCTTCATATGTGAGGTATATACTTATATATATCAGGACATATGATGTTTTTGGTTTATATGGATATATCAATATAGGTATGTTATATAATGTGTGAATTGAGTTTAGTTTAATGTTTAGATATTAAATGTTCTTTAAATAAGAGATATAATAAGTTAAATAATAAACACATAAGTTAGTATATAAGGTTGGGATGTTGGGGTTTGAGAATTTGAAATGAAGGAGGAAAATATACATGGACTTATAGACATCTACTGATATCCATATGATTAGGTTATGGAACAAGGAATCTACACTACATTTAAGGATATCCTCAAATAAGGTAAGTGGGCCACATCCATTGCAGTTCATTACTATTATGTTTCGTCCTACACCTTCCTACAAAGTAACTTATAGATTCAGTTACTTTAAGAGTTTAGTGTTCATAACTTGTCATGCTTAGAGTAATTAGATTTCTTCCAGCTTGAATTATGTTTCTATATTATCAAATTCTGAGCATTTGAGATTTATATGACTATCAAATATTCCAAATTTCTATGCTTACTTCAGTTTTCTTCTCAAGCCTTTAGACACATATGTCATATATCTGATATCAGAATGTAACTATGATGTGGTTAAATAAGAGTTTTAGATTAAGATTTATTCAGACAATAAGAATCTAGATTTTAGATCTTAGATTTAGATTACTCATTGTGAGTAGTATTAAATTAGATCCAGATACCTAATAAGAGTTTTAGATCCAATCTTAGTTATTTGGTGATGTAGATTTAGATTCGGATATGTGGTTTAGAGTTTAGATTTAGATTTAGTTTAGAATTATAGAGCAAAGATACATAGTCAGAAATATAAGATACAGAGATAAGAAATTAAGAACAGAGTCATAGTTAAGAGATTAAGATTTAGAATAATAAATGAAGAACAAAGATAGAAAATGACTTTAGAACATTAAATTATATACATTATCAGATAAGCTCTCACTAGAGAGTCCTAGTATGATTTGGAGGGTACACTTCACTAGACACTACGTGTGTCACAGAGGACACATTTTGCCAAATAGAGGGTGTGTTGCACCATAGAGCACACTTCGGCTTGAACACAGGGCACATTGTGCCAATAGAGGGTGCATTGCACCATAGAGGACATTTCAGTGTCAACAAAGGACACTTCAACATCAACACAAGACACTTCAGTGTCAAATTAGAGGACTTATCGTATAATGGTGGTCCCAAATAGATAAAATATTTAAATGAAACAATATCAATTCAATATAATTCTTTTATAACTTTCAGATATTAGTTAAACTTTTAGTTATATGATATTTATGTTTATCTTATTAAACTTTCAATACCACTCACTCTGACCTAGGTTTCCCTTTGTGCATGGCTGGGGACAAGATGGCCACATGTACTAATATTCAGGAAGATCAATCAAGATTGAGGATTTTCTTGGTGGAGCAACATCTACACAATTTGAGATATTAAGACAGAGTACCTATTTTAGCATCATGTATATAGACTTATTTATCAAGTTTGTTGTAAGTAAACCTCTTTTCTGAGAATATGATGAGAATTGTTTTCATACACATTTTGTAAATATTCATATATATCACTATTGTAATTGCATATAATGTTAGTAACACTCCCCAGTCAGAAAAAATGTTGTCTTCCACTCATGTGATAAGAAAACTAGGGTGTTACACAACCCTTCCACTACAAGCTTTATTACTTGAGTATGAAAAGTCAAAGCATGAGACTTGTCCTTATTTTGAAGCCCCAACAACTCTTCCTATCACTAACATAAATCGAAGTGATATCAATGACCAATTAACTTTGGTTGAATCTATCATGGATGATAAGCCACCACCCTCCAATGATGAAACACTTCCTCACTCTTTTCATATCCAATTTCTATTTCACATATGGATGGTCAAGATGGGAACACACCACCTTTAGAAAAACTTCACATGCCACCATTCATTGATTGCAAAGATGTTGTCCTCATTTTAATTCCTCCTAAAACCTTGGGAACTTCTTGCATAGATGAATTTGAGTTATAAAAAAATATCAACAATGAAACTTACTAATCCCAATGTTGATCCTTTAATATTAGTACCACATCTCCTATGAGAAAATCTAGGTGATGAGAAGATATTGGAGCCAGATCCTCTGCCTACTCTTACACATCTGACACCACATGTTACCTCTAGGCACCTGCCAATCCCCCCCAATCCACATTCAACACCAACACTTCCTTCACTTCTGAAAGAAGTAATGTGGATCATGTTGGAGGGACTATGAGGCAAAAGACAATATGAAAGCCCCTTTGAGCTTCCAGTACCACCCAACCATTGGATGCACTATGAAGCTCCAGTAATCAAGGTTCCAAACCTTAGGCACATTCAATTCTGGTGGACATTATTCAAGCTACCATGCCTCCTTGGTGATTCTTGCAATTTTCTTCCTTCCATTTTGAATTTAATTTTTTCTCAGGATGAACTAAATTTTAAGTTCAGGTTGGTGGTACATACTCATTCCACCCACTCTATCTTAAATTTCCATTATGTTATATTTTGCTTTAGTTTCTTTCATAACAAATTTTTCTTTAGATTTGACCTGTATCTAGTTGGTGATGCCTTTATCTAGTTTACCATAACGATATGCATACTTATCAATATACCCCATTGAATGAAGCAACTTCTTTGGTAATATAAATTATAAAATCCATCACTGATAGAAATTATCCTCTCACCTAGGATCTTCATTAACACCATTCCTTGGAAAGGATGGCAAGCCATAGAGGACTAATAGGATTTAAACACAATGGTTCCTTATCTAGAGTTATAGATTAACTTGAAAAATTTCTTGATTTTGCATAACATAGAATTAATTGACCCAATGTACGATATCACCAATGCGCTTAATTTCAAAAATTATTTGTAGAATGAACAATCTTTTATCTAGACTTCTTCCATCACCTACTTATCTTCCCATCTGTAAAAGAAAATAAAAAGCCAAGTGTCAAAACCCTATTTTGTGGGTGGCACCCTTCCCCTTTCCCTCCCTCTTTCGCTTCTTCAATACGCCTCATAAATTTAATAGGGGTGTGCCATAAAGAAAGATATCAAAAGAGCACATCAAAACATGCGGTCAATGTAAAACAAAGAAATAAAAAGGTCCCTAGTTGAATAGAGGAGAAACTACTTGCTTCAACACCTCCCTTCACTCCACTTTTTATGACTAGGGGAATCTACATAACCCCATCAAATCTTTGAACCCTATTCTTGTGATATTTTTTGTAAGAATATGTCAGAATGCTAAATGCAAAGGGAATATTAAATCTATTTTGTTGTGGGTCTTGAAATGGACCAAGCTATGAAATAATATGGAAATAGGAAATATGAAAATTGTTTTATGTGAATCTAGGAAGTCAAGGTTGGTTGGCCATATAAGGCAGATGCACTTAAGTGGTGTTATGTGAGTGAGGATGATAGGAAAAAAGTATTATGTGGCAGTGTTTTGAATTTAATGTTGCTCGGGGATGAGTAACATTCAGATTGGGGTATTTTGATGAGTGTAAAATCATCACCATTATTTATATTTTTTAATTATTTATTTGGAAACAATTTGTTGGCTTTTGAATATTTTTAGCATAAATTTGTCTAGTTTAGCTTTTCTCCTTTTTTTGGAGTTTTTACTAGTTTTGGGATGACTTTTGTAGGGAAATGATCAAATCTATCCAAAGACAATATCACAAATTGATCATTTCAGATAAGAGTCGGTTGTTTCAGACATGATTCGACCTATTCAAATAATGAATTGATCAACTCACACCTAGACTCAGTCAAATCACCTCTACCAACAACCATTCTAGGGTTTCATCAAACTAATACCAACATTAAATGCAATCGACCAACATAGATCCTGAGTCGATCGATTTGTTCCATAGTCAAATGGTCAAAGAAGGAAATTTGATAAATCTCTCTATTTGAGGCAAGAAATTAAAGCCAAAGTAGGCCAAGAGTTGGAAGCTTCAAATTCTCATCTACAATCTCGCAAATCAATTGGTTCATATACGAGTTGACCGATTCAGATCATGAGTCAACCAATTCGAATTACAAATTTACTGATTTGTGCCCAGATCTAGTTAAATTCAAATAAAGAAGACCATTATTATAGTCAAGCTTCAGTCAAAGCCTATCCAGAGATTTCCATGATCACAAAGCCTCATTTTAGTGTATATTTCCCCTCCTTTCTCCCTATAAAAGGAGGGTGCTCCAAAGAAAAAGAGGCATACCTTGTTTCCTTATTTTGAGTTTATTCATGTGCATTATTTTTGAGTAGTTTCCTTCTGGGGCATGGAGACTAGCCCCCTAGCCATCTATCATTTGATGTAATTGACTCCCTTAATTAAATGAAGATTGTTTTCCCTCCTCTTCTTTTGTGATCATTCTGTAAGTTGATATATTCTGGTGGGATTATGTGATATCAGATCCCCACAAGATGAAACCAATAATCCCTTAATTGCAATTATCATTAGCATATCCTTCTGATCCAGTACTTGTCTTTCAGGGAGAATGATTATATTCTTTTAGGGCTGCCAAGAACTTGAATCTTCATTTGAACAAACCCATGATTTCTTAACAACTTTATGATCTATGTACTTGTTAGATTCATCTATTTTAACTTATGGTGGCATGATCATCTGATCCATGAGTTCGAATGTTAGAATGGAATTTACTTGTCTCTCAATGAGATGTTGGATGAAGATGTGTAGGACTGTTGGACAAGGATTCATAGATGTTGGGATCAACGGGTTTGCGGGAATTTTGGCCTTTGTGAGATTGTCTGAAAGGACATGAATCCAGAAGGCCTTAATTGATGATTGAAACTTAGGAGTTATTTCTTTGAGTGAAGTCTTGGCTATGGTGGATATTCCCCGAACCCCAGTTGTATTTATTATTTGTAGTTAAGTTAATTTCAACAATTTGCATTCTATTCTTAGTTCTAATCAAACTCTCAATTGGATTTTTTTGTTTATGTTATAGAGATTGGATTTGATGACAACCACTCTTTTCTATCTCTTGTGGTCAATACCTCACAACACTAAAAGTTGAATTGTTGTTTACTACAAATCAAAAATCTATTTAAAAGTTAAACTCTAGAACTTTTCCTAGTAATTTGTTGTTTGTGCAATGATACACATGAATTCATACACATGGAATACATATTTTGGTCCTAATTTTGCAAGGGTTGATCATCTAGAACCCTAACAGGGAGAAATTGTGAGTTCCAGGGTATATGTGTCTTTGCACAATATTAAACATCACCTTAGGTTTTTAGTGCTAGGGGTGGACCCCAAGAACAATAAGTGTTGACTAGCTGTACTAACTATTTGGTATTATACTTTTCTACTCAGACTAACTAGTTGATCTTAATAATTGTGTAACATCCCAGGTCTTGAGGCCTTAGATAAAAAGATCTTAAAAGTAATGATTGTTCTACCTGTATCACCAAGGTGCACCTCCTTTTCAGGGATTCCATCACTAAAGAACTCTATCGTTAAGCATGCTCATCCTAGAGTAGTACTAGGATGAATAACTAGTTAGGAATTTTATCATAGCTTGCGCGTGAGTGAGGACAATGCATGCAATTAAGGCTAGTGGTGGTATGTGGGGTCATTAGTCATTTTTTGAAACTTTTCTAGAGCCTTGGAGAGTGGGTCTGAGTCCTTAAAAATGGTATCAGAGCCAAAATGCCTCCAGTAGGTGGGGCCCATGTGGCATACCTATCTTGAGACGTGTGATCCTGGGATGTTGGAAAGGGCTATCCATGAAAATGTAGCCACCATTGAGTTGGTAGCCATGATCAGGAGTTGGGTGCACATGGGTCATTTTGGGTCTACACTAAAATGGGGAATGATTATGAGGCCTTATAATTGAGCCTTGATGAGGATGTCAAGAGTGTAAATGGGGGAGATTGTAACGTCATAGGCCTTGATGACTTAGATAAAAATATATTAAAAGAAATGATAGTACTACCCATATCACCAAGGTGCACCTCCTTTTTAGGGAGCTCATCACTAAAGAACTCTATGGTTAGGTGTTCTCAGCCCAGAGTAATACTAGGGTGGATGATCAGTTGAGAAGTTTATCATGTCTTACATGTGAGTGAGGACAAAACACATAGTTAAGGATAGTGGTGGTCTGTGGGGCCAATCACTAATCTTGAAACTCTACTAGAGCTTTAAGAAGTGGGCTAGGGTCCTTACAATTAATTGCTTGAGGGACATGATCTCTACCATTAATTATTATCATCCATTGCAACCTTCAATGGTTGTTGTAAAATTATCTGATGCATATATTGTTGGTCAAGCTGATCGTGGGCTAACAACAATTGTAGTTGGGTCACTTAGTCATCTTGCTAACCAACCAAGTCGGGTCACTACAAGAAAAATATGACCATACAAATGTGAGATATGTGTGAGATTATTCTTGAGTTTCATAAGCTATTATTGGTGGAGTTCTTCTTAAATGTTGACATTGTTGGTCATTTTGACAAGAACCATGCCAGGGTCACCATCAATAATCTAAGTATCTTCCAATTTTCTCATATTTTCAAGTCTTTTCTTATTTCTCTATCTCTTGCCAAAGGTATATGGAAACCATGTAAGAAAAATAGGTTATTCTTCCTATGTATGCTACTTTCTCCCTCATTGATCTAAGTAGTAGTTGTGAAATCTAGTTTCAAAATTGGAGCTATGTGATGGAGCTTATGAGTAGGTTAGCATTTTTAGTGATCTTTTTAAGTAAATTATATCAGTAGTACCTCATATAAAAATTGTGTGATATATGACCTTGAAATTTTATTGAAGTATGCTTTTTGTAGGATATCATGGAAATTTTTTGAAACTTTATTTATCTCTATAGTACTTTGTAGTTACAAAACAAAAATGGTGATCTTTGTGTTGCAATAGGATTAAACTGTATGGTTTTTGCATGAACTTTTCCCTGTAGGAACAATTTAGTATGTTGGATAGATTTTAGCCTATAGTTCTTATATTGTGGAATATTTTTGTGAAATTTTACAAAGAAAATATTTCTTACTATTATGTAATAACATAGAACAACTTTTTTTCCTTTTTAACCTATGTTAGAATGTTGACTATGTATGATTGGAAGATGCACATTTAGCTACTATTAGGTATTATGGAAATTAATTAGAGTTTCTAATATATCTAATGCTTTCATTGCTTTAAAATTTGTATGAAATATTGGAATTTTCTCCTTCCAATTACAAACAATTAAACAAAATAATTAAATAGTGAAACCCTAATCATGTAGTTTCTTTGTGGAACATAGAACTTTCCAATTATTATGATGTCAGAGAAGTGGAGGGGATGTTCTTATATACATAAATGGACCATGAGAAAATAATAGAGTTATATAAAATTGAGGATACATGGGTTACTAAGAATGAATATGAGGTAGGGTCCCCTCATCATCCTCAATTGACCTATCATACATGAGTCTTGTTAGGTAGTACAATGTGGCATATATGGCTATGTTGTCAATGCGTTTGAAATGATATCATTATGATAAATTGCATATATTTTTTGAAGTTTCCATGACTTGATTACCTTGGAAAGACCTATTGTTTATTTAGGGTTCAAGCTAATCAGCCCCCAAATTTTATACTTACATTGACTGAGACATTTCATGATCTTAGTGATATCGGATAATCCTAATATCTTTTGCAGTGGGATAAGGGACTTCACAGTCATTACCAAATAATTAAGTTTATAGACTCCAACCCAAGGCTTGACATTGAAACCTGATAATCAAGCCATATAGTCTAACTTTTCTAGTTGCTTTACTTTTTGCTTATCATGATATATCGATTTCCAAAATAAATTTTGTAGAATTTTAAATTTTGATACTGAACTTCCAAATTCAATTTATAGAAGTTCTTGCATACGAATATTTCTTTATGGATTATATACATCATTTAGATTTTGGATAGAAGTCTCATTATTTATCACCCTTTTTGGGTCCTCATTATCTTTTCTATGGGTTTATTGCTTAATTGTCTCCATCACCAATGTAGTCATATATTGAGGTGGGAATTTTGAGTCCTTGTGGTAACCTAATGTTGTCCCTATTGACTTGGGTAGTAGGTAGGGTTGTTTTGCACATCGATGTATATATAAGTCAATTATAATGGTGTGTTGTTTTCAATATGAATAAAATGTAAGTAATGGACAAGAATATCTTTTGTATACTATGGGTTGTGGAATGGGTCATGTCATACTTATATATAGTTACATGTCTTTAGATGAATATATGATGTACCTATTTGTTCTAGTTAATGAAAATTTTGTTGGAAATATTTAATTGTAATTTTTTAATGTTCATTAAATGATAGTGTTTGGTAGAACTGTCTTTTATTTGGTTTCCTCATGAGGCCACTTGGCCTTGTAGAGTACTTCTGTGTTTATAATGGGGTCCAGTGCCTACATTTGGTTCCAAGGTTTAACTCAAGTTACAAGAACATAGGATATTGGGTTCATTCCTATTAAGGTTGGGTGTCGCGGTATCATAGGATATGTTTGACTACATATACAAGAACATAGGGTTTTGAGTTTTTTGATACACGTTCTTTGTATGTAGGCATCATTTATGATGATATCAACGTAATAGGCCAGTGGGAAGATCATGTGGTGAGTATTATTGTGCTTCTCATTCTATAGAATATTTGTGTAGAGGGCACAAGAATTGGGAGTTCTTGGGGCATGATCTACATAGCCCGACCACTATACATGAACCCAATGGTACTAGTTGACCCAACAATATAGGTTATGTTTGGGAAATTGATGTTGACGTTTGTCCATCTGATTTATTAGATGCCTATTTCTTTTACACATGAACCAAGACTATGTGACTAGTCCTCATGTGTCTCAATGAAGATCTTTGACAAGATGAGGTGAGTGGATGCAAGAGAGTATAGTGGTATAGTAGACCCAACGTGATGATCTCTGGTTGATAGATCTCAATAAGGATTTCCAAATCCTAGTTATACATGAGAAAATGAGATCGAGCACATGATCTACATTCTCAAAGGAAGTATTGTCAACTAGTAGGTTGTGAAAGAGGCCTACATAGGATATCAGTTGGGATATTATGCCATTTTGTTGTGTAGGTAATCTCCCCAACGATACCTACACAAGAAAATGAAGTAGTTGGAAAACTCCCATTCTAGTATGATATTTAAGGACGAGACATTGACATGGACGTTCTACAATTTTTTATAGTATAGGTTCCTATTATTGATGAGAAGATTAGGTGGTTCATGAAACGGTTGAACATGGAGCTGCAACAATTGTCAGCCAGGGATGAAGCTGGTAGAGAGTTTTTTGAGACTGTGAATTTTTTACGATAGATTGAGAGACAGAAAACTATGCATCATGACTTTGAGTTAAGGAAGAGATATAATCAACCCTATATAAAGAAATCTATCACTTTCACCAAGTTGATGTTTTTGACATAACAAGATCACCAATATCACTACCAGTCGACATTGCATAAGCAAGAAACAATAAAACTAATGAATAAATCACAAATTTTCCAATAGAAAGGGGAGAGGAAGAGGTTTTCCACCGTCAAGGGATACATTTGTATCAGTGACATGATACTCAAGGCCTCAAATGTAAACTTATGCAATTTTTTCCACATCCACCACATGGTTCCCTTTTGGTTTGAATCAAGAAAGTGTTATGATTGAGGGAAATATATGCTCATGAGGACTTTTTTATCACCACCGTGTCAAGGAAGCATGGTTACAAAGAGGTAACCTTCAAAGTAGGTGCAACAATAGGGAGTATCTAGGAGATGGCAAGGTATGGCATCATTGATGGGTCATATGGGTTGACCAACTGCAATCAAGGAAGAGGTTGCTCATAGGAAACTAGTCGAGTCTATGATATGACTCAACCTAAATGATTCCTCTCCCAAGTTTTATATTTAGTTAGATAATTCATTCTCATTATGGAGTAATTGCTTCTTTTGTGGTTTCACTTTTAGTTGACTTAAGAATGACACACTCATTTTTCATTGAGATTAGTGATATAATTCTATAATTTTTTTGTTTACGCTATGTCTTTTTTTATTTTAGTGGAGGCTCTATTGGTGGTTTGAAGAGTTGATAATGGCATGTTTATTGTGTATCCTACATTTCCTAAGGTGCAATATTTTAGTTGATATCTTACCTCTTGAGGTGCATGTGTCTGATGTGATTTGTTGCTTGGATATGTAAAGTAAGTAAAAGATGATGTTGGCCAATTAGTATAAGTAATAAACAACTAAGATGGTAGTATCTCTTGGTGTTTCCTTGGAGATTAGAATACCCTCTAGAGATACATGGTTTTAGCCAACATAGTAGATACACTATTGAGGGAATGAAGTGTATCCTTTTTGACACATTTTGTGAATACCAAGAAGGAGAGTCCTAATATAGATGATGTGCCATGCTTCAAGAATTGAAGGATGCATTTCATGAGGATTTTTTAGGATTTCAACCACTAGATTTATTTTAAGATCAATATGGTATGCGTCTACTCTAGGGATAGCTCAGATGTCACATAGAATGGATCCAATAAAGATGAGGGAGTTGAAGATCGTACCTTTAGGATTTCATGTATAAATAGTTCACAAAACTGATTACATCACAGTGGGTGCACCTTTTTAATTTTAAACAAGGCCATGTTTATATTATTGATAGTTGGGAGTTATTAATTGAGAAGAACTACCTTTTAGTGAGCACCGATGATATGTTGAATGAGTTTTAGGGAGCTATCATTTTTTCTAAGTATATATAAATTAAGGTTATCATCCATTCAATATAAAGCAAAGAACATGCCTAAACAAATTTCAAGATGAGGTATTCAAATAACAAGTTTGTGGTTATACCATTTTTACTCATCAATGCACATGTAGTTTTCCTGGATCTAATGTATAGATTATTCAAGATATGTCTTTATGAATTTATAGTTGTCTTTATAATGCTATATTGTCATACAAAATGAAAGTAGTGAACCATGACAGGCAACTTTTTTGTCTTTGTAGTTTTTGAGACAACACTAATTGGTTGTGAAGTTTAGTTACGTTGATTTTTGGTTGTTTCTTGGTTATGTCATATCAAGAAATGGATCTATGTATATCATAAGAACTCAAAGTCCATGTTGAAGTAATAGTAGACAATGATGTCGATTGGAGTCTGGAGTTTCCTTATTTTAGATGGTTACAATAGGTGGTCCATAAGGAACTCTAGCTAAATATCTATGTTTTTTATCAGGCTAATTTGGTATGAGAAGTGTTGATGTTGCTTCTGTTTGTTGAATAAGAAATTTACCTCAACCTCTGTGTTGGTTCATCCATAGACATGAAAAGGATGTGCAATACTTTGTGATGGTTCAAGGAGAGGTCTCATCGGTGAGTTTAAGTAAGAAAAGAGCATAACCTCTGATGATTTTAGACAACTCAAAAATCATGAGGGGAAATATCAAACAATGATCTAGAGGTTCAAGAAATGCTTTTAGTTTTCAAGGTGTGGAACAAGAATTTGTATGGCTAAAAATTTCATATCTATGTGGATCCCGATAGTATTGAGTGATACTTTTTTGTAGAAGAAGTTAAACATGAGGAAGATGATATAGTATGAATTGGTCAATGACTATAGTGGTGACATATAATGAAATATAGGAAAATGTCATGAAGGTTCTTTAAAATGAATTCATTTTTCTATTTTCCTCTATCAATAGATAGATCACAATTGTACTATGTGACTTGTAGAAAAAATAACATTTCTCTATCTCTCTTAAATCTAAATCTAAATTTGAAAGTATCATTTTTGGGAGGTGTTCTAGCTCAGTTTAGGATCAAATTGACCTTGAAGTAGCATAGTAGTGATGCTTATAGGAAAATATAATGATTTATATTTTATTTCAAGAGCTTCATAATGTGAAACATGAATGTTTTTATTACTTGGGTGATAAAGCAATTTTATTCCATGGAAGCTTTTTGTTCCTAAGGTAGGTGGTTGGATAGTTATGGCTCTTAAAGAAGAACATTCCTTGATGAATGCAAAGGAACCTATAAATATCAAGACGTATAATAATTTAATCAAAATATATGGTTGTCCAAGGGTGAAGGAAGATGTAATAGCATCTGTGACTAAGCTTCATGTATAGGCAATATATTTATTGAATACAACTTTGATTGTACACGTAGTAATATGATTGTGGATGTTTGATAACAAAAGATGGACAAATTTTACAATGACATATGATCCACTTAAACCTGTTGTGAAGTATTTTACAAGGGAATATAAATTCTTAGTGAGACATGGAAACCATATGGCTAATATATAGAAAGAGATTTTAAAATTAGAGTTTACAAAGAACACATATAAACATTGCCTAAAATGGAGTACCATTGAGAATATACCTTTACTTTAGGTATCTATGGATTGGATATATATAAATTCATGCATAGTTTATTTTCATTCTTAGACTCCATATATTATAATATTAATTGTTCATGAGCATATGGTTGACTTACATGCTTTTAGGATGTCTACTAAATGAAGGAATATTAGTCATAAAGTTACATAAATTTGTATGGAAGCTCAAACGGAGAACCTTTTGAGAACCCAAAGTGGTTTTCTTAGACATCCATAGTAGATTCCATTTAAACAAATTTTGGAATGCTTAATTGTCAAGTTGTATTTGAAATACTAATGTAAAGTAGATATTTCTTGTCTGATTATAAACAATGTTAGTGTGGCCATTTTTTAATTTTAAAATAAATGCTCAAAAAATATTGGTCTAAGTATCATTCAGAATCCACCTTTTGTTTTATATATCTAGAGATTGGATACAAATAAATTCTTGCGTGAGATATACAACTCTAGAATGAATCAATGCAGTTATCCATGTAATTTTTTGGATTGATCCATCCTTGCAATGGTGAAAAAGACAAGAGAAACATTACCCAAATTATGATGAACATAAAAAGACAGAATTTATGAAATAGGAAATATTCATGGAAAGTATAAATATATCCTCCTTTGTTTTCACACATGTCAACATTTTTAATGTTGATGACATGAATCAAACACGTGCTAGTTTCCCTACTCATTGCCACTACATGTTTTATAGAGGCCTATTGCAGTCATTATTGTACCATCCACTGTAGTGATTATGTATTTCATTTTGTTTTATGATGGAGGTATCTAGAAAATTGACACTCAATCACTAATGTCCCTTTTGCTGATGGTAAAAGTATCTAGGACTCTCTATGAAGAACAAAGTAGTTGGTATTCTACTTCTGACTACATGTGTTGTTATGCCCATATCTCACCATGGATATCCATTGTTACCTTGATCAACCTCATGATAGAGTTTGTTGTGGTGAACTGGCAAAAACTATCCAATTTCATCTAATATCCTCCTAACTTTGAATCAATTTTTGAGGAAGTGATGTTTTTTCCTATTTTGTACATGAAAGTGTCAAAATTGGCTAGTTAAGTAACTATATCTTTAAAATAGAGTAAACTACATAAAGACATCTAGTCTAATCTTATTATCCATCTTAGGTATAGAATAGTGATAAAATATTGAGCCAAATTGTTGGTATGTATGCCCAGAGATCCAATATATGATAATTGTATTGGGGCATGAGATACATGATTTGATAATCATAAAGGTAATTTGATCTATTCAGTTTGTCTCATTCATGAGATGATGACACAAACATAGTAGATGTCTAAATAATGATGTTTCTCGATGACATATGTCTTTAGGTTGATGACATTAACAATGAGATCATATGTATGATAAGAGTACATACATTCTTGTTATGTCCCTAGTCGGATATTACTATGGAAGAAAAATAGACATCAGTTATACATAAGATTAGAGTGTGAGTTGGTTGATGATAGAATCGCATCGGTTATGATATGTGATATCAAACCAAACACATAGGTACATGCTAATGAACAGTGCATCAGATAGACCCATCATGAGAGTGATCCATGGAGACCATGAAATGGTAGTCAGGATCAACTCGCATAGTGATAATGGTGATTATGGTTCCTAGACCTAAAGTCACTACACTCATCACATGTCATTGATGTCTTTTGGCATCATTCATCATGACCTTGAATAAGGATTGCCATAAAGAGCTCAGGTTCTTTGTGATATATTGGGATTGAGTGTAAGTGATGTAGACACGGTTTGTCCCTCCTATAGAAGATTGATATCCAAACCATTTGATAAGTGAGAATGAGAAATGTATGGCCATACTAATGTGACTCAATATGTGATATGTAAGCTCTCATACATCTCACATAGTCTACTCTAGTTCAATAAACATGGATTGAATGTTGATAGGATGATGATTCCATCCCTCGAGTATAATCTAGATATCAGACACAAAGTAACTATACGATAAAGGTAACACTGGTTACAGATTGTAGGTTGAAGTTTTTTTCCAACTTTCTGAATTACTTGGGTAGCAATGATGTGTTTTTAGATATCGGTCATTGTGTGTGATGTCATCAAATTGGTTATGGACATTCATTGATAAAGATTTGGGACCTCACATGCATAGAATACACTTGGAATAGGATTTTATTCATAAATGATGTTTAATTTGATTATGAATGTGTTTAGTTATTCAATTTAGAAAAACTGATTAGAAAATTGATTGACTGGACTATAATCCGACTGGTTCAAGTGTTGAATCAATTGATTCATGTGCCAAGTCAATTCAAACAACATTGACTAAATATTTCTTGATATGGACTAGTGAAATGACCATTTCACATATGAAACGACCATTTCATGATATGAAACAATCATTGCATTATATGTAGCGACCATTTCAAAAGTGAAATGATTGGTTATTCCTCATCTAGATTGCCCAATTCAATGATCAATTTGATTGGATCAAGGACTAGTGTTGATGTCATGGTTTTGCATCAATTGTATATTGAATGACAGTGTGTTTGAAAATACGAAAGCATATGAGCCAAGAAATTCAAGGGTTGAACTGACTGGTTCACATGTGAACCCATTAGTTCAATAATGAACTGACTGATTCACCGATCGTATCTCCCAAAAAATTCATGAAATTTTCTCTTTGACTCCCTGATGGACTGGAAACCTTGACCCTGGCCCTCCTATAAATATTTGGGTATTTGGGGATTCCCAAACACAAAAATAAGCTCAAATAGTGTTGTCCTCTCTGGTTGTGGTAATCAAGAGAGCCCAAGCAAGTCCTACCCATCAAAGGGAGGGATATCAAGGGAGAGACAATTCAGAGAGCAAATCAACGCTAGCACCTTTACATTCAAAGGGGCAACTCCTTCCCGTTGGCTCTGGTAACACAACGTGAAGTTCTCAATGGTCTACAGGGACTACTCTAGATGTGAGGAGGTTGTTTCCTACCACTAGGATAACAAAGTCAACTATTGTCTGTGGAGATCAACCAGGGAACCGTTGTTGATGCCGTCAAGGTGCAACTTGAAGAAAGTCATACACTTCTATAAGGGATTGTCATTGGACTTACTCTATGGCCAGGTATATATCTTGCTACCTTCCTTCCTAGATGCATTGTTGTTGATGTGATCTACTAGTTTTGAAATCAGGCATATTTTTTTTTCACTGCCTATCTGTCACCCCGATTTCCCAACATTGGTATTAGAGTCACGTCAATTTACGGTATATTTGGATTTAAACCGATCTGATCAAATTTATTTTATTGCATATTATGCAAATATTAAAATGATTAATGTGCATTTCCAATTAAATACCACATGTGATCCCACAAATATAAATATATATATGATAAGATGTATATGTAATCAATGCACATCGCCTTAAAAGTGTTTTGATGGTGGATGTAAGCATGTTTATGGACAAAACCACTATGGATTTTGTTATGAACCAAAACTTAAAATATTACTCTATTCCATGATGAGAGATCTAGTAATATTGGTTTCATAGATTTGACCAAACAAGGATAAAATTTGAACACAATTACATAATAACTTAATTATGTGCCAATATGTAAATAAAATAATAAATTATGTTACATGTATTCACTTTGACAACTAATACTCACATAATGGATAAATAAAAATGTGTAATATACTTTCGAGTAACATTTGGTAATTTCATATCCTTATATATTAATGATGTTCTATTATTTAAATAATTATTTAATTAATAGACTAAAAATGCTAGATGTGGAATTTCATGTAAAAAATATAAGATATCTCTTTTGGAAACAATGTGAAGACAATAATATTATGAATGTTGATGATAAAGAGATAATATTTTGATAAATATAATTAGTAATGAGAAAAATATCCTAATGGTACCATAAATAATAAAAGAAAATCCCAAAAGTGAAATATAATGGAAAATTATTGTTCCTTGGGTCCCAATTAGCTTGATTTCCAACTTTACATTATTTGAATAATATTAGATGCCTTAATTTTATTAAGAAAGGAACTTGTAAGTTGAACTCCAACATATTAAATGATATACTAAATGACTTTAAAAGGGGAACCTAGTGAGGAAAGTAATTTTCTCCTTTTTATTGGCATAGAAGTTAATTTCTTATTGGTGAAAAAATTAATCTTTATTGGGGAACTTAAGTCTCTATTTCTTAGAAGAATTATAATACAACTTTAAGTAGACATTTGAATGAAAATAAATATAAGAACTATTGTGGTTTGGAGTAACATGTAACAATGTAAGTAAACTTAGTTTCTACTCTATAAAATGTATTTATACAATTATGTCATGATTCAGTATGCAAACCCAATAATACTTACAAGGAATATAGCAATATATATTGTGATACATATAAATCTGAATTAATGTTAAAAATATGCATTGACGTCTAATTAAATATTAATTGGACAATTTGTCTTATCTTCGACTAACAAATTGCTTTACAAAAACTAAAAATCATATGTGAAGTGGTTCGCCATAAAATATATAAATTAAAACTCTCATCCATATATGGTGATTGCATATGGAATTTGATGACATTGCTCCATTTAATAAAATATATGAATTTCACAAAGGCATGTAGGTAGAATTATCATCTCTAGCCTAATCTAAAGGAAGCTGACTGTCAGTATGAAGTTTACATTCCATTGAGAATATGTCGCAACATAAAAAACACCTAATAAACAAATGAATACCAAATTAAAAATTATAACAATACTGTTTGTACACTTTTCTTAAGAACAATTTACCACTTCCCTCAGCAATTCTTTAAAAATAGAAAATTGTCAATTGATAATATCATCGTAATTATTTTGATTTAAGAAAAAATTTACATAAATGTTATATTAGAGATACCATGAATATTTCACATGTTTCTTTTATAATTTTTTTTCTATAATCAAATTCGTGACATGCAAGTTTAGATAGTTTTGGAGATATTATAAATAAAAATTAGAATCTATCTTTACATTAATTACATAGATGCCTTTTCCTTAAAAGGAAATCATGTTACACATACTTAATGGAAGATTAGCATGACAATTTGTATTTAAAGAAATATAAAAAGGATATACTTCCCTCATGAGTAGATATTTTCTAAAAGAACATAAAAACCAAATATATTAACACAATATACATTATGATAATATTTATTTATGCCAAAAAATCTTTATATATTATATATTCAAATAAATAATCTAAAAACAATAACTAATGTTAAATTTGGATTTCTATTGTATTAGTTTCTCTATTTATGATATTCCACATCAATTGGATAATTCTAAGTTTCAATAAATAAATATAGAATAAATTATCATAATAATATTAAAAGGAAACAAATAAATTAAAAACTTATCAAATAGTTTCAAAATAAGAAATATGCATTAACTTTGTATTATACACAACATAATTAGACTACAGGTCAAATTTAATTTGTTTACTTAATGTTTGTTTCCTCAAATAAAATATAAAACAAAGAATTGAAATACTATCATATAAGTGAATATTGCTGCTTTAGTTGGCTAATATTTTCCTAAAGATTTCTTACAACACCAAATTTTATTTCTACAAAAAGAAACTAGTCAAATAAAAACCTTTTACACTTATTCTTGGTTATATAAAAACTCTCGCCTCCTTTCTCTGTCTGCGACCCTATTCACGTCGGTGTTATGCAGAAGGTTTCTTACGATTTTCTCTTCTCCCTTCCCTATTCTTCCCCTCCATCATGACCATAAAACATCTCCTACCATAATGATTCCTCTCCCCAAAGAAAGCCATACATGTTAATCTATATAATACACGACCAAAGACTTGCTTGATCACCTACTTAGTCTCTGATATACCCATCAATACCTATTATCATCATCCATCAACTCTTCACAATGGCAGGTCTTGAACCTTCTCACCCCACAAAGTCATCACAGTAGGCTCTGCAGAGGCTCTCAATGCTTTTCGTATACCATGTTTCTTGGTCACATCACAAGGTGCTTGTGGACTGAGATGGAATTACTATTTTAACTTTGGACATGTAGACTTCTTGAGGTTTGATTTCATTCCCTATTATTATATATTGAGAAATTAACCAAATTTTTCCCTCTCTTAATGTATGATTGCAATTGTTATTATTCTATATTAAGAATTAACCTAATTTTATCATCTCTTAATGTATGATTGCATTCCCTATTTTTCTATATTGAGCAGTTTACCCAAATTATTTTTTTGTTGATACCCTACATAATCTTTCTCTTTTGAAAATCTATTCCATGTGAAATATTCTACTTGATTATGATATTATGATTATCCTACTTTGTTGGAGATTCTTTTGACTCTAACTTGTACTTTTTTTGATAAAACCCTAACTTTTCCCACTTATGTGATTGATATTTATTTTGTCCATTTTGTGATGGCTATTTATAAAAGACTAAACTTTATACTTGTGTAACATCCCAGGATTTGAGGCCTCAGACAAAACACTCTTCAAAGGAATGATTGGACTACCCATATCACCAAGGTGCACCTCCTTTTCCGGGAGCCCATCACTAAAGAACTCCATAGTTAAGCATGCTCAGCTTGGAGTAGTACTAGGATGGGTGGCCATTCGGGAAGTTGATCCTAGCTTGCGCGTCAGTGAGGACAAAGTGCGCAGTTAAGGCTAGTGGTGGTTTGTGGGGCCAGTCGTCATTCCTGAAACTCTACTAGAGCCTAGGGCAGCGGTCTTGTGCGTTACAAATGGTATCAGAGCCAATTCCTCTCCAGTAGGTGGGGCCCACATGGACGTGGCATGCCAGTCTTGAGTTGTGCGGTCCAGGCATGTAGGAAAGGGATGTCCATGGTTGACGTAGCCACCCTTATGCTCGTATTCCGTGATCAGGAGCTAGATGTCCATGGGCCATTGTGGGTCTACACTGAAATGGGGAAGAGATTATGAGGCCTTATAGTTGAGCCTTGACGAGCACGTCAAGAGTCTAAGTGGGGGAGATTGTAACATCCTAGGATTTGAGGCCTCAGATAAAACACTCTTAAAAGGAATGATTGGACTACCCATATCACTAAGGTGCACCTCCTTTTCCAGGATCCCATCACTAAAGAACTCCATAGTTAAGCATGCTCAACTTGGAGTAGTACTAGGATGGGTGACCAGTCGGGAAGTTGATCCTGGCTTGCACGTCAGTGAGGGCAAAGTGCGCAGTTAAGGCTAGTGGTGGTCTGTGGGGCCAGTCATCATTCCTGAAACTCTACTACAGCCTAGGGCAATGGGCCCGGGCGTTACAACTTGTCTCTACATTCTACATGCCTTCTGATTCAGTAGCCCTAAAGTATTGTAATTGCATTGGGTTTTGGGTTGTTTACCAATGTTATATTTTTGGGATGGAGGTTATGTGCCCCATACCAGTGTTTTGTTCCCAGTCTTATATATATTTGGGAGGTGGTTTTGTCTACCATCACTACTACATTTTTGTCCAATAACGTCACTGTCGAAATGATCACTTATATTAGAAAAAATGACCTAATAAGCTAAAACCGAAGCAACGAGTCATTAGGAAAAAATATGGGTACCGGTTGAGGTACAAGGTCAATTATATTAAAGATAATCAATGCTACAAAAGACCCACAAAATCAAAATTTTGCTCAAATGCATAAACATAGCATCAGTTTTACCAGAAAACAACCCAACATGTTTCCCGCAAAAAAAGTTGGCTCAATTTTGCCTTTGTGGGTACATCAGTTCGAGCTATAGGGTTGGTTTTTTTCAAATAACTGACCTAGAAGTGTATAAGAAAATTCAGGTACCACTTACCTCTGTTGGGTCAGTTTTTTCCTCCAAACCGACCTAGTAGGTTCAACTTCGTGAGACTTCTTGGGTCAGTTTTCCCCAATAACCGACCTTACAGGTTGTTTGGCGACCACAAACTTTAGGGATGATTTTCCCAAATAACCAACCATGCACATCTCTTGGGTCAGGTTGTTTGTTCGACGACTACACATCTATTGGGTTGGCTTTCTAAAATAACCGTCCCTAGAAGTCTATCTCTTGGGTCGGTTTTTTGGATAACCGTCCCTAGAGGTCACTCTATTCGGTCAGTTTTTTTTATAATCTTCCCTAGAAGTCTCCATGTTGGGAGAGTTTTCTTGAATAACTGTCCCTATAAGTCTCTAGAAGTCGGGTGTTCAGGGAGTGATTGTCTGTTGAGTCGACCTTTAGCTAGAAACCATCCCTAGAGCTTAGCCTCCAGTTAAAGGCTTTGCGAGACTCTCTCGCTTGTTGTCTAGGGTTTTCTTTGTTTTCAGTTTAGATCAAGCACTCTTTCCTTCGACGACAACGACGGTGCCATCTCTGTGCCACTGTCCAAGGTTTTGTGACCATGGTGCCACTGTCCAAGGTACCACTATCCAACACCATCTCCTTTCATTCACCTCCCCAACCACCATCTCTAACGTTGTCCAAGGGTTCACGACGACCACCATCTCTGACACTTCTCCCTGAGCACCATCTCCGACGTTGTCAAGGTCGCATCCTCAACCACCATCTTTGGTGCCAAACTCATAGACCTACCTACAGTTGCAAGGGTCACCTCTCCGCATTGGATCTTCTCCCACACAAGCTCTCATACCGCCTTCGATCTCCGCCATCGACGTCTACCACCGCGAGCTCTCCCACATTAGTTCTTCTCTCACGCAAGCTCCCCCCACATCCTTCGATTGCTGCTGTCGATCTCCGCTGGTTAGCTACCCTTAAACTCACCGGAGATAGAGAGACCACAAGTGCTCCTAGTACTAGCAACGATATACTAAACCCTCACCTCTTCAAATGCAGGTCTTTGACTGATCAGTAGGTAATTCAACAACCAGTCATCCTCTTGCTCACAGAAGCTCTGGTGATCGGCGGTCATCCTCTTGCTGTTTTCCACCTGTGTGCCTTCCTCTGCCCACAGTCTTCTCTCATTTTCATCTCGACGACTCAAGTCAGTTACATTTTTTCCATTTTATTTGACTGGTAACCCAACCAATAATAAAAACATGTATTCTATCATATCTACATATTATTATCAGTCACATATGTACTCATTCTATACATTCTAGAAATATGAGGGTAGACATTGTGTAGTCCCAGATTGATAATCTAGGGTTTATAGATGAGGTCATCAATGATTATGGTTAACTTTATATATAAATATGAACATAATACATTTATATATTAACTTAGAAACCGGATCAAAATTTACTCATTAGAGTAAATTTTGGATAGTCCCCGGTCTGGGACTATTTTTGGATATTTAATCTCACTTAGGATGTAAGTGTATTTGTATGTTTATTTTGAAGAAAATTTTAGTAGTATTTCCTCATTTTTTCTCTGGGTACATATGTGAATGGTTATTTTCCATTTACATTGATGTACTTGGAGAACTTAGGGGAAATGTTGCTAAAATTTTCTTGAAAATTAAACATACATTATACAGTTACCAGTGAGATTAAATATTCAAAAATGGGATAGGTGGTACACTTTTGTATAAAAGTAATTAACTTCCTATCAATAAAAACTTACAACTTATAGTATCAATAACTGTTATGATAGGCGGTACACTTTTATAATTAATTTTAATGTGATCTAGAAAAGGGATCCCAGATTAACACTTTAGGGTTTACAGATGAGATCATCAATGCATGATGTTTAACTTAATATATAAATATGACAATAATACATATATATATATATATTAACTTAGAAACCCGTCCAAAATTTACTCATTAGGAGTAAATTTTGGATAGTCCCGGTCTGGGACTATTTTTGGATATTTAATCTCACTTAGGATGTAAGTGTATTTGTATGTTTAGTTTTGAAGAAAATTTTAGTAGTAATTTCCTCATTTGTTCTTTAGGTACATATGTGGGCAGTTATTTGCCATTTACATCGATGTAATTGGAGAACTTAGGGGAAATGTTGTTGAAATTTTCTTGAAACCTAAACATACATTATACAGTCACCTGTGAGATTAAATATTCAAAAATGGGATAGGTGGTACACTTTAGTATAAAAGTAATTAACTCCCTATCTATAAAAACTTACAACATATAGTATAAATAACTATTCAGATAGGTGTACATTTTTATAATTAATTTTAATGTGATCTAGAAAATGGATCGAAGTTGGATGTCTATCAAGAATCATTGCAGTCCAGAGTTTGCCAATGGTCTTGATGAATTTATCAGATTTGCTGAGGAACATAGGAAACTACCTACAAATATGTTGTATTGTCCATGTAGAAATTGTGGTAACAATTTGAGAGTTGATATTGATGAGGAAATTAAGAATATGTCATATGCAATGGGATCATACAAGGTTATAATGAATGAAATTAGCATGGAGAGAAATTCAATTATGGATAAAAAAATGTCGATACTAATAGTTGTGGCATATAATATATAGATAATGACAATAATGTCAATGATGAACCGATTCAGGATTACCCGATTCAGGATGATATGGTTGATGAGATGCTATGTAGTTGTTAGGACAATGTCATTGTTCCACCTTCTTTATTTGCAAACATTGTCCATGATGCTGAAAGACCATTATATAAAGGTTGTACTAAGTTCACGAGGTTGAGTGATGTGATGCGATTATATACTCTTAAAGCTCCAAATAAGTGGAGCGATAAGAGTTTCACTTCACTGTTATCTTTTTTAAAGGAAAATCTTCCTGAAGACAACGAGCTTTCGATTTCAACATATCATGCAAAGAAAATAATGTGCCCAATGGGAATGGAGGATAAGAAGATTCATGTATGTCCAAATGATTGTGTGTTATTTCAGAAGGACTATACTAATTTGATAAACTGTCCAAAATGTGGTGTGTCAAGGTACACGACCACAAATTCAGCTAAGGCTAAAAATGGCTCTCCCGCCAAGGTGAGTGGTATCTACCAATAATACCACAATTTCAACGCTTATTTGCTAATATAGAAGATGCACAAAATTTGTCTTATCATGGGGAGTTAAAGGTCAATGATGATGGCATCCTATGACATGCATCTGATTCACCACAATGGATGAAAATTGATTTATTATACCCTCAATTTGGTAAAGAAACAAGGAACTTAAGACTTACACTCTGTACAGATGGGATGAATCCTCATGGTACATTAAGAAACCAACATAGCACTTGGCCTGTTATGATTGCTATATACAATCTTTCTCCTTGGTTGTGTATGAAAAATAAGTATGTCATGTTGTAAATATTGATAACAGGACCCAAGCAACCTGAAAATGACATTGATGTTTATCTTCAACTTATAATTGATGACCTAATGAAACTATGGGAAGAAGGTGTTATGACATATGATGCTTCACGTGAAAAGATCTATACTTTGCGTGCTATGTTGTTTTGCACAATTAATGACTTTCCAGCTTATGGAAATTTGTCTGGATATAGCATAAAAGGATACAAAACATGTCCTATTTGTGAGGAAAATATTGATTTGATTTTACTGAAACATGGTGGTAAAATCATATATCTTGGTCATCAGAGATTTCTCCCACAAGTGCATCCTTATCGAAGGCAACACAAAACCTTTAATGGATCAACTGAGGAACGAAGTTCTCCAAAACCTATATCGGGAAATGTTGTATATGACATAGTGGAAGATATTGTTAAAGATTTTGGAAAGAGTTCTTATAATCGTAATCTCGCATGTGACAAATTCTCTATACAAGAAGAGGTCAATATTCTGGGATCTTCCTTATTGGAGATTTTTGTCAATTAGACACTGCATTGAAGTCATGCATTTTGAAAAAAATTGTTTGTGATAGCATCATTGGTGAGCTATTGAATATACCAAGAAAGACTAAAGATGACAACAAATCTAGAAAAGATTTAGAATTAATGGGTATAAGAAAAGAATTATCAGTATGTTGCGGTTCTTCTCTCCCCAGCCCTAGAGTGGCTAGGTCATCCTCTTTGGCGGTGGCTAGCTGGGGGAGGGGGTTTCTAGCCACTACAAAGTGGCACCCCACTCCCCCTCAGCCTCTTATCACTCGACGTTGGCATGATTTCTTCTCAGGGAGGTGTGGTCATTTCTCTCCTCAGGTTCTAGGCATTGACAGTGGAGGTGTTTTGTTCTAGACTTTTGAGTCTGGATCTTGGGCATCTCAGAGGCTTCTCAACTCTTGCGACACATTCTGGTTGCTAAGCTTATTTGGTGGCCGATTTTTGGTGCCTTAGGAGGTAGCGATCTTCTTCTATCCTACTGTTGAATCCTGCTACGATGAGTTTCCTACCCCTTTCTCCTTTACTTGTTCTTTGAGATTATGTTTTTTTGTCTTGTTTTGTCTTTCTCGTCGTTAATCTGTGTTTCTTTCTCTCCTCATAGTAGGTTACTTTTTCTCAGTTAATTTTGTTGCGTAGATGTATGGCAGCAAGTGCCTAGGCGACTTCCTTTCAAAATACCGATTTGGTGTTATTACTCTACCACAGATACATGCTCAAGTTTAAGGTATCATTCATGGAAAGTTGCATTAGCCAGTGAAATAGAAGAGGGATCTATGCATCATTGTTCTTATCAAATTATGATATGAGTTTTTGTGGTAGGATGTATCTGTTCTTGACCATTGTGTGGTTTGTAAGTTTGTCTTCCTCTTAATGTAGATGTTGTATGGCTACTCTGTAATAAAATTAGTCTGTTTATCAAAAAAAAATTAGCAGTGGAGATCAAGGGTCGCCACACATATTTACCACCAGCTTGTTACACTTTGTCAAAGGAGGAGAAAAATACTTTCTGTGAGTGCTGGTATAATATTAAGTTTCCACAAAGATACTCTTCTAATATTCATAGATTGGTATCAAGGAAAGATCTAAAGTTGATAGGTCTCAAATCTCATGATTTTCACACCTTAATGCAACAAATTTTACATGTGGCTATTCGATCTATATTGACAAAGCATGTAAGGTTTGCAATCACAAGACTTTGTTTCTTCTTCAATGAAATATGCAACAAAGTGATACATCCTGATACTCTCGATAAATTACAAAAAGATGTAATTGTTACCATGTGTCAGTTGGAAATGTACTTTCCTCCTCCACTTTTTGATATCATGGTTCATCTTGTACTACATATAACAAGGGAGGTGAAGATGTTGAGTCCAATTTTCTTACACTGGATGTATCCATTTGAACGCTAGATGAGTGTTTTTAAAGGTTATGTTCGAAATCTTTATCATCCTGAAGGGAGTATTATTGAGGGTTATGTGGCTTGGGAGGTGATGGACTTTTGCAATGATTTTTTGAATTGCAATGAAACTTCTAGCCATCTAAAAAATTCCCATCACAGTGAATCTTATTGTAGAAAAGGAACTATGGGAGCACGAGTGAAAGGAATTAGTCATGAGTTGTGGAAACATGCACATTTGTATATTTTACACAACATCGATGAAGTTGGTAGCTACATCACAGAACACAATGATCTTATCAAGAGAAATCATTCGTGATCGAGTTCAATGTGGATTGCAAGAGAGCATAATCAAACAATTATTAGGTGGTTTGAAGATAAAGTCTTTAATCAACTATCTGAATCACCGAATAATGTTGTTGAGAACATAAAATGGCTCACCTTCAAGCCAAAATCGATGTCATGTCATATGAAGGATATGACATAAAGAGATTTTCATACTACACAAAGCATCAAGATGAAAGTAGTGTTGTCCAAAATAGTGGGGTTACTGTTCAAGCTTGTTCGTTGTATTTTTCTAGTGCTAAAGATAAAAGACCACATGAAGCTGAGATGTCATATTACAATGACATTGAGGACATATGGGAAATGGACTATACAAATTTTAGAGTTCCTATCTTTAGATGTAATTGCGTTGGGTTTCACATTGGTGAATTTTGAAAATATTGGTGAGAAAGCTGAGCCATTCATCATGGCAGACCAAGAAAAACAAGTATTCTATATTGATGACCCAGAAAATAAAATTGGTTTGTTGTTCTTCATGGAGAGAGACAGTTTACTGTAGATCCTATAAATGAAGAAGAATACTACAAAAAGTATGATGATTCAATCCCATTCTCAGTTGGTTTGCCAAGTGTAAATGTTGAAGGTAACACTGATGAATACTATAAATGTCAAGACCATGTTGTAGGAATTTTACTTGACTAACAACTCAACTAATACTCGAGGCATGTATTCTTTGAATTATACATTTTATTATCATTCAAGCATGTAATCTTTTAAATATACATCATATTTCCACTTGTGCTTTTATTATCACTTATGTTTTTTTTATCATGTATACTTGCAGGTTGTTCTAAAATGGCAAGTGAAGATGAACATTCTGAGCATGAGCACCATGAGGATGGTTGTGGTGATGCTAAGAAATGTAGAGGTCCCATACTAATGCGTAGGCTGCAGTAGCTTAGAGACAAAGGGGAGTAATTGCCAATCCAATTTGATGTCACAGGAGCACCTATTGGGGAACATGCTAGTGCTTTCAAGCATTACATAGGGGCGACCACACGCAGTAAGGTGGCAATAAATATAGAAAATTGACATGATGTTTATAGTGCCTTAAAAGACCTCCTATGGAAAGATATATATGTGAGTTGAAGTGATATTATTTTAATATGTTTTCTTTTATTGATTCCAATTTAGTTTGTATGGAAAGACATATCCTTGTTGAAATAACATTATTGCTTCTTTTTTATGTATAGGGTGTTTTTCATCTAAATGAAAAAGATCACAAGAAAAAAGTGCTACAACATTGTGGTGTACGATGGAGGAATTTTAAGACCTATCTCAAAAGGGATTATATAGATAATCCTAATCAAAAGGATAAAGCAACTGATCAATATGTTTTTATAGATCCTGAGTTGTGGGAAAGATTTATTGCATCTAGGAAGTTGGAAGAGTTTCAGGTAATAAAGATTATGATGTATTGTATGAATATTTTTATATAATTAATATATATATAAATATAAATATATATACATATATATATATATGTTTGCCAAGTCTAAATTACAATATCTCATTTTAAATTATCAAGCTATTCACGAGGCCCAAAAGGAAATACGGGCCAAAAATGTGCATGACCATCGCTTGGGCCCCGATGTTTATGCCTTCCACCGCCAACTACAATAGAAGCAACTCTCTTATGGAGAAGAGTCTAGTACAACTCAAGTTGAGCATCCACCGCAACACTTACAGTGGATTGATGATAGAAAAAATCGAGCAGGTGAAATTCCCAACCCTACAACTAAGGAGGTGGCACAAAAGATGGTAAGTTCATCCCAATTAAGTAAAGAGTAACTCCCACAAACTTTGATTTATTTATATCTAATTGATTGTGATCTAGTACTATAGAAATAGCTTATAACGTCACATTTAGAGGCGGCAATTGTATCCAAAAAACTGACGTTGAAACCTTACAACGTCGGCTGAAAGCAAAAACTGACATCTATATGTGAAGACCGGCCAGACACGGGTATCACTTTTTCTTTAGTGTCAGTTTCTCAATAAGAAACTGACGCCTAAAATCACCCGCCAAATCTAATTTTTCTAGTGCAAAAAATTACCTCCAAAATTTCACATACGGCGTTAGTTGTTTACCAAATAACCGATGACTAAAGGTTTTTTGTGAGACAGAAATCGGCCCCATTTTTTTCATCGGTTTGCTTACAATAACTAACGTCGATGTGTGTTCGTGTGATATCCCTGTGAAAATTTTTACCCCCCAAATTTCCCAATTGATATTGGTTTTTTATGGCAACCAATGAATATGGTCGTAATTTTTTTTTGTCGGCATATGTAGATAGATGTCGGTATTTCGAGTTGAAACTGATGACTATGATTGAACATAGGTGTTGGTTTTTTTTGGTGACCGATGTTGTTGGATCTTAGTTGTCAATTTCTAAAACAACTGACGACAATGGTTAACTTAATAGCACCCGCAAAACAGACTCTTCCCCATTCTCTATTTCATCGCTATTTCATTTAGGTTTAATGATTCTCTTCTCCGTTGTTGTTGCTGGTTCTCTGCCACCGGTCCTCCTCTTCCTCATCGGTCCACTGCGGTTCCCCACCGCCAATCCTCCTCTTCCTTGCCAGTCCTCCTCTTCCTCACCGGTGCTGCTGGTTCTCCGCCGCCAGTCCTGTCAAGTTCTATTCTCCTCCAGCCAGAGCGTCGCCGCTTACCCTCTTCCTCACTGGTGCCGCTGCCGCCGCTTCCCCTCTTCCTTGCCAGTCCCGCCTGAGCCCGACTGTTACTCCTCCATCTTCTATATCGACTGCTGCTCCTCCATCTGCTCTACAACTACTGCTCCTCCATCTACTCTGCCTCCGTCGCCTTGGAATGTAGACAGTAAAGAATTTTTCATGATTAATATATATTATATGAAATGAATGGATGATTTTATGATTTTTGCACTTCTATTGATACTATATGAAATGAAATAAATTTTTGTGCAAATAAATGTTAGGAACATGAATCCATATTGTATGATGTAGAATGATGATGATAATGCATGAGCTAGTTTGAAATTTTGAAATAAATTACAAATGATAGGATACCTACATTTATATTTAATTATGAATCCATATTTTATGATGTAGAATGATGATGATAATGCATGAGCTAGTTTGAAATTTTGAAATCAATTATGAATAATAGGATACCTACAATTATGTTTAATTATGAATCCATATTGTTTGATGTAGAATGATGATGATAATGCACGAGCTAGTTTGAAATTTTGAAATCAATTATAAATGATAGGATACCTACATTTTATGTTTAATGATTATCTTGTTGACAACATATGAATGTATATTTGAGATGTTGAAATCAATTATGCTATTGTAAATCAACCTAGGATATGAATGATGAAACTAGGATCGCTGGTATAGGAATGACATCACATGTATTTGTTGGCCTAGAAACTCATCCAAGATTTACTCATTAGGAGTAAATCTTGGATAATCCCCAGTTTAGGACTATTCTTGAATACCTAATCTCACATAGGATGTAAGTGTATAACGTGCATTCGATTTTCAAGAAAATTTCAGTAGCATTTCCATGTTTTTTCTCCGAGTACATATGT
Organism: Alisma plantago-aquatica; assembly: GCA_963693085.1. Taxonomy (NCBI): domain Eukaryota; kingdom Viridiplantae; phylum Streptophyta; class Magnoliopsida; order Alismatales; family Alismataceae; genus Alisma; species Alisma plantago-aquatica. The sequence continues at coordinate 454,443,064 of OY856410.1, read as the reverse complement.
ACTTGGAGAACGGCAGTAAAATGCTGTCAAAATTTTCTTGAAAACCCAATGCACATTATACACTTACTAGTGAGATTAGGTGTTCAAAAATGGGATAGGGTACACATTTATTATATATAAGACCTTAAACCCTAAACTTTTAACCATAAACCCTAATCTTTTAACCCTAGACCCTAATCTTTTAACCCTAAACCCAAATATATACTTGTTTTCTCTTTGATCATAGAATGGATAGATCATGGATTTCCATTCCAAATCGCTGCACCCCAGAGTTTATTTCTGGTCTTGATTAGTTTATTAGATTTTCCGAGGAACATAGCAAACAAACTGGAGATAGGTTCTACTATCCATGTAGGCATTGCGGTAACAACTTGAAAGTCAGCACTGGTGACGAAATCAAAAGTCATGTCATGTGCAACGGGATTGTACAAGGCTGTATAGAATGGCACTGGCATGGGGAGATTTCAAACCTGAAATCATTGGATGTTGATAGGAGTGCTTGTGTGGAAGAAGAAATTGCCTCTTATGACGTAGATGTGAACAAACCAGTTCCAGTAGACATCGTTGATGCGATGCTGGATAGATGTGGGGTAGAGCACACCGATCCACCTCCCATGTTTAGAAATATTGTGCATGATGTTGAGATACAGTTATACACAGGTTGTACTAAGTTTACGAAGCTTAGCACTGTGTTGAGATTGTATAAGCTGAAAGCTAGCAATAGATGGAGTGATAAAAACATCACGTCATTGTTGTCTTTATTGAAAGAAATTCTTCCTGAAGGAAACGACCTGCCAATCTCAACATACCAGTTAAAGAAATTTTTGTGCCCAATGGGAATGGAGGCCAAGAAGATACACACATGCCCAAATGATTGTGTATTATTTCAAAAGGACTATGTGGATTTGAAAGATTGTCTAAAATGTGGTGCGTCAAGGTATAAATTGATGACTTCAGGGGAGTCCAAAATTGGTTCTCCTTCTAAGTTGATGGGGTATCTACCTATAATATCACAGTTTCAATGCTTGTTTGTCAATCCGATAGATGTGAAGAATTTGAGGTGGCGTGTTGATGTTAAGAAAAATAATGATGGGATCCTACGACATGCATATGATTCCCCACAGTGGAAGAAGATTGATTTATTGTACCCTACATTTGGTGAAGAAGTCAGGAATCTTAGACTTGGGCTTTATATAGATGGGATGAATCTGTATGGGACATTGAGCAGCCAACATAGCACTTGGCTAGTTATGCTTGTTATATACAATCTTCATCCCTGGTTGTGTATGAAAAATAAGTACGTTATGTTTTCGTTGTTGATATTGGGCCCTAAACAACCTAGAAATGATATCGATGTTTATCTTGAACCTCTTATTGATGATATAAAGAAACTCTGGGGTGAAGGTGTGATGACCTAAGATGCTTCACGAAGAGAGACAATTCATTTGCACGCTATGTTGTTTTTCACTGTTAATGACTTTCCAGCATATGGGAATATGTCTGGATATAGTGTCAAAGGATCTAAAGTGCGTCCTATATGTGAAGAGAACACTGATTCAATATGAATAAAATATGGCGGCAAGACTATATATCTTGGTCATCGAAGGTTTCTTCCAAAATTCCATCTATATTGTAGGTTGCACAAAGCATTCAATGAACGAAATGAGGAATGGAGTGCACCTAAACCTATACTAGGGGAGGTTGTTTATGACAGAGTAAAAGACCTTGCCAATGAATTTGGTAAGAGATCACAATGTACCATGGCCAAATGGAGTGAAAAATCTTTATTCAATAAGAAGTCAATATTTTGGGATCTTCCTTATTGGAGTTCTTTGGAAGTTAGGCATTGTATCGATGTCATGCACATTGAGAAAAATGTCTGTGATAGCGTCATTGGTACTCTGTTGAATATATTAGGTAAGACTAAAGATGGGATAAAATCCAAAATGGACCTACATGAAATGGGAATAAGGACGGAATTAACAGAAGTAGTTAGTAGCGATCGGAGAACATACTTACCTCCCACTTTTTACACGTTGTCTAGAAAGGAGAAGAAAGCTTTTTGTGAATTCTTGGTAAATGTTAAGGTACCACAGGGTTACTCATCCAAAATCCATAGATTGGTATCAATGAAAGATCTAAAGTTGATAGGTCTTAAATCTCATGATTGTCACACTCTAATGCAACAAATATTTCCCATGGCAACTCGATCTATATTGACGAAGCATGTAAGGTTTGCAATCACCAGACTTCGTTTCTTTTTCAACATTCTATGCATCAAAGTTATTGACCCTGATACTCTCGATAAATTGCAAAGAGAAGTGGTTGTTACCCTATGTCAGCTTGAGATGTACTTTCCTCCTTCATTCTTTGATATCATGGTACATCTTGTTGTCCACTTGACTAGGGAAGTGAAAATGTTGGGACCATTTTCTTGCATTGGATGTATACCTTTGAACGATACATGAGCATTTTAAAGGTGATGTTCAAAACCATTATTGGCTTGAAGGGAGTATTATTGAGGGTTATGTGGCGAGAGAGGTTATGGATTTTTGCAATGACTTTCTGAGTGGTAATGACACTCTTGTTAATGATAAGAATATTGAGGAGCATTTTAGCAAAGGAAATTTGGGATCACGGATGAAAGTAATCAGCCGTGAACAGCTGGAACAAGGTCACTTTTATATTTTATACAACATCGACGAAGTGATTGTTTATATCGAGGAACATACCAATTTCATTAAGATACAATATCCTCGAGCCAATTCAATGTGGCTTGATAGAGAGCATAACAAGACATTTATTAAGTAGTTTAAAGATAAAGTCTTACATCAACTATCTCAAACACCAGATAATCTTACTAAAACTATCAAATGCCTCACCTTTAAACCATAATTGAATGTTATGTCTTATGAAGGGTTTGACATAACTAGATTCTCATATTACACAAAGAGTCAAGATGATAAGAGGTCACCCAAAACCGTGGAGTCACCCTTCAAGCGTCTTCATTGTTTTTTGCAAGTGCAAAGGATAAGATTCTACGTGAAGCTAAAATGTCATATTACAGTGTCATTGAAGACATATTGGAGTTTGACTATTTAGATTTCAGAATTCCACTCTTTAAATGTAATTGGGTTGATAACACCAAAGGAATTATAGTGGATGAATTGGGTTTCACATTAGTGAACTTTGAAAAGATTGGCGAGAAGGGTGAACCATTCATATTGGCATTACCAGAGAAACAAGTATTTTATATCGATGATCATGCAAATGATAAATAATCGGTTGTTCTTCATGGTAAAAGACAGTTCATTGAATATCCTATAGATGAAGAAAAGTACTATGATAAGTATGATGACTCCAGTCCATTCTCAGTTGGGTTTCCAAGACCACAAAATATTGAAGCTAATATGACTTGTATGTGCGTGGAGATCACAATGAAGGATTGTTAATTGATAAAAGATTGCAATATTCGAGGTATGCATGTTTATATTTTTTTATATGTTTTATTTTTCTGAATGTGAACTTTACAATGTGAATTACTTTACAATGTGAATGTGAACTTTCAGATGGTTGAGCATTCAAATGATGACCGTGCTGATGATTACCGTGAGGGTGAGGACGTCAATGCGCCGCCTCACAATGTAAGTTTTAAAATTATATCCCTGAGGTTTCTACCTATATGTTCATTTATAGTTATATCCTGTGTGTTTTTTTTGTCAAATTTTAGGTTGGTGATGTACCCCCTAAAGAAATTGGGGCACTTGATCAGCAACAAAAGAAATTGAAAAAGTGAGGGGCATCACAATGATGAACAAGTTACTACAAAAAAGGGGCAATGGACCCAAACTGGCTGTGGATTTCGATCATGCAGGAAATCCGATTGGAGTGAACCACAACTCATTTATTTCATTTCTTGGGGTTCTTACTCACAGCCATTATAGTCCTAACGTAGAATCCTAGCATAAAGTTTCTAAGGGGAAGAAAGACTTAGTATGGGAGGAACTATGTGTGAATTATTATTATTTGAAATTCTATTTTTATAGATTACTAATTTTTAGGATACTAGTTAATAGCAATTCTATTTTGCCGAGTATATTTGATCTGGACGAAAAGTTGCATCGTAAGTGTGTGATGCAACGTTGTGGGAGGATCCTAACGAACTATAGGACAAATATCACCCGATATTACATACGTGATGCTGAGAAGAGGTTCTTGATTGATTTCCAATTCTAGACACTAATCACTTTTTTACTAACTCTACACTAATAATATTTGTTTGTATTCTCTTTAAAAAATAAATTTAGGAAGAAGGTAGCCACTGAGCAATGGAACTACCTAGACCCTAAAGACTAGGAGGAGTTTGTTACCCAAAGAAAAATGGATGAATTCGAGGTATTAAGCACCACTCCCAATTTAATTAATATATGTTCTTATGTATTCACCTATTCAAGATTAACCTTTAGTGTTACTAACCAAATAAATGTGCTTTATAATAAGGCTATCAAAGATGCTCAAAGAGCAAGGCATGCACTGAATGTGCATGACTACACAATGGGTCCAAGAGGCTATGCAGGTGTTCGCCAAATACTATAGGCTGAGTCTACTGCTCACTCTGCTGCTACTCAGGAGACTGCAGAGTCCTCTACTATTGGTCCCACACCTCTGCCTCACCATGCTATGTGGATAGCTGGGAGGCAAAACAAGAAGGGAGATATAACAAAGCCCGCAACTGCTGAGGAGGCTGCAAAAATGGTAAAATTCAACTCTTAGAGCAATCAATATTGATTATTGTTATGTTTACTTACCAATTTCTATTGATGGCAATTAGTGGGAGCTTCAAGAGTAGAGAGAGGAAGGGAAGTTCATCATTGAGGGCACAAGGGATGAATTGATAGTTGCTCTTGGTAACCCAGAGCATCATAGATGTCTTAGGGGTGCAGGCGCTGGTGTGGGAATAAAAGTGTTCTTTGGGCCTTTACAGCGCAAATTTGTCCCAAAAGTGGGACTATCAAATGTTGAGGTAACATGTTATTTTTTTAGAATGTTATTGCGAAAGGGAATTCAATAATCAAAAGCTAGCATTTCTTTTGTCCATGTATAGGTAGATGAGTTGATTAATAGGAGAGTTGAGGAAGCACTTGATAAGAGACTCCATGAAGCAATTAGAAAGTGGCAGGTGTCTCAGCCTGCCACATAGACAGTACCTGTGGCGTGCCACTCTTCTCCTACTGTAGAGGTGGTTGGGAGTAATCCTATAGACCCACTACCTAGCACGTCCGTTGTAAGTATTTTTATGACATATATAGTAGATACTCTTTTTAAGATGATATGTTTATGTATATATGTATATAACATTCTTTATGTAAATTTATAGGGGTTGAAGCCATGTCGTCTAAAAAGTCAAGAATATATCGTTGCAGAGGAATACCCATCCCATCCAGGGGACATGTTTCATGGGACTCTAGTACCAGCTGGTGCGGTTCATGTGAGCCTGATACATGCACTCCCCAATTGGAGAGATCTTCCATTGCCATATGCCCACCCAGATTCTGAAATGCTTGGTGAGGCAGAAGGCAGAGTGATAATGTGGCCCAAAGAGGATGTCATCCATACTAATATTGTATGGTAAATTTACATTACATTAATTTAGCTACTTCATACCGATGTGCTGCTTTTAAATATTTTAGTAAAAAAAAAGATGATGGTGATAATAGCTCCATTCAATGTCGAGTAAGTTTACTTGGCTTATAATTTGGACTTAAGAAAATTACATTTTTATTCTAGATTTTGAGTTATTAATTTTTAACTTTCTTACATGTAGTGGTAGGCATTGGGAGTTACTAGTTATTGTCCCCAAGACATTCACTGTCTATTATCTAGATCCTGTGAGGAATGAATTGAATACATTATATGGACACACAATGAAAAGGCCATTATTCCCGTGAGAAATATTTCATGTTTTTATATCCATTAACATATGTTATTACATTACTATTTAATTATGCAATTTAATGTGTTACATGAGTTCAAAACAGCTGGAGGAAAGGTCCCCAAGAAAAATAATAAGCCACTAATTTGGGAGAATGTGAAAGTAATTTCTCGACTCCAATGTATATATTATTTATGTGAACTATGCTTATTTGTATTTTTTGAATATTTTGTATGTTTTAATTCATAGTGTGCTACACAAGACAACGGTTGGGCAAGTTCATACTATGTGATGTGATTTATGGACCTAATTTTCAAACATGTCGCAATGGAAATTGATACCATACATCATGTATTAAATATAGTCTCGTTAGATAATATGAAATATATCAATCTTATTATATATTATTAATTATATATATACGTCATTCTCTTTGCATGTGTTTAAAACTGACTTCACTATAGGTGGAAAGTTATTAGATGTACATACTCCCTATATGTAACATCCCTGACCTGGGTTAGGCCTTAACCTTGGGAGTTTTGCTTAAGCAAGTTAATTAGATCCTCAATTTTATCTTGTAAAAAGTAATTAAGGCTCAATAGGAACTTATATTTCAATTTTGGCAATGTTTGGATAATGTTGAAGCAATGTTCGCTTATTTTGGACTAAAGTACAAATTACCCAAAAGTGAGGGGTTAACTTGCAATTGTTACATGAAAAAATGTTCCTCATATGTTGAAACATCATAGGAATGAGTATGTTGTAGTGGTATGGCTTTCACAAGCCTGAGTACCAAGAAAGAGCTGATAAAACAATGTTTGTGCATTAAAACCTAGTTTTGGTGTAAAGTGCAATTTACCCAAAACCTAGGGTTCAATATGCAAATTACCACTTCAATAAGGTCCCTAATGTTTCTTAACATTATTTTTAGAAAATAAAATGAGAGGGGCACCTCATTGGAATTTAGATGGAGGAGAGAGAATCTTGATATTAAAATAATCAAGATTTAATCCTAATTGAAACCCTAATTTAATTTAGTGCAAAAATAAATACATTAATTAAAGAGCCCTTCAACCAAAATTTGAAGGATGAATTTGTAAAGTGGTTGGACGAGCTTAATCCTTGCAAAGGCATGAGTATATCCTAAGGAGGTGAAAACTCCACTCACCATTATTATAAGAAAAAATAATTTTGCACTCAAATATGGATATTACTATTATAAGGGTTAAGGTGCTTAATTTGATTTTCTTTAATTTGAGTATAATTGAGAGGAATAAAGAGGCAAGAAGATAGCCTCGTATCTAAGGAATTGAGGGGGAAGAGGCGGCACAAATTTTGGGATTAAAAGGATTTTTATAAGGCACTTTCTCTCTCATTGATTTTCTTATAAAAAGACCCTTTCCTAGCCCAAATAAAGGCTTTTTCGGAACCCACCTCTTCTCTTTGCTTGGAAACCAACCAAGGAGCTTGGGAGGATCAGGAGGACGACCCCAACCAGTTGGTAAGGTTCCTGATCTCTTTTCACCTTGATTCCATGGTGGAAATCGAAAATAAATTATTGATTTCTTCTTTTCTTCACTCCATCTTCAACCCTATCCAATCTTTATCATCCAAAAGCCTGAGGACGAGCCTAGGGGGAGTTGAAAAAGCTTCATCCACCATTTTTGGTGTGAGCCTGGAGATTTGGAGCTCAATTGGAGGTGGGTTTTATAACTTTAACCCTTAATTTTGTTATTGCATTCAATTCCTTATCAAATAATGATCATTTCTACATTCATGATAATTGGTTTGGTTGATTGATGCAACAACCATGAAAATCACAACAGGCTTCGTGAGTTTAGAGCTTGATGATGATAACATCATCATAAGCACACACCTCCCCAAATATCTAGGCCAAACGATTTCAATTGAAATTGTCAAACGGTTTCACAAACCGTTTGGGAGAAAACGGTTTCAAAACCGTTTAGGGGCAAATGGTTTCCAAACCATTTGAGGGCATTGACCAAGGTTGACTGTTTGGTCGTTTAAGGGCAAACGGTTTCAAAACCATTTAAGGGCAAACGGTTTCCAAACTATTTGAGGGCGTTGACCAAGGTTGACCATTTGGAGAGTTGTTGACAATGTTGATGTTTAATGACCTACTAAATATAATTGATTAGTTTCAATTGGTTCATCAGTTGAAGGACCATCAATCACCAAACCCTAATCGGGTTAAGTGTTGATTTTGGAATTGATTAATTTGGAACTTTGGGTTGATTAGCCCAAATGGTTTGAAGACCATGTGGGGATCACCCAAACAATCTCAAGACCGTTTGAGGGTCACCCAAGACCGTTTGGAGGTCTAGGGTTGAGTATGGTTAGTTGTTTGAAGATCCAAATATACCAAGATGATTTGCAATAAAATGTTGATTTGGTGAACAATCCAATGATCCAAACCCTAATTGGATGACATGGATTTGAGTCATGAGAAGGGAAAACAGACTCAAGACCATTTGGAGGTCATCCAAATGACCTCAAGACCATTTGGGGTCAGGTCATGTCCATTTTGGATGGTGGTCCAATAGTTTCATAGTAATTAGTTTCACAATGATCAACATTGAAGGATCATCGATTCCAAACCCTAATCCAATTGAATCAAACACAAATTGATGATCAATTGAGGGTCAAATCAGTTGAAGGATGACCTATTTAACTCAATTCAAGTATGATGTTAGGACCAATTGATGAGTGATAACATGATTTCAATTAATGAAGGAAATCAATCTTGGAAACCCTAATTCAATTTGAGTGGTTGAGACCATATATGGTCCATGCGGTTTTCATGAGGTTTGGACCAAACGGTCTCAAGACCGTTTGAGTCCAAACGGTCTCCAGACCATTTGCGACCAAACGGTCTCAAGACCGTTTGGGACCAAATGATCCCAAATTGGTTGAAGCTCAAACGATCTCAAGACTACCATTAACAAATGGTTTCAAGTGTGCACCTTTAGAAAATGGTTTCAAAGACTACCTTTAGCAAACAGTTTCAAGTATGCACCTTTAGCAAATGGTTTCAAAGACTACCTTTAGCAAAAGGTTTCAAAGACTACCTTTAGAAAACGGTTTCAAGTGTGCACCTTTAGCAAACGATCTCAAGGGTTCACTTTGGCAAACAGTTTCAACCTCAACTTTACTAAACGGTTTTCAGTATTCAACCAAGACCGTTTGAGGTCTGAATGGTCAAGACCGTTTGGGGTCTAATTGACCAAGATAATTTGGAAGGTAATTAACTAAACTGTATGAACACTTCAAGTAACTAAAGGCTAATTGTCTAATTGAACATTACATGATGAATAATTGTACCCTTAATGAGGTAGGGTGATTAGTACCCTTTGGATAATGAATCTTTAATGATTATGAAAGTAATGATATAATCCATTGTGTGTCAATTCTTCTTTCAAGATTGAGTTGACTTATCCTAATCAATGTTGAAGTAAGCATCATCTTATAGAATATGAGAGAGAAAACTTCCTACATGAATGATAACCATGCAATGGTTAAGTCTTAACACTTTTAATATAAATAAATGTCTAATGAGGGTATGATTCCTGATAGGGAGATCATAAACCATAACCATGAGGACAAATCCTAATTATGAAGGTTAATGAATTATAACCCTAATTGTCGGTTATGGAATGAGAAACCCTAATCTAGGGTAATGTGATGTGAATAGTAAACCCTAATTGTGGGCTATGGAATGAGAAACCCTAATCTAGGGTAATGTCATGTGAATAGTAAACCCTAATTGTGGGTTATGGAATGAGAAACCCTAATATAGGGTAATGTGATGTGAATAGTAAACCCTAATTGTGGGTTATGGAATGAGAAACCCTGATCTAGAGTAATGCCATAGGAAACTCTAAATTAGAATGATGATTATATGGAACCCTGATGCAATGATGCCATGCAATGATACCATGATATGTGAAACCCTGATGATGGTATAATAGCCAATATACTAAAATGGGGTGTAGCTAATATAATCAAATAAGATGAGAATGTTATAAGCATGTGGGGTAAGGTTGATGAACCATATGAATGGTAATGTGGTTATTTTAATGAATAAGGGTCTAAGAGACAAGATGATGCCTAGATCCTTATATATTCAACTCTATACATGTGTAACAACCCTTTAGATCTTACAAAGATGAGGACAAGAAACTCTTAGGAGTGATGTATGCAATACTATATAATGGAATGAATAACATCCTATGGGTTGAAATACCTAATGTGGTTGATAACGATTTATTCTACATCAACAATGCCTAACCATTGGATAAGTCCATATCCTTAAAGATAGCTGGACAATTCTAATGTGTAGCCTATGCACTGTATGATGAAAGTGATAAGTTAGTGGATAAAGTATTAAGAGGGAAATACCTTAATACAAGGTTAGTTTATTAACTTAAGTAAGATGGAAATGAGAAGAAAGTGATACATCAAGACATGATAGATATCACATTTAGCATTTTAGTATAGACATACGTTGATGAACCTCTAATTCAATATCCTTGGATATGAAACACATGGAGTGTGTGATATGTAATTGTTTCAATAAAGATATAATGAACTCAATGTACTTTGATAAATGTTGACTAATATACCTTGAGAATGGGGTAAGCCAAATCAATGAATATAATGTAATCATACCATGACAAGGATGAGAAATGAACTCATACCTTGAATTGATGATCATTAATGATACATGATGAGAATAATGATCATAAGAATATACTTATTATATCTTTGAATGGTCCTAGAGGGTGGAGCAATATATTAGGGTTGAACTAATAATGTGAGCATGAAACCCTAATTAATGTGAGATGGGAAAACCCTAACCCTAATTTTGAGTAAAAGGAATGAAAAACCCTATTTGATAGGTAACACAAATCCTGATAAAGGATGGTGGTGTTATTATTATTTCATATGATGTGATAAATGATTTACATGACTTTTATCATGTCTATTAATCATGTAGACGTCTTGAGACGATGAACTTAGCCAAATTTGAGCTATGACATTCATATAATGAATATGTTGAATGGCCTTATGTGCCTAATTTTGTTGTTTCTTAGTAAAAGTAACAAAATGTGTATGGACCTTATGAGTTCCATGAATAAGATGTTGCCTAGTGAAAGGTGACAAAACATCTAATAGGCCTTGTGAGCCATGTGAGATGATTGTGAAACAAGTATCATGTATACCTCGGTCTTAGGACCTAAAGGTAATAGTTACCTAACAAGTGGAAATAGTCATAGTGATGAATTGAGGGTATGAATACCCAGTTTTGATAAGTAAGATAATGATGTTGCTATGAGATGTGAACCTTCAAGTAATGAGATAAGGGATTAAGATCCCAACACATTATAAGTTCTGGTAAAGCTATAATAAAGAGCTTACATGTTTCTTTGTAGCAATTGTCATAATAATTCCTGTTTGAGAACTTGATTGATGCTAAAAGAATATGCTAATATACTTAATTAATCAAGTGAAATCATACCATGTAGAGCCCTGGCCATATAACCATCAATTTCAGAACTTGCTGGATGGTGAAACGGGTGCTCTGCGGCAAACCCGGAATGCATATTTTGAATATGTGGGGGCAATGGACGAATGTATCCTGACATCCTAATGAGGGAATTGAGGAATGGTAAACATTAAACCTCTGGATCCTTCATTACTTGTACCAGGATGGATGTATCACGAATCTCCCGAAGATTGGGAAAGATGTAGTACACATCTCCCAATAATATCAATGTCGGATCGATGGAGATAAACATGAAAACCCATGATTGTGAAGAGAGTGCATCACGCCACTATAACTCTAATAGTGAAGTTGTCAGTATACCCTGGAAAGCTATTTAGCAAAGACACAAGATGTCCTACATTTGATCTCGTACTGACTGAGACAAGGGAGGTCTTGGTAACCAGCTCTACCATTGACCTTGTATGGCACCGATTTTGACTTTGCAGTGGTCGGTTGGAGTATGAGAGGTATACCTCATCTCATTAGGGAATAAGTGTGATTGTAAAATGTAATCAGCCGTATAGCATGTTTGCTTAAGGACTGAATACGAAAATTCATTAGTTGATGTTACATTTCTTTTATGTATCTCTAGTGATAGATGTTATTCATATCTCTTTATAATAATTGCAAGTAGAATGATGAATTATGATTCTATCATGAATAAATGCAATGCTCTCCTTAGGAGAGGAGATTACGTTACTTTGTTCATTTAATGATTAATACTATTGTTAATATATAAGAACTCTTGCTCAGTTTTATTATAATAAATTGCTATAACAATGTTTTGGCAGAGAGTTATATCTCCCGCTGGGGCAATTCACAATTGTCTCACCCCCGTAGGATCCAAATTTTTAGGTAAACGGAGAAGAAGAAGTAGGAACCCTATAGCAAGGGAAAATCAGCAGCAACAACAGGCACAATACTGATAACTCAGGTGGAGGCACTGGCTACCAAGTTTTATATAGATAGTAGTCATATGTGTCGTCTCTGTACTCTTAGGTCCTCAGAGTTTATAGTTAATGTTTTTAATGAATCGATATGAGATTTTTGGCTTGATGCCTCGAGGTTTTTATGTTGCCTATATATAATGTTGAATAGGGCAGCTGATGTTGTAATCCTCGAGAAAAGATAGTACAGGTTGTGTACTAGTGGATCAGAATGTAAATATTATACTTTGGTTCTTTATGGAAGAGTTTCCTATGTTTGGATCTTTTTGCAAAAAGTTTTAATTTTTAGTGATTTTCAGTATTCCACTACAAATGATTTGCTTCCGCTTAGTTAATCTTGTGTTTTGTAAGTTAGATGCCACAATTTAGTTGTATCAGAGCTCTAGGTTCGCTGAGTCTACAGAGACATAGGACTAAGGTAGTAGAGTCGGTTCTAGTGTCTTCCAGTGTATCTGATAGTGTCTTCTGCCTATATAGGAGAAGAAGAACTTGAAGATGAATGGGTCACATGAGGAGTTTGCTGCAGAATGAAGCAATGTTGCACCAAGAAGGGATGCAGGGGATCAGAGCAGAGAAAAACACACACCTGTACATCCCCAGTTAAACCTAGCTATAATAGAGAGCCCAACTTTTCCTACTCTATTTGAGCAATTTAGGATAGCTATGATGCACATAGTAGATTGTGCATTAGCATTGCAACCTAGACCACCAACCCTCAATGACAATGTTCTAAATATCAACATGATTTGTAACCAACCTCAGCAGGTTGAAGCAATAGGAAATGATGAAGTGTTGAACTCCAATAGGTTTCCTGCTCAACATCAGCCTGTTGGAGCAATGAATAATGATGAAAGGAATAGGATACAATCAGAAACTAGGATTTGCCATAGGTGTAGGAAGCCTGGACATATCAGACCTAATTGTCCAGAAAAGGAATATAAAGGAAGAATTGAGAAAAGGCCTATCCAAATCAAGGAACAGAGGCCTGGTAGTTCCAAAAGGAAAAAGTTTTTGGTACCACCAGTGCAACCAGGGCCTAGTTCCCCAAGGCAATGGTCATCTAGAAAGGGTAAAGAACCTTCTAGACCACATCTAGAGCTCAAAATTTTCTACCAATGTAGACAGGTAGGACATCTAGAAAGAAATTGCTCAGCCAAAAATGTTATGGTGAATCAACCTCTGAGGCAGAATCAGCCTGACGTAGTAAACCATACACGAATCATGACAGGTTAGACAAAATAATATCATTCTAATATATATTTTTATGATTTCCTGAGTTAAAATCAGAAGCTAATTGATTGAGTTTTCTTTGATTAGTCCTATAAGGACTTATATTTTGCATAATAAACATTATAGATGTTTCCTGTTGCTCTTACCTCTATGAGAAGAAGATGAGGTATTGAAGAGATGCCTAGATAAAATCCAGTAATATTAAGTCTTATACTTGTGATAATATGAAGAGGAAGGAATCTGATAGTATACAAGTGCATACTACCTTATGTCAATATTTATATACCCTGGCCAGGTATACAACTATTGATGCTAAAGTGAGTATGGAAACTCCTAGATTGTTATCATTTTGATTGCTCTGATCAAGTAGTCATTCTGAGACAATCTAATGAGTATCATGAAATGAGAAATATGGAATGAAATAAATGTGACATATCCTAAGTGCAAGAAAGAGATATCTGAGATAATCTCAGATGAGTATGTGAGTATGAGGAAGTAAAATTATACTCCTCACAAGATAAGAATGGGAACAAGGGAAATGATCCATGTCTAATAAAGTTTAATAAAGATCTTTTTCCATAGTATGGAAATGGGAAATGAGATGAGATTACAAGATGCTCATGAACATGTTAGATAATAACAAAGAAAGGAATAATGTTATGTGATTATCTTTATAAATTCCTATGTTCAGGGCAAGGAACCTAGGATGAGATAAAAGAGTAAATGTGTCATGAATAGTCGAAAGTACATGAAATAATAAGAGGAATATGATTCCTTGTCCTCTTTCCTTTCAGGGACATGGCAATCAAGTGGGTCATAGTACACTTGATGTGCATAATATAAAGATGTTTATGTGATAGATACTTAGAAAAGTATCAGTTTATCTTGGACTTTGGATCCAAGGTGAAGATATATGTAACAAGTAATGTCCCAAGATGAAAGGAAGATAAAGATGTGATGTGTTTTTAACACATGTTATAGGTACCAAGGTAAGAAATCCTGGTATCTAAAGAAATATCAGATGATCTATGTTTACTATCTGGAATGGTCAACCATGAAATCAAATTAAACATGTAAAATAATATGAGCATCACATGTTAGGGGTTTATGTTTTTCATAAACATAACAATTGAAGATATCTTTGAGATAAGTTCTTGATTGATAAGTAACCTTTCCTTATGATAAGATAATGTACAACTAATGAGATAGTTAGTGCAAGTAATAAGGAAATTAGTATGGTGTTATCAGGTGAGATGACATAATCAGGGTATGAAAAGACTTATAGTCTCAAGTGGATGACAAAATATAATAGTGATCTTGAAAGATAAATATTGAACTAACTAAGGAATATGGGAGTATATGTTCCATGTGAATCATTCCATGATAAACTTGTGTGGAATAACTTTGTATTGATCAAAACTCTATGGTGTCTCCATAATAATGAGATGTTATGTGATGACATGATGATATGATGCATGAATAATATATGTTTCCCTTCTATCAGGGATTTCGGAGACGAAATCCTTGTTAGGGGTTTATAATTTGTAACATCCCTGACCTGGGTTATGCTTTAACCCTAGGAGTTTTTCTTAAGAAAGTTAATTAGATCCTCAATTTTATCTTGTGAAAAGTAATTAAGGCTCAATAGGAACTTATATTTAAATTTTGGTCCTGTTTGGATAATGTTGAAGCAATGTTTGCTTAATTTGGACTAAAGTACAAATTACCCAAAAGTGAGGGGTTAACTTGGAAATGTTACATGAAAAAAATGTTCCTCATATGTTGAAACATCATAGCAATGAGTATGATGTAGTGGTATGTCTTTCACAAGCCTGAGTACCAAGAAAGAGCACATAAAACAATGTTTGTGCATTAAAACCTAGTTTTGGAGTAAAGTGCAATTTACCCAAAACCTAGGGTTCAATATGAAAATTACCACTTCAATAAGGTCCCTAATGTTTCTTTACATTATTTAGAGAAAATAAAATGAGAAGGGCACCTCATTTGAATTAAGATGGAGGAGAGAGAATCTTGATATTAAAATAATCAAGATTCAATCCTAATTGAAACCCTAATTTAATTTACTGCAAAAATAAATATATTAATTAAAGAGCCCTTCAACCAAAAGTTGAAGGATGAATTTTCAAAGTGGTTGGACGATATTAATCCTTGCAAAGACATGAGTATATACTAAGGAGGTGAAAACTCCACTCACCATTATTATAAGAAAAAGAATTTCCACTCAAATATGGATATTACTATTATAAGGGTTAAGGTGCTTAATTTGCTTTTCTTTAATTTGAGGATAATTGAGAGGAATAAAGAGGAAACAAGATAGCCTCGTATATAAGGAATTGAGTGGAAGAGGCGGCACAAATTTTGGGAATAAAAGGATTTTTATAAGGCACTTTCTCTGTCATTGATTTTCTTATAAAAAGACCCTTTCCTAGCCCAAACAAAGGCTTTTTTAGAACCCACCTCTTCTCTTTGCTTGGAAACTGACCAGGGAGATTGGGAGGATTAGGAGGACGACCCCCAACCTGTTGGTAAGGTTCTTGATCTCTTTTCACCTTGATTCCATGGTGGAAATCAAAAATAAATCATTGATTTCTTCTTTTCTTCACTCCATCTTCAACCCTAGCCAATCTTTTCAACCAAAAGCTTGAGAACGAGCCTAGGGGGGTTGTAAAAGCTTCATCCACCATTTTTGGCATGATCTTGGATCTTTGTAGCTCAATTGGAGGCGGGTTTTATAACTTGAACCCTTGATTTTGTTATTGCATTCAATTCCTTATCAAACAATTGATCATTTCTACATTCACGATAATTGATTTGGTTGATTGATGCAACAACTATGGAAATCATAGCAGGTTTCATGAGTTTAGAGCTTGATGATGATGACATCATCATAATCACACACCTCCCCAGATATCTAGGCCAAACGGTTTCAATTGAAATGTCCAAACGGTTTCACGAACCGTTTGGGAGCAAACTGTTTCAAAACCGTTTAAGGGCAAACGGTTTCCAAACTGTTTGAGGGCGTTGACCAAGGTTGACCATTGTTGACAATGTTGATGGTTAATGACCTAAAAAATACAATCGATTAGTTTCAATTGACAATGTTGATGGTTAATGTCGAGCAGCAATACGAGCAGTAGAAGGCAAGCGATGGATATGTTGTTGTTTTGGATGTTTTGTAGTAGAGTCTTAGAGTCATCCCTGTACTCTCAGGTCCTTTGAGGTGTTTTGATGTTGTTTCATGATGAATAGTTGTTAATGTTTTGTATATCCTGCTGTTGGCCAGATGTGGGCCTTTATGTATGTATAAACAGGTGATGAACTCATGTGACGGAATAGCTGATCCTCTAAGCTGTGGACACGTATCAAGACTTGTATATGTTTATATAACTTGTTTGCTTACAGAATGAGGACTTAAATGCAATAGTTTCTCAATTTATCCATTTTCTGCAATCGGTTTTATTTAACCCGTATTTATGGTAATCCATGGTTTATGGTGATTTCCACACGTTTTCGCGTAACACGTCGTTGTCTGTGTGATAGAGGAATGTGTTGCCACAAGTTTGGTATCAGAGCCCTAGGTTTGCTGAGTCTATAGGGATTTAGGACTAGGTTGTGTCTGTTCTTGTGAGTTTTCTAGATTTTCTTACAATCATCTTTTACCCTCAGCGGAAGAAAAGCCAAGATGTCTGGAAACCATGAAGAACATGCTGCTGAGAACAGCGATGCTGCATCAGTTGATGGAGCTTTAGGGTAGGCACATGAAGCTCAGGTGCCTGAGGTCCCCCAACCTGAACTAGCCATTCTTGAACATCCTGCCTACCAACAGCTTATGGGGAAGATGATGGATACGATGAATCTCATGGTTGATCGATTTCCAGTGCCTCCGCCGAGAGCACAGGCTCCCCAGGGCAAAACATCGAGTATTGGGAAGACCTTTGAGCGGCTTCGCCGAGTCAGAGCTTCAGAATATGCTGGAACGGCTGATCCAGCGGATGCCGATCTGTGGTTGACAAGTCTTGAGAAGGATTTCCGGATCCTCGACATCCCTGAAGTGGACAAGGTAAAGCACGTTGTCTACCTTCTGAAAGGTAGTGTTGGTCACTGGTGGACCATCGAGGAAGAGAAGCGACCTGGTGAGGTGATCGATTGGGAAGTTTTTCGGCGCGAGTTCATCAGCAAATACTTTCCAAAGACGTATCTGGATGATAAGATCAGTCAGTTTGAGAGCCTGCAATAAGGAACGATGAACATCACCGAGTATGAAGCCAAGTTCATGGACCTGTTGAGGTTTTGTCCTCACATGGCGGTGACATATGAAGAGCGGATCAGACATTTTGAGAAAGGTCTGAGTGCTGAGCCGACAACCCCTGCTTCTACGTTGGAGAACTGAGAGCGATTTGCTACGTTCGTGGAATCTGTCTGGAGGATTGAAAGGTCGGTAAGGGAGAAAAGAGAATCCATGTCTCACAAGAGGCCTGCTCAGTTCCAGGGACAACGGTTTGGTGGTTTCAGGAAGCCAAGGTTTTCAACACCTTCAATGATGAGAGGTTCCACTGTATCGTCGCAGTGGTCTCCGAGTAAGGGAAGAGGATATGTTTGTTCGCCGTCTAAAGCACAGAGTACAACTTCAGTGGCAGTGATAGGGCCATCTAGGCCACAGTTTTAAGTTAGGACATGCTATACCTGCGGTCAGATAGGGCATGTCAAGTCAAATTGTCCAAACAGAGATGTTGAAGTGACACAACAACCAAGGCATAATCTTCAACGGTCAGATAGATAGCAGCCCAGTGGTAGCAGAGGGAGAGGACGCGGTCAAGCATCACAAGAAGGATAGTCTTCTCAAGGAAGCAGAGGACATGGACAGCAAGCAACAGATCGATTTTATGCTATGAGTCATCCGGAGGCGATTGTCAACCCGCGAGTAGTGATAGGTCAGATGGAGTTATTTCATTCTGATATGTCTTCTTCTTACTTTATATCTGTCCTGGTCGACCCGGGTGCTACACACTCTTTTATCGCCTATAGTATGCTTGAAAACTTTCGTTTACCTATTAGTTGTAAGAAGGATAGTTTGTTGTTAGAAACCCCTCTTGATGGTTCCTCGATGCTTCAAGAAGAGTGTCCATCTTGTGTCTTGTCTTTCTCAGGACACAGCATTCAAGCAGATTTTATACCACTTGATATGCATGGTTTCGATGTTATCCTTGGGATGGATACCCTAGAGAAGTATAAGGTTGTTTTGGACTGTGGTTCCAAGCAGGATGTGTTTGCTAATAATGGAGAGAAATGGATCTTTCAGAGAAATAGGAAGATTCTTCTGACATGTCTGGTATCAGCTATGGTGGCAGAGAAGTTGCTACGGCAAGGATGTGAGGCGTTCTTATCTCACGTTGTGGATACCATTGTGGCTACCAAGGCGAAAGGTCCTAGCCTTGAGGAGGTGTCGGTTGTCCGAGAGTTTGCCGATGTGTTTCCTGATGAGTTCCCTGGTGTTCCTCCACCCCAAGAGATTGATTTTGAGATCAATCTTGTCCTAGGTATGTAGCCAGTTGCACAGACACCATATAGGATGGCTCTAGTAGAGATGACAGAGCTTAAGAAGCAGTTGTAGGAGTTGTTGGAGAAAGGTTTCATCTGACCGAGTACGTCACCTTGGGGTGCTCCAGTGTTGTTTGTCAAGAAATAGGACAGATTGATGCGGCTATGTATAGACTACTGGCAGTTGAACAAAGTCACAATCAAGAACAAGTACCCGTTACCGAGGATAGATGCTCTATTGGATCAGTTGTGTGGTGCGACAATGATTTTGAAGATCGATCTACGGTCCGGATATCATCATTTGAGGATTAAGGCGGATGACATACCAAAGTCAGCTTTTCAGACGAGGTATGGTCATTTCGAGTTTGTGGTTATGCCGTTTAGGCTAACCAATGCACCTGCTGCTTTCATGGATTTGATGAACAGAGTGTTCCGTCCGTTTCTAGATCAGTTTGTTGTAGTCTTCATAGATGAAATCTTGATCTATAGTTGGGACAAGCAAGAGCATGAGTGACATCTTCGACTAGCATTGACTCTTCCTCGCCAACATCAGTTGTATGCCAAGTTCAGTAAGTGTGAGTTCTGGTTGGGAGAAGTGACCTTCTGTTACAACAACAAATTTTGGGTTCATTTGGTGAGAAATATAATTTCTCATATTAAAGATATTTGGAAAATATAATATAATTTGTTTTGAATAAATGGATTTCATTTAAAATAGCCTTGTTGTTTGATTTGTGGGCTTTATTGGCTATTGGGGTCAATAACAAGGAAATTCAATTAATTAATGAATAATTGAATATTTAAGAAAAGAAAGAGGTAGAAACATCTAGAAGGCAAATCCAAGGAAGGATTTCGTGCCTCTTGGGTTCCTTGGGTTCCAAGGAGTCCAAAGTTGCATAAAGAGAGCAATAAGAAAAGAAAAAAAAATCAATTAAGTATTTCTTTATTAAGAAAGAAATTGAAAATATTGA
Source organism: Alisma plantago-aquatica (assembly GCA_963693085.1). Taxonomy (NCBI): domain Eukaryota; kingdom Viridiplantae; phylum Streptophyta; class Magnoliopsida; order Alismatales; family Alismataceae; genus Alisma; species Alisma plantago-aquatica. The sequence continues at coordinate 454,422,859 of OY856410.1, read as the reverse complement.
TGAAATTTGGAAAATAAGTGAAAAGTGGTATAATGGAGTAATCCTTGGTGGAATTTCGTATCCCAAGGATTCCTAATGTTGAAAGGAATACCAATAAGGAAAATAAAAGAGAAACAAAGAGAAAACTTCAAAAAGATATATTTTAATGAAGAAATAAACAAGATAATGTGAAGTAATGCATTTAGATGCATCTAGAAGGATAATGGGTGTCCAATAAAAAGGATTTCGAATTATTAGAGTTTCTTGGGGTCCAAGGAGTCCCAATGAATAAAGTGGGAAGAGAAAATACCTATAAAAGAAAATAAGAGAATAATGTAATACATTATTAATGGATTATGTGGTTCTGCTAGAAAGAAAGTAATTCCTATTAAATGAAAATAGATTTTCGTGCCATTAGAATAAAGGGCAAGTTTAAAGAGAATGAAAGAAGTAATTTTCAAAATCCTAATATTTAAAGAAAAAGGAATATCTAAGAGACGATGAAGAGAGAGAAGTTTGCTTTTATAATAGAAAAATGAGTTTCCATGTTGGAATATGACTTGGTTGCTTCATGGGCAAGCAGTCTGGGGTGGGGATACCCTCCCCTATAAGAGGGGTAGAGCCCTGGGCCGAGTCCAGGAGATAAACCCCACATATCCTCCTTTCTTTATCTTCTTCTTCTTCTTGTTTTGGCATATACACCTTAACCTGGAGAGTATAAGCTCTAACACGTGAACCACGGGAGCCATGGCGTCGTATCAGGGTCGCAGCGTTCCTTTGAAGGCCTAAGATGGTCGAGCAATGACTCGTTGCTCCTGCAGGTGCACAGCACCGCCGGAGGGCTGCAGCAGGGCTGCGTCCTGCAGGCCCAAGCACCCACATATACGGCCATCCTGGTTGTGGGTCGGGGCATGGAGGAGAGCGGCGGTAGGCTCCAGAGGCAGGGGGCATCGTTGGTGATCTTTGGGTCCAGGAGGAGGAAGACGAGCGGTGCCAACCTTTGTTAGGGCGTCCGCAGCCGGAAGACATGAGGAGGAAGAAGACAGAATAGATTAGACGGTTTTGCCCTTCGCGGACTGACTTAACCAGGGGTATTCCCGTAATCTGGTTATAAAACTCAAGGCAAGCCGCATTGCATGCATAGGGTGACGTGGCAGATCCGGATTGGCTCAGGTGAGGTTTTAATGAAAAATTCATAACTAAATATGCGTAGCCCAGATGAGTACGCATAAAATATGAAAGTTGCTTAGAAAAATGAGAGGAATCCATTAAAAATATAATTGGATCTTGAATCTTCTTTTAATTCGAAAAGTAATGGGAGTTGTTAACTTTAATGTATTAGTGGTTATGAAACCCTATTTTGATATAATTAATGTGATTAGTAGGGTTTAACTGATGATTAAAGTTGATATTAACCTATTAATCATAAAGATATACATTAAGATCAAAAAAGATGAACTTTGCATGTAATTAGTTAATTTCGAGTTTAATGTGCATGAATAATACTTTAATGGGCCTTGAAACCCTAATGTTGGTAATTAGGACAACTAATGGCTTTAATTATTCAATTTCATGCATAAAATTAAGTTTTCATGGTTATAGGCTATTTCGAGCATTAAAGTTTCTAATTTGTGGATAAATACCCTAAATGTAGTAATTAGGGTTTTCTCATGAATGAAGAATAGAATTAATGGAAAATCAAGTTCATATGTGAATTGGACCATAATGAACTATGAATTAATGATAAATGGATATAATGATCTTGTCATGGATTAAAGGGATAAAAATGGTAGCTTTAATGAAAAAGAAGCTTAATTGATAAGTAATGTTACTGTAATATGAAAATAGGGTTATATGTTATTAAGATAACCTTAATGTTGAAGAATAGATGAGATAATTAGGGTTTAATATGGTAAAAGATGAAGGAAAACCCTAAATGCAATAGAAATCCTAAAAGTGGACTAGAAACCCTAAGAAGCAAGTGAGATTTAATATATCTTAATGACATGAGTAATAAAAGGAAATTGTATAATTGTTTCAGGATCTTGTTGAATGTTTGCTTGCTCATTGTTGTTTGGATTGTTCTGGCACCTGAATCTACATGTACAGGTATGTGGTTACGCTTATGACTACCCGAATTAGTTTTCTGGGATTTTATCGATGTTTCCATCATTGCTTGAATTAAACTGTTGGATGTATTTAATTCATGCAAAGTATAATGTGAATATGACTATCACATAAGAAATATGCCTACTAGCTCAGATCCTAGTCCCCTCTGTAGCTTAATGGGTTGACCTAGTAAATGGCTACCAATGGGGTAGGCCCATCAGGTCATTGGATGACTTAGTAAATGGCTACCAATGGGGTAGGTCCATCAAGTCACATTGAGTTAGAGATTGGACTACCTATGGGTAGTGCCATGCGACTCAACCCCAGATATTAATCTACCTGTTAGGTAGGATCATGCAGGGTTTAATAAGGATCTACCTAGAGAGAGGTAGTATCTCAGTCCACTACAGGGACAACACAGAGATAGGGGATAGGAAAGGATTGAGTAGTATGGTTTAAATTGTAATCTTGGTTGTTAAATGATAATTGGTTGATTACTTTGTTATTATAGTTGCATGGTTATTGTTTCCCCCACATACCAGCTTCTTGCTGACTGATGTTTTGTTTGTCGGCATTTTAGGTACAAATGAAAAGAACAAATTATACAGTGGCAGATATGGAATTAAATGAGAAATAACGTGTACAGGAGGATTAGTTAGTTTAGCATCTTCATGGATAGAAGTTTAGAAATCCCAGTTTTTCTAAGGTAAGAAAAGTTTTATTTTATACCAGTTTTCGGTTTAGTTGGTAAAGTTTATTAATTTTTATTGATTATTTGTTGAACCTTTGATCCTGTAATTGAATAACGGCTCTGTCCTTCGGGTCTCCCTTGATTGGGGGTTACCGGAAGGTGGGGTCGTTACACCTTCTTGGGTCATGTGATATCTGCAGAAGGAGTCAAAGTGGACCCAAGGAAGGTGGAGTCCATTGCAAAGTGGGAACAACCGAAGACACTGACAAAAGTTCATAGTTTCCTGGGTCTAGCAGGATACTACCGGAGGTTTATCAAGGACTTCAATGCGATTGCATTGCCGATGATATAGTTGACTAGGAAGGATGTACCTTTTGTCTGGGATGATCGTTGTCAGCAAGCTTTCCAAAGTTTGAAGGAGAAGCTGACCAGTGCTCCAGTGTTAATCCTACCAGAGCCTGGAAAGGGCTATGTTGTTTTCTGCGATACTTCCAAGAAAGGTTTAGGTTGTGTGCTGATGCAGGAAGATCATGTGGTTTCCTTTGCTTCGCGACAGCTTAAGAAACACGAGGAGAACTATCTGATTCATGATTTGGAGTTGGCAGTAGTGGTTCATGCGTTAAAGATTTGGAGGCACTATCTTTACGGGGAAGTTTGTCAAATGTTTACGGATCACAAGAATCTGAAGTACATCTTTTCACAGCATGAGTTAAACATGTGACAGCGTCGATGGATGGAGTTAATCAATGATTACGACTGCACTATCGAGTATCATCCTGGTAAGGCTAATGTGGTAGCGGATGCGCTTATCCAAAAGTCTTCTTCTCTTTCTTCAAAGAAGGCACAGTTGAGTTCCCTAGTATGCCACAGACGGGATATGTTTGTTTCCTTGCAGCAGATGAATGTACAAATGGAAGTTTCCTTATTAGATGGAATTTTAGCACAGATGCAAGTTAAGCCTACACTGAGATAGCAGATCAAAGATGCACAACAAGCATATGATACAGTGTAGTTGATCAGATCAGAGTTCGGCAGCCAAAAGCGTAATGGGTTCCATGAGTCCGAGGATGGGCTGGTTTGCTATCATGATAGTATGGTGGTCCCCAATGTTTATGATCTGAGGAAGTTAGTGCTTGAGGAAGCACACAAGTCGATGTATGCTATGCATCCAGGTGTCACCAAGATGTATCATAGTCTGAAGGACTTGTATTGGTGGCCCAATTTGAACAAAGATGTAGCTGCGTTCGTGGCTAGATGTGCGGGTTGTCACCAACTCAAGGCTGAGCATCAAAAGCCGGCAGGTACATTACAACCCTTGCCAATACCACAGTGGAAATGGGATCATATAACCATGAATTTCGTAGTTGATCTACCTAGGATAACTAGGAATCATGATTCCATTTGGGTAATAGTGGACAGATTGATGAAGTCTTCCCATTTCATACCAGTAAAGACGACATATATAGTTGAGAAGCTCGCTCGAGTATATGTGTATGAGATAGTACGTTTGCATGGTGTGCCAGCGACGATAGTTTCTGACAGAGGAACTCAGTTCACGAGTCGTTTCTGGGAACAGTTACATAAAGTGTTGGGAACACAGTTGAGGTTCAGTACCACCTTCCACCCGTAGACAGATGGACAGCCTGAGAGGACTATTCAGACTTTAGAAGATCTCCTTTGATCTTGTGTTTTGCAGTTCCTAGGCAGTTAGGACATACATCTCAGTTTGATAGAGTTTGCCTACAACAACAGTTATCAGCAGAGCATTGACATGGCTCCTTATGAGGCCTTATATGGCAGGAAGTGCAGATCTCCTTTGTGTTGGTACGAGTCTAATGAATATCAGCTTTTGGGTCCTGAGTTAGTACAGCAGACAATAGAAAAGATCATAGTGATACAGCAATAGTTGAAAGCGGCAAAGGACAGGCAGAAGTCTTACGCAGACAATCGCCGACGACATTTGGAGTTCTGGGTAGGAGACAAATGTATCTTAAAGTCTCACCGTGGAAAGGTGTGCTAAGGTTTGGCCAGAAGGGTAAGCTAGCACCAAGATATATGGGGCCTTACCCAGTCATAGCACGTGTTGGCAAGGTAGCTTATGAGTTAGAGCTGTCGCCAGAGTTGCACAGGTTACATCCAGTGTTCCATGTCAGTATGTTGAAGAAAAGTCATCCAGATTCAGGAATAGTGATACAACCAGTTGAAGTTGAGCTTGATGAAGATGTGACCTATGAGGAAGGCCCTGTGGCGATCCTTGACAGGAGAGTCAAGAAGTTGAAGAGGAAGGTCCTGTGGCGATCCTTGACAAGAGAGTCAAGAAGTTGAAGAGGAAGGACCTGGTTCTTGTGAAGGTTCTTTGGCATCATCGTGGCATTGAGGAAGCCACGTGGGAGCTTGAGGAAGAGATGAGGACGAAGTATTCCTCACTCTTCTCTTCAGATTTTGGGGTCAAAATCCCTTTGTAGGGGGTTAGCTTGTAAGGACCCTGACCTCCGTTCAGGGCTTATCCTGTTTGCTTTGCTTAACCTTGATGCTTAGTTGCTTACTAATCACCTTTAGTGGTGATTAGGGTTTGCTGGTGCTTTGTTGAGAGTTGGAGGTGCTACTTGCAATTTACCCAAGTTTAGGGTTTGTGGGCAAGTTGCCACCTTGTGAGGTGTTCTTCTCCCTCCTTGCTTCCTCTAAATGTTGAGGAGGAGGTTTGGGCCCATTGCTTGAAGTTCCTTTGGGCTTGGTTGAGCTTGTTGGGCCTTGTGGTACCTTGCTTTAGCTTGGTTGAACCTTGTGTCGGGCAAGGGGGTGCTTGTGTCACCCAGGATGTGTCGCCCCAGGCTGTGTCGCCCATGGTGGTGGTGTATCATCCAAGTGCTTCGCTCATGGACCTTTGACCATCTTTGACCTCGTTTGTGTCACCACTAGTGGACACTTGGTGCTTGATGCTTGCATGTAGCAATGGACTTAGACAAGTGTCCCTAGGTGGGCGACACCTTGCTTTGCTTTGCTTTGGTTTCTCCTCCATCCCCTTCTATATATGCATTTCCTTTCCCTTGCTAAGGATCCCTTTAGTTCCTTAGTTTCTCCTCTACCTTGGTGCACGACACACTCTCTTCTTTTGCTAGCTTGGTGGCTGATACCCTTGGAGGAGCTAGCTTGGTGGTCGATCCTTCTTGGAGTCTCCTTCTTCCTTGGTGGTTCTTGGAGCTTGGAGCTTTCTTAAGGTGGGTTACATAACTCCTAACCCTAACTACATTACCATCTTCTATGTTCTTGTTCTTGTTGTTTATGATCGTCTATGTTGTTGTTAGCTTGGTTTCCTTGCTTAGTTGCACCTTGTTGGCCGAACCTATGATCTAGGGTTTCTTGGTGAGCAATACTCCTTTCTCTCCTTAGTCTAGAGGAGTGATCTTGAGTTCTAGTAACATGGGCAACACCCCTCTCTCGTTTTAGTTGAGATGTGAGCTTGTGTTCTAGTTGCTTGAGCAACACCCTCCTCTCACCATGGACTTGAAGGGTGAGCTTTGTGGTGTTTGTGAACCTTGCTAGGGTCGTTCTTGGTGTTGCACAGTTTGTGATAGATGATGTGCAAGACCCCTCTCTCTTAGTTGTTGAGAGGAGAGCCATCTTCTTGATCCATTAGGGTTTGGTGCCCTTGTGCTTGAGGTTGATGACGATCTCGTGGAGATGTTTCTTGGCCGTTATGGTGGTAATAGAGGTGTTTCTCGATAGCCCTCTTGGCCTTGAGCTTTGGATGGCTTGTTGTAATGGTTGTGATGGACGACACCTTGGTACTTGAACCTGTGTGTGACGGGCGTCACTCCATGCTATATGTTCTGCCTGATACCCTTCCCTTGGTCTGACCTTGGACGACATGTTGTGGTGGTGATGGATGATACCCCTGGTCTCTGACCTTGTGCTGGGGGTCACTCCTTGACCTTAGTCCGTGCGTCGGCCGATAGGCATGGCTAGCCTTGTAATGGGCGTTATGCCTACTCTACTGCACACATTATACCTGTGAGCGATGTGCCTCGTCTAATGGCGTTGTACGTTACACCCCCTAGCACGACACTGCGTTTCCCGACACCATGATGCCCGACAGAGTTGCACGACATGGTGCGCGTCACACCCTGCATGGCACACTCATGGGATGGGGTGCACGACAGACTTTGATGCCCAGTGTTGCCAAATATGTATGTAAAGCATGACACATCGTTATGCGTTATACCCCTGAGCTTGGCCGATAGGTACGGGTGTGCCTGGTCGTTATGTGTTGATTGTGGTGTGTTGGACGATAGGTGAGGGTGCCCTACCCGATACCACTTTTGGTGAGGGTAGAGGGTACTTTTAGTAAGGGTCTTACTTCTCATGAAAAATCGATATGGTGGATAATGTTCTTGTTAACACATTGGTGACCCTTGATATGTTTGATGGTAATCATTATGGTAAGCTTGTCCATGTAACTTATCATGACTTGACATCTGCTCATAATCATCTTGAATCCCCTTTATAATGCTAAGGGAAATAATAAGCATGTAATATGGTTTGCTTAATGATGTGCCCCGTGCTCATGATCATAAGTTGAAGCATGATTGATAATGCATATAATCATTAATGTCACCTTATATTGATAGCATGGTCTTTCTGTTAAACCTATGATTATTGTGTATACTAACCATGCAGGTGATGCATAGCCAAGTAAAAGGTTGTGAGGTATATATATGATGTGTTTTGGTCTGAGGACCTGAGTTTGGCTAGAGTGCTTGAATTGGTGAGAATGCCTTGAGAGGTAGTGGCACCATATGATGAGGGATTGAGATCCCATGGCAATGTCATGATCCTTGAGATGGATCTAGATGATTGGCAAGAGGCCAAGTGATAACATGTAATGTTGGATCCTTGTGATGGATCAGGATGATGTGATTACAATAAAAGCATAACATTGAGTTTTATGTTGTTTATTCTTGTTATAGTTTGCATGTTATACAACTTGGTTGAATCATGCAATCCATGTAAAAGATACTAATTAATCACAGTGGAATATATCATGTAGTTTCCCTGGCCATAGATCCATCATCATCAGGAGCTGGTGATGGTGAAACGGATTCTCCTGCGGGTTAACCCGGAGCGCATATTATTGAATATGTGAGGTTTCTCCTAGCCTAAAATAGAGAGGGAATTGAGTGTAGTTGCGGTTGTAGACTCAGAATATGTGATGAGAATGCTGAACAGGCCCATGGCTCAAGATGTGCGATATAGGAGCATGAATGCGTTCATGGGTCAGAGCACGGTGAATAGGCCCGTGGCTCAGATATACTAGCATCGTGAGTTGTACTAAGGCGAGCTAGAGGAAGGGTAGCCTATGGAGCTGACCATGTAGATGAGGCCACTTAAGCACGAGACTGCGGTCCTGCTTTGGTTCTCGTGCACTGACCACGAGGGGGAGGTCGTGGAGTCTGGCTCTTCCATTGACCTTGTATGGCACCGGCTTCGGGTTTCACAGCCGTCGGTTGGATTTGAATGGTACGGTTCACTTCCGTCAGGCATTATAATAATAATAATAATACGTAATCCATCCGTATAGTATTTACTACTTAAGGCAAAACATGGAACATTACTTGAGGACTTGCTTGTGTAGTTAATCTTGTTATATCTTGCAGTTACTTATATGATCCTCATGTTATGTGGTAATACCTTATAAATCTTATCTTGTTAATCATGTTCCATAAAGAAATAATTGGATATATGCCTTCCGTACGTCTGGTAAGCTTGATGGTATGAATAGATTTACTGTTTAAACTGCTCTGGTTATACTTCTCATCAGTTATCTGTTGTTGTAGGTTTATCTTTCTGAGGTTTTATAGTTTCGGTGGAGATTTATGTTTCTCGTTGGGACTGTGTGTCTCACCCCACTAGTTTACACCCTTTTTAGGTGTTCGAGCTAGACGCGGTGGTGGTCGCGGAGTTGCGGCCGAGCAACAAGATGAGCAGTAGAAGGAAAGCGATGGATATGTTGCTGTTTTGGATGTTTTGTAGTAGAGTCTTAGAGTCATCCCTGTACTCTCAGGTCCTTGGAGGTGTTTTGACGTTGTTTCACGATGAATAGTTGTTAATGTTTTGTATATCTTGCTGCTGGCCGAATGTGGGCCTTTATGTATGTAATAACAGGTGATGAACTCATGTGACGGAACAGATGATCCTCTAAGTTGTGGACATGTATCAAGACTTGTTTATGTTTATATAATTTGTTTTCTTGTATAATGAGGACTTAAATGCAATAGTTTCTCAGTTTATCCGCTTTCTGTAATCGGTTTTAATTAACCCGTATTTCTGGTAATCCGTGGTTTATGGTGATTTCCGCACATTTTCGCGTAACACCTCATTGTCTGTGTAATAGCGGGATGTGTTTCCACAGATCATAGGTTTAAATTGTTCTCCAACTTTATGAAATATTTGGGTAGAAATGACGTGTTGTGAGATACCACTCATTGCTTGTGATGTCATAAATTGGTTATGGACATTCATTGCCAGTGTAATTTGGGACCTACAGGGTCACACACATAGGATGCACTTGGAATAAGAGATTATTCATGAATGATGTTTAACATGACACGAAATTGTTTAGGCATTCAATTTAAACAACTAAGGTTGAAAATTGACTGACTATTGCATGTTGAACCGATCAATTCAAGTGTCAAGTCAATTCAAAGAACAGTGGCATAATATTACCTGAGCTGGACAAGTGAAAGGACTATTTCACAAATAAATGACCATTTCATGATATGAAATGACCGTCTCATTATAGGAAATGACCATTTCAAAAGTGACGCAACCGATTCATTATCTGGATTGCTCAGTTCAATGATCAATTCGATTGGATCAAAGATTGATATTGATGTCATGATTTTGCGTTAATAGAATATTAAGCATTAGTGCGTTTTAAAATAGGAAAATATATGTGTCGACCAATTCAAGTGTTGAACCAATCGCTTCACATGTGAACCGGTCGGTTCAACACTGAACTGACCGGTTCACCATTCGCAACATCCAAAAAATTCCTAAAATTTCATCTCTTTGAATCCCAAATGAACTGGAAACCATGACCCTATCCCTCCTATAAATAGAGGGGTATTGGAGTGTTACAACAATAAGCTCTGACAATTGTTATCCTCTCTAGTTTTGATAACCAAGAGAGTCTAAGTAAGTCCTACCCGTCAAAGGGTGGGATAGCAAGGGAGAGACAATTGGAAGAGCAAGTCAGCGCTAGCACCCTGACATTGAAGGGACAGCTTCTTCATGTTGGCTTTGATAGCACAACTTGGAGTTCCTAGTGGTCTACGTAGACTACTCTAGAGGTGAGGAGGTTGTTTCCTGTCATAGGATGACAAAGTCAATTGTTGTCCATGGTCATCAACCAAGGAGCCATTGTTGTTGTCATCTAGGTGTAACTTGAGAAGTCACAAACTATTATAGGGATTGTTGTTGGACTTGCTCTAGGACCAGGTATATCTCTTACTACATTCCTTCTTAGATACATTGTTGTTAACGCGATCTGCTAGTTTGGGAGTCTGATATTAAAAAAAATTTCTTCTGCTTTATATGTCGCCCCGATTTCCCAAAAAAAACACCATGATTATTGTCTAAATTTGGGTAGTATTGATTGTTACCTAGATCAACCTCATGATAGAGTGTGTCAATCTTCCTTTATACGTGAGAGAAAATTGTCAATCATCTCATATTTATGTCCTATTATTATATGTTAACGAACTAACACAAGGAGTTTTTTTTTGATAGAAACGTGGCCATTAAATTGATGAAAGCCATACGACATCTATATAGAAAAAGGATCTGAACAGACTCATGATCCCAGTAGAGAGAACAACTTTTAACAGATTGAATTGGATACAAATAGGACTCTTCAGCTTGGATTCCTCCCTTTAGTGCTTGCAAAAGCAACTTTCAAACATAATCAAACCACAATTCTGGGTAGCATCTATGTAACGCAGAACTCTACCACCAAGATCAAAGCCAATAAGATCATTTTCTAAGAAGGAGCCATACAACCTCCATCCCCTGATGCAAAGATGGCGAACAAGGCAATAACCACTAACCAAAGAAAGGGAGAAAACCCCTTCCAAAACCGAAGCAACTGGAGGAACCCAGAGACTCCGACCTCCTCCTCATAGGGAGGACCTTCACTAAGGAAGGACAGACGACCCACAAAAAGAGGGACAAACAAGCGCCGATGCTCGGCGAGGATAAAGGCAGAAGCCTGCCCCAACAAACCCAACGCAAAGAAAACAAGACGCGAGCGGAAAAGACCCAGCAGAAAGGAAATTGTACCAAAAGAAGCAAGAAAAAGAAAACTTGAACCTAACGAAGTTGTCGACTGGCGAGAGACTACAAGACGAAGCCGTCTCAGGGGCCAAGTCAGAGATGAAGAATCCGCCATTGCCCTTGAGTCACCCTCACCGACCGACGTGGCGCTCCGGACACAGGTCTGGAACACGTTGACGAAAGGGAGGAGAGGCTCGATTTGAGAGGATCCCGACCAGCTGAAGACACCTCCGCAAGGAAGCAAGCTAGATGAGGCCCAGGGGGAGCGAGGAGGCACCTCCAAGCCACCTTGCCCCCTCCCCCGAGCGTGGGAAGCTTTCGTGCCCTAGCCGCCTCAAGGAGTCGCCAGAGCGGAGTGGAGCGGAGCGCTAGATACTATCTTGTATTTCGTTCACTAACACAAGGAGTTTTAAGATTGTGTTCATTGTTGTTTTAAGGGTCACTCTCTATAGGCCTCCATACGTTAAGGTTAAAATCGGGATTCTTAAATCTAAATAATAGTTATAGACCACCTTCCAATAGAAAATCATATTACGCTGCGCATGAATCCCCCACCTTTTAGATTGGAAAATCCCTTATTTATGTGGATTCCTACTCTAAGTGGAGTCGGGGATCCCAATGCCATGCCTACAACAAGCTTCACTCGTAAGTTTTTCTACACAATCTCGTTCCATGAAGACTTACTACCATTCAGTAGTTATTTCTATGCATATATGATATGACGGCTCCTCAAAAATGGAGAACCTTGTTCGGCAAATACAAACACCTGTTTTCTTTTGCATTTTAAATTTACTATATATTACATTCATTTTACTTCTAATAAATGAGGGGAAGTTCAAAATCAATAATAGATACTTCTACTTCATATTTAATTCCTTGAGTGGTTGTTCACTTATATGTGGATGGTGAGGATTATAATGAAAAATACATGGCGGTGCCAATTCTTCAGTTTGAGAAAGATGAATTGTTCGTATACTTGTTCTTAAATCCATGGCCACAAAAATAAAATAGATACTTCTACAACGATTCATATACCAACAAGCTCTAGAAATTCCAAATCCTGAATGGTCAATGTGTAAATTGTTTGGGGCATGGTCGATAAAGAAACTACAGAATTAGGATCGTAGGAGGTATACGACACTAACAACTGAATTTTAGCCTTATTGCGAGGAAAGCCGGTATCATTGGAAAGGACTTTCTTAAATGAATATATTCATATCTTATCAAGATACAATCTCACACAAAAAACTACAAAGAAGATTCAACTTGTAGGTGAATTAAAGTTCAGTTAATAGAGGACAGAGGTGTGGAGAATGACGTCAAATATATATAATTAGATAAGAGATACGGCGTGACACACATGCGCGTGCTACCGTGCACACACACATACACACACACACATAGAGAGGACATGCCTCATTATAAACTACAACACTTCTAAAATTATGCATGACATAACATATCATACTTTATCATAGTGTATACTTATACAACTTAGATTTGGTGTTGGCATCCGCTTTTAGTAGGAGGTGCTAACGCTCGTCCTAACCATAGGAACGCTATCTTTTATATCTGTTTCCATCTATGTTTAGCAATGGTATTTCTGAAACTCTAACATACCGTAAAAATCAAATTAATAGTGTTAATCGATCCGCCCACCCTTTAACCGATCCATCCATTCCCAACTGACCGACCTAAAACTGAAACAAGGCCTCAAGACACACTTTCATTTGTTTCAGTACTGGCATGTTGTCACTTGAATATCGGCATAACCTCACATGAATAATGACACATCCTCACTTGAATACTGGCACAATCTCACTTGAGTACTAACACACTCTCATTTGAGTATTGGCACAATTTCACTTGAATATCGGCACAATTTCATTTAAATATACTAGCACAGACTCACTTGAATATTGGCACGACCTCACTTGAATACTGACACACTCCCATTTGAATACTGGCACAGTCTCACTTGAATACCGATACAATTTCACTTAAATATATTGACACAATCTCACATGAATACTGACACAGCCTCACCAGAATATTGACATGCTCTAATTTGAATATTGACACAACATCACTTGAATACATGCACAATTCCAGTGTTGTTCTTTTCTCAAACCGACTGACCCCCCCAATCGATCGACCCACACTCCAACTGATCGACCCACCCCGGACTAATAAACCTGCAGTTGGAACACACTCTTCGGTTTTAAAAAATGCCCCAATATAAATCTAGACCTTCCATTGAAATATATATTTTTTTAAAAATTGGTCATTCTATTCATCTCATGGCCTCGGCTCGATCCTGGGACCTTCCATTGAAATATGTTTGAAAGATGACTGAAATATGCTATTTTTGCAGCTAAAATTGTGTGCAACACGTGCTGATAGAAAATTATGTCAAAACTTGATATTTTTGTACATTTTTGTGATGTCAGCACTTTACTTAGGGCATGTTTGGTAGGGTGTAATCGAATGACAAATTGTTTGTTTGATGTACATTTTACATTGCAAACTCACATAACCGCATCCTACTACACGCAACCAAACTAGCTCTTAGCGTAGAAGACTGGCGATCGAAGGAAAAGTGAAGCCTAGATTTGCAAGTGAGGATATAGTCTTAACTCATACTGCATTAACCTGTAATGATTACGGCTTCGTTTTCGTTTAGGATGTACATAAAAATGGATTATAATGATAGCATTCATCCATTGCGCAATCCTATCGCTCGTGGCATATCAATTTCTTTTTCCAACATGCATGTGTGAGCATGCAGGATAGAGATTATTTGAGTAAATTGCAATACAAGTCGCATTCTATTAGGTATTTATAAAACAGCCAATAAGAATATAAGATTTCATATTCAAAACTCACACCTTATTAAATTAAGAAGAGATAAGCTATTATTATACACTAATGGATCAGACCAAATTATTATTGGACGTTCCTGTAATAAATGTGTCTTTATTTGTATGTGCTGCAGCGGTGCTTGTGATTTATTTCAATCTAGAAGTGTGGTAATGAACAGGGAGACCATATTCCCGTGTGGTTTTAATGCCATTTGTTAGGTGGTTAAAGCCAATTGCTTGTAACTTATAATTTTGAAAATTGGGGTTTTCTTTTCTTATGAAACATAGAAGTGTCTCTCAGACTGGAATATTCTATTTGATGTTTATTTAGCTGCATTGTAATCTTTGATTTTCTTTTATAACATCTTTCAATTCCATGCTTGTACTTCATTTTTTTATATCAAACCTCTACGTTGGAGCAGCGTTCCAATCAACCGCATCGGTTTGCAGAATCAAACTGATGAAGCACATGGGATCATGTACAAGGTTGCATAAACACAGTCCTACATTCCGACTTTCCTGAACTAATCATCACGATTAGGTAGGGTGAACAGTGCGTTCTCGGTACGTCGTCAAGTTTTCTTCAGTGTCAAACATTAGTTCTTTTTATACAAGTTTGACTTAAATCATATACCGATTTCTTTTGCAATCAAACACGCAAAGAAGTAGCGACAAAACCAGCA